>JABWDB010000018.1:0-1200000 GCA_019614645.1 Stratiolaelaps scimitus | reverse complement strand
ACGCGCACGCACCCACACACAGAGATACACGCACCCACGTAGACCTAGCCCCAAAGGGGCGACCATGAGCAACTAACGCAAATAGTATGTGGTCCCGGAACATAGCGACACTGACTGGAATACAGTGTCGCGTCACGCTGCGTTGCACGGGCTCGACTCGGCGTGGACTAGGACCCCGACGAACGATTGCATTAGCGAATGAGACCGCGAGTACGCATCGTTATTCGGGATCATATATTCCCCTCTCTACTCCTCATACTGGGTGCTGCATTTTGTCCCCCCTTATCCAGCCTGTGCCTGCTAAGACCGAGACCGTGGATTGTTTAACAGCCGCTTGCTCTGCTCCAGTTTTGCGACTTGTATGCAGGACACAAGCTGCGCTGTCTGACTAGGACGTCGTTCGATTCACTCGTAATGTTTAGCTGAATTCTCATCTACCTTATGTGTTTAGTCACCACTCTGAGGACAGACTGACGCAGTTGATCGATGGTGATGCAATCGTACACACAGGCGCGTACGGCGAATCCCTGTCGGCTCTTCGTGTTGCCCGAGGGCAGAAGACAGCCGCAGATCGGAGACAGCCGTTAGCAGCATCAGCAGGCCACATTCAGCATAACCGGCTCGGCTCGACCTGATCAGTCGATCAGCTCTTCCGTTCCGTTGAACGGGTTCTTCACCCCGACATCACGTCGGTAGGGGTCACACTGCTGGGAGCTGGGAAAAGCTGCTCAGAGTAAGGGGGTGAATAGCGGGAAAAAATGATCCCAAAACGACGAAACGCCACCTAGCTAACAGGCAAACTGCAAGTCGCTGCAAAATGTCCTCAATCGGAAGTCGCTATATAGTCTGTACCTGTGAATGGAAAGACTGCAAACCGCGTCGAGCAGAACAGCTGCCGCGCCAACAGAGCTCTGTGCCATTGACGTTCTCGGTGCTTCGTCCAAAGGCAAGCGAAGTGACATTCGCTTCGTGCCAACGGGTTCGCCCCATCAGGTCACCATCATCACCGGCAATATTAAGGGCGTCTCGCTAACAATGAGATGTGGAACACCGAGTTGGAGCAGTCGTTGGCGGGAGGGTGACGAGAATTGAATGGGACGACCAGCTTGAACCGTGCGTTCGCAGAGGGCAAACATGGATATAACGCGCTGAAGAAGTCGAAATGCTGACGAGCACCATGAATATTTTGCATAGGCCACCCTTTGATGCAGACATTGTGAATATGGTTTTGACACGACTTGCCAATAAGGAACTTGCCAAACAGTGGTTCATAATATAAACTAGTCGTAAAAGAGAGTGTAGTTGAATACCTAATTAGAGATATTAAGACTTCGCCTATTGGTTACTATAGGTGCTTGCTTAATTTGCTTGTAGAGTATTATTATACGCGTTATCAGCTGACTACATCATGTGCTGATCTCAGGGAGCAAGCACTTGATGAGCTCGACCGATTGTTGAGAGGTCTACCTGTGAAATCTCGGTGTTGACAAACCTCAACACCTACCCACATCGCCACCGCTTAGCGTAGCCGAAACAATGTCGAAATGCTTAATGTTTTTTACAATTTCTGATAACATATCGAAATATAATAATAATAAAGACTCGTACACAGCTTGAACGCAACCGATGCGTGCATTGTTGAACACTAATTAAGGCTATGTATGAGGTTACTGTAGCAGGGCCAGAAGTAAAGAGGCATTGTGTAGCTTTTAAAAGCAAAAGTTTCCTTTTTATATTCCTTGCTAGGTACAAAAGGCAGACTCGAATCTCCGAATAGATGTAGGTTATGTCTTATTGCTATTGAAATTTTCTGAAAATTCAATTTCAGTGCAAACGTTACGTTTGCCCAATGGGATAACTGATTTAATCGAACGACTAGAACAGATTATTGAAGAAATGTATAATAACAACATGGGCAAGTGCGGATGGTCACGGTATTATGGGAGCAATGTAGAAAACAAGTTAAGGCCGTCTAAAGGTTGTACGATGTAGCGCATATCTAGACGGAGGGCTTCGGCATCGATGTACACAGCCGATTAAAACGAGCCATTTACTACTCAACACGCATCATATGCGGTGTACTTCTATTAGCGTACAGGTCGACTGGACGTCCGACTATCTCAACAGCCAGCATCGATTGCTGCGAGTCAAACCAAGCCACACCCCTATATATTTTGGTTTGGAACTATAATTTCAATCCATCTGAGAGAGAGATATACATTTACTGCAACTGAGCCATACGACGTATTCGAAATATGATATCACACAATGAATTAATCGTACAGTGAAATCGACTTATTAATTTGTCCTCCTCCTCGCATTGCCAGATGTCTACATGAACGCTATGATCAACTACTTATTTGCAGTGCAATTTTCCCAGGCTTCTAAATTTTCTCAGCAGCAGCGTCGTCCATCGCTGGTGTTTCGTATCTCGACGAGACAAATTTCGCTTCCGATCCGAACTCTCATCTATTCTACTTGTATTTAACTCCGACGAATACGATCAGGATCATCACAGAGTCATTGTGTAACCCAGAAACAACAGGATACCTCTCACACAGTCGACCACTCAATGCACCCCTCCCCAGCCACCCGCCCCAGCCACTCGCTGCGTCGTGTCCTTCTATGTCCAGCTGCACTCGTCCGGGGCCGAGTTGTCATCGTAAGTGATATCTTGCTCAGTCAGAGAGGACACGCGTCTAAATATCCTTCATCTCTCCTAGTTTGTTGTCTATACAGCTTTTCACATCGGACAAGGTAGCAAGCTCCGCACCGTCGAGGTGATTCTCTTCACTTTGCTGGCCCCGCTGTCCGTATGTCCTGTCATGTCCTGTTCTATTCTGTCCAGCTTGTTCGTTCTGCCTTTCGAGTGTTGGGGACTCCCGCGTTTGGATGACCGCTGGTCAGCAGCGGTCGCAGTCCCCGCCGCCGCCATCGCCATCGCAGCGGTCTTCTCTGTTCCTGCTGCTGCTGCTGCTGTCCATGTAACCCGACCTACCGAATGACCGCTGTCCAACAGTGTTCCCTTGCGTCGTTCTCTCTCTGAGTGTGTGTGTGTCTGTTGGTGACCGTGGCTCGGCCGTTAGGATCTCGTCGTCTGGCACTGGCTCTGTGTCTCCGACCGGAAGAAGTGGCAGCTTCAAAGCAAGATCACTTCCGGTGATGTGTTGCTTCCCTCTTGGCAACGCCGTTGCCACCCCGTCGACTCGTGGCGAAGGGTCGGGGTTTGGCTAGCCACACGCAGCGATCAGTGAGATGGTGGTTGCTGAGAGGCCAGTAATTGTGCAGCGGCATCAGCAACAGCATTGGCGCACCCATTCATCTATAAGGAAAGGAGAAAGCGGCCCTGCCCTTCGCTGCTCAAGCTTTCGTTGGAGCTTTCCACCCGAAGGGATCTATCTATCTGAGCCCTCGAGCGGCCCGGCTGTACGTCCGCCCGCCCGCCGCCCGCTCGCCTGCCTGCTGCTGATACATATAGGCGGCTATGGCTTTGCTCCGCTGACCGCAACGTCCGCACTGTCGGGTCTGTTGCCGACGCAAGTATTAGTCTCAGTGAGGGGAAACACGTCTGGCTCATCCCGTCCAGCCCGACCCCACGCGTCCAGGCTGCTTCTGTTCATCTTTGGCTTTACCACCTCCCGCTTACGATTGAGTTCATCTAATTTTTGATGAGGGAGAGAGAGAGAGATGACATGAGGAAGGCAAGAGTCGAAAAATCCGTTGCATACATCCATCTGGTGAACTTCACTCCCACAGGCCAATATTGAGTCGGGCGTCGTGGTACGGCGACAGTGCGCGTGTGTTACATGCGTGGCTACACCTCGTCAATGGGCACGGCTGCTGCCACTGCGGCCAATGGTCTCCCTGATTCGTGATCGGACCTCGACTAGGTCATGCGACCGTCTCCTGAGTGCTTGCAGAGCTGAGAGCTTGCCTTGCCTTGCCTAGGACTCCGAGCGAATGCAGCCGAAAAGCTTTGGCCGAAGAAAGGCACGCTGACCTCAGATGGCCAAGTTCTCCGCTCTCTGATGACGCGAAGCGAGCGCCCGACGGTGATCAGTCCTTGCATCGGCAGGGCGAGCTCCTTAGGTTCGCTCCGCTTGCTAATAGCCCTCGGAGGGTGCATTAAGGCCACAAGGAGGATGCGGGCACCCCCCGACAAGCAGGCCGAGAGTACCACACTGGGACAGCAGCTGATCTGCGAGACGAACGGTGGTGCCATCAAACTCAGAGCGGAGAGAAGATGTACAGGAGAGCGCAGCAGAGGCTAAGGCAGATTCGTGAATATGCCTCTTCTAATGCCCGCCCACGCTCGACTTGCCCAGCGGATCAGGACATTTTGACTTACAACATATCACTGAACCTGCTTTGACATCGTTCTCAATTCTCGCAGCGACGACGTTCAGAGGATCATGATGGTGATGGTAGCGTCAACGCTGTGGTTATGGTCGTTGTTGTTATTGTCACTGCCGTGGACCAATGATCCTGCGGAGTTTTAACCTAAGCCTCACTTGCCATGTTCTCTACCATGATACTCTCTCCGAGTTGCTAAGCCCTAATTCGGTTGCTATAGCTACATAGCTATTGGGTAGAACGTCGAGAGCGAGATGCATGTCGTCCACGCGTATCGTAAGAATAGGCTCGCGTAGCGTTCCACTTTGATGTCCCCGTCCGTTACCCTATCAAATTCACTTCTTTGAGAAGTTAGCCGGAACCTGATCCTAGCATAGTGCTGATAGTGGCCAGCCAAACCCGACTCGCCGCCGGTCACTGCTCGTGCCGACGGAACCGTCGACGAGCTGAGAATGAAAGCCAGGAAGCAAACAGGCCGAGATTGGGTAGTTGGAGTAAGACAGTATAAGGGTTTGCGATTGAACGCCTCTGTGGAGGCGGGGCGGAGGGGGATTGCCGGCGAGCGTCCAGCCCAAAGTTGAAATTCTGTCACCTACCTACCCACCTATTCCCCGAGCTTCGTATTACTGTAAAATATGTGCTACCGTGTTTGCCACAAGCAGTGCGTCGTCTCACGGCCGAACCACAGCGTCCACTATATATATATATATATAGGTGGTTGGTATACGATACGCGGGCAATAGGAGGGCCTTTGTTGGCTGGACGCCTCGCCGTTGCAGGGTTGGCTGTGTCGAACAGCGCGATGGGTGTATCTGTCTTGCAAGCGGAAATGCATCCGCCATGGCAGCCGGGAAGAGTCGGAAGTGATGTGGTCAGCTATGGGAGTGAGGATGCTGCTGCGGCCGCCGCCGCCCCCACCGCGACCGCCGCTAGGGACTGGTCTGCGCCGCTACTGCTACTACACTGCTACCACTACGACTACGAACTGGACAGTGTTTCCGGAGTGGCCATAGAAACCAGACGAATGGAAGGCATAGCAACAACAACGACGCTGCGGGGATAAACTAAACCAAACTAACCTAACCTAACGGAAGCATGGCCGTGGGACAAGGTGAGACTGCAGATGATACGACTCAATTAGTTTGGCGGCATTTCATTAATGTTCAACTATAGACGAAATTCGTAGCCATACAAATAAATAGGTACATCGTGCCTTAGCCACGAAACAGATGACGGACAAGCACGTCAATGCAATAAATAAATATAAAGAAAATGACCGCATGCTTGCCAATGTGTCTCCAAAATATCGTCTCTCTCTCTCTCTCTGTCTCTCACTGTGAAGCTCGTTCGTCGAGTTTTATCCACAAAGTGCAGAACACTCATTAGAGAAAGTCAAATGCATCGGACTCAATTGGTTTCTATTGACTGTGTAGCTGTAGAGGCAGCTGGTTTAGGGATTTCTCAGCCGGCTGACTCAGATGTTGGCTTACGAATCCAGGCGGGCGCGATCAGGACCTAATTAATTTCAATGGTTTTCTAGTTCATGTGTTGGCGGCCGGCAAACACCCGTGCCGTTGATCCGTTCCGTTTGCTTCTGGCCGCTCTGCTTCTGTGGGGCCCTGGATCTGTAATTATTATAGATACATAGCATGCGAGCGCCTTTTTTTTTTGTTATTTATCCGCAATTGCCGTGGCTACCAACTGAACTCACCGCGTTTGACGCAGCTATCTTTGTGTTAGCTCGAGCCTCGTGTCCCTGTTCACGTCCATATACGGGATATTGGCAACAGAGCAGATGTCAGACGTCGTTACGGAATCCCGTCGCGCAGCTTGAAGTGCACCCTGTATTGAAATACACGGCGATCGAAGAGGCGCAGTGCTTGCTCGCGCCTCAGTTATCACCGTGATGGTCGGTACGGGTAAAAATGAGAGAGAGATCAGGCAGAAAATAGTAAAGAAGGTTTGAAAAGTCCACACAATAGTTTCACATCATATTACAGATGAACATAGATCACGTTAAGAGAGGTATGATTGCTATGTAACATACAGTCATGCGCATGTATAAATATTCATATCAAATACTACTGTTTATTCAAACATACAGTAGGGTGGGATTTCTAGGGATTATGGGGGGGGGGGGGGGTGAGGACGACAATGTTCCGAGGAAGGCGAAGGCATTGCCTCTCTGCACGGCGAGGGACAGCCGCTGCAGGAGGAAAGAGCCAGCGCGCTTGTCCCCGGTGGCGCGGATCAGCCTATGGTAGACCCCCTCGAGGAAGTTCGCAGTGAGAGGGCCGTGCCCGCCCAAGGTCTCAAAGGCAAGGGGGGAAAACAGGTGGGTTGCTTGGAGAGCGGCGTACTTCCTTAGCTTTGCCCGTTCCGCACGCGCTACTGCGTAACCGGGGATGGTTGCACAGTGGTTGACATAAGAGGGTGCTAGAGTGTCAACCACAGTGCCGTCCCAAACCAGGTGCTGCCCTCGATGGAAGGGGACAAGGGTGAGGCCGTCAGGGCGGCGGCCGTCAGAGGTGTCGAGGCCCTGTGGCTCCCTTGTGCAAGGAATACCGGCGGAGTGGAGGGCCCTCACGAGCGTGTCATTAAGCATCGTGTGTCGCGGATGGCGACCGGCGCTGCGTTCGCACGAAAGACCGTGATGGCCATTCGTTGCGACGGGGTCCCCGCAACGCTCGCAGCTGTGGGCCGCAACTACAGGGGCCCCGAGGCGAAGGCCCACACAGAAGCGGAGGGAGCGATCGTCTAGAGCAGTACCAAGGGACGAGGAGGGCAGCGCGTGGAGCCACGCCCCCGCACCAGGCCTGTCGACAGCCCGGAGGCGAGCTTGGTCAGCAGCGTGTGGCGCAGAGGCCAGGAGGGAGTCCCGCAGCTCCTGGTGCAGGGCATCGGACCATGCCCGCTGCTTGCTCTGTTTGTCCGGAGGGACCCGAGCGCGGGCGCCCGTCTGGTCAAGGGCAGCTTCCTGGGAGGCGGAGAAGTGGGCGAGCGCCTCGGGGGGGAGGACTGTAGCGACCATGTCGGCAACCGCCGTGAGCGACGCGGCGTAGCAAACGTCGGCCAAGCGGCGAACACTGAGAATGCCGAGGCCCCCGAAGCGGACTGGAAGGGTAGCCTGCGACGCCGCCTCCGGAGGGAGCTGGAGGTTCAGGATCGTCGTCAGCGCGTCCAACACCAAGTCGTCATAATCGTGAAGGGCTGAAGCCTCAGTGCCGGCCGGGCATGTCCTAAGCAAGTGCTGCATGCGTGCCGCCGAGAAACAGGACCGAAGGAGGAACAGCCCCTGGTGAGCCGAAATCAAATAATACATATCAAATAATACATTTTCATATTGTATTTCAGTCACCGGTGTCTGGTACAGTTGTCAGGTACATTGTATACAAACATTTTAAAAACGTATTCAGCACATTTTGCAAACATAACTAAATTAGTATATATGTATATATATATATATATATATATAGAGAGAGAGAGAGAGAGAGAGAGAGAGTTAAAACAGCTTAAATCTTTTATAAACCAGATATAATAAAGCATTGGAAATCATCTATACAACGTTGTTTGAAGCGCTACTTGGTTACATGCGGCTGGAAATCCCACCATTAGCATTGTTTTAGGTATTCCTTCATAAGACGGACAATCACTTTTAACGAATGCAAATGTGCAACGGAATCGGGCGACCGAATTTGCGTGTCTCCTCCGATCGTTCAGCAGGCGCACCACCAGACCACCACCACCGGATGCTCGACGGTGGGCAAGCACACTAGTTCGCTTTAGCTATAATCAATGCAAAAAACAAAAGACATTAGGCTAGTATAATTGAGAATACCTCAACTAACTATTATAGCAAATTGATTTACTCAGTGATGCCTGTCTCGGAACAACAGCATCTCAACGCAGATGTTTCTAGATATCGAAGGCAACGTGTCGCACATATCAAATCGATTATGAAAATAATATTGCGTAATCACTCTTCCACTAAGCAGTAAATATAGGAGTTTGCGGGAGCAGCCGAGACGGTCTGCATGCTAACTAGTGCCCGATGAGCCCGCCATCTCTAACCAATAGCTGGTGTCTGGTAATTGATTCATATAAGTGCCACATGTTCACATTATCTATATATATATGATACTTATATATATATATATATATATATATATATATATATATACTCGAACAGAGTGAAAATAAAACGAATAATAATATATATATATATATAAGTATCAATGCGCACATATGGCACGTGCGGACGAACTGCGAATACACAATGGGTCGCGAAGTTTGTTTTGTCCTCGTCATCATGAAACGTGTACGCACGCTGGGCGGCGTTATCTGGCCAAGGGACGAGCCGAGCCCGCAGACATAATCGACCCCAGCGGCCGACCTGTGTGTGCCTCTGAGTCCCCTCTCCAGCCAGGGCCCGCTGCTGTCGGCCTGCCTGCCTGTCCGACTGAGAGAAGTGTTCCACCGCCCTCTCGCTCCGTCTCCCGGGGGCCGGCGACCTTTGGCCTCTGCCAACGGAACACCCACTGCCGATGGTGTCTAGCCCCTTGGTAACTTATGCTGAAACTGCCGCAATTCGATCTCGTCAAAAATCTAGCCCAAAACACCATTCCAAGCAAGTGGGGCATAAAAATCCCTTAGGAAATCTAGGTACAATAACAGCAGCATAAGTCGACGGAATTCGCCAGTGCCAGAGTGTGTGTGTGCTCAAGCGACTTGGGGGTGAGGTTTCTTTTGCAGGCCCTTTGCAATTTCGCGTGGGACATTAAAGGTTTTCAGGCTGACACTCAGGCTTAAACATTTAACGTCCACGGTGCAACTGCTTCTAGCATTGCTTCGTTAGACGGACCCCTTGCAAATGCAAATGTGCAAGGGTGGGGATCGACCCGTGCACGTACGCCTCTCTGTTGCGTGGTGCATTATTCACCCTTTATGTATCGGCGTGTCATTCGTATACATTCGGTGTATCTTTTGAGCCTATGGTATGTTTTCATTCTGTGTGATTCTAGATAAAGAGAAGCTGCAACAGGTTTAAGCCAAATCCGTCGTTCTGTAATTTGTCGATGATCCAGCAAACGATGATGACTGACCATAATTATTTAAGGGAGGTAAATAAAAATAAGATGCAATGCCAAAGTGTTGAATAGCTGAACGCTTGCAGAATCCTAACTCGATCGTCCGAGTTGAAATGTGATCACAGATTTGAGTTTCAAGCGGGGGGACGTTTATATATCTTATTATTATACTCAAACGTGTGAGTTCACGGGATGAGAGCACGGAGCCGAGATGATCGCAACGCTATGGCCACAGTTCGAGCCTGATGGCCTGCTGGTGTACTCGCCTGCTCTGTGATCGGAACACGTGCATTTAAATGGGGTTGTCCGTGTTATGAAGCAGTGCCAAAAAAGGTGTTGCATCGTGCACTAACTTCAAGGTTTAAGGCTGAGAGCGTTGTCTGCCCGGAAAATTTACTTTTGCCAATAATCAAATAATTTACCTTTAATAAACCAATAAACCTTTACCGTACCTACAAAACGCCAATATTTAGCATAAAGGATTAACCGCAATGTGATTGACGCAATATGCCACAGATGGCCAGCACAGCAAGCGGCTTGTCTCGTTTGCAAATGACACATCCTCTCTATTCGAAGTGAATAAGGACACGATAGCGGAGAGATCTGCTTCGATGATCAATAATAGCCCTCAAGACATTATCCTCACGACATCTGACCGTCAAGCTTCGTCTAATACCTAGCCGGGTGCCTTTCAATCAGCTCAGTCCTATGTCTCGTGGATGAGGGGGAAGCATTTCTACTGGCTTCAAATTTGCTACAGTTGTCTTGAGTCTATCGCTGCAGAAGGATATGAAATTGCCGATTGATCATTATCAACTCGGCGTGTAGTCGTTACTTTGGACGTCGTTGAATGCGGGAGTTAGACCTGTGGTCCCCAAAGAATCTCTCGCATATTATACAAGTGTCATCATCATCATGTAATTTCAATGAGAGAGATACAATTACATTAATTTCAATTAGAGAGATACAATTGTTGAGACCGATACAATTACACCACCAAACGTTGCTAAACGCAATGTGGGTCGACAATTTCGCCTTCCGTGACCTCTAACCGTTTTCAGTCTCATTTGCCACGAACGTAAGCCGTGCCCCTCATACACTGAACACCTGACATTCATGGCTGGACCGCAATGGAGCTTGGCTGTGCTGTTCATAGGCCGCTAAATGCCGGCTGCCCGGCTCGATGTCAGCGCAACCGAGTCAGCAGCGGCTCGGTCGAGAAGATACTCGTCTCCAATCATTCCGCCAGGATGTATTAGGCTCGGTATCATCAGGACGAATACCTTTAAACTCGCCCTGCATAGTCACCAAGTGTATAACCTACACCTTCCACCTAAAGGTTGCCATAAAAATGGAGAATATGGATTCACGCATTAATGATGACCAAGCAAACCACAAAGCGGCTCACACTTCAAGCGATAAACAAGCTGACCATTTTCTGTTATCGACAGGATCGTCCGGAATCGACGCTGCCAGCCGGCCGAGAGAAATGCCGCCAGTATAATCTATGTAGAACAGAACTATCGCTTACACGGTTAACTGAGCAAGCCAACGATTCGCCCGATCCAACAACTTGCGAGTTGTTCTAATACCGGAGGCTACTGCAGCCGACAGACGCCACCGGCGTTCATCTCAAAAATACAACAGCGTAGCATAGTATTTGCTACAACGGTCACCGGCAGTGGTATATTCATTCATATTCATAGATGTACTCGTGTCTACGGGCCTGGACGACAAGGACCAGGGCGGTCAGAGGGGATCATTCACCATCATAACGAAGGCTAAGTGCGGCCGGACCGCACCGGGCCGGGTGGGTCTAGGCCCAATGTTGACTAATGTAAAGCGGTAAATGTCCAGCATCGCCTCGAGTTGACTCGAAGCTGGGTGGCTGGGTTGCTAGCTGAGCCGCGTCGGTCGCTGATGACATCGCAAGGTTATTAATGAAGACTAACTATTCTGATTCATTCGCATTTTTATTTATATACGCTTTTAATTATTAACGCTACCGTTGGCCCGCATTGTAAACATGCAAACTCACCGCACCATTATTAATATTATTATTATTATTATTATTATGCCTTGTAGGGAAGTGTCCGGTATCTCTGGCTGAGAGCGGCAGCTGTAACAAGATAAATATTTCGGAGCGTTCAACGAATGGCCCGAACATCGATGCATGATAAAACCATGTGACACTTTCAATAACATTATCCGTGGAATTTAGCGCGCTTATTACCCGCTAAGCGATCAGCGTATTGTTTGTTGGCCGACAGATGTCCTGTAGTTCATACGACCCTATACTTTTTATTAGGACGCTCTAGATTGCAAGCGTTCATCCCGTGGCTTCACGTTGAAAAGTAGTCATGTCATATTCGCTAGGCGCTTTCAAGCCGTGATTTCGAGTTATCACTTACAAAATGTTATCTTACACCCTCTTTCTTGTCCTACCAGGCACCGCTCCATTGCCGTCATAGCGCTTCAGATCACTACGCAATCGGAACGCAAGGACGATGGTTCGAAGAACCAGGCCGAGAAAGCCGAGGGGAAATGTGTCGGAAGATATGCAGACAAGGAAACAATAGATAGAAACAAGCCGAGACAAATGTGTCGTGTGTGTCGTCGTGGTCATAATAGCAAACCATATTCTCGAGTCGATATCCCCGGCGTAAGATAGGCATTATACATTTCATATGTGCATTCCTGCCGAACGCAAAAGTAAACCTTTAAAAGGGAGCGCATTTCATGGACGTATTACTTGTAGATTCGATCTCCGGTGAGCCGGTGAACGCTATTGTCAGCTGCCCTTCTTGACCACGTGAAGCTGTGTGGAAATGCCTGACAATGCTGATCACATACGGCGGAACACGACACGAATGCCGTTGCGGTTGTGTATGCCCGAGGTGAGAGGTGTGCATATATATATATATATATATATATATATATATATATATATATATGGGTGTATATGGGGCAACGGGTTAGAGTTGAGGGGCCGTTGGATGATGTGAATGACGACGGAATTAATGAAGAGGGCTCGCCTATGTCAGTCTGCGCTGAGCAGCAGCAGCAGCAACCGCAGCACCGCCACGAACAAGAGTCGCTGCTGCAGCAGCAGCAGCAGCAACAAACGCGGCCCCGCAACAGCCGCGTTCCCCGAGTGAATGAGTGAGGCTGCGAAGTGAGGTGATGACTTCAACGCGGCTAAGCGAAGCGTTCCACCACCAAGCGTGTCTTCGCGCGCGGCCACACTCGGAGGGGTCTGGGGGACCTTTCCATAAGGCTCGGGGGCGCGGTTGGTCGCTCGGGTGAACGCTACTGGGATGATGCGTTACACTATTAAATGACATGCAGAGATACGTGGAGACAGTGTGTCCCAGAGAATGATAGAAGATAGAGGTGAGAGTCACATGAGACTAAAAGTGGCTGTATAAACAGAAGCAGGAAGAAAGAGAGAGAGAGAGATAAAGCAGGCAAGGCACTTAGACTATATATATATACATGTGTGCGTGTGTCTGTCTGCGATATTGAAAGTCACATACTAGTTCAAACTGTTCGGGATCACTACGCTCTGGACCTTAGAGATTGCTCGAGCAGCTCAGTAACGTTATAGCTATCTAACCTCAGCGTCGTAAGATTTTTCGCCCGTTTAACAACCATTTTGATGATATGCTATATTACCTGATCTTCATTGCAATGTATGAATGACGCTTTAGTCGTGGCCAACGAAATACTCCTACTCTTATTGCTATTAGTTTGTTACAGATTGTCGATGATGATGATAATCATATTAACGATAACTAAATGTCTACTTAATTTGTTGGTTATTGTCGTTTGACGTTACGGTAGCCCTCATGGCACGCAAACATGTTCTATGAGTGTATCATTTCCACCGAGGCCACTGCTTCCATTGAGAAAGCACGCTAGATGAGCGTGGGGTCGCGCATGCGGTATGATACAGTGACAACGATAAGGGCGACGTCGGGCGCCTCTAATACTTCCTTTGGCCTGAGCATCGCTGCAACAGTTTATCACGCGTGCACTATGCGTGAGCATGGTTGGTGCCCTGTCGATCCGGGTGGTGGTGGTGGTCGCTGACCGACCGTGCCCTGTAGACCCCAGATAACCGGTGAGCCAGATAACGGCGACACCGGGGCTCTTCGCGGTAGTCTGTAACGCCGTATGTCGACGCTGAATATCACGATCGTGCAATGCGATATAGTGTGCAGGAACGGAGCACTGCACAGGCGGGGCGGGGGGCGGGGGTACTGGGTGTACTATAAATGTGAAGTCTTCGTTGGTATAGCAATGTACGAACACCTAAAGCATGTATTTCTATGGCCTCTTTTAAGTGCACTCCTTCTGGGATAATAATTGCCGAATCTTAATTCGAAGTCATTATCAGACATGCTGTGTTGAGCAAGCGACACGGCCTAGAAAGCCTCTGTGATCTTAATCATCTCTAGAGGCATGTACCAACCTGCATCCTCTGGGACTCTCTGTAGCTATGCAGATACCGGAATAGCGGTCCATGTTTCGTGTCCAATTGTTCTGACGCTATGGGGTGGATACCGGTCAGCGGTTGCCTCTGCACCGTGGAGACGCACTCGGCTGATGTTGAAACTGCAAGAATTAATGAACCAAAGCTGACCCTCTTGTCACGACCATACCGAGTATAGATTGAAGTACGATGTGTTGGAAGGGGTTGTCCAATATAAAATTTATTTTTGTTCTGTAGTCCCGGTCGATAGATTACCCCGAATGTCGCTTCGTGTTTATATAGTACAGACATATTTGGTGGAAATTTGGCTTTCAGCGTAGGTCAAAGGCACAACGGCCTCGAGTGGCAGAGGAGATGACGTTGAAAAACAAACAATTTCCTCTGAAGCTTCTGATCCTAATTCATTCAGTAAGGAGTGTACCCTGGTAGCACAGCGGGGAAACTTTCACCATCGGCTCGTTCAGTTTAGGTGACGTTCGAATACCAGTATATTACACTTTTTGGAACTTTGGGAGAAGTGTTCCGGGAATCATTTGAGTCACTTCTCAATTACTGTTTTTTTTTTATCTGAAATCGGTCCCCGATAGGACCTTTCTGTTGAATTCTCAACTATCTCGAATTTAAAAAAAGGAATTTCTCTCCTCTTCATGTTGGGATATGAAGCGGGTGTGTATTATGTGGCTGTGAACCTCATCGAAGTTCTTTGTTACGCAGCTCATTGGCCAGACGTGACCCTCCAGATTACCGCTTAGATAGGTAGCTACATAACATATTGGAGAGACAGCCACGTTGAGGTTGAGCAGTTCGGAAGATGGTGCACGCATTCACCATTTTGACCAAAAAAGAAACAAAATTCTGTGACTCTATTCGAGTATCTAATATTTCATTTCCTTTGTTTTCATACAGTTTGTGTAATATCATTATAGAAATGAATTTACATGTACATTTGCATCAGATATTTACATAACAAGTTTAAGAACTCTATACATTATCATTGACCGGCTTCTTCTGGCATGCTGCTCCTCTCGCAGTGCTTCGCGGGAGTCTCGAATATTTAGCAGATAATTTAATCTAACTCGTTGAGCACCATATTCTAGCCTGATGAATATGCATGACGTTTGGTAAACATTGCGATTCTATTATGGGTATTTGATTGATTCAAGCAAACCCGCCTTATTCTCAAATAGTCCTCTCCAGTATCAAATTGCTGTGTGGCTTTAAGGCTATCTTCCTAACGCATTGTAATCGTTTTGTTGTTTATTATGGCAATTATCAATCATTTATCACATGAATACTGTCATTATATCGTAGCAGTACTACTACGAATGGCAATAAAAATTAATCATTAAATAAACAACTATAAAAAAAAACATATATACGAATCTATTGAACATATAGAAACACAAATGTGTCGAGCTATACTCAGTGGAGCAAATAGATGTTATCGTTGCCTTTATTGTTGTTGTTATAACTGATATAATATTTTATTATTATTTTATTTCATCTCCGTCTACCTTTGGCAAAACAGAACACAAACGTTCATACGAGATCAAAAAAAACTATACATATACATAGTTGGTTTGTTTAACTGGCCATATTTAGTCGATCGGACATACATTCGTACATATATTTTCTATATTGTATTAAATAATTTTACCCGAGCATCTGGACAATTTCATTGGTATATTTATAAACCATATTGAGAGGTTGGTCTTTCCATATCGCCGCCTTCCTCTCACAAACCAAACAAGGAAGGTTTCATCGTAGAAGGTTTGAGAAGTCAGTCAGCCAGGCAGCATGTTTAAGAGAGATTTGAGGATACTTCAAGGCTGCCTACCTAGCAACCACCGATCTTCCACCTGTCTACCTGTGAGCAGCTATCCAGCTTTTCTCCCTAAGTCCTTCCCTCCATCGCTGTCTCCCTCACAGCTGGCCCATCCACCCTTGTGTATTGGCCATGGAGCTACGGGAGCAGCTACTTACTCTGCTGCCAGGGGTCTCTCTCTCTCTCGCTAGTCTCTCCCTTTCTGTTCTCTGTGGAAAGTGGGTCGTGCTGAGTCTTCCCACTGCGGCTGCCACCGGGAGCTCAACGGAGTCCTGCAGCATCCATCGGTACCAACCGACCCACCTCTGGGTGGCTGGCCGACTGTCTGCCTCGTACCATGACAGCGCGGCGAGGCGTCGCGGGAGCGAGAGGACTCGGTTCTCTGCTAACAGTGAGAGAGAGAGAGAGAGAGAGAGAGAAAGTTCTTCGTACAGTTGCCGTCGACGTCGGGCGAACGCATTGGGAAGCATGACATACGCCCTTGCCACCGTGCACCTTTCGAGGGGAAGGTCCGAACCGCGAACCACCATCTCCGAAGACCCGGAGGCGGCGGTCGCGGCAGCTAGTGGTCGTGGTTGGCAGTAGTAGCAGCAGCAGCAGCGACGGCGGCAGCGGTGGTAGCAGCAGCAGGAGCAGGGTTCTCTCAAGCTGAGAATCTCTCCCCGAAGCGGTTCCGAGCCTTCTTCCACCCCCTGATCGGCAACCCACGGGAACCCACGCTTTCCGGCGGAACTAACCGTGCTGCGGTGACTGTGGCTGTATCTGCAGCCGCAGAGGTAACGGCGGCCCGTGGCGGCTTGACGGGGCCCATCGAGCTTTCGAGGGGAAAGGGTGGGGACCAGACTGGGAACCTGCCCGAGGAGCAACTGCAGGAACCGACTCGAAGCGGGATAGAACAGCGCAGAAGGCGCGCGAGAGAGAGCAGGCGCAGAGAAGCTCCCGAAGCACGCTAAGGTGCAAGCGCGAAGCAGGTGGGGCAGGACTAGAGCGAATGACGGAGTCGGTCGCAGAACCGGCGGCGCAGGGGTGGGTTGCGGGCAAATGGGACGACGTCGGCCGACGGCGATGACGATGGCCGCGGCCTCGGCCTCGCCGGTAAGGGGTACTCTGCAGCACACCGAAGCATCGGGAGGCGACTGGGCCACGCGGCCCCAGTCGGCTGAGTCGTCGAGAAGATGGAGAAGTGCAGAAGGTTGGAAAAGGTGGAGAGGAGGTGCACGGGCGAGGGGCCAGAGGTGGGTTTGTGTTTGGGCTAAGGGGACAATCGGGGGAGTAACGGCAGAGAGCCGGCTGAAGCACACTGGCTGTAGTCGCAGCAGCCTGGAACCCCGCGGGGTTCTCCTACCTTCCCGCCGGGGTCTGCGGCTAGGGCGGGCTGAGAGCCGGCAGGTGCTGCTGTCGGAAAAGGGGTGGGCGTCCAATCGATAATTGACGCATTATACACCCGCCCACCAGCCGACACGGCACACCGTCGAAGCATGGGGGCCTAGAAGGGCCGTTCGGGGCCGAGCAAGGGTGGAGGTGCAAGGGCTGAGTGTGAGGCCGCCATGGCCATCGAACGATGGGAGAAGAAGAGGAGAGGGAGAGAGAGAGGGAGAGAGAGGAACGTGGAACGAGCCCCCGAGTCAGTCTGGCTAACTCGGCGGCATTCAGGGCCACCGCCGAAGACGAGTGCCGCCGGGTGAACAGAGAGGAGGAGGAACGCAGAAAGGGGCAAGAGGCAGAGAGCAGGGGGCAGATGGCATGGGTGCAGCATCAGGGCAGATCTGGGATCGAAGCAGCGAAGCAAAGGAATCGCGCAGGTGGAGGGCAGGTGCAGATCCCGAAGGGAAGAGGGCCATAGGCGATGGGGAGCGGGAAGCGACGCAAAATGAAAATGAAAAGGAAGAGGCGGCTGTAGCAGCAGCAGCAGCTGCTGCTGCTGCAGCTGGATAGTGCGGCCGGAGAAGCCGAGATCGAAGCAAGCGACGAACTGGAGGCCGGTGAGGGCGAACGAACGGACGGACGACCAGTCGGTCAACAACTGCAGAAAACATCGAGCCGAAGTTCTTCTATGTAGTTATCGCAGGCTCGATTCAGACGAACAACAAACACTACCGGACGAGTTGGGGTGGTACCCGATGCTCGCAGACGTTCAGCCCGCCGCGTGTAGAAGTCACTGAGGACGTGATGATATCTCAGAGGATGGAGCAAGTTCGAGCCATGGCAATGATTGTCCTTGAACGAGTTGCACCATACGTTGAAGCTGGTGATATTCGCGTCAGATATGGTGCAGATAAATCCGGAGCAGCTGATGAGGGAATACAGGCAATATGAGGGTTCTATATCAAGGGCAGGAAAATATATAAGAAGAAATAAAGAAATGGAACGGGACACAATAACTACTTGGATTCATTTCAGTGTATTATAAGCATAATGGAATTGCTAATACTCTATGTGCGATTTAGGGGCGAGGAAATGAGCATAACAAGCAATAGTACTAGTCCTAGAACAACCGTATACGCCGTTCCGAGGAGAGCACGTTTGCATCATCGGTGCTGCGCGGACTGATCAAAGAAATTCGGAGCGTTACAGAAAAAATGGCACCCTGATACCGAGGCTTATTAACAGAGAGAGAGCTTCGATCGATAATTTCGTGGTATAGGATGTTTGAAAGGCGCTACATTATGGCAGAGGAAGAGTTGTACATAGATTTACTAGCCATAATCTACTCGGATCGCACGCCATCTGATTTTCTGGGATGGTATAATTAAATAGAAATTATGGGTAAAACAAGAAGTCTATCATTTTTGATGCATTTACTTGTACCTCTACTGTTCTCGTTACCTAGCGGCTATATGCTGCAACACATCTAAGCAAAATTCTTACGCCGCGTTGGAGTTGCAGGTCAAAGGGCTAGTACATCTGGACACATCTGTAAGTATAGTGGATACAGAGCAGACGTTGGAGAAATCCTTGTTTCTCATTGAAATGAAAAATTACACAGTGAACCGATACGGAAAATTGACAAACGGTTAAATTTTGATTGCTGTGAATCAACCCGGAAAGGTCACATTCGGCTGTGCTACAAACAATGTATATACATACAGGAACTGTATTGTCAGCTGGTAGTGATGAATGATCGCTGGGGATGTAGCTCAGTGGTAGAGCGTTCGCTTCGCATGTGAAAGGCCCCGGGTTCAATCCCCGGCATCTCCATATTTTATTAAACTCCACCTTTAAGCCTGCAATTGGGTCATCGGACGCTAATCCGAGTGTACTTACAGAATACGTTCTATGCATCTGAGAATGCTCCGGATAGAGCGAGTGAGTTTGCGCGTTGTCGAACAGCCAAAATTCAATCCCCGATTTCTCGAAGTTTTTCAAGATAGTTTTAACCAATAATTTGAAGCATGACAATATTGATCCAGTAAGTCACCGATAGCACTCATCGGGGATGTAGCTCAGTGGTAGAGCGTTCGCTTTGCATGTGAAAGGCCCCGGGTTCAATCCCCGGCATCTCCATATTTTATTGAACTCCGTATTTAAGCCTGTAATTCGGTGATCAGACGCTTATCGGAGTGTTCTATAATAATTATTACTGAATACGTTCTGTGCAACTGAGAATGCTCCGGATAGAGCGAGTCAGTTTGCATGTTGTCGAACAGCCAAAATTCAATCCCCGATTTCTCGAAGTTTTTCAAGATAGTTTTAACCAATAATTTGAAGCATGACAATATTGGTCCAGTAATACCTAAAGGTTAAGAGCTGAGGCCTGTCAGATAGGGGAACAGCTGAGGGTCAGCTCGAAAAAAAAAAAAAAAGTTTGCATGTTGTCGACCAGCTAAGATTCAATCCCCGATTACTCGAAATTTTTCAATTTAGTTTTAACCAATAATTTGGAAAATGATTAATAAGTCACCGATAACACTCATCGGGGATGTAGCTCAGTGGTAGAGCGTTCGCTTCGCATGTGAAAGGCCCCGGGTTCAATCCCCGGCATCTCCATATTTTATTGAACTCCACATTTAAGCCTGTAATTTGGTGATCAGACCCTTATCCGATTGTTCTATAATAATTATTATAGAATACGTTCTGTGCAACTACAGAGAATGCTCCGGATAGAGCGAGTCAGTTTGCATGTTGTCGACCAGCTAAGATTTAATCCCCGATTACTCGAAATTTTCCAATTTAGTTTTAACCGATAATTTGAAAAATGATTAATAAGTCACCGATAACACTCATCGCGGATGTAGCTCAATGGTAGAGCGTTCGCTTTGCACCCATATTTCATCGAAGCACACTTTTAAGCCTCTCATTCAGGCATCAGCCTCTCTAGTTCAATCCCCGGCATCTCCACAGCCTTTCGTGATAGCGTAGAGTGGGGTTTGAGAGTCTCGGATCTGCTAGTTGATCAATAATAGTTCTCATAGTATATAGAAATTAAACTCAACTCGTTACGAGTAACACGAACACTCGTCGTAGTCATCGTCATGTATGTAACCATGATGTGTATGTAACCAACGAGCAAAAAGAGAGAGATAGGCATATGAATGTTTTAGTTAGTTGAAATGATCAAAAGCAGGCAGGCCAATGCTACTAAACGTGTTTCCAGTTTCCGTGAACCGATATATGCGTGTCGCCTCCTTAGGCTATTGGACGTCGAGTAAATTTCCACAGGTTGTTTGAGAGGCTTCGAGGCGTAGGACTTTCGATTATCAACAACGTGCCACGGGTGCGGATATGGCTACTACGAGAACTATTCTAATTTGGTTGTTACATTCTAGGTCACACGTTTCAAATTAAAAACTCTTACGCCGCATTTGGATGCTATAAATAAATTTTTCGGGCTGACCCACAGCCAACATTGAATGTCCGCGGTACTGCTCTCGGCATTGCTTCATTGGGATGCTGGATCAAATGGGCTATAACGTGCGACCTCCACCAAAGTGTTGAGTCAAAATGTTCGACTTCCAAGAGACCGGGGCATACACACGGTTCAGTAGCCGCTCTGAACTGAAAGTGGCCGGTACCGACCCAGATTTTGATCGATGTAAGATGATGATTGCACCTACCTGGAAAGAGTGTTCCAGAACTAACCATGACGTTCTTATCCGATAATCGGCTCATGGGTTTCATCATATGATCGGTCAGACACCCGGCTACCAAGTCCCAAAGGGTGACGGTCCCTGCCTATGACATGGAGTATCTGCACCATACTGTCACACCGAGCGCCCAAGTGTCCGTCGGCTCATCCACTCAATGCAAACGCGCCTGTAGATCAATGATTTTCAATATATTCCTAAGCTGTATCTCTAGAAAATTGCAATACATAATGTTCTAATAATCGTTAACAATAATAATAATAATAATAATTTCTAACATTTTATATTTAATTTTATAGTTCTATGTAGAATACCTATTTATTCAATATATGCATGTGTATCTAACTCAACAAGGTAATAAGTGATCACTAAATAAACGTTTTATTACTAACGTAGAGATAATATTTCTCCCCCAAGATAGTCTCGGTCACTTTGGTAGAAGGAAATTCAAATTAATTGCATTCGCATGGTCAACAATTACGCCAGCGTCGCTTACTAACACAGATCGAGACGAAATTGCCTTATTGTCGTGCATAGGCTCATGATAAGACGATCACCTATTTCTCTACGAACTACTTAGAACTACGTTGCTTCATTATAATACACCCACGCATTTATTTGTCACCTCAATGAAACGAGTGCAAGCACAGAAAAGGAACCGTGTGAATGAGACACAGTATTGTTGTGCTAGTCATGAACACATGGACACAAGTCATTCAAGATACCACAATTGAATGGTGAACGGACCCAGCGGACGCTACATACTATTTTCTCATTGTTTGCCGAGTAGATCGATAGCGTTTAGTTTTAAAATATATCACGGCATATGAAAATGCCGGAGATTGTCACTTGTACTAGGGGGGTCGGGGATGTAGCTCAGTGGTAGAGCGTTCGCTTCGCATGTGAAAGGCCCCGGGTTCAATCCCCGGCATCTCCAGGTTTTATGATATTTTTAAAACGAAAATGTAATCGATCTAAGCGGCAAAACAGTATGAAATAATATGTGGCGTCCGTTGAGTTTGCACAACGGCGACACTACATATTCGTTATAATTCGCGAGTTGTAGCGCGCGCGGAGCGGGCCGAGCTACGGAAAAACGCCGCACACCAGGCAACCGACCTCTTCTCGCCTCTTGCTTTTGAAACCCTAGGCGGGCACGGCCCCCTCACTACGAACTTCTTCGAGGGGGTCTACCATAGGTTGATATGCGCCACCGGGGACAAGCGCGCAGGATATTTCCTTCTGCAACGCGTGTCCCCCGCTGAGAGGCAAAGAGGCAATGCCATCGGCTTCCTCGGGACAATGACGGCCTCGGCCCCGGTCCCCAACTAATCCCCCCCAAATAATCCCGAGAAACAATTCCTAATTATTGTATGTTTGAATAAACCCTTATTCGTGAGTTCAAATGATCGAGCACCGGCTCGATAATGTGAAAGCAGATATCACTATTTTATCCTTGTTCGTAAATAGCCAATGGCAACCTTTATTGAGCCTTTTACCTGTGGCTCTCGCATCAGTCAACGCGTGTCGCGTGTATGCGCTATTGTACATAGTTCTATGATACTTCTATAGCCTATGTCCACGATTCTTTACTAGAACTATGAAGCATTCAAGACTTTCATGCCGATTTGCATATGGACGAATTTGGGGAATCTCCGATATCGTCGCTCTGCAGAGGTAGTACTGGTCGCTCGGGATCGAAGAATGACTATAACACCAATACTGGCTTCACTGTTTATTCCTTCCATACAGGTATGTGCCCCTCTGTAGAATAATAATAATAATTAATGCGTGAATGATGTGGGCCGACGCTATCCAGGTCAACGTTGCCAAAATTTGTAATTCTACATTGCTTCAATTTCAATTTGTTATCTGCGAATGACGTTTCGACCGATGAGATAAGTCTACTAGAACAAGGGGCTTCAATGTATTTCCAATTCCAATGAAGGGATTTCTTCAATTTTTCATCCCACGTTTGACCACAAAGTACGCTACTTATTTTATTCTACTAATAAAAAGTTCAAACTGAGCCCCTAGAGAGATAACGTTCGACTTTCGGGCAGCCTTCATGAGGTTTCACGTCCCGGCATCGGGCCCCTTTGCTGGGTCTACAAGGTTTTCAGCGACGAACGTGGCCCGCCATAGCAGAACGTGGTCGGCCAAAAAACCCCATGTGGTTCTATAATAGAATGTATCCATCATTGCTGCTGTTCTTCCTCTGTCCAAGAACCCCACCTTTTTTTTTGTTTTTATTTTTTTGAGAGGAGGAAATTTTCTTCAAACGCACGTAACCCCACCTGAACAGGACCCGTTGTCCTTCTTGCTGTGCTTGATGTGAGTATCGCATGTTCGGCACACATTGCAGTCAAGACGGCGTGAAGCACATCAATGATTCGGCAGTGTCACAGCTAAGCAAAGCATTCAAATACATCTTCAAATACAGCAACCTTGACATATCGCATGCGCGCTCTTTTCCAACTCTCTTTCTCTGTTTGTATATATATATATATGTTTTTTTCTCATCTTCTACCTGTACCCCCACCCCCCGTTCACTTACCATTCTCTGCCACCCCTTGAGGAACCAAAAAGCTAGAGTACCTAAAAACAAGAGAAGGTAACCTTCTCCAAAGCAACCTGAACATGGGCATACACAAGTATGCCGTGACATTGACGGTGTCCGTTCCACCGGGGGCTGCGGGCTCCCAAAGCAGAGTCGACCTGGACACGAACTCTCTACACTCCGCAAACATCAACAGAATCTCTGACTAATATCGATGCTCGCTGCTGGTGGCTTGTCGAGCTGGCTTATTACTGCTGATGCAGCGACGACACCCAAAAGGCCGAGACGGCACAGTCCGCCCAAAGTCGCACTCAAGTCGCAGCGCAATATGACCAAGGCAATAAGACATGCGCCGGACGCGAGAACGAGCGTCGCCAGCGGAGCAAAGCCACCACACGAATTGAGGGCGGACACCTCACAGCAGAGAGCGAGCGCTCAAAACGAGGATAGATTGAGAGGGTATGTAAGTCGTCCATGTGGCTGTGTCTGCGTAATCGAATGGACAAGAGGGTGTTGGTGAATTCTTTAATCGTATACATCAAGCAGCTCTCCTGGGCGTCTAGGGGGTTGGAGGCGGCGGCGGCGACGACGGCGGCGGCACCACCACCTCGTCATCTTTTTTTCTTCACCGGCCACGATGCCACCCGACGGACCCGATCGTCATGCCTGTCTGTTTGGCTGTCACATCATCCACCTAAGCTATCACCTCACCGCAATGACATTACACAGTGGTGGCGGCGCCGGTAGCGGTAGCACGGGTAGAAGAAGTCGAAGTGGTTCGAATCATATCGTCCGATCCGATGTGACTCCAATAGGGCACACATCCATCGAGGCATCCAGACTCGAGTGAAAGTGCGCCCTAGTAAGCTGGGCCCAGCGAGGACTCACTCCCTGTACAGCAGTCATCCACAGCCAGGCGCACACACACACGGACAGGCACACAGGCTTCGGCGGCGGCGGCGGCGGCCTGTGCCACTCACGGCAAATACACGGGCCCACACACATGGACATGCTCACACAGACATACATGTATATCCAAACCCATACGCACACATCATCACGCAAGCCTGGCGATCAATAGCGGCGGCCGCGGCGGCGGCGGTGTTTTCCATGACAGGACAAGCTGTCCAATGTCACATCACATCAGCCGGTGGTGTCTCTCCTCGCACAGGCATCGATGGCCGTCGAGTGACATCGGTACATCGGTCGTGCTTAATATTAACGACGAACAAAAGACGTCCTCGACCACAAGACGGCGGCGGAGGCGGCGGCGGCAGAAGCTGCAGCAACAGCAGCCGCAGCAGCAGCAGCAGAAACTCTCGAAGAGAATCTGCCTCCTCCCTGAGTTCTCCTTGCCTTCACGGCCGTTCTCATTCTCCGAGCTCGAGCGCGAGCGGACGAAGCACGAGTTGAGCGGAGCTGATCTGATCTGATCGGATGCGGAACAGAGATCCGAAACGGGGGAGCTCTCTCTCTGCCACAACCCCCACACCCCACATACGGCCAGACAAAGCGACACTATGGGGAATCGCCGACGCTGAGAGGGGCTCGAGTCGTCGGGTAGCCACATTGAGAGACACCCACAGACCATAAATATTAGAGCACAACTCTTCTTCTTTTTTTCGCTAGTGGTGCCCGTCTGCCGGCCGCCGACGAGCCAGCGTTGCTGCCTCTGTGGCCACCACAGCTGCTGCTGATGCTGCTGCTGCTGCCGACGATGCCGTTACTTGATGAGAAAAGAGAAGTCCCAGGGAAAGCTGTGCGGGAGGCTGTGGCCTCGCCAAAGACACACCAGCGGCACTTCGGTACTCGCGGGTAGTTCCTTAGGGGATCGCTCCTCACGACGAACCGATTCTCTCTCTCTCTCTCACTTTATCTCTCTTCAATACTACGGATAAGGTTGATTTTTTGCGCTAAGCCAATGAAAGGCTGGGCTTCACCGGGAGATGAGGAGCTCGGGGCAGAGAAAGCGAATAGAGAGGCAAAGGAGGAGATCCGCTGCGTTACCTCATTGCGACGATCCAGCGGGGCGGTGATTAACCATTACCAGATTTGCTAATTAACGCCAATTTGAGCAAGACGCAGCTGCTTGAGCTCAACATGTTGGCTGCTTCGTTCACTACTATAATTGTATGTTGTCCCGAAAACGCATTTTGCAATTTTAACTGAGAACTATACAATTTACGCAGGACTATCTCGCTGATGACGTCTCTCTGACGAACTGTACAAAGTTCTCTACTCTGATCGTTCCAGATCAATCTGCACTAATGATTCAAGATCAAATTAATTCAAATCCCCTACCAGAAATCATACCGCTAATAGCCAAAGGAATAATGTGAACACATAACACAAAAACGTGGAGAAGGAAATACGCCAATAGAGCTGGGCAATCGCGTCAGACATGAATGAGAGTCAGAGAACGGCCATTTTCAGCTATTGGGATGAACTTCTCACCGTCAACAATGTGTTGCTCCGTTCAAGCAGAAACCCTAGTGTTTTTTCGTCCTCTTGTGTGCGTCCCAATTCCGGCATGAATAGAGGTAATAAAGGCGCACTTAGGGGTGCTGAACAACGTGGACGCGTTAGGATCCTTGGACTGAACGAGTGGTCAAAAGAAGCCCGCTTGTAGACACATGGAAGTTGTATGCTTTCGAATCGGATTCAAAATGTCGCCTACACATGAAAATAGTGAGAAGCTTCTATTCTACACAGCGTGAACCGGTCAACTGAGGAGTGCGGAGGTGTTAACTAACATAGGATCAAGCGTGTTGTTTGCTGGTAGCATGCTCCGCTGATGCTGATGTGTATTGTTGTATTATTATCGAATTGTCGGCCAGCTGATATGTTCTCGAATTCTCTCAGTAAGCTTTATTTTTGTCTATGCTATATATATATATATATATATATATATATATATATATATATGACGCTGTTCAACCATAGCAATCATCATTTTGAACACCACATCAACTTTATTTATCGTTGGTTACTCGATTGCTTGATGTTTGCTAGATATTTCCACAAATCGAGCTTTGAGACATTTTTTTCTGCTTCCTCTGTTGGTTTTGAGGTCACCTAAGGAACATGTGGTAATCTTATCAGTTTTGTTGTACATTTTCCTAAGACCAATATCCCCGCCTGTTGATCACTGGATTTTCTGGTCATCAGATGTAACAATATTAACTATTAAATATGCGCACTAATAAAGCCATGAGGGTATCCGCAATTCACACCCGAAAGATCACACTCAACTTTATGAATCTCAGTTGTTTAGAAGGTGTGCATTAGAAGGGACCTCAAAAGCCCTTCACGAGAAGAACTTCCTGCCGCTGCTGGGTTCGTGTCTCGCTAGATGGGCCGACTGGCTTAGACGATATCTAAAGTTTAGGATACAGTCCGCCATTTAGTGCGTTTACGGTAAACCGTTCTGATGATGACCCATTGCTATTCCTCGAATATTTTCATATAAAGAAAATCCCATTTTCGACGAGTACGTTCATCGTTTATGCCTCTGTGTTTCCTATGGATGAAGCCGGAATACCAGGCTTCGTAGGTTGATCCTGCCGATATCGGCAGTGTCCATCCAGGTCCCGAATAAGGCCTGTTACATCAGGGATGTTTGCAGTTTAGACTTGCGGCCGGTCAGTCACTCAACTGCTTGTGCCGAATTGTGATGCGCATTTTAAGGACCTTCATCTCCCTTCGCTTTTCGAGCGACCGGAGCGACGAGCGATCACCAGGAGCCGAGCTCTCGTTCGTATGTCTCCTTCGGTCTTGATTTCCCCTGACTTCTCTGCATTCGCGGCACAACTGTGTGTCCGCTTGCGTCCGACTACCCACTGGGCCTTCTCTCAACCTGCCACCGAACAACTGCTCGAAACAGCCGCGATGCCGGTATTGTCCGCGGGACCGGCGGCGCAGGACTTGGCAGACTTGCCACCGCAGGAGCGAGGCGGTCCGCACGGCCATCTGTAAACTGAATAAAATCTCAATTTGTTTCTGCCGGCCAGCCCGTGCTCTCTCCCCCGATCTCTCTCTCTCTCTCTCTGTCCCTCAGCCCTCAGTCAGGCTCTTCTTGAGTCCAGCAGTTTCGCAAACCTCAACGATTGGTCCCTGTTTCAAATTCCCTCTCTTGCTACTCGTGAGTTTGTTATCTGTTTTGGGAATGAGTTCGTCTTTACCATGGTGCCCCACTGCGAGCCTTCGTTCGTCTCGATCGTCGTGTCACTACCGCAGACAAACGCCATTCAAGCTGCTGGGTTCGACACAGAGTATTAGCGACCTACAACTGAGTAAAAGCTCGGACCGTTGATTGCGCCATTAGCCAAGCTCCCTTGAACATTTGACTTGCTAGCATGCGACAGCATCATCATCATCATAGCCGTCATAGACGAACGCAACGACGCCCCGATTAGCCCGTGCCTGAGTTCCTCTCCAGGATCGGCCGTACGGCCGATCATGGAGACCGTTATTGTCTTTGTACCTTGCATTTCTCACTGGCCATTCTTCGACTTCCTCACACCGACGATCTCTCATCGCCGACCATTACCTGCTCGTTCAGCGTTTTGTTGCCATGTCGGGATCGCCGCCAGCAGGTGGCGCTTGTTCGGCCTCTTGATGCACTGACAGCGTCAGCAACCAACCGTCTGGAGTAGTTTCACAGTTTGCGCGCCAGTATCCAGTGAGGCAAAGGCAGTTGCCGTCCCCATCTGCACATCCGCCGGTCACCGCAACGGCTTTCGTTGTCGGCCTGTTGCTGTCTGTATGTTGTCGATGATGTGTTCGTTGGCCACGATCGTTGTTAGGTGTTACGATGCTGCACGCCAGCGTAACTCGGCCGTGTGCGCCATCATGATGTGTCGCCTGTCGACATCTGCACAGGCCCTCACAGTGTCCGGCCGGTCGGGTCCGGGGCGGGGGGTTCTCGTGTCCCAGATCCCCCTCCAGCATTGTCAGCCCCCTTCAACAGCGCGTATCGCCTTTCCGACAGTCTCACCCATCGTTGCCACGGTGCCAGCTGCGCCCTTAACTTCGTTTCGTATCACTAGGAGAAGAAAAGAGCAACTCTGACCGGCCTACAGCTTTCTCCCAATCTCTGCTGGTCCTTTCTCTGGCGACGAATTTCGATTCAGTAGAGACGCCAGTTCCTTGTTCCCCCCCCCCCCCGCCTCCCATCTCTAAGGCCAGCGCTCCATCCGTATTGGCCTTCCTATGCGGCCAGCAAACAAGCCCACACCACAACGGGACAGTGAACCAA
Organism: Stratiolaelaps scimitus; assembly: GCA_019614645.1. Classification (NCBI taxonomy): domain Eukaryota; kingdom Metazoa; phylum Arthropoda; class Arachnida; order Mesostigmata; family Laelapidae; genus Stratiolaelaps; species Stratiolaelaps scimitus. The sequence goes on along the minus strand of JABWDB010000018.1, from coordinate 1,171,339 downwards.
CGCAGCTACGCCTGCTACCGTTGGCCATTGTCTAATTCGGCGAGAAGAGAAGATATTGCTTTTGTTCTTCGGCATCGTACGGCACCGCTTGCTCCTTCGGATGGCGCAGATCTCCAATCGTCATCGGCCACCGACAGCCAGATCAACACGGGGGACCCACATACAAATATACCACGAAACGCACAAGCAGAGAGAGAGAGAGACAGGAAGAGAGAGATAGAGAGAAAGAAAGCATAAACGAGAGGGTACCTCAAGGAAACTTTTGCCACACCACCGTCTATTCAAATGTGTGCAGCCCCGGAATGGGAAGTCACTGCGGCAACGAATGCCTGCCAGCCAACCACTCGCGTTTATCTAGCAGAGATGTTGCGGCTAAGACTGCAACAGACGACGTCGCGCCAGCTGGACGTGCTACCGGCAACTCGTAACGAATTAAGCTGTCGAAGAGAATAGTTACAGACCACCGAAGATATTAGTGATGGTGGTGGCAGAAGTGAACGAACCGTCATCTCTCGACGAGAATGCAACTTTTCATATTGGTCGCTGCGTAGAGCGTGTGCCCTGCCTCAAATTCAATCCAAAGTTTGCCGATTACGTGGAAGAGGTAGACAAGGATAATTAGTCAGCAATTTTGAGGGGACGTTTAGAAAACGCAATGGTCTGTCGTACGGACGGCGACCCATGCGATCTACAAGTCGCTACTGATGTCAAATAGACATTATGGAAACGGAATCTGTTCTCTTTCCGGAGTGCTTGCCACACGGCCACACATGATTTTACCGAGAGGTTGTTTGAGACGTTTCACGAGCTGCATTTTTATAGATACATGTAACTATTATGTATATTATACATGCTACAATATCGATCCGCATACCCATCGATACATTCGTCTGTGCAAAGAGCGATTTGGGAAATAGAATCATTTTTCATCTACAAACACATACGAATGATACTTGCTAAGTTCCCGACGCTGAATTCCCAACCATTGGTCAACTTCGCCATCTCTCCTATTCCCTATGCAGGTATTTTTCCGCAATTCCTCCTGCCTCAATTCACAGCGTGGCCCTTTTATCAAATACACAAACCACCAAGTAATTTCCGCTACCCACCACTACAACCTGGTTCGCACGTTCTGTTTTCCTCTCCAGATCCTGCGATAGCTTTTGTTTCTCGTTGGTTGTTTGAGAACAAGACCACAACTCTGTCGACATCTCACCAGCGACTTACCATCCAGGCTATATATATATATATGCACCTGTTGTCGTATTATCTGTGAGCAGCTACGAGGTTCATCCTCGCCAGCTCATCTCTCTGTGGCAACTCCCCAGAAGCCTTTTCTTGCCGCCGCCACCACCACCTCTACCCCTTTATCCACGTGCCTCTTCACTCGTCCCTCGACCAGCCTAAACGAACCCGTACGCCTTTCAGCCTTTAGTGTATTTTTTGTTACCAGCAGCGTCTTGGCGTTCCCTGATCCCGTCGCTGCGCTCTACCGGTGGGTGCCGCCAGCTGCTGGCTGTTTCGCCGACGCTCTCTGCGCCTCTCTGGCCGACTGTTCGGAACACTATCCGACCCTGTGCCCAGCAACGCGGACCAGCTGCCCTCCCGCCTCGGGACCCCCTCGCGTTTGTGACGTTTCCTCTGCCATTTCTCGCCTTCTCTTACCATCACCCGGTATCATCCATCTTTATTAAGTAAAAACCACAGTTATCATTGGAGCTCTCTCGAGGGACGGCCGCGACGGCGGCTCGGCCCTCGTCTAGCTTTTGCCTCGGTCTCTCTGTAGCAGGCGCTTCTCGCCGCTTTTTGTTCTCTAGCAGCTCTTCGTCCCTGCCACCGGAGCAGCAGTTGCCTCCGCAGAAGCAACGCAGGTCGGTCAGGGCTGCTGCTGCTTCTGCGACTGCTGCTACCACCGCTTCGGCCCTGACTCCTCTATCTCGTTCTCCTCATTTCTTCCTTGCCTCGCGCCTTCTCTCTATCCCCATTCAGCAGAAGGAGTAGAAGCCGAGAGCAGACGGAGAAGTGTGAGTCCTGCTGCGGGACAGTGTCTCCTGTGCCAATGCTATCCTTTCCGCGATGGGATAACAACGACGACGACGACGGCGGTGCCGCCAACTCTGCGAGATAAGAGGGCGATGGCCAGTCGTTCGCCCGGACACCGTGAAAGAGTCACCGAGGCCAAGGGTGACTTGACTGTCCCGCTTTTTCTCTCACGACGACCACTACCACCACAAAGCCACCGACCAGCACCACCCCTGTCGCCGTCGCCGGCGAGTGCCAACACCGTCACATAATTGTACGCTCTCGCATACACACACGCACTGCAACACCTCTGCTTTCTGCCCATGCTCTTGGCACTTCGTCGCCGTCTTTTGGAACGGGGGGGCGGCGGCGAAGGGCTCGCAAACTCCGAGCTACTGCTGAGTCTCCATGCTCTCGACTTGGCTTCGTCTCGCCCTCCGGAGCGGCTGCCGCTACTAACGCGTCGCTCTTTTTCGGGCCACACTTTGCCTTCATGGGTATCATGGGTGGCACTGAAAACGTCGTGGCCTTCGCAGACAGTCCCAGCACAGGCGGCCGTTGGCGGTTAGTGCAATGAGTAAATTAACGCAGTGGGCTGACTGGACAGCAGCAGCCCAGATCGAAGTGCAGGGCTACTCGGTCGAGGGCACGTGAGTGAGTGAGCGAGCGAGCGTCAGTGACTGGGTAGGTGTATGTGTGACCAAGCCTGAGTGTTGCTCCAGCCCAACAGACATCGTTGCTTGCTAGCTGGCCTGCAGCGGGATGGACGGTCGCCGGCGGGCGACGCTTTTGGCTCGGCGTCCTGTGGGAGTATTATCTGTCACCTCGGGAGAGGATGACCCTCCGGAACATCCCCAGCCCTATGACCAGTCCATCTTAGCCCTTGCGGCCATCAAGGTACGTTGTTGCTACCCAGAACGCCAAATCCCATGCCCTTTACTCGCATGTCCCGTCTTACACCCCGTTACACACCCACATATGAGGCACTTCCCGAATCATCAGGCGGCTTAAACTCCCTAGAGCACTTCCTCTCCTCGCTTTCGCTGTGACCGCCAGCCTCAGCGCCACAATGGTCTCCCCCGCCTGCCCGGTCCCTCTGGCTTCGCTATCCAAGCGAGAAAAGCGAATGAGCTCGATTCTTCGGCCGGGGCCAAGGAAAAATATCTGCCGTCTATTATTATATTTGAAGATTTTTAGTTTCACTAACTGAGCTTGATCTTAATCTTACTCAGCCGGGGGGGGACAGATGACGATCTGTTAGCCGCGGAAACACGTTATATAGAAGGGGGTTGAAAAATAAGAGAAAAATGTTTTTGCGATTTGCTTTATCTACATAAATGGTAACAGAAAATATGAACATGTCTTGATTTCGACGCAACGAATTGAGACGTGCTGCGACCGACCGCTTACGTATATTTTATCATTACTGACCTCCTCTCCCAGAGGGAAAAGATGCGTATATTATCGCTGTTTTCAGGAGGGCTCCTTGTGCAGGCCGCATTGACTGCCTAAGTAGAATTACTGGTTGCTTACTTATATATTCGGATAGGTAGTAAATCCTTGTGATCCGAAAGAAATCATGTTGAGATCTTGTTCTCGGTCTTAAATGTATTTTGTGTGTCCGTCCAATAGTTTGACAATTTCATTAAAATCGTAATCAAGTAATAAATCGCAAAGCTTGAACTTGTCCTGTCTTCTCAATGATGAAAAATGTTTTCGATGCATTCGTGCAATATTAAAGCAATTTTCCGACTTTTTGATACGACCTTCCCTCCATTATCAAAGCAGACCCGTCTTCAATCATATGGGTCGGTCGTCATTATTGTTAAACAGCAATAACAACAACAACAAACAGCAACAACAATGTAATGTGTCCGTACAACTAATCCCTACAACGAATTCCTAGTTATTGTATGCTTGAAATTTTTTATATCCATTGTTTTCTCTACCATTTAATGTGTTATCAGGTTCAGATAGGGGAACAGCTGAGGGTCAACTCGAAAAACAGTTTTTTTTAATGTGTTATCTACCCAATCGATAAAACAGTTTTATTAGTATTATGAAAATGGACATTTGGTGCAACAGCGTGATTTTATTATTATAGACAATGAGTTGGAAGTGGTCTTATGGATTGACTCGCCTCATAGAGCCTTTAGAAAAAGCAACGTAGTAAAAACAATCAGAGGTTACCTATGTGCCACTATTGCCGGATGTCACGGTTCGCGAAGTGTTTTTGTGAGATGACCCTCAATGTCTACCCCTATGTGACAGGCCTCAGCGCGTTCCAAGTAACGCCTGAGAACTAAATTAAAAGCTTAAAATGTGGAGATGCCGGGGATTGAACCCGGGGCCTTTCACATGCGAAGCGAACGCTCTACCACTGAGCTACATCCCCGACGAAGCTCATAGGTTACTTATTAATCATTTTTCAAATTATTGGTTAAAACTATCTTGAAAAATTTGGAGTGATCGGGGATTGAATCTTAGCTGGTCGACAACATGCAAACTGACTCGCGCTATCCGGAGCATTCTCTGTAGTTGCACAGAACGTATTCTATAATAATTATTATAGAACACTCGGATAAGCGCCTGATCACCGAAGTACAGGCTTAAATGTGGAGTTCAATAAAATATGGAGATGCCGGGGATTGAACCCGGGGCCTTTCACATGCAAAGCGAACGCTCTACCACTGAGCTACATCCCCGACGAGTGTTATCGGTGACTTGTTAATCATTTTTCAAATTATTGGTTAAAACTAAATTGGAAAATTTCGAGTAATCGGGGATTGAACCTTAGCTGGTCGACAACGTGCAAACTGACTCGCTCTATCCGGAGCATTCTCAGTCGCACAGAATGTATTCTGTAGTTATTATTATAGAACACTCAGATAAGCGCCTGATCACCGAAGTACAGGCCTAAATGTGGAGTTCAATAAAATATGGAGATGCCGGGGATTGAACCCGGGGCCTTTCACATGCGAAGCGAACGCTCTACCACTGAGCTACATCCCCGACGAAGCTCATAGGTGACTAATTAATCATTTTTCAAATTATTGGTTAAAACTAAATTGGAAAATTTCGAGTAATCGGGGATTGAACCTTAGCTGGTCGACAACGTGCAAACTGACTCGCTCTATCCGGAGCATTCTCAGTCGCACAGAACGTGTTCTGTAATTATTATTATAGAACACTCAGATAAGCGCCTGATCACCGAAGTACAGGCTTAAATGTGGAGTTCAATAAAATATGGAGATGCCGGGGATTGAACCCGGGGCCTTTCACATGCGAAGCGAACGCTCTACCACTGAGCTACATCCCCGACGAGTGTTATCGGTGACTTGTTAATCATTTTTCAAATTATTGGTTAAAACTAAATTGGAAAATTTCGAGTAATCGGGGATTGAATCTTAGCTGGTCGACAACGTGCAAACTGACTCGCTCTATCCGGAGCATTCTCAGTCGCACAGAATGTATTCTGTAGTTATTATTATAGAACACTCAGATAAGCGCCTGATCACCGAAGTACAGGCTTAAATGTGGAGTTCAATAAAATATGGAGATGCCGGGGATTGAACCCGGGGCCTTTCACATGCAAAGCGAACGCTCTACCACTGAGCTACATCCCCGACGAGTGTTATCGGTGACTTGTTAATCATTTTTCAAATTATTGGTTAAAACTAAATTGGAAAATTTCGAGTAATCGGGGATTGAACCTTAGCTGGTCGACAACGTGCAAACTGACTCGCTCTATCCGGAGCATTCTCAGTCGCACAGAACGTATTCTGTAATAATGTTCACGGCAATTTGCGGTGCGAGATCTTCTCTTTGGACGCGCAGCCCGACCTCCAGCGGTTGCTCCCAGGATGCCGTCCCACCCAGAGGTTGTCCCTCGAGCTCGTCGGCTCCCCTCTTACGGACGAGGCAATCCGGCCGCTATTGGACCGTTGCCTCGAGAGGACGGCCGTGATGCTCGACCGACTGCCCCTGTTATCGGCTCACCAGGGGCTGTTCCTCCGGGCTCCTCCTCCGGTCCTGTTTCTCGGCGGCACGCATGCAGCACTTGCTTAGGACATGCCCGGCCGGCACTGAGGCTTCAGCCCTTCACGAGTATGACGAGTTGGTGTTGGACGCCCTGACCACGATCTTGAACCTCCAGCTTCCGCCGGAAGCGGCGTCGCAGGCTACCCTTCCGGTCCGCTTCGGTGGCCTCGGCATCCTCAGTGTACGCCGCTTGGCTGACGTTTGCTACGCCGCGTCGCTTACGGCGGTTGCCGACATGGTTGCTACAGTCCTCCCCCCCGAAGCGCTCGCCCACTTCTCCGCTTCCCGGGAGGCTGCCCTCGACCAGACGGGCGTCCGCGCTCGGGTCCCTCCGGACAAACAGAGCAAGCAGCGGGTATGGTCCGATGCCCTGCACCAGGAGCTGCGGGACTCCCTCCTGGCCTCTGCGCCACACGTTGCTGACCAAGCTCGCCTCCGGGCTGTCGACAGGCCTGGTGCGGGGGCGTGGCTCCACGCGCTGCCCTCCTCGTCCCTCGGTACGGCTCTCGACGATCGCTCCCTCCGCTTCTGCGTGGGCCTTCGCCTCGGGGCCCCTGTCGTTGCGGCCCACAGCTGCGAGCGTTGCGGGGACCCCGTCGCCACGAATGGCCATCACGGTCTCTCGTGCGAACGCAGCGCCGGTCGCCATCCGCGACACACGATGCTTAATGACACGCTCGTGAGGGCCCTCCACTCCGCCGGTATCCCTTGCACAAGGGAGCCACAGGGCCTCGACACCTCTGACGGGCGCCGCCCTGACGGCCTCACCCTTATCCCCTTCCATCGAGGCCAGCACCTGGTTTGGGACGGCACTGTGGTTGACACCCTAGCACCTTCTTATGTCAACCACTGTGCAACCATCCCCGGTTACGCAGTAGCGCGTGCGGAGCGGGCAAAGCTGAGGAAGTACGCCGCACTCCAAGCAACGCACCTGTTTTCCCCCCTTGCCTTTGAGACCCTGGGCGGGCACGGCCCTCTCACTGCGAACTTCCTCGAGGGGGTCTACCACAGGTTGATCCGCGCCACCGGGGACAAGCGCGCTGGCTCTTTCCTCCTGCAGCGCCTGTCCCTCGCTGTGCAGAGAGGCAATGCCATCGCCTTCCTCGGGACGTTGTCGTCCTCACCCCCCCCACCCCATAATCCCTAGAAATTCCGACCTATTGTAACGTTTAATATATTCTGTAATAATTATTATAGAACATTCGGATAAGCGTCTGATCACCGAAGTACAGGCTTAAATGTGGAGCTCAATAAAATATGGAGATGCCGGGGATTGAACCCGGGGCCTTTCACATGCAAAGCGAACGCTCTACCACTGAGCTACATCCCCGATCAGTGCTATCGGTGACTTATTAATCATTTTTCAAATTATTGGTTAAAACTAAATCGGAAAATTTCGAGTAATCGGGGATTGAATCTTAGCTGGTCGACAACGTGCAAACTGACTCGCTCTATCCGGAGCATTCTCAGTCGCACAGAATGTATTCTGTAGTTATTATTATAGAACACTCAGATAAGCGCCTGATCACCGAAGTACAGGCCTAAATGTGGAGTTCAATAAAATATGGAGATGCCGGGGATTGAACCCGGGGCCTTTCACATGCGAAGCGAACGCTCTACCACTGAGCTACATCCCCGACGAAGCTCATAGGTTACTTATTAATCATTTTTCAAATTATTGGTTAAAACTATCTTGAAAAATTTGGAGTGATCGGGGATTGAATCTTAGCTGGTCGACAACATGCAAACTGACTCGCTCTATCCGGAGCATTCTCTGTAGTTGCACAGAACGTATTCTATAATAATTATTATAGAACACTCGGATAAGCGTCTGATCACCGAAGGTACAGGCTTAAATGTGGAGTTTAATAAAATATGGAGATGCCGGGGATCGAACCCGGGGCCTTTCACATGCAAAGCGAACGCTCTACCACTGAGCTACATCCCCGATCAGTGCTATCGGTGACTTACGGGATCAATATTATCATGTTTCAAATTATTGGTTAAAACTATCTTGAAAAACTTCGAGAAATCGGGGACTGAATTTTGGCTGGTCGACAACAGACAAACTCACTCGCTCTATCCGGAGCTTTCTCAGTTGCACAGAACGTATTCTGTAAGTGCACACGGATTAGCGTTTGATGACCCAATTGCAGGCTTAAAGGTGGAGTTTAATAAAATATGGAGATGCCGGGGATTGAACCCGGGGCCTTTCACATGCAAAGCGAACGCTCTACCACTGAGCTACATCCCCGACGATACATAACGGTAACTTATTGGATCTAATACAACACGCTTTACTTACAGAGGGTCTTCAAAGCCGAACCGATTCGAGCCAAACTTTTGTGTGTAAAAGTAGAACCGTATGTGCCCCATCCGAAATGCGCTATGCTCTAGAAGTTACCGAGGTGTTGATAGGTGTCGATTAAACATGAATGCTTCAATTTATCAATCTTACAAATTTTTCAATTCATCGTTGAAATATTCTTACAAAATGTGTAGATGCTTAGAAGAGAACCCGGGTCCTTCACGTGCAAAGCAAAGGCGGTACCTCTAACTGGAGCTCCAATTGTTGCAATAACTTGTCCGTATCCCATTTCGACTTGAAGGCTACATCATTAGCAGCAATCATATCTTCAATTGGCCCTGGATCTTCAATTGAGTTTTGGCCTATTTGCGATTGCACCTTTGCGGACTTCTAACATCGTATTGCAAATTCTAACCACTCTTGGCACAAACGACGTCGAGGTTTATTTATTTCATATGACTGTGTGTCTTACAATATACAATAATTAGTAAAATAGTAAAATCTAAAAGTCTGCTTTTAGATCCTTGGCCAAAATATCTTCGCTTGAAATATCTTTTATCCAATGAGGTTAAAACGATCAAATATGGCCTTTTCGACAAATGGTCAAATTTTGAAAAATGTGCCACCTCTAATCTTAGGATGCTATGCGGTTTTTAGCATCTCGCCTAGCGGTTCTTTGGAGCATTTTACGAACCGCTTGTTCTGAACTGTGCCAGCAAGTTACAGAGCACACCGCCAGGCTAATTAACAAATGAACTGTTGATCCAACGTGGCTTACAGCACGCCTTGCCAAGCTTATATTGATTACTTATCTAAGTACTATCCGGGCGCGAAATAGCTTCCCAATCTCAGCCACGTCTCTCATGATGCCTTCTGCTGCACTCGCAGTAAGCGCACCCTCTCCGCGCAGTTAAAGGCCACCCGGTGCTCCATCATTCGCTCGTCGCTCGCTTCGAGCGGCGATGATCCAGACGAAAACACTATCGGGGGTGGAACAGCAACCAGCTGATTGTTTCTTAACCTCGCATTGATGCGGACGCTGACAGCAGGCTGACGGAGACATCTGGTTGTCAGTTGTATCTCTACAGTTGACAGTTGAACGAGGCTGGAGACAATCAATGACAGCTAGAAATAGCTGTGGTAGTGGTGCAGAAACGCGTAAGGCTGATTCAACGTGCGCTAGTGCCGGCGTGGGTGTGTTAGTGAGATTCGAATTGGCAAATCATGGATTCGACGAATATTCTGGGAACAGCGGGACTTATACTGGCTCTGAGAGAGGCTGAATCGACAGAGTCCGAGTTCGAAACTGCTTTGAATCTCTGTCTGGGTAAGAGAGTTCGTTTGTTATCGTTAGGTAGCTTATGTTGTGTAAGAGACTCTGTTCGATCGCTGAGATGATATAAATGAATTTCGAATCACAATAAGAAGCTCCTTCTTCCTCCGGCTAACTCCCCATCGATCTGCAGGGTGTGCTATTTTGGAAGTATTTCACGAATGCAGGCCAATTGTTCGATTCAGTGATAAATCAGTAACTTTCCGATCACAGGAGTCGACATAATAGCAAATAGTGTGGAAGTCAGTCGGCTCGATTGGCAAGGTCCTTGCATCCCGGTTTCACGCTAAACCAAACACGGCTCGCAGCCATAAAATAGCCAAAACATATTGTATCTTTAGCATTTAATGGGGATTTTTCTATTTACTCCTTTTATCCAAAATTATTATGAAACACATTGATTGAACACATCGACAGATCTAAAATTTCAATGCTCAATCTATTCACCGTTGCGTCTCATGCAGTATGCGTGAAACTAGCCGACCGGCGGCCTGGTGGAGGCGTAGCTATCGAACTGTTTTCTGTCAGCTCACAAGAACGTTCACCAGTACCCTGAGTTAATAGGGTTAGATTTATCTTAAATCATATCTTGAACGTCATCTACACGAAAAAAAATTAGAAAATATCATTTTGTTACCACCATTCGTAATTCATGAGCCTTGTTGTCGAACGACTAGTGTGCACGCGCCTTGTGAAATGCTCAATGTCATGTTGGGCTACTTTTTTAGATTAGATTTAATCAGACCCCGATATTAAACGTGGAAACTGAGAGGCATTCCTGCATTGATTGCTTCAGTAACTCCGACGAGCCGAGCAGCTTGCCTTCAAGCAAGAAACACCTATTTTTTAATGAATCATTATATATATATATATATATATCTGTATAAATATCGACGAGAATTGCAAACGTAAGCATCTCAGGGATCTTCTTTTGCCTCCGTCCCAAACATTTTCGTTTTTCCTACAAGGGAAACTGGATTTTAGGCGAGCTGACAGACGAGTGTTTTTTGCTATTTGCTAACTGTTCGCGTGATATGTAATAACGTTTTAGGTTTTGGTTAATTTGTTCAGTGAGATTATTTTGAATTAACTAAGATTTTCTCCGTAGAGCGGCATATATATAGCTTAGTAAGAGATACTTGAGAAGAGACCCTTTTTTTAACTGAAAAGCACAAAGACTCATTAGAATAAAAAAGAATCGTATCAATTGACCGCGCGTATAGAATTAATGATCACAAAGCTTTAAGTTACATCGTACCTGCATTAAGTCCATCACCATACAGTTTATTCGAATTACATATGAATCTCATTTCGGAGTCCCACAGAGAGAAGTTACTCGATGTCGTTGGATTATTGTACACATAGGCATATTGAACTTGCTATTACACAAATCATTTATAACCAGCACTGCGCGAGCCTCTTGTTCTGCAATGTGAACTTTTTAGTTCAGATATAACAATAGAACAACATTTGCTTATTCACAGAGCGAAAACTAATTGTTTGGTAATTGTGGAATAATTGAATAATAAATTGCCCTTGAATCTACACATCCTAATGTGTGCGTGGTTTGTTATTCATTCTCAGATAACCTGATCAGTGACGAGCCACTTGAACAGCCGAAGAACTCAAAAGTACAAGAGATATATGTGGGACTTTGCGCTTTCTTTCTCGAAGCTGCCAAGCAGGCGTTGAGCGAAGCTGAATTTTTGCAGGGTCTCCAGGAGGCGACCGGGGTTGTCGATTCCAAGCGGATTTCCACCCTTACCACAGCCTTCAAGGAGCATCTATCTGAACTACGCGGTCGATTGGATGAGCTAGGTGTCCCGGGCCCCGCCGTGACAGACTCATTGGCATCTCTTCGGTGTCGCCTCACTTCGACCGAAGTCGAGAAACTTGGCGAAGCTGAGTGCCTAGTGAAATTGAAGACGACTTCACCGGAAAACGACGTCCAATTCGCCTGTTCCCTTCCACAATTAGAGGATCTTGTTTGGACGCTACGACAGGCAACCAAAGTCGTTGAGCGCCATGCACAATAATGCTGGACACTGTGCTGCTTCCGAGGTCGGCAGTGGTTACAGACTGTTTTGTTAGATGTATAAATGCCTAGATAGGTAGATAAATAGATATCTTGGTCAAAGTGGATGTATTCGAATGCGTGACGTTGTATGTAATCATGTAGCTTCGGTGTCAAATAAAGGCTTGGCAAAGAGTCTACTGAAAAATATCGCTTCAAATGTTGTTTCTTGTATTCGCTACCTCACCTCGCCTTGCATATATTGATTGAAAGTGACCGATACCCATTGCATCGTATACGTATAATATCGGATATACGATATATTCTCGAATGTAATTATGTAGTTATAAGAGATGATTTAAACGTTCACGTATACAGAAAGTACAAGAAAAAAGTAATGCAAGACAATTTCCAAAAGTAAATGCTCTAATCAATGGTATGCCATGTTGCCGTACGACAAAGATCATATTGTGCTATATATATGTAATTCGCGTCATCTCCACATTAGCTAACTACGTTACAGGCTTAATTCTCAGTTGACCTTCGGATGTAGGTTGTTATTGTCGCCTCTTGACAACAGCGAGGTGGAGATTTCACTTTCAATTGCCACACGGCTGACGCATGGTCACGAGCTGTTAGCCCTGAAAGGCACACTGGGTACCGCGACTAACCGAGCGCACCAGAGCAGATCTACGAGCAGCACACGTTGTCATCACGATTGCCTCCCACCCTCGACAAGCTATAAGCTGTCGGACGTACCACGATGCCATAGGCAACGGGTTCCCGCGGCAATTTACCGCGGCTCGCGCAGCCAGCGAAGGTTGACGGTGGACAGGGCGTTCACGGCGACGGCGATGCGGTGACAGAGACGAGCATCGTAATGGCGAGTTAACGGAAGGAAGAAGAGGACAACAATGAGCCCAACAATGTGTGTACATTTAGTGACACCAGGAAACAGCCTCGAAAGCTTCGAGTCGTTGTCGAGACCCCGCCGCCGTGGCGGGGCCGAGATGTGTAATGGCCACTCTCAGCGACCGAGTCGAGCCGGCGAGGGCCGGCGAGTGCTGTTGCTGCTTCGACTACCTCTGCTGTGGCTGTTACCGGCGCTGACGACTGTGGCCACAGCTAAAATAAATCGTATACCCCTCGCATGGGTCCCCATGTTATTTCCTCTTGTCTGGGGTCTGTTCCAGGGGGGTGGCAGAGAGGCAACAACGAGTCATCGTGTCTTTTCTTTTTTCGCCAGTTATAATAGCTCGCTGGCTGCCGGCGTCGTTCGTCCTGTGAGCGACGACGGTAGATGAATGGCCATCGCTGATCCCGTAGCTTTTGGACATCGCCCACACCATTGGGCAGCGACAAAAGGGTGTTGGTGGACCCTCTGCCTGTACTGAGAAATCGAGCAGCAGCGCCAAAAAGCCCACCTCAAAACCGACAGAGCCTCAACGAAGGGTGGTAACGCATTGACATGAGTGAGACATTAGCGCTCTTTTCACTTTTGCCCAGCTCAAACCTTTTGCCCAGGTCCTTACCCTCGACGGAGCCCCTGGCTCCCCCGACGCCACCCCCCAGACATAGCATCGCTCAGCCGCTATGTTACCTGTGGCTACTGCCAGTTCTATTCGGGTGCCATGTGAGTGCCAACGAGCTACATTAGAGCCGAAGGCGGTAGAGGCTTTGATCCCGTACGCTCGTCGGCGACATCGCGGATCTTTGGTTAGCCATCTCTGATTCGCTGCTAGCTTTCCGTAGAGCACCTGTCTCGTACCGTATCGTCCGACTTTTCGCTCTCTTGCACTCACCGAGTTGTCTGTATTTGACGCGCCCACTCCCATGGTGGACGTGGCGCCCCTGGTAGCAGCCTGGTTCGGCCTGGTACAGCAGGCAGATGGACAAGGGAAAGCCGAATATGAATGAAACATGGACGAACCGGAAAGAAGTCCTTTTTCTCTTCTGCAGTTTACGTCTTCGTGAATGCCGAACTGAAGGTTATTGGCCAAGGCTTGGAAAATCTGTCCATAGGTTTCTGCTTTGAATCAATTCCGAGTACGTACTGAATATTATATGTGTTATATAATATTAGCAGGTCATGGTCTCTTTGGAGTGCGTTCGTTCTCACATGTGCATTCGAAAACAGCTGTATATTCGTGGTTAATTCACCTTTCGTGTTCGTGGTATGATGAGACGGGGATTTGCCGAACTGTGAACACATATGCATAACCGACTTTAAGTGGGTGAGGCAACGCCTCGACTGTTATTGAGCGCGGAGATGGACAAGATGTTAATGAATACGTTTTTTCTACACGTTCATAGGACACAATTGTTGACGAAATGATATTGTTTTTTTGGAATGAAACATAGGATATTATTGGCAAAAATAAACGATGCTATTTCATTGCGTTCCATTTGATATCTCATATAGATATCTAAGGTCTGACGCCTGTCAGAGAGGGGAACAGCTGAGGTGGTCAGCTCGAAAAATTAATGAGATATCTAATATATAATAGAACACCGTTTTTTGACTCTGATCAACAGTCCAGTGACTGTTTTTACGAGGTTTTGTTGAGTTTATAGAAATACTTATCTCTGCGACAGTCGAAGTTTCGTATGAGTCATAACGGCAACACATTTCCATAAAACAAGGCGAATCTCAATGGCTTTCACAAAGGTAAAAAAAAGAGGAACATAATATCTATATCTCTATATGTCTACCCATATATATAATATATATATATATATATATATATATATATATATATATGTGGCCTGCTTGGGGGCTACATGGAACAGGCTGAAGTGCGGCTATATATGGGATCGTGGATTTTGGCCCATAAATGAGACACGACTGGCAATGTAATGGAGAAATGACACAACTTAATCGTATAGTGTGGTCTGTTGTATTATTACTATCGTACAATGCGGCCTAGTGCTCTTAGGGCTCAAAGATCATCAGGCTAAATTATGCTCCAAAGTACTCGGAAGGTTACGTAAGTTAGCGCGAGACTAACGAATGTTTGACGGTAGATATGGTTCCTTCCCAAAAAAAAACAGTGGAAAGCGATTGTTGTCTGTCATTTACCAGCGAAGTCACATTTCTATTAGAAACTAATGAATATTTTAAAACAATAACGAGTTAAGCAATAGTCGCCGCAGTCACAATTGAAAAACCGCATATTAGATGACACATGTCACTTAAACGAGTTAGCATGGACCAACCAGCATTAACGGAAATCAAACAGTCTGGGAGAGGCTGGTCACTCGGGAGCGAGCGCCCCTTGATGGAGTTCAATCGGCATTTCTAAAATTGACGCCTGGTCTTCATATTGCCACACGAATCAGGCTAGTATACCTAATGGCCGGTACATCATCGTTCGTCGAAGACACCCTTAAGCAGCAGTGAAATACCGCATCTTCATCGATCACCAACGGTTGGAGAGAAGGGAAGTGGCCGATAGGGGTTGGAAGTGTACTAAGAGAGATAATCGCCATATATAATAGTCACTAGGTTTGCAGTATACGCGAACCCTCTTCGGCTGGTATTATGCGAGATACAGGGATATCACGAACAAGGTGAGAACTTTATGTTTATGTGGATCACGTTAAGGCAGATGGTCTTTCTCCAGCCAATGTAACCAAGTCAGATCACTAAACCAACTCGCAAATTCGATAGTTTGCAGTAAAGGCAATGCTGACATAGGTATTTATATATGTTCAACTCACAGTTTTTCGAGCTGACCCTCAGCTGTTCCCCTTTTATCTGACAGGCCTCTGCTCTTAACCTTTTAGGTATTATTATGAGGACCTGTCGGGGCCACCATTGCTTATTCTCTTCCTTCCGCGTATATATGTTTAACTCAAATTTACATATGTCTATGATATTGAGCACCAATATACACCTATGTATATATTGGTGATATCTGGTCGCTGGGCCCGCTTTTATTGACTTCTTTGCACAAGATTGTCGGTGTCCATATCGCCCAATCGCTGTCACATATAGCCAGATGGGAAGGGGAACTATATGGAACAAAGGCATAGGCGTTTTACATTGCAACTTCTCCGAACACTACTGAACAGTTGCATACGAGTTGTCGAAGAATACACTAATATATTGATGAGTTTCTCGTCGCCGTGCTAAAAGCAACGGCAGGTACTAGTCGAATATTTGACGATCGAATCAGATGATTGAAAAGATTGTTCAAAAGTGTGCTTGGCGATTCTCGGAGTGTCCTTCTCGAAATGTCATTTGCTTTTCGTCCACCCGGACAGTTGTATGCGCTGTCGTTTAAAGATAGCACCCATCTCTGCCTCGACGGAGATGTCGACGTGGTCAAAACGTAGTAAGCACGGAGGGGCGTGTAAGTCTGCCGGAGATAAGCTGTATATTTTACGGCGGGAGTGGAGCGATTCACACGAGACGAGTGGTGCGATCTTTGGAAGCTTTGGGTGAAGACTGCGAGCTGATCTTGCCAGGCATGGGTGCAAACGCACGCAGGCGCAGGAGGCTACCGTGCCAAACACGAAAGGGGCAGGTCTGCATTTAATCGACTTCTTTACTCGGGGCCAAGGGACAAGGCGGAACGCGGCCGAGCCGAGCCAGCGCTTCTCCGTGCTCAGGGAAAGACGATAGCCCCGCGCCCACCGCAAGAAAAGAAGCCACAGCCAACGACGAACTTGTTTAGACCCTTATGGCCTCAGAGAGTCACGACTCGACCGTGGTCGTGGGCCAACGAGCGGCCAGCCGGGGCGCGCTCGCTCCCTGTTCTGCCATGGCCCCCGGCCGGGGTCCAAGAAGTCATTGCAACTCGACTGTGGCACACTTTCACACGAGGGCGGCAGATTCGGGGGGTTCGCTTCTTGGGGGAGGGGGGGGGGGTGCAAGCCGCACCGCACCTCGAGATCGGGCACAAGCGCGAGTACAACAGACAGCGACAACGATGGCCGCCATCGAGAAAAGAACACGCCAAAGAATGAGCTGAACTGTACAATGCAGACCAAGGAAGATCGTGTGGCGCGCAGCTGACTATACATGGTGGGTTGGCTTGGGCTCGGCAGAGTTGAGCCGAACATGGTACAAGGTAAAAAGCGCGCTTCTTCGACGGAACTGCTGCTGACATCCACCCCTCGATGAAGCACATGGGTTAAAGATGAAAACAACAGCGATGCCGCGACAACGGTACAGGCAGATTGCAGCAGCAGCAGCTGCTGGAGAGAGAGAGACACTAGACGCGCTGACCGGCTAACCACCCCGGACGAGGGGAACCACCCCGATGAGAAACACCTCACTCAAGCCCGCCAGTGGCTGAAATCGACAATGTGAACGCTGGAGAAGAGCAGAATGAAAAACATTCTTCATTTGCCGACGAATTCGACGGTGGCCCTCTCTAGCTGTCCATAATCGATATTGGCTTGAGGAGGGCAAATTGTTAGAAATATAAATGGTCATTTTGGAACTATGTATACGTATATGTATAATGTGCGATTTTCGTGCAATTTTCTCTCACAGAACGTGCATGGAATTTAGATGCGTGTTTTAAGACACCGCGGGCTGGAGAAGTCCCCTGAACACCTGGGTTTTGGACGAGTTCTCCAGATCGAAATACGTAGTTTTTCTATGTTAGAATAGAGAGATCCTTCTGTTTTGCCATATTTGCGTCGGGTTTCTTGCAGTTATCGCTCAGACAACTTACACGAAAATTAGGAGCACATTTTAAAGCACCGTGGGCTGGGAGATTCCCCAACGATCCTGGATCTTTGGCAAATTTTCTCAAAAACTCGGTCCCCTTTAGGGAGAGCTGCTGCAAACTTGATTTTTTTTCTTGTTTCCAACCATTTCCACGAGATTCTTGAAAGAAGAGAAAAAGAGCCTCGATACAAATCTGCACTGGTTTAAATTACACCTTTTCATCCGTCGCACGCTCGAAAATACGGCCAAAAACCTAGGTATTCAACGTAATTTCCGGGAGCACACTGTAAACATGTCCGAACAACTTGGCACCACACCACTGAACTAAGCTTTTTCAGGCTAACTCTCAGCCAACATTGAACGTCGACGGTACGTCTTTCACGTTACTTCCACACCACTTCTACTATGTAATTGATCCTTGTGCTGCTCATCCAGACGACCCGGATCCGATCCTCTGCACCGGAGCGACGAAACAGATTGTGAATGAAAGAGAATAGAGATTCAGTAAAGGATACCAGTAGGCTCTAACAGCTATAAATAATTATCTTTCCACCGGAGCTCGTCTTCCCTCTCACCGCTATGGCCAGACTCTCTAATCATCACGATACTATGTTTGTAACCTTTTCAATTTTCTCGAGATCAAACAAACACGCTCTAGCCTACCCCGCTTGCCGTCAGTACGGGGCTCACTCTCACTCCCTTGTCACCGAATTATTAAAAAAATATTAACAAATTGTAAATACCTTAGATTATGAAATTTATGCCTACTGTGTATATGTGCAAACAAATGATGTGATGATGCCCTAAATATTTGTGACACTCCTTTATAATTATTTTCTTACGGGAACCTAAGCATTGATTGCAGTTCCGTTAATAAACCAACATTTGTATTGTATTATTTGTGTCACGTAAACAATCTCAATTTTCTCACTTAGGTGTACCTATATATATATATATATATGTGTGTCCTTCCGTTCCGCCTCCTAATTCTTATCGATACAGCTGCAGAGGTACAATAGCTGACTGAGACGTTCGATGCAGGTTTACTCTTACTCAGTAATCCTACACAGAGTCATACACTTGTCATTTTCTACATATGTTAGTCTCACCGAGAGAATACTCCATAAGCGAAACCAACACACACACACTCATAAGAAAAAGAAATCGAAAACAGGGAAGAGAAGTCAAACATTTTTTTTGTTATATTTTGTTGTCGTCAACGAGTATAGGGTTCGGATCAATGAGCATTCTAACGGTGAAATGGGATAATTCCTGGCGAGGCGAGCCGTATAATAAATCATATGCGTAGGACTAACAAATCTCGGGAACCTTGGCAGCTTCCCCCCCGAGGGATTGTAAGTTTAGCAAAATTTGACAAGGTCATTATGTATTATTATTATTATTATTATTAATTCTCATTATTGTTATTATAATTATTCTATGTAAATAAGATAACTGACTCATTGATGCTGGACCACTATACAATACAATTGTGAAATCCTGAACGATTTGTGTTAAACCTAACAACATTATGCTAGTAGCTTAGAATCGTGGGCTCATACGTATCCCACGCGTTTCTCATTTTATAGTACACCACTCACGACAACGCAGCAATTATCGAATGAAATCGAAATAGAAATAACTCACGATGCGAAGAGAATTAAGATTCACATCGTCGACGAACGGACCTCCAAGTGAGGATAAGTGATACTTCGAACTCTTGTACTGAGTAATATGTAGCTGGTTCGGATCCAGATTTCAGTGGCTTCAATTCGCTGAGACTCAGAGTGCTTTTGTTGTTAATGGAACACAACCGTCGATAGAGCAGGTAGCCTCTCGCCTCTCGCTCACTCGTCCCAAATCTGCCCCACCTAGTTGCGTATGAGCGGAGCGCGTTCGTCAAATTCAATTAAGTAACTAATCACCTTCGTCACGAAGACGAGGCCCTTCGACGGATCAGGCGGTATATTGGCACCCAATATTTCACAAATGCTATTTGTAAACATGTACCTCGTACACGGAATGGCAGCCCACCAACAGTTGCCCGACAAGACACCTATGGGAGAATGTGGACCCCGTTCGGACGGATTTACTCAGTACACCGGGTGAACGCTGGCTAAATGCTAAATTGCAACGCCCTAAGACGAGTTCCACGAGTGATCTAATAGGTACGTGGTTCTGTATCGTTGTAGTTTACCGCCTGGTTGGTCACTGTTGAAATGAGGCTTTATGTTGTCTAGAGAAGATAGTGATCACGTTGCGCAAGACAAGCGCACGCTCTCTTCTTGTATATAGTATACATACACACAAATATATATCTACACACACATATATATATATATATATGGCGAGTGTTTGTGCCATACCCATATAAGACTGATCTGGATGACGAATGCATTTGCTGGCCGAGGTATATGGCAGGCGCGCTCGTGTGTCGGACGATTCCGTTGTTCGGGCGGCGGTATGGGCGTCTGTTTGAATGTTCCCGCCATTAATTTGTCCGTTATGCCCACCGCAGTTCGCATCTAGCCAGTCAGCCGCTAGAATAGCGCCCTCTATGCACCGCCCTCGTCCCCATCCACTTTCCATTCCACTGTTTCATCCCTTTTAAGTATCTACGATATGTTATACCATGTCCGTGCCTCGCGCACCCACCCAAGAACCAACCCGCTGCAGCAAGCAGGATAGGGCTGTCGGCGCCGCTCGCTCAAGACGCGCCACGCGCATGGCGCGGTCGTGGCCAAGCGCTAAACAGGGGCCCTTGCAATCGTTCCCGCTCGTCCGCTGACTCGCCCACAGTGGTGGTGGTGTTGAGGGGCGGGGCGGGTCGGGGGCTTGGCTTAGCCCACATTTCCTTTCGGCCGCCGTCTGCGCAACGACAAAGCGAGAATGGAGAACTAAAGAAGTATAATAATAAGTGAGCAAGGGACAAACCAACGAAAGAATGGGGTGGGGGGGGTGGGTCACACTTTGGCTCTTGTTATAATACACCACCTATTCCCGTTCAGTTCTTCGCTTTTCCTCGCGCTGGGGCCGGAGAGGCGAGATGTGTCTGTGTACTTAATGTCCGCCCCCGAAGCAGTGCCGGTCGGTCACACGCCACTGCAGTTAGCAGTGTGCGGATAGGTGGGACGGCTGAGGCGGTGCGGGGGACCACGCGACCACGCCATCCTCGCCCTCTGCCGTTATGGATGCTCCTGTTTCGGATGCTACTTGTTTCTACCTGAGTTCTGGGGATGTGGTAACAGGCGGTCATGTTGCTGCCACCTGCTGCCGCGACTGCTTTCGCAGCAGCAGCAGCAACGGCCACCGCCGTCGCCGAAGCCGCGACGGGACTGTTGTTTCCTTTCGAGGGTAAGTAAAGGGGATGAGGAGACGGCCCGCTTCTGGGGTCGGCGACGCGAAGCCGCCCAGCTGACTTCGGGCCAGCTACCTTTATCTACCATCGCCTGTATCTCGACCACCGCTATGAGCCATACTGCCGGCAGTGTGTGTGTGTACACGGATGCGCTGTGCATCCTGCGTACACGAACATATCCACCGACCCCATCGCTTAGCTAGCTGGCTCCTACCCTTTTGCTCGCATGCGCACATCGAGTACACACGCTAATGCCTGCGACTACGGGTAGCTAATGTGTACTACTGTTGGTCCTGCTGCTGCTGTTGCCGCCGCCTTCTCCACCGCCACCACTAGCACTACCGTCACCGTCTCTGTTGGTGCCCAGCGCGGTCTCGGCTTCTGCTGATGCTCGTCGTGGTACCCTTTGTGGCCACGCGGGCCTCACGAATACGGCTTCGTCTGCTGTCGAACGGCCGAGAAGGCCGGAATTGTGGATGTGGCATGAATTGTGGTTGTGCCGTGGCCAGGATGCAGGGAGAAGGGCAACAGCTACGAGGGACAAGGGCGTGGGACATTAACTTTTGCTCATTACCTTCAGCCCGCGTGCGAGCCGCTTGTGAACCCCCCCCCCAGCAACAGCAGTGGCGGTGGCCGTCGTCTCGCCGGCAGGCTCCCGTATGCAGGCAGACACAAACGACAACGGCGCGGCGACGGTGCCATGGTGGCCGCCGCCGCCGCCGGCACCGCCACTACCACCACCACCAACAACAACGACGATTCCTAGCGAGAGAGAGAGAGAGAGAGAGAGAGAGAGAGAGCGAGAAGTAGAAAGAAGCACTCGTCCGGAGGAGGCCGCTGCGGCTGGTCGCACGCAAAACTAGCCCTTCTTTCAACCGACAACACACACAGCTCACATGCAGGAGTGCGAGACCTCGCAGGCTTCGTTGCCAGCCGGTCGGCTGGGCACAGGCCTCTTGGTGCGCCGAACCCGATGCAGTGGCGGGGGTCGGTGACTACCAGAAAAGCAAAGGTGTGGAGTCCCTCAAGGGTCGAACGTCAACGGATCCTATCCTGGCCGTGGCTTGGCCACAAGGCGAGCTTAACCGTAAGGGACACAGGCAACCGCCGTACACACCGGCGCCACCGTTGGACCGGCCAAGTTAACTACGGTGCACGCCACAGCAGATGGACGTACCCGTATCGGCCGTCGCTAACAGCCACCAGAGGCCAGTAGATGCAGATGGGTGGCTAACGGGTCTAAGGGTAACGATAGCGAGGGCAGCCCTCACTGTTGCTGCACATGAAGGCCCAAGACGAGGACAACGACAACGGCGGTGGTCGTCGAGGTGGCCAGAAAAGTATCCGAGACGCGGTCAGGCGTAATTGTGATTTGTAGCCGCCGGCGTGTCATACGAACCACGCGAATGTCACCGATGAACTGGGCAATGCTGTACTCGACAGATAGGGGGAAGGGTAACAGGGAATATTTTGGCGAATTGTATTATCTTAGATCATGATCAGATAATTAGCGCTGTACTATTGACATGCGGTAAAGAGAGCTCAATTTAGCTAGGGCTATCAGATTAGCACTGTGAAGATCGTTTTGTCTCGGGGAGGCCGCGTAGACATGAACGATGTTTACGTTGCAAAGGCCGTGAGTGCCGCTCTCCGTATTGAGCGAGCAAAAGTATTTAGATAAACACTAATGTCAGAGTGAATGTTTTCAGGGGGGTAGATTTCTGGAGACTGACGTAGGTACACGGTTCGATCCCCACCGTTGCACATTTGCATTTAAACGGGTTGTCCGTCGCATGAAGCAATACCGAAAGCGGTTGAACCGTGGACGTTAACAGTTGTACCGTGACGAGGCTGAGGGTCAGCCCGGAAAATTTTAGGGGGTCAATCGCTATGTGTGTGCCAATGTTATTCCTTCAATTCAATGATTGCTGATCGGCTATCTCACGTCGAGTCAGACAACGAACATCTGCTTAGTTCACTTGTACAAATTTAACAGATGGAGTCCACAATGAGTGCAGCCGTGACGTTGCGCAGATCGAGTAGAATGGACGATAATATCTGACAATTATCTTGCTTCTACTGAATCTGTTATGATATGACTGTAATATAAAGGTAGATTTCTCTATTTTGTTATGACTATCTGTTAGGAGGTGTATGCATTTGGAACGAACGTGAAATCTCACTCAGTCATTCCGGGTAGCGCTGTCCCTCAGCATCATATTACTATTTATATATGTGCCATATTTATTGATATGAAATCGTTTTACGACTTCCGATGCAATTTCTACGATCACATATCGAAAATAGCGTCCCAGCTAAGCATGCGGTGGTGGTGTCCATCTAGACCTCTACACAGATGACCATAGTTTAGGGCAACTTTGATTTTTTTTCTTGATTTCAAACAGGTGAATTATGCACTGTAGACATTTTCATGTTTAATCGTCTTCCTGTCGGTGGTCCATTAATGTCCGTTGCCCCCAATGAACGTTGAGAACGAGATAGTGTAGCTGGTAACTGATAACTCATTTTCTACAAGTATCGAAGTGACACCTGTTCAACACGTTACGTAGAAGTAGCGCCGCCGGAAGGCCGCACGCCGAATCGGCGCACCCAGTGGTACCTGCTCGCCCTATTGAAGCTCCGTGGCCTGGGACCACCGGTTCCCGACTCTATCGGGGCCTCTCAGTCAATATGAATTATTTCAAGGAGAACTCGCCTGCCATTGCCCGCATCGGCGGGAAAAACCGCCACGGGCAACAAGTTCTTAGTGGCGCGCCGATGACGCGGCCCCGTCCCAAGTTCGCCCGTCCAGATGAAATGGATGTCAGTGAAGTCGACGGCGTTGTTGTCGTCGACCGGATCGAGTACGAGGGTATAACTTGACGATTGGAGGGACCACCTTGTGAGTGGGCGGATGCAGGTGGCGAACGATGGCCGAGCGTGCGCCGCCGAACATGGCCCGAGCTACTTCTAGCTGCTGGCAGTCTAGCAGGCTGATTCTCCATCAAGGTTTTACATGGATCCGCGAATGGGAGGGAAAACAAACGCCGTCCGCCACAAGCCAAGGAAGGTATGAGGCAAAAAACATCTCGCCGCCGCATCGGCTCCAGCAAACGGACCGCAGCTGCCGAGCGGCAGGGAACATTGGCACGCAAACTCCCGAGATCCAAGTGAACGAGCGCGCGCGCGCGAGAGGGAGAAATTATCGTCGCCGTGCGACTATCGAGGCTGCCTGTACCCGGGGATAGGCAGTGGCAGTGCAGAAGTTATTCAGTAGCCAGCAGGTCTTTCCGCATTATACGAGCAGTAACGCCATTTTCGATGCCTGTTGGTCGCTCGACCGGGCCCTGGACTAATTAACGACAATTAGGCAGCATTGAAGCACGCACGGAGCAGCAAGTCGCATGCGGCACTTACCAAGCACGCTAGCTAAGGCATCCAAGAACGTCGAGCTTAGACCACCACCACCACCAGCACTGTTCAGGTCGTCTGAGAAGCAGTCCCTCGATTCTATTCCCCATATTTCTCTCATTGCTCCTTCACACTATCTCTCTCTCTCTCTCTCGCTCCCTCTCTTCCATCTTCGCTCTCGCTCGGAAGCTCCATTGCTTCAAAGTCCCGACAAGGTGCCCTGCATTGAGCTAGGTGGCTCTTCGTATCGTTGGACCTGTTGAAGGTTCCTCGTCGGTATCGGCTCCCTTCGGGTGGACACCACACACACACACGCCTACACCCATCCACACGGTCTCCCCGGACAGGGAGACTCTTTGTTGGCCGACACGAAGCTGGTGTTCCTTTAAAGTTGGCACAGGCAAGCATTGCAAGCGGCTAGCCACAGAGCGATAACGAGACGCGGGGAGGGAGTGCGAGGGTGATCCACTTAGCGAACTCTCTCTCTCTCTCTCTCTCTTTCACCTCGATCCTTCTCGGTGGTAGCTATCGACGATACAATGAGCTAGAGAGATAGGCACGGCCAGAATTCGTGGGCGGATTCGAAAATTAGCGGTCGTGATCGCACTTATGCTCTCGGTGGAGGATGGTAAATGCAGAGCAGGCCTGGGGAGACGGCCTGTGGATGGCGCGTTTGATCGCCCCATCAAACGGAACGGGAACGCTCGCTGTGCCTTCTACTTCGTAAGGACCACGAAATAGCCAGTCTGTCCGTCCATAAGGCAATTAATGCGTTGGCCAGCACGATGAAGCTCGAGGGCGGACGGATGTACAGCGCGGACTATTATAAATACATATGCTATATTATTTTAAAAAAAATCTATTATTTATTGTATAATAGACAACTTGAGGCATTCTGATTATTGTTATTGTTACTATTAGGCTGTCCCCTTCAAACTTTCGCGCCTTTCGAATGGCGCACAATCCGAACTACGCGATACAATGCGTTGATTTTTGGAGTGGGCACGCGGCAGGAACGTGGCTTCCTTTCGAACACTAAGTGGTTTCGATAGTTCCAGTCAACAGCAGAAAGTTCAAATTCCCCCAAAAATCAACGGGAAAACATCAAGTTTTTGTTTCTCCAAAAACACCCTCCAGCTGAAATCCATCGACAATTAGTGAACGCGTACAGCAGGTCTGCCTTGTGCCTGCGAACGGTGCAAAGTTGGTGCAAGCGAGTTAAGCGAGTAAATGCCAAGTTATTGGCATTTAAAGAGGCGAAAGTTTGAAGGGGACAGCCTAATATTATTAATATTGGTGCTACAAGAAGTTGTTGTTACCAGTTCAGGTACCGAGTTGGCAGGGAACACCGCCATGATTCGGCCTCCGTCGAGTTCTTCTTCTTAGTGCTACTCTGCCACGAACAGCAAATGGACAAACGCCAAATACGACCTAGTGGATAGAACGCACAATAGTCAATATTGGTAAAGGTAAAGGTCTATTGGTTTATTAAAAGATCTGCAATTTCACAATGCTTAAGCTCTCGTATATGTCATCACGCAGCGGTATTGGGTAGCTCGTGTCGATCAGCGAGATGATGGCTTCCTCTTGTACGCATTGTACAATGACGTCAATTTCAGTAAATGGCTGGGTGAAGGCTACAGTATGAATGAATTTGCAGTCATGAACGCTTGAAACAGATCTCAAATTATTCTAAACACGATGACACTAAGCTGTATGTTTTGAATGTTCGCATGTGTCTGATACCAGTGCCGAATACCAATTGAGACGAGATCTAGCATACTGTTTGGGTGGTACCAGCTCGGCGTTTTTTTGTCGTTTATAGGTTGGCTGCAATGTGCCGCCAAGAGAATGGCCAGAATGTCATTTTCGGCGTTCTGAGCGTTTTCACTTTCCGGCTGTCTCTCGTATGGTTAACAGGTGAGTTCATAGTCACCATTGAATTGTCAACAATCATCGGCTCTCCGCTCCGATCTGGTCCCGTTAACATTACATCATTTTTGTTTTGACGGAAAATAACTCGTATTTATTGATTTATTTATTCATATGTAGACATCATAACAAATGTATACATAATGTATTACAATGCCAGAGTATCTGACAACTATTATTATTCAATCGATGTGCGAACAACATCCTCGACCAAGCTAGATTCTGATCTATATTGTGACAAAAATTACCACTCTATCTACATGTCGAATGTCATTATGGTATTATTGACTACTACATTAGACCATTCAGTCTAATTGTATAGCTGCCTCTTTGGTTACCACAAAACCTCGATCAAAAAAAAACGCTCATCAACGGATGACATCTTGATACTGGCAGCTTGAGGGGCAAACCTTTACAGCCATATCCATGCATCGTTATCGCCTGACTATTACAACACAAGTGCTATCGCTCCCGTAGGAAGATGCAAAACTTCCAATATTCCAAGGCAGCGAGCGATTAGAGCCAGCCCTGCTCAACGCACATCGCACCGCAGTCATGGTCACTCAAGGATGTGGGCAGTATTGAAACGAGATGTGTACTACGCCTGGCCTCGATCAGTTGCCTCTCCTGCCGTTGCTCTCGTTGTCTTCGAAGTTGGACGAACCGGGCTAGGCGAATAATAGTTTGGAGGGGATTAGGGGACGAGGTCGGGGGACCTCATCCATTTTGGCCTCGTTATCTCCTTGCCACCGAAGGCGACCGGGTTCGCAGCCAGAAGCCCGCTTCGTTAGTCACCCCTCGATCCCGGTCCCTCGTCGTCCCTTCGATTATTGTTATGATTATACACTTTATACTCTCAAAAAAAACACCACCTCTTCATGTGAGTGTGAAGCGTATTTTCTCTCCCAACATGCGGATTCGAACAGGCGGGGCGTTCGAGATGGTCATGCTACGCTTGTGGCTGGGTCGAACAATGTATGATATTATCGACCCGCGTTGTTTCTTGTTCATCGATGATGATGATGATAATGCGGTTACGCGTGTGGCTGTTAGTTACAATATAATACTCTAGGGTACGATCGTCTGGGTGGCATCTTGGTGGCCCGAGTTAATTGGCGTTGTATATTTAGTTTCCTTAATGATTATTATGTATATCAGGTTCACTTGACTACAGTAAAGGTGAATATAACTTGAATGAATTCCTGGTCTGAAATAGCGATAATAATAATAATAATATATAAGAATTTTAATGATTCTGTTCGTATGCTGAAAGAGTGGATCCCATAACTGAATAACCATTTAAGTATAATAATAATAAAATAAGATATCCATACAACAAGACTGCAAAGAGACGTGACAGCTATCAAATATAATACATTCCAATTAAGTTCGCTTTAGCAGTTCATTTGCTCAAATGACTTTCTATATTCTTAAGACTTACTAGATTCAGCAACTACTTTTCATCAATTATTCAATTGATTTTCTATACAACTTGCATATGCAGTAGACCAAATTCACACGATTCGTAGCAATCAAATTCAATTCAATCGAATTGCGTAGTCTCCGTTTGAATCGCCTAGTAGCTTCCGCTACAGTTTAAGGCGATAGTCCAGCTGGTTGTACGCCGAGAAGCGCGTCACTTTCCCGAAGTCACCACAATAGTTTCGCAAGGGAAACAGCAATATGGGTCGTCATCCACAGGGCAGTGGCCCCGCCGTCGTCCATAAACGGATTCCGTACAGCGGTCAACTCGTGGATCGTCGGACATCGTGCGCGGCTCGCGAACGCGGCGTCGGGTGCTAGCCGCGATATTAGAGATAGACGCAGAAGAGGCCATTGCCCGTGCGACCGGCGGCGAATGGGCGCCAACAAAAGGAGGATCGACCCCCCCCAGACGCAATTGAGGGATCATCAGAGATCAGGACAGCAGGACTAGCAATGAGCCACATTGAATGAAGGAATGGATGAATGCCTCACTTTGACACCCCTGACTCCTTCGCGTTTATACCGGCACTACTAACCCACAACGGCTGCGATCGACGTTGCCCCGTTCGAAGCAGGAAGAAGCAGTTGATGTGGCTAGCGCCCTGCGAATTCGGCGCTTTTTCTATTTGCTGTGCGAGTAGCTTGAGCATAAAGATTGCGATTCGAGTCAGCCTATATATATATATATATATATATATATATATATATATATATATATATATATATATATATATATATATATATACCCTTTGGCTTTCAAATATGGGGATAATTCTAAATGATCTTTGATCATACGTTGCATGCTGAACCTTGACGATCTGCTGACGACGTTGGGGTAGATATAGACAGCTGTCGTACATATTACATGGTCCGTTTCCTCCTCCGAGAGCGATGCAAACTGCCTTTAGAGAAACGGCACTGATCAGACGGCCAACAATATGGGCGAGCACTAAGAACGTCACACGAACTGGAACTGTGCATTCGAAAAATTTGACAACAATCTTGACAAAAATTTGATAAATACGCAAGGAGAAAGATAAACAGTGTTCAAGGAAAAAGATAAACAGTGCTATATATTATGTAGAGCCCTATAGTACCCTGTGTACGTTCAATCGCAGCATTTTTTCCAAAAAATCGGATAAATGTTTCAAAGTATTGCTCGCAAGTCTGGCTCAATGTACTATAATCTTTCGAAAGGGACTGTTGGATAGTGAAAGCCCTGTGCTTTATGGTAGTTCATTTAGATTTCGGCTCAAGCAACATAAGGATGGTCAAAAAATATGACAATTTGACAAATCTCCTCGAAGGGCTCTGTCATGGACTGGTCTGTACCACCGGGGACAAGCGCGCAGCGTCCTTCGTTCTGCGGCGCCTTTTACTCGCTGTACAGGGGCAGCGGCTCTTGCACAGAGTCTAGCCGGCTCCCTCGGGACCATGATGGCCTCGGCCTCACACCATGTCCCCAACTGCGTCACTAATTATTGCATATATTAAATCACGCAACAAATATATCAGCTGATATACTTGACAAACGCGAGTAACTCATACCTGTCATTATGTCCTCCATTTACAAGCTTTCATGTATTTTCAGTCCAGAGAGAGAGAGAGAGAGAAAGAGAGAGAGAGAGGGTGCGATGCAGCATCCTTGGATAATTTCGTTCGACATCAAATATTAGTTTATGTCAGACTTCGCACTCATTGAACTTTCATTTTATGCTAATGTAATATCGTGGCCCTACAACGCCCTCTCGGATAATCTAAACAGAGATATTATTTCATTTCGTATACGAAAAACCTCTGGAAGCTCTTCGATTGCGTTATCACTCGCCAGCTGTTTCTACACCACATGCACTGGCACGGTATTACAATACTTATAATTCCAGGATCTCGTAGTGTATACGTGTATGTACGTTGAGCATTAAGTTGAGCATTATATAGTAGTGTGATGACCTGCATACTTCTATTTAAATTGGCTTTCCACTGCGGTATTTAGCATCGGAAAATCTTCTTCATATTCGCAGGTTCGAGTCTTGCAGCTTGATGAGGACACATAAGAGAACTTAGGGATTGTAACAAATTGCGGGTCCTTTCATGAACATTTTGTGTTTTCGCGCTGACTTTGAGCCAACATTTAACATCCGCGGAATTGACTATACCACGTTGAATTCGCCGGGTCTCGTCCTTTAGTACAACAATAAAGCTTCATCTTAGATTACCTTACATACGATGAATGTTTTGTCACACCTAACTGAAGTGGTGCAGCTGCTCGACCTTCGATCACCTTCTGGGCGAAATGCGACTATATTTGAACTCAACTGTTCTCCGTATTCAAATGACACCTCATACATATTCTATAGGGGAGCTATCTTAATGAAATTTAGTTAAAGTCATATTTGCATTCATCTTTCGTATCGTAAATTTGCGAAAAGCCGCAGCCAAACCGATTGAACGAGCTATCAGAAGATCGTACCCTTGTGATGATGTACGATTTGGCTAAATACGTACTGTAGACGTTCACGAAGCAACCGTTAATTTCCAAGGACTTTAATTTTCTTCAAGACGACAATATCGTTGGCAATCTTCAAACGTGTCGCGTAAACAGTTTCCACTGAAAAGTTCACTGAAGACAGCTGTGACAGTTATTACTAAAAGACAAAACTGACATATCGCAGTGCGGATAACAAGATGACGATGTTAATGACTTGTGAGAGTAATACTTGAACTTCGGCAAATACATTTAAATATATGTTGAAAGGATAACACTGAACGATTATATACATGGCAGTCAATTGGTTATCTACCACGTCAGTGCATGCAAGCTGTTCGCGACATCTATCAATTGGGTATCATCCGCATCAGCACATGTTCCCGTGATGGTCTGGGCAACACCGTCGACAGCAGGCCTAGACCCATAGCCACACAGCCGATTTATCTATCCAACCTCGATGGATAAACATATACCGGATAAATATCACACATTTAAATCAGGGCTGGCCTTACGGACGTGTGGACTTTTCCCACCAGAATTTTCCATGGCAATACTACGGATCACATGAAATGTCGAGAAGTGTCTTCTGACAGGGAGAACGCGGCTCTGGGCGCCTTTCAGTCGACGACAGACAAAAACGTGAGCATCGGCGTGTCACGTCATAATCCGAGGCGTTCTGTATCTGCAAACATCTATTCACTGGGGGGGGCTTATGTGCACCAGGGGGGCAACGTATACCAACGTAGTGATATCTCATACAGATGATCATTGAAGGGTAAACAGCAGCCATATTTCAAATACCCACTTTCCGCCCACTGGCAACAAACTTCTGCCTAGTGTCATTGATTTAATTCGGGTAACATTTGTAGCATTCACGTTATTCATGTTTTCTTCGCCAGCCGGTAGTCAACTGGCTGTCGCCGTTTACGTCGGTGCCGCCGGTGTAAACTTCCCGGCTTATTCCTCCTCGGCGTCGTCCATCTGTTTCTGAAGTACAACTTCGCGAACTACGGGCGAACACTTCGTCTAACATCCATCTAACATAACGAGTGGAGGAAGAGCTAGACAGCGAGCGAGTTAGAGAGTAAACATCGTTATCATCGTTACGAGCAACGAATCACGAGGCGATGAGAATTTCGTCTGTTGGCTCACTTGTCCGCCTGGGGCACACCTCTCAGCCCCCGCTTTTACCATCGACCAATACTCCTGACGGCTAGACATTTCATCATTCAGAAGACTGCATCAGCTCTATACGAGAAGGTGCTCGGTTTGCGCCACGTACGTTGTGAGGTAGGTAGACGTTCATTCTTTTGTGTGTGTGTGTGCTGTGCTGTGTTCATCTACTTCTTGACACCGTACGCCCATGTTCTACCTGGCACGAACAGCGGCCATGGATGAACGAACGGGTACCGCAACTACGACTCCTCTCACTGCTACGCTGCGACCCGGCAGTGGGCCGACAGGATAGCTCGTCCAGGATGGCTCCTACTCCTCTTCGAACCCTCGCCATCGGGCTCTTGCCAAACTCTGTGCCTCGCCCCCTCTTCGCCCCCCCCCCTTCTTCTCCGGCTGGTGGCTGGCTGAATTGCAGCCAGCAAAGAAGCTAAGATTCTATTCAGGAGAAGAACGAACGGTGCAAGATGCGCGTGATTTCTGCAAGCGTAGAACCCCACCTCTGCTACCAGCAGGAGCAGCAGCAGCAGCATTCGCCATCGCTAGTGACTCCAGTGACTATATACGCCGGGCTGGGAGCAAAAGTAAGGGGCGCATAGAAAAGTGTCGGAAGTGTCTATAGCGCGCGTCGCTCGCCTCCTCCGCCTCCGCCGCCGCCGCCTCCGCAAGCGGCAGAGCGACCAATGCCGACTTCTCCGTTGTTGGCCATGGACCCTGCGGCTGGCATGGCATTGCGGGTAGCCTCCGCAAGCTAAGCTGCACAATGTGCTCGTTCAACTGAAAGTTAATGTAAACAGTCGGACTAGATTCTCACTCTTTTTCATGCTTCCACGCCGGAGTCCCCGGAGCTCCCGCTCGCGTCAAGATGGTAAACAACCGTCTACGGCCAGCACGTACAGCGACATCGCATTCGCGATAGTGAGCGCACCACCATCGAGGCAGATATCGCCAGTGAGGTAAGCAAGCAAGACGGCGCAATGCGGCCCGCCAGATGCTAGACTCCCCTTCGCCGATGCGCCACTGAAGTGGCCAGGGAAATATGTCAATGCAGTGAAGTGATGGCCAAGCGGGAAGGAGCGCATTCATTGAAAGATTGCGCCATTATTCCTTTGGCTTACTCCCTTTTAAAAGGTTGCTACTGGTGTTGGTTACCACCAACAGCGCGCCTTTGGTTGGTAAATAATGGCGGAGCGTTGCACGAGAGCTGGCTCGGCCGTGGCTAAGAGAGAGAGAGAGCGAGAGAGGAGAATCAACTCGGTGGATCGCCTGCTGACGGAGTAGGGCACCAGCGCGGAACGAGGAGGGGTGACGCGATTCAACGGCCTCGTCGGCGTGATCGCGCCGCGAAGAGTCGGGACGCCCGCAACGAGGCCGCTATCGAAAATAGAAGAAGAAGAAGAAGAAAAAAGCAGCCTGAAGTGGTTTCGATATCCGACATCTCGATACCTCGTTGCACCTTGCAATGCCTGAGAATGCCCTACCGTGCCAGTGATTTCTACGGAGCGGCAGCCGATTTCTACGGTTACTTTAGCAGTAGCAGCAATTGCCCGACGCTTATGTGTCCCGCCACCTCGTACCCGACGAAATCGATACGAGGCCGCGCGCTGCAATTGAGTTTAGCTTGAAGTACCAAGCAGAGGACGCCTCAAGGCTTCGTCCGCATGGTACTTCAAGCATGCTCTGGCGACCTCATCTTGCTGTTCGCCGTCTAGCGTTTTTTTTTTGCGTATCGTCTCAACGAAGGGAGCCGGGTGTCGTCATGTAAATAATTCACCTGATGGCAGTTCCCGCTGTTGGCTATGGAGTGGCACCGCTCCAATAACGTCTGTGTAAGCGTTCCTTGTCGACGGGCGCAGCGAGAGAGGACGATCGAGCTGCGCAGAGTCGATCAGATCATCAAGCTCCTCCGAAGGCAGCGAAGTCTTGAGGAGTGGCAGAGCCATTCGATGCGGTTCGAGAGGAAGGCAAAAACGACACGCTGACTCGTTGGTTTGTCTGTGTGTGTGTGTGTGTGTGTCTATGTCCTACCGGATGAACTATGGAAGGAAGGCAGATAGCATCGCATTTTATCTTTCAATTTTTTTTCCTTTTTCTTCTCTTCCTTTCCCTATTTTCTTGCGGGACTCCTCTATTCTCGCTCTAAATAATACACCGTCTCCTCGGCCGTGCACCGCCACGGCGCACCGTTCATACTCAACTGGCTCAGGTCCTGCCTAGCCTAGGCGCGCCCGATGTGTCGGCCCTCGACAGCTCTGCACGTACGAGCTTCTCTTCCTTCCCGGTCTCTCTCTCGCCGGTGCGCGAATCCAATCTGCCGACTCGATACATTTCGGCATCGATTCGTCGTGCCACCACCGGCCAAATGTGACGCGGGCCACTATCGACGGTCCACCAACACGTAGCGGCCATCCGCTTGTAACCATGAGGTAGTTGTTTGGAACGGCCGCTGTTCAGCTTCCACTATACACTTCGAGTGGAAGCCAGCCGGCCCGGCTGACACGGAGAGGGCAGCAGTGCACCTACATTACCCATCATTCAGTACGTACGATACGCTCTAGCCGACACCACGAGCTCAGGTGGTCAGCCTCCCGGCTAAACTGGCCGCCGCAATGCGTAGATTCCGACGCGCTGGTTGGCTGGCGGGCGCGCGTTCTGCCCCTGAAGGAACGCTTTGCTCCGACGATGTTGCAACTGTGGAGGCGCGATCCGTCCCAGAGTTCGCCAACACCGCTCACCCCGTTTTGGTGTAAGTGAGTGAGCAGTGGTGGTGTAGACGATAGGTATGATCGTTGAGCAGGATTCTCCGCGATATATATATATATATATCTATATAAAGATAGGGAGAGAGAGAGAGGTAGCGGGTGAAGAGCAATGGGAAGAATCGTGCAAGCGAAAGACATAAAAGTTTATGGCCTCCGATTACGGGAAGAAAGGCGATCCTGAATCGGAGACTTGACGGAAATCCGATCTGAACACACGCAGCAGTGATACGATTATGGTGATGACGATGATTATTATGACACATCCGGTCAGTGCGTTGTTGGCCTCGTAATTACACTGACCAGAACTGAAGAATGGTTTCATGGGGAGGAGGGGGGCTGATCAGATGGGAATAGTGTAAACCCCGCTGCAATAAAAGTCAGAAAAGGTGAAGTCATAGTTGCAAGATAGGCACAGATAATCCTGACCTACAGTTTGGAATATTCACAGAGGGATGATCCATCAATGTTTAAAAATTAGGCCAGGTTTCCGGCTTGGACGAAAAAACAGCAGACATAAAGTTACCTGATCAATTGAAATATTTCGTTAGATAAAAATCAAGAAGCGTTGATTTTTCAAATTTCACTAAACGAAGTACCCATATCAGTCGTACTAGATGTGTGCAAAAAATCTCTCTTCGTCGGATCTAGTTTAGCGTATTGAATTAGTTAGCTAATAACACGGGTTCCAGTGGAGCTTTCTACAAAGTAGTTTAATGCAAAGATAACAAGTAAAGCTAACATCTTGACTCCTCTCTCGAACCCAGACTACACTTGGCCAAGACGACGACGACCACTCGGATGCTTCAGCAGGACGGAGAATGCTCCTCGCACTCGTTCGAGATGCGCTTTGCAATGAGTCTCAGCTAGAAATTCGAATCTTCGTGACGAGAGATAGCCACGTTCGATTACGTCAACCAATCAAACGAGGACGATAATGATTATTTTTGAGATCTTTCACAATGAATAAAGCCTAGCACGGTTCGTGTTCGGCATTTTTGTGATTCATGTTTGTCAAACGTGAGGTGGGAATTGCCATCATATCATCAACGTTACGAACCCGACAAATACGAAATCAGGGGAGAGGGCAAGTTTCTGAGGTCCAGCTCGTCGTGTTTTCGTTCCAACCCCCCCCCCCCCGCGCCGGGTGCCCCCCGCTATGGTTTTGCCTGCGCTATTCAGGCAACGATTAGGCGTAGCTCATTGTGTTAACCACGAGCTTCGAGAGAAGGATTTATTTCCCCGTCAGGGCCATTCACCCTGGTGGCCTGCAGACTTTTTTTTTGCCGCATCGCGGACCGCCCCTTCTTCCATCGCGTTCGCGCGTTTCTCAAGGGGACCTCAGACATCCGACGGGACTCCTGCAGAACCCCCGGCGGAGGAGCAAGTAGCAAGCGGATACGGAAATGTTGTTGTTATTGTTGTTCAGAAACAAAGGCTTCTTCCACAGGCATGAACGAGGCCTTTGCCTTGCATTCGTGAGAGGCTCGCCCCGCTTACCATCGTCAACTGGGTCGGCTGGCAAAGAGGTGTCACCTCGCGGCCCATTCATAAGCTCTTGCGCTTGCAGGCAACTCGTACGTTACTGGCAACTTGACGAGACGGGCGGGGGGGGGGGGTCGTCCCATTCGTCGTCCAGCCGGTAACCCTCGACGACTGTTTGGCATGACCCATGTGTCAGGCGTCGGAGGATACCGCACCATCTCTCTCAGCAACCCCCGAATGGGTGACTCTTCATTGATACACAGTAGTGGTTAGAGTTAGCTCTGAACATAACTAAGATCGGGAACGAAGAGAGTTAACGGGGACAGCGCTGTAAAGGGGATGGCGGTGTAGGGATTATTATGGGGATGGCGATGCAGGGTCCCGAGTGCGCGGGCGAGGTTCAATAGAGCGTGCTTAAGGCAGACAATGAGCGGATGGATCTTTGCAGCTAGATCTTTGAGGGGTGGGCTAGGGCGACCAGGCGGCGGTCAAGGGAGTCACTGTGAAGTGGCCATAAGCGACAGCGACTGTGTCAGCCACTACCAACAGTTGTATGGCCGCTCGCAGAATCCGAAACGCGTCATTGCTCTCATGTTGTTTTGTTGGTCGAGAAAGTCGTAACGTGTGGCTGCGCTCGTAGCCGCGATTATTATATAATCGAATCCATTTATGACGCGCTCAGATTCGAGAGGCGTATTGACTGAGCCAGATCAGCGAGCTTTTAGGGGTCCGGATTATGCTAAACGGTGTCGAGAGATGCGGTAAGATCCGGTGGGCCCTGGTCTCTTGGATCGATGGGGGCGTAGAGGAATGGGAATAACGTATTGAATTATGTCTATTAATAATTCTTTTGTGCTGACTCTCAGCCTTAAACATTTAACGTCCATGGTGTTGTTTTCGGCATTGATTCAGAAGAAGGGCAACCCCTTTGAATGCAGATGAACAATGGCGGGGATCGAGCCCGTCCATCGACGTGTGACCTCCGGTCGAAAGGCGCACACGAACGAACCACCAGGCTACCGGGCTCAATATTGGATTATGCCTATGTAAGATGTTACTTCTACTGTGGAACTTTGAGCTTGTCGCGGTTGACGACAGCATCTGGAAGTTTCAGGCTGCCATCTCTGTTTAAAATGTCGGGTGTACGTAAAATGTGTTAAGCTCCCTTTATACGCCGCGGAAACTACTCAATTGACGAATCCAAAATCGTGGCCAAATCAAAATGAAGAGAGAGATTTTCGTTGACGGCCTGTTCTGCTAGTTATGATCTTTTAGCGCGACTCTGTTTAACGGCTAATTTGTATCCATGAATTCTGTCAGTAAACCCACTTTGTGTCTGGTATATATGTATATATATATATATATATATGTACGGCGTTGTGCAACCATTGCAATTCACTTTGTATTCCAGGTTAGCTTTAGTATCCAATGTTTCTTGATCTATATTTTTTGCTGAAATGCTCTCTCAAATGAAGAGTTGGTATTTCTACAAATCAAAGTAATACACGCTGCTTGGCAAGAGGTTGCTTGAGAGCCAAGCCCTAGCCGTTTCCTGTCGATAAAGGCTGTTTTAGGCATCCTACTATTTAATGTATTCATTAGCGAGTCCATGAGGATAGCCGCAATCCATGGGGTCATTCGTATTGCTATGGAGATCTGTTTTAGAAGGTTGAACGCTTTCCACTTGAGAGTACGTGGTGAAGATGTAGCAAGAAGCCAAGAAGTCGCATCAGAATGGCTGCCATTCTCTTTGAGTGACTTTAAGATTGTCGCTCCACAATGCGAAACTACTGGTTCGATCGGCCAATCTATTTTATGTATCTTTTTGGCGACCAAAACATCTTACTATGCCTTGACAACCTGACGGGGCAGGACGTACACTCTCACTATTGGTGGATGGTTTTGAAACGTGTAAAGCCTTAATTTTCACCAGATTTCTCCCACGGGGAGAAATCAGCTTGGGACCCTTATTCACTGCTGCCCTCGTGTCGGCTGGCGTGATTACTATGTTATCCGCTCTGTTGTTCAAGGAGACGAGGGCGGCACGGTTGGCCATTGCTAAAGTGACCTACTAATCTGTTAGGTGTTTTCAAAGCGCTTGAAACTTGAACTCGAACTCCTTTAGGCATTACCTTATGCACTGTGTTTATTTCACGCTATCTTCCAACTCCCCCTGCTTCTCGTCGGCTATGAGAACATCCGCTCTGATTTCCAATCCCTCTTCAACACTCTACATCTCTCTCAGCTTCAACATGTGCGTTGGATATCCAACTGGAACAACTCGTTCGAGCATAGTGTATACTTGCTTCGATTTTCAGCAGCCTTCACAAAACTCCTGGAATTTTTTGGACGACAATTCCAACGAAATTCACGAACCGAGAGACGTTTAAGTTACTCTCGTTTTTGGTTTGGGCAAAGCGTACAAGTGCGTTGAAACTAAGAAAAACACACAGCAAGCCTTACCGCCAACCAAAAATGGGATATGTAGTGACTTGACTTAGTCACTCATGGCATAACTCAACACATTTAATTATATGCATATGCACAATATGCATGTTTGTAATATACAATCAAAGAAAATCAGTGTAAAGTTTGCCAGTTGCAAAATCTTTGCCTTCCACAAAGTTTCGATTCGACCGTGTCACAGAATTACCACGTTAAGCAATCGCATAAAAATATTACGTATCGATCTTAGGGCTGTCGAGTTTCGGCGCACGGCACCACTTACTACTCTTGAGCATTGTACTTCGGGGTATTTTCAAGTCTCCATTCGATCGCTCGCTGGCCGTTACGCTCATGTCTTGATGTCCGATCGAGCCTGCCAATGATTCAGCTGTCCACTAAAGCGAATCATTACCAGGTATTTATTGTTACCAGGTGACGCTATCAGAATAGTCTAGGGGCATCTCCCGACCCTCCAAGCGGTAACTTCCAATGTCGTTCCATAGTTGTACTCGGCACAGGATTCCCGAGTTGAAATTTAGCTGCCCAAGCGCGAGGCTCTGCACACGGCGTCCAAGCCAATATGAAATGCTAGCTCAGACGTCGAGTCCCGCCAGTTGCCAGTCGGCCCGGTAGAATCGTTTGTGATCTTCGATCGTGCCTCCCTCACAAGAACAATGGCTCGTGTCTTACTCGAGTTCGCCTTTAATACATCTTCATTTACACCGGCGATGTCCAGCTCCGTTCTGCGGTCGTATCCACAGCCGACGTCCCGTGCGTGCCTGCTCGTAATGGTGCTCATATTCGCTAACGATATGGGACCGCCAGCGCCGGCCTTCCAATGAACTCGCATTATTGTAGTCGTCGTTCTAAAGATTGGATGCATTTAACAGGGCTAAAAATCACATCTACGCTACTCGAGCGAGATAGCGGTAACATCGACGATAATTGAGTTGTAATGGTCTCATGTTATATACCAAGTCCGCCGCTGCACCCTGACTGCGAGGCACATCGGGGCATGCACCTTAGATCCTGAGGTCCGCCACCTGAGGTCGATCAACGTCGCTCTTGTAATCACTATCCTCAAAAAGGTCAGTCGAAAGTCCTCCTACATCGTGGCGGTACTCTGTGTACACCATTGTAAGGCGAAATATCACTGCAGGCGGGAAGTTAACATACCACTGAACGATCCGTTAAATGATGATGATTGTAATGGCTTTATCAAGGAGAAATCGATTTGCCCACAGCATAATACAGGGCTGAGTTATATATATATATATATATATATAAACTATACAGGCAGTCGCAGTTAAGTTCACAGCTGTATATATATATATATATATAATTTGCTGGTGTAATTTTTCTAACGCGTTCAACCGAGCTTCCTACAGTAAGATAACTTCAAAGTAACGTAGCTTCAGAGTGATAATCAAATTATTATAGTCTGGTTGCACAGCAATCTAAAATTTTCTTCCGGGCTGGAGCTCAGCCAACATTAAAGTCCACGATACAACTGCTTTCGGCACTGATTCATAAGATAGATCACTCCCCCCATTTAAATATGCAACTATGCAACGGTAGAGATAGACGCCGTGTGTGCACCCAGGTCCGTCTCCTCCGATTGCAATGCGCAGTCGAACGCCCCACCACGCCACCGGGTTCGACACAGCTATCTAACCCATAGACAAACCTTTGAGGGTTAAAGCAATTCGTGTTTGTATTGATGTCATGTCATTAGGTCAGCGTGACCAATTGTGGATAGTACATGAATTAATTTTGCCCGCATGCGCCATGCGAAACAATTGTTATAGTTCCAGTGTCAATTAGGTGGCTATTTCATTGAGTGTAGGTGAACACTGCGTAGATTGTTCATTATTACACTAAATAACACAATTAATAAGTTAGCTTTTGTGTCGTTTCCCAAGTTTTTTTGCGAAGATAAATTTTCTTTTGAAACGCAAGCTTGCGACTTCTCAACCGGCTCACTGAACACCCTTTAATATGTATGTGCCCCCTTGATTCAATGGTTATCACACCTACGAACAGTATACCCATTTCGATAACGCTTCGTAGTTGCGAAACGCTAAATTAAAAGATGGGAGTCATGCAAATGACATCGCATTTTTCACATTGTGTTTTCACGTTGCTTATAAATATGCTGTAGTTTTCAGTTCCCCCAAACCTTCTAGCTGATAACGACAATGACTCATCAGATAATACGTGTTTGCCGCCTTGTATATTACACAGTCCAATTGGCTCGAGTTCGAATCGAGTTGGCCGAGTTTACGATGCACTCTGTATGCATTTTGAGAGAGAGGCATATTCGAGATCGAGGCGTCAACCGAACCCGGACGCCACCACCATAATCGTTGACTGTGTAAAAAGCTTTAATAACACGAGAAGCTGAGGGGACATCATCATGAGGTTCCCCAAATTCGAGGACTCGACTCGTTCCATCCGATCTCGTGGTCCCTACTTCCTCTCTCTCTCTTCCTTCAGCCTCGTCTCCATTTCACTATGTCTCTCGCTGCGGCAGTTCACTCAGAGGGAGGCTGGGACCGTACGTGGCGACGGAGCGAGTGCGCAGCTACAAACGGGGACGCCCCCCGCGGGGGGCACTGACGCTTAATACTTCACTTATGGCATCGGCATGGGTAGAGAGTAGAACGAGGAACCTCGACTGTCACTTACGCCGGCGCCGCTTGCCGTTGCCGCTGGTGGCAGCGGCGCTGCCACACCATTATTCGAGATCGATCTCTTGCCGACGTCGTCCTGGCCGCAACCGTCAACTCTGTTAGCTGCCTGAGCAACGGGCGGGCGGGGGGCGGGGGGCGGGGGGGGGGGGGTAAGACGAATGAATAAGGCTGAACTAGGGGCGAAATGGCTGCCGCTGCCGCCGCCGGAGCAGCAGTTGCAGCTGCAGTGACGGCGACACCGCTACGAGTCAACTCGGGCAGAGTTTCCCCTGCTGGAGGAATCGGCCAACAACGCCGAGAGGACTACATAGTGCTTAAGTGATGATGCTGCTGCTGCTGCTGCTGTTTCTGCTGTAGACACGGCCGCCGCAACACTGCCGCGTTCCTCTATGGCTTCGTGTGCTTATCGTTTCGGCACTGTTTACCGCTCCGCGTGTGCAGTTTCGAGGTAACAACGATCTTAGAACAACGCAAAAATAGGTCGGATCGTAACACCACCCGTGGTCGCATTAACAACAACGGTAGAAGCAGCAGCAGCGGCGGCAAAATTGAAGTTCCATCGGGCGATCGTGCACCCCTCGACGATAACGATCATAAACACTCGACTGTTGTCGCATAACGCGTCGTCATTGTGTCAATGTGGTCTATCTCTATTTAGCTAGCAACGGCGGCGCTGCCGGGGCAGGTTGCATTACCGAATCGACAGAGTGGATGGCCAGTTTAGCCATATATATAAGCATGATAGAGCAGCGATTCATTTAGCGATGCCAGATATTACAGATAGATATATAGATCGCTAGATGGACAGACTGTGGCACACACGTGTGGATCACACATCTCCACGGCAAAGTAACCTGGCGTTATGGGCGCCCCGCCCGAAGCTTACGGTGATCCGACAACGACTGCACCACTTATGCTTTCAGACGTCCTTCTCCAACCGTTGTAATAGGGGGGGGGGAAATACTGTATCTCGGTGAGACTCCCTCTATGGAGATTGGCTGAGAGAACCATGGCCGGGCCAGCATCTTGAGATCGCGCGCCTCGAGGCCAATTCATTTACGCTGCCGTATCGTACGCCGACGCTGTGTGCTCATTCCGTGACGGAGTGCCTGATCGATTTGTGAATGTCTCCCGATAGGTTTGACTAGCGTGGTCTGCGGCAGCAGATGCAGGTACGTGTGCGACAGATTCGTGACGACAACGATTATAGCCTTGGTAACAGTGTGCGCCAGGCGGCAGCAGCAGCAGCAGCTCTCAACCGTTGCTGTGTTCGCGTTCTGTGATGACACTGATAAGCTTTTCAGAATCAGCAATGATCCAGTAGGGAATCTCGTATCTGTATTTCAGATAGTAGTTCCCCAGTTGTAGTGAGACGCTCCGAGATCCGCAATTGCATTTTCCTATCGTATGATCAAACTCCGTGAAGTAAAGCGTACCTACTCGACATCGATGGCTGAATAACGCATGTTATATCGTTGTATGTTCGGAAATTCACTTCAACGGTGATCTGATTTGTGATGACAAATTAGCCAGAATTGAATTGGATTTGCGAAAACACTT
Organism: Stratiolaelaps scimitus; assembly: GCA_019614645.1. Lineage (NCBI taxonomy): Eukaryota > Metazoa > Arthropoda > Arachnida > Mesostigmata > Laelapidae > Stratiolaelaps > Stratiolaelaps scimitus. The sequence goes on along the minus strand of JABWDB010000018.1, from coordinate 1,129,149 downwards.
GAGAATTCCGAAAAAAAAACGAGTTTCGTACGAAATGCTTCTGTGGAAATCAAAGGCTCTATTAGAGTATCTGACCATTAGCATTGTTTGAATATCGAAAAGTGTGAAGTTAAATAAGGCGATTTTGCCTCTTGTAAATCGAAGGATAGAGAGAAAGATTAACAATTTGTTAAATTTGGCAGTATTACCTATTTACTTTAAAGGGTTGAAAATGTGCACAACACGTTGGGTCTATTATCATATATTACGATGTTCCACTCGAATTGTCCGCTCTTTAAATTCCAATAACTTTTATGGCTTATTTTAACTCTTATGTTCTAACTAAATGAGTTAGAACAAAGATCTTTTGGTATGGGTTAGAGGTACTCTCCAACTCCGATTGAATATGGAACCCCACCTATTGCCCTTTTTAATGCATGGAAACAACAATAATCACATGGGCTTAAATCAGGAGAATATGGAGGTTCAAACCATCGCTCAATATTGTTCCCCTCCATCCAGGCCGTAATTTCAGCAGTGCGGTGATGTCTTCCATTGTCGTCGAGTAACCACACTCGGTGCTGTCGATCCCCACGCCATTTTCTCGTCAATCCCTTCAAGAAGTCGAGATATCGGGGAGCATTGAGTTTTTCGTTTGCTGCTAATAATTTTTCGTTTGCGGCGAGTATCATCAACACCTTCCGTCCGAATCTATCTAGCACTGCCACAGAAATGGCCGCTTCACCTTGTCGTAGCCACTGTTTGGCTTGGTCCTTCTCAGGAGGTCTATGCAGGCTAACCCATGTCTCGTCTATCGGCACCGTGTGTTCTAAGCGACTGATTTGTTGCGTATAAGTCTTCAACTTAGCGTTGAACACTCCACACGCATTTCCATCTGCTTAGCACTCAGTGTATGGGGAACCCACTTTGCACTGATTTTCTTCATCTGCAATATATTGGTGATAATTCTATGATACGTCGTCCGAGGAATCCCAGTTTCAGCCGACAAAGACCTCATAGACCACGCTCTACTTTCTTCAAAAGCTGCCTTGGTTCTGTCAATCGGTTGGTCCCTTGTCGCACCTGATTTCTGGTCCCCGCTTCAGTGGTCATCGGCGTCCCAATTTCCACTGTTAAATCGCTAGCACCAACGTCGTATCGTTCGCAGGCATAAGGCAGACGTGCCGTACGCGTTCACTAATTGTCGATGGATTTCAGCTGGAGGGTGTCCTTGGAGACACAAAAACATGATGTTTTTCCGTTGATTTTTGAGGGAATTTGCACTTTTTGATGCAGTGTCTATCTTTCTGATCGTATCGAAGCTACTCGGCGTTCGAAAGGAAACCACGGTCCCGTCGCGTGCGCACTCCAACAGTGAATGCATTGTATCGCGTAGTGCGGACTGTGCGCCATTCGAAAGGCGGGACAATTCGAACGGGACAATTCGAACGGGACGCCCTAATATATATATACATTTTTTTTTGATTGGCCTACATTTTCTTCTTCCACAACCGTCTTGAGAGCATAATCGAGTGCTACATGTGACGAAGGTTTGTCCTCAATCGAATTGTAACATTAGTCTAGTGTTCATGTCCAACATCACACACAGGAAACTGCTCGGATTGCATGTCTTAAGCAGGACAAAATGACACAATGTGCTTAGATACATGACTCTAACTAATTCAACAAGGTATATACTTCTAGAGAGCAGCAAAACTCTTTATGAAGCCTACGTGAGACTTTGGTGCAGATTTATACCGCCTTAGTTTAACCAGCCCCAAAGAACATGATCGATGGCACCGATTATCTTTCGCACCGACACAGCCCGCATCACACAACTAATTTCCTAACGTCATTTGGACTAAATATATATTCAAGTGACTATAAAGTCAAATAAATATGTAGTGATTATTTTTGTATCATTTGCGGAATACGAATTCCCCCACCATAGCTACTGCCAGCATTTGGCGACGGCTCGACCGAAGCACGTCTGCCTCTGTGGATTTCGTCACTGGAGACATTTCGGGACAAAGTCTGGCCAAGCGAATCAGATTCGAAAAAATGCTTCTTCTAGCTTCCATTGTTGTCCAATATAGGTTGGTAATAGATAATTTAATAACATAAATATAATCGTGTCCTCTCATTATTGCACATATGTATATGGTGGAGCCTGACAATCTCGATTCATTTTCTATTCCGGTTTTGCTATTTTGCGTTTATGCATACATCTGCATCTGATATATATATAAACAGAGACAATCAAACACAGACCTAAATGACATCCTCGACAAGGCATTGTATCATCTCCTGCCACCGTCGAGAAAATCCCCCGTTCTCTCGTTATCGCGCCATTGTATGAGTGTTTCGAGTTGACATTTATTTGGCCAACATATATTGGAGACACGGAACGCTTCGGACTGTTCGTTGAGGTCCGACGTGGGGGCGGACCCGGAGACCCAATGAGTACAGGGGTGTCTGTGTGTGCGAGCCATCAGAACGGGATACCCGAGGAGTTTCCGTGCAAGTCGGGCAACGTTAGTGGAAGTAACAGCACCAGTTGTTTTTGTTGTTGTTGTTGTTGCTTGAGTGTAGTCTTACCAATGGATGTCCCCAGGCCACGGATACATCTACGAACTGCTAAACAAGTAAGCCCATTGCACCGATGCGACTCGATGCCTGTGTCCTACCTACGTCTGTTCAACTACTGCGAAGGCTAGACACTCGCAAACGACGAGTCTGACCCACAGCAATCCGTACGCCTCCACAAACCCAACCACAGGATGCCAATAACGACTCTCTACATAGCACCACTCTAGCGCTGGCCACTGATAGCAGTGGGAATCATTGGGGGCTGGTACCTGGCGGCTGCAAGTCAGGCCGTTCCCGTCGGCAGCCAGCGGTGGCGGTTGCTACAATACTACAGCAACAACAACAACTACAACTATTACTTCGGGTGCTGCTGCTGCGGCCACCACGACGACAATCACAACAACACATCAACAACAGCCACAACTATAACTGCCACAACAATGTCAACAACAACAGCAGCAGCCGATGGCTACTGCAGTCATCGACAGGAGGTAAGTCGCCAAGTAGCAGATCCCCCGAGGCGCTGGTTATCACCCGATGCGGCGATTGACGCACCTACAGACGGCAAAGACCCCTCCCCCCCCCTCTCCCCCCAAGCCGCAAGAACGAAGACGAACGGGGGCAGTGGTCACAAAAACGCCTCCGCCTTCTCTTCTAGCGGTGGACGTCTATCGGCCGAGAGGGTCCTGGCGAGGGAATCCACCAGATTTCTCTTTTCTACGTTCCACCTTTCAACAACGGACGGATGGTAATCCCCCAGTGATCGACTTCCGCGAAAGGAAAAACGCCGCATCGTTTCCATATCGAGGAGAGTTGCTGGGGTACGCGACTTGCTGAATGTTGCCTATTACATTAGCCGCTATCGAAATTGTCGTTGCCTCCTTCAAGCCGTGTGAGGAGTGCGCATCGTCATGAATGAGCGCATTTCGATAGCAGGCCAACGTGCCTGAGTCCACCTTGCGCATAGGTATGTCCTCCAGCGTCGTCCGTCGCTCCAAGTTTTGTCTCGCATACGAAGCCACACCGAGTTCGTGTCGTCACCACTCGCCCATGTTCTACATACTTTTCCATTTTGGCAAGCTTTCCGCAAGGGAGTCTGTTCGTTGAGGACGTCTTGCCGGGCGACATGACATTTGCTGTTTTGTGATCGAATGACGTGCTCGTACAGCCCTTCGCCTAACTTCCTTCACTCGAATTTATATAGCGAACTGCGTTTCCCATTGGAAGAAGCCATACGGCTTTCGCAATACCGCGCTAAAGATTTTCGAGAGGTGTGCCCCCTCAATTCACGGTAGATGACACAACATGCGCAAAACAGCGGATGCGGCCGCTCTTGATAAACCTACAATGAACGTCCACATCAAAGTTGGATAGCAATGAGAGAACAAAAACCACAGGAGGCAATGAGAAAGATCACACCTACGTTGTCAACCGTTGGACCCATGGAGATTTTCCTATGAAGATTTTCTCCGCTCTCGTAGTAGAAAAAAATGTTTATATGTAGATGATTTTAAAGCTGTTTCCTCAAATAGACACTCTTCACCGTAGAATATCGATGTGACAAGGCTGCCCTGTGCGAGACTCATGCGAAAATCTCGGCGAGCGAACGCGAACGTAAGAAGCTTCATCGCATTCGAAGGCGTGTTCGGCCTGTCTATGCGATGGTAGATACATCGATGATGTCGAGGACGCCAACGACGAGTATCTATTCTATTCGATACGAGTTTCAAACGTGGCGAGCGGGCAGGCTGACACAGCAGACGTGGTAGGTACATCCATATCTTCCCCGAACGACGACGACAGCATTCGTGGAGGCAGCAATCCGAACAAACCCGTTGTGCGTCTCTTCTGCAGAGCCTCTTAGAAATAGGTAGAACATCACACTGTGGCAGTGGGTAGAACACCCGTTGCTGCACACGCTCTGTTCCCTGATCCGGAGTGCCGCGCCGCCGTGTCGGACCACTTCCTCCTCCACCCTCCTGATCCCTTTGAATCTGCGAAAGCGGCCTTCTCTCCCGAGGAGCTCTCAAAGACCAGTTCGCCGAGGTTCGTCTACCACCCCTTCCAAGCTTAGGACCGCAGCCTTTGCCTTCTGATACGCGAGCGATGCTCGTGTTCCAAGCAGAGCTGTTTGAACAACAACACCGCTACCACCACCATCACAACAACAACAACAACAGCAACAACAACAACCGCACTGTAGGCCACTCCGACAAACTCAGGACACTCCGACAAACTCAGGACACTCCGACAAAGTCAGGACACTCCGCTCGCGGTGCTGGTAGAGACGATCGCGCGAGCCTTCGCCCGACTCAACGAACTATGAATAACGAACCTTTGAATCTTTTCACAATTTTTCGATGTTGTTATTGTTGCTAAGTGTAGTATATTCTCTATCTAATTATCCATCTAGCGTGCGAGTCATTACGCGGCATTTGAGCAGCTCCTAAAGAATCGGCCTTGTTACATAGCCATGCTCAGTCAGCTAGCTTCTTATTATCGAAGCCACTTAAACCGTTTGTGAGATATGTATCATACTTATCGATCTAAAGTAGTATTTGTCAGTAAACTAATCATTCCTCTTATGCTGGAGGCCAAAAATGTCGCATGCTACTGTGAAACACACTTAATTATAAGCTACTAATATATCGAATGATCATTAAACATGGTTTAAGGTAGCGTTCGAGCAGTAGCCCACGAGGAAAGATGCAGTCGGTGACTTTTGTCTTCTGCCAGATATTTAGTATTCAACGTTCATATTATAAATGTCGTTGTTGATCCAGACACTCTGGGTCTCTTTCTCTCTCTCTCTCGCTCGTTGAACGCCGCTAATCAGCCACAATGCTGGCTCCTTCGGGTGTCGTTCGTTAATCTGAGGGTCTATGGGACACAGCATAGTTGGGAGCCACTTGAAGCAGTGACGTCAATAGACATCTGAGTATTCAGTTTTCGCATACGGCTGCTTATCTCCTCCGTGGCGGCGGGTCTCCATCGCCAGCCTCCTCAGCGTCTACCACTAGCCCCCCCCAACCCCTCCGTTGAATATAAGGTTATGTTCCTGGTTGTTTGTTGCCTGAATGTGTGCGTCCTGCCCTGTGGGTGTCTACTGTTGTTGCAGCCGCCGCTGCTGCTGCTCTCGACTGCGCTAACACATTGCCCCGTCGCAGCGACGAACAGTGCCTTGTGCCCCCGTTCGTTGGCTATGCATTGCCGGCCGACTGCGGAAAGCCGAGGGCTAGGAATCGCTATTGCTCGTTCGGAGGAAGTGGCGATATTCGCTACCGAGTTTGTTCGTTCGTTCGGTCTGTATGTATGTCTGTTTGTTTGTTGTTTGTTTATTGTCGCCTCGCTCCATCTACTGCCGTTACCCCATTCACGGCCTTTTGTATCGGAGGAGACGGGTCCGAGTGTGCGAGGCGCCCGAGGACGATCAGGGGGCTGGACCGGCGGGCCAGCAAGTCGGCCAGCAAGGGGTGGCAGCAGCATCGAATCAGAGAATATGCAAGCGATTTTCCAAGCTCCTGCCGACCGCTCCCTGCCTGTATGAGTATGGAAGTAAATGGGAAGCTGGGTCCATGCTGTTCTATTCTACTTTGTTCGTCACGACGACTCGGGGGGGCGGGGGGCGGCGGTGGCGGCTGCTGGCCCCCCGAGAAGACTTCGGGCTCTAGCCGAAGGGATGACGGGAGGGATAGCTCTCGCGAGTTGACCGTGCGGGGTGAGTGAACAGGGCAGGCCAGGCCAGCCAGCCAGTGAGGCCAAAAGAGAGAACGTCGTAGAGCATCATCCAACCCATTCGTTTGGTTTCTATTCCGCTGATCGGAGCACCGCCAGAGGCGACGCCGCAAGTCCAACATCCGAGTTCCCACTTCGCGGTCCACCGCGAGAGCAGTACCGCGTTCAGCAGTCGTGTGTGTGTGTGTGCACCCGTGTTCCGATCAGCGGTTGTCCCGTTGTCCCGTGGCGGTTTGTATTCTCGGTTGCTTTCTCCTCCCGAAGCCTCCATCTGTGTTCTGCCGGGGGTTGGTCTCTGGGCCGGTCGGCCGTCGCCACCACCGCCTCAGCGCGCGCTGCTGCTGCGACTGCTATGAGATCCTTATGCATTTCCGTTGCTCTTTCCGGTGGTTGGGGGGCCAGAGCGGTGTCGGAAGACCAAGTGCCGGTAGGTACAGGCGGCATGCGCGTTCCTAGCTGCTTGCTCGGCAGCCTCGTCCTCGTCTGACTGTGGCTAGACGGCTCAGCCTGGCACAGCCAGCACGGCGGGACCAAGTGGCTGCTGGTGGCGAAACGCGCGATGCCGGTTGGCCATAGATATACAGCCTCGGGCGCATGTCGCGTTCGGCGTCACAGTCGGCGCTGCGACAACTGTCTACCTCTATGGGCCCAGCAGCGACAACGGCAGCACCAGCAGCAGCACCAGCAGCAGCGGCCGCCGCCGCCGCCGCCGCCTATGTGCCGAGACCCGAATCGGCCGTTCGGTCGAGCAGCCGTGCTGGTGCAGCTATTGTACACAACACAGATATGATACGATCTGTGTGTGCGTGGGTGAGCGTGTGTTGGCCGAAACCTTTGGCCATGGGGCATCCTGAGGGGGTGCGCGTTAGCCAAGGCAGCACTGCTACTATATCAGTCCGACCGCGATGACTGTAGCGGACCAACTGCGGCAGATGAAAAGAGACTCACGGCACGGCCAATCGAAACAGCAGATGTCTGAGTGGCAGACAGAGGGAGGGAGGGAGAAGGGCGAACCATCTCCTTTCGTTGCAACCGATAACAACGCGTCCTCTGCTGGACACGACGCCAACGCGATCATCATCATGGTGGTGATGACATCATCAACAACATCAACATCAACAATAACGATAATGCATTTAACCATCGAGCGTGTTCAGCAGATCGGGTAGCGGGATAGGGGCGTATGACGGGGTCCAGTGGGAGATTTCGCAGTGACATGCGCCGACACGAAGGATGCTTGACACCACCGCCGTTGCGTTTGCACGCAGCCACTGATTAACGTACGGACGGATCGCGTCCTGGCGCCTCGTATGCAGGAGTGGTAAATGAAGCCTCAGTGAAGGGCAGAAATCGCGGGGCCCCGTTAACATCATCATCATCATCATACATTTCGAGAAAAAATTGGTCTTTCGTTTTGCGATGAAGATGTTATCAAACAATCGGTCACCGCGACGTCTCAGCCATCGAGTCTCGCTCCCGTCGGGCCACGAGAAGTGTCAATGAAATTATTGGCAATGAAAACGCTCCTCTCTGAGGCCACGGCAGGATAGTCATAGATAGCCCCCCCCCCCCCTCCCCTCGATGGCGCAATCTTTTTTTTTTTTTTTTGGGGATTACGGGAAGGCCTGATGCACATGAGCACCGCGCGGTCCATCTATAACAGCGCTAGTGTGGGACTCACAAACCCACTAAAACCCGCTTACCCCCCTTCCAGATGGCTCGGAACGCTTATCGCATTACTTCGACTAGATGGCGCAATCTACTAGATATGTACTTGACAGAAACAGCGTCTGCACGTGGTGTTATGAGCAATCAAAAGTTGCACCTCGTTGATTGAACTCGGTATTAGGTAAGAACATTTGACATCCTATAGTTACCGTTGATTCCTGTATTCACGTGTGCGTACACGTGCTAATTGAGATGAAAGATTACCTTTCTTCGAGACAGATTGGGGCATGCAACTCAAGAATCACGCCATGAAATAGTAGTGATGTATCGAACTCGGATGTAATATATTGAATCCAAAAATGATCGTTGTGCCTCTCACCTCGATATCATGATGACCCAGTAGAGGGGGGTGTAACTTGCTGTAATTCGCCGATGCTGAGAAACCTCCATTTCGATATTACGTAGAGCAGTGTCGCTCAAACAACGTCAAATGTGACAACCTTTATTCCTTCTTAAATATGTTCAATGCGTTCTACTATGTAAAGATTTAACTAGGCGCAAATATACAGGAGTGCATATATATATATATGTGGTAATGATTTTCAAATTACTACTATGTTTGTATGAAAGAGGAGCATAGATTCATCGGGCCCTAACGTAAAGAAAACCTGTGCAGTCGTCGCCGCGTGGCGCTATTGGGTCTGCAAAAAACAGACCCCCCTGTAATTGTTCACGTCATCGAAATCCAGACGGCAACTCTCCTCTACCAAAACCTTTGCCTTGGCGGACACCGTATCTCTGTCGGGTCAATTTGCTGCCGTATACGTAACGTATTGTGGAACACACACGTTATGAGTGTATCGGGTTTGTTTTCGTTGGCAGCTTCACAATCCACCGTTTTGTTTTCCAATTAGCTTAACTTGTTTGTTCGGTAGAATGCCATAGCGCAGAATTCGTCTCATGCTGTTTAATCGACTCGTGTTTAGGCACTGCATCGCCACAAACGGTAAATCTGAATTGGGCAACACCTATTGTATAAACTAACCCCTACGGGTAAACCGTACCTCCAAATCTCTAAAGTACAATACAATGTGCACATTTTGACACGCTTCCGACAACAAAATCTAGGCGAGTCGTCAGCCTGTCGTCTAAGGTAACCTTCGATTTATGTTATATAACTGTTCCGTGTTGAGCTACGACAAACAGATGGTCTTTGGTGCAGCCTCTGGCTAATCTCTGATCATTTTTGGGAAGGTTTAGGTCCCTGAGCTATACATTGGAACATTTGAGATGTATTATATACGACGAGACCGCTTCATTGTCTATGAACAAAAGTTACATATATACCCTCAGGAAACTCGAAATGAAGACCTTCGAAAGACCTCGAAGCAACGCAGACCTTGTGTAGTTCTTGATTATAAATTGTTATGGGTGAAGAGAAGGTTGTTTAATTTGAAGCGTACGAGCACTGCGGACCCTCGAGGTCACAGCAAGCGGGCCCAGTCTAGCGTATATTGATACCAATGACACTGTTTTTCGAGCTGACCCCCAGCTGTTTCTCCTATCTGACAAGTCTCAGCTCTTAACCTTTTTAGGTATTACTATGAGGACCTGTCGGGGCCACCCTTGCCCTGTTGTATCTTCAGATAAAGAAACATGATAAAGAACTCCAAAAATTCTCCGCGTCCGATAGGATTTGAACCCAACACACAAGTCCCCCCGGTCGAATAGTCCAATACGCTCACCACGAGGCCATCGATGGTGACACATCGACACCAATGACACTGTTCGACGCCTCCGAACCGCTCCTAGCCACGGTAACTACTGCCTACGCGAAGATACCTAACAAAATTATCTATACGAGTGAGGTTGCCGACTCTCGAGGACTACGTCACAAATTTCACCTTCGTCATGAGGTGGCATCACTTTGAAAAGCAGGTCACATTTTTTTTGGTGAATTTTTCACCATTTCATTTGTATGGACCTCAAGAAAGGCAAACATATATTTCTTCTGAGGAGAATCCGTCCGTTCCAGCTGATTTTTCACCCTTTAATGGAGTGAACAGGCTTGCGAACGGCTGTATTCATTAACATTAACATCGATCTCTTCTCCAAGAATTATGACACTTCTCGTTGAGGCCTTCCAGCGGCAGCTGGACAATTTGAACGCTATGAGGACGCCAAGCAAACGAACAAGCTCCGAAAAAGAGCAGTTCGCTCATTGTATAAGAAAATAAAACAAATTCTTGTGACGACAGTGAACGCACACGTCTAACACATCAGTATTAGATAAAGATTTTAACCTGAATGTTCGATAAACACGTATAGCCACCTGCCTGCCGTATACGTATTTATCGAGCAATCCACAAAACCCCCGGGACGTTGTAGAAGAACTGTTTGATTCTCAGACGTATTCGAGTTTGTGGTCAAAACAAAAGTCCACATGTTATATACGAGTCGCTTTTAACAGCGCATTCGCGTCTTTATCAGCCGCAGCACAGCCGTACTTAGACTCGATGTTTTAGGACCCTGGCAGAAATACAGTTCCCGCTAACACATAGCATACTCAAGATTCGCGTATCGTACATTGCACGAGACACAATGATTTCTCCGTGGCTATTAACAATCGTTTGACCGACAACAACAACATGTAACTAAGCGTGGGCGAGCTCGAGAAGATGCTCTCAAGGCGTTGGATGGACGGCTAGTGCGCAACGCCCATACCGGTGATGCTTATAGTTCGTCACCGTACATGGCTTCACTATTAGTGCCAACTGGCTCGTGGTGAGAGCCATGGCGCGTTGCGTTCAACTCGCGCTGCACGAGACGAGACTTGAGATTTGGGGGAGGAGCTCCGGTTTGAGATCGAGGGCAAAGGTCGAAGCGGCAGCCAATCAGAGCGCGCTCCTGAAGCTCTCGACCAATCGCTGAGAGCGGCTGAACGAGTCGCTGCTGGGAGGGAGGTCACAGAGGTTAACAGAGGCACAGCCGGGCCACCCGGCCAGGGCGAGGGCAGGACGACGCAGTTGAAGCCCAGCGAGTCGCTCAGGAGTCACCGCCACGCGAAGGCACAATAGCTCCCCGTGCTCCCGATAGCTGAGGACAACACCAGCGGGCCAGGAGGCGGCCTCGAGGTGCTGCCTTCGCACCTGATTCCGTTCGCATACTCGTTTACTCATTCGTACAGACATCAAGAGGAAGAGAGAGAGAGAAAGAGAGAGAGGGCGCGCTAAACAAACCCCTGATGTAAAGTGCACGTGCTTTTTAAGAGATTTCGAACAGCCAACATCTATGTGTGTTTGCTGGATGTACAGGCGAAATGCTAAACGGAATGCTGACAATATATGATAGATACGGACTGACTCGGCCGAAGTCTCATAATCATTTGCAGTAGGTTAATTGTTTTTGAAGTTGATACTTACTTAAATTCACACCTGCGAGCTGCAATGTTTCTTCGATTGAAAGTCTTCGACTAGAATCCTGACGAATATAACTGGGCGAACGTACCTGCAGGTAACTACAAGGTGTAGCATGTGTTTGAAGCTGTATATGCTAACTATAGTCTGTATACTTATTAATGGTAATGTCAAAATATTACATTGACGGCAATCGCAACAATACATCTCCACAATTCGATATACCTCGAACACACGCCACACGTTGAGCATCACTGAGGAGTCCCATAAGTGTTCAGCTGAATAATAAATTGTCTATGTGAATTCACTAGGGGGATACAGATTGTACAACTCGCTGCTGGACATTGTCTATAATATTAGCAGCAGGCTGTGGGAGAATTAAGTTGAAACAAATCCACAAACCAAGTGAATGGCAGACATTAGCTTTCGCATAAAAGTCAACAGCCCCGATTTCGATGTCGACAATAGAGAAAACGTACTCGAGATCCACCTCACAACTACTGACAGACGAAAACGAACAATGTCAAATGATCATACACCCATATGTATGATCTACTATCTGCTAAGTGTCGAATTTTTTATATCGTCAAACAGTAATTCTTAAATTCGAGTCACGAAAGGCGTTGGTAGCCTCTTGAAACATCTATATATATATATATATATATATTATATATATATATATATATGAAATAAAGAATAACTATGAGTATCCTCGCAGAGGGGAGGTTGTCAAGTTCAAGTAAACTATCGTTAAGTGTTTAAAAACATTTCAAGTTTTTAATTCTGAGGGATACAGTTATTTACTTCTATGGTCTATATATATATATATAGACAGATATGTGCATAATCGCAGTGAGCACAATCCGCTAATTGCATAGATAAATACAGAGTAATAAATGCAAATAGAAAATCATATACACTACGATTGATCATGACTGAATGCGAGAGTTTAACAAAGCCCAAAAGTGGAATCGATTATAGCCACTAATAGGTCTTCCTACAATGTTTGCGCTGTTACGATACTCGTGCCAATGAATACTAGTCTAGACGAATAGATAAAACATGTAGCACTTAAGTGACAACATTTCGTCTAAAGGAGCGTTCTATTATATCCGGATTTTGCCTTAGCAAAATACGAAATCCACTCATATCTAGATCGACCTGTGAGCAAGTTATCTCTTGACGCGTCATGATGAATCGTACGGCGTTTTTGCTGTACGAACTTTTGGCGCAGTGGTTCGCCGATCACTTTCGTATAATATATATATATATATATGAAATAAAGAATAACTATGAGTATCCCCATATATATATATATATATATATATATATATATATATATGGGGAAATTAGTAAATGAACCTGAACGCGGCGTTCTCTTCGTTATCGCGACCTGAGATCGACCGACTCGATCCCGAGGTTAGCTAGCTGGCTACGATTTTTCCTAAAAAGAAAAAAAAAGTGAAAAAAACCCTACCTTGCCAGCCAGACATCTCAGCCAGTCAAAGGCACGTTCATTTCTTGACGCAACAATAGTGGGGCAGGGCATTTTTTTCCTGGAGCTCCCCTCTGAGGGTTATGTTTCGTGTCGTCAACGAAACAGCCTTCCTTCGTCCCGTCACGCATCCATTCTGCATTTCACCTTTTTCGCCGCGTCGGCCCGACCACCGCCGATCGGCGGAAGAATTGATGAAGTGCAAATTGGAGCCAAAATAGTGCGCACGTCCGCTGGCGCCTTTTGCGTTGGAGCTCCGCTGCGCTTATCCCCTCTCTGCCACATACACACACACAGTGTTTTGTCGCACACAACAGTAGCTGTTTTGCCTAGATTTCTGTCGAAGCCGCCGGAGTAGTCATTTTCGTCCGGGGGGTGGGGGCGGGGGAGGTTTGCAAGCCAGCCAGTCCCACTGGATGTCGCCGGTGATGATGGTTCTACTGCTGGTGCTGAGGCGGCCACCACCAGCAGCAGCGGCAGCTCGGACGAGAGGAAAAGGTGTGAGGCTGCCACTAGAGTCAGCCGGCTTGGCTCGGGAACGCTGGAACGTTCAGCAGGGGTGGTGCTCCTCGAGCAGAGAGAACAACGCTGGGATCGGGACGAGCCCCCAGAGCCCGCGCGCGCTCGCGCGCACCCAGTCCCAGCCCCCCCCCCCCCCCCCCGACAAGGGATCGCGCAAAGCGGGAAGAGGGGTTTCCATTAAGAAAGCATTAGTTGCTCCCGCGATAAGCAAGAACGAGAGACGTGAGGACGCTCCTGGCTCCTTTCGCCGGCACTGGCTGCGCTGGGGGTGACCATGGGGCTGCCGCCGCGAGGCGGGCGGGGGTCTCCGCGGAACCGTGCGTGAGCGCGAGCGCGCATTGCGACTAGACTGAGTGGATGAGCGAGAAGCAGGACGAATAGATAGATAGAGAGATAGAGGGAGTGCACGGGGGTGGCGCGCGAAATAGAACAACCCGAGACAAGTAAGAGGCGTCCATGCCCAGAGAGAGAGAGAGAGAAAGCAAGGGAATAGAGAAGGACAAAGAGGAAAACGAGAGAAAACGAAAGGAAAAGTTGATAAGTTCGCCCAGGGGCGACGCGAGCGACCGCCAAGCGGGACGCCGCCGCCGGAGGAGGAAGAAGGGGAGATGACGATGCCTACCCAGCAGTCGCCCTCCAAAGCACACTACCCACAAACCACTACGGCTAGAACGAGTGACGCGGCCGTCGTTGCCGATGTCGTCGACTACGCTACTGCTGCTGCTGCTGCTGTCGTTGTGGTTGTGGTTGTTGTTGTTGTTGTGGTTGTCACAGCAGAGTTTATGACTTTTAGATGGAACAAGAAAGCGACACAAACCCGCCGACCGAGTTCCGCAATAGGGAAGGCCTCCACCAACGGCCAAAGGGTCTGGCCAACACAAGAACGGGTTGGCATCGTCCTGCCGCGGCCACAGTCGCTGGTGGTGGCGGCGGCGGCGGCGGCGTCGTCGTCGTCGTCGAACCCGTCCTCAGGACCAGCAGCGAGCGAGCGCTCGGTCCGGAGGCCATCGTACGAGAGCATCGGCCGTCACCGAGACGGATCATCAGAGCCAATTCTCTCCCACCGCTCGCACTCTCGCCCAACCTTTCGCCGCGACGCGGCCGTGTCTATTCTTGGCGGACTGATTTAGCCAACACAACCTCGTGGGGGCAATGTGGCGAGCCGGCGCCGACGGGTGGTCGGATGTCTAATGAGCAGAAAAAAAAGTCTGCAATGATGAGGCCGACTCATTTTAATGGTGGTATCGCTTTGGGCATACGCCACGGCAGCGGCAACAGCGGATGGCTGGTAATGGGAATCGCCATCTTCCACCATCAGGGGCTGGAGCGCGGGTTCTTGTCGGCCGAGATACGAGAACGCTGATCTCGAGGCGCGTGATGATTATTATTATTATTACTATTATGATGTAAGGCTGAGAAGCATGCATTGTGTCGAATCAGGAACACATTGAATAATAATATTAAGAATAAAAAAAATATAATAATAATAATTAAAAATGTATACTTGTTACAGCAAGTGTTACATCATTATTTCTGCACAGTGCACATTATAACCGACATCCCCTGTTTACTACGGTTTGGGATAGTAGACACACGACTGTAACAGGGTGACCTTTTAATCATGACTGTACAAGGCTTGAACTAAACAAGTCATTCACTTTGCATCCCAGCATCGTATCACTATTTCTGGTACGTTAACCCTATTCGTTATCGCTTTTGTACTGGCAAAATTTTTCCATAGGATGGTACACGTTTGAGTCGTCATTTGTGAACATTGCACGATCTTATATTGGTTGGATACCGATTTGTGATTATCGAAAGTTGCCCCGCAACCCACAACTTTTGAAGATCCAGTGATGCACAGAGGGACACAGCACACAAAGGGTTGAGGCTTCCGGTTTTTACGTAGAAAATGCCGTAATGCCGATAGGCTCTTGATGTTCACTGACATCAGTGCTAATATAACGGGGTCCTGAATGAACTAGAATGCCTGACGCAAGGCGGGAGCACACACCATTTGTCAGCGACGCTGTTCTCGGAAACACATTTTAGTAATATACAAGCATAGTGTGAGAGAGATGTGTGCTTCTCACTCGATATTTAAACTAAAAAAAACAATCATAATGTTATCGAAGGGTTTATACCGCATTGGAGAACGCTATCTTTGCTGTGTAATGGGCAAGGCCAACTAGCAAATCATTTGCCGAAGGTAAAAATAACAGCATTTGTTGACCCAACAACGGCGGTTGAGTGTGGTAGCTAACACTGACGTATACGATATAAACAAAGTCCTATGAAGAAACGTAGGATAAAAAAATATATGGAACTCGACTGATTGCAAGTCGACATGCATTGAAGTGCCTTCCAAATTTCTACGAATGTCCCTCAATCCAACCGAATGCATTTTATTCGTCATATACTTTGGGCAACAATTGTAACCCGTGAACGTGTATGAATATGAAGAATGTATTCGTGTCTTTGGTATACACTATGATAAAATATACAATAATTAGACAAGCTGTTGGGGTAGGGCCAAGGCCTGAGGTCGAGGTCACTCCCGAGGGAGGCGACCGTATTGCCTCACAGTGAGAGAAAGGCGCTGCGGAAGCAACGACCCTGCGCGCTTGACCACTCTACCACTGGGCTACAGAGCCTCCTAAAGCAATTCTCTGGCTTCAAGTGAAATGAATACATATTCTTCCTTTATTGCGACATAGACTGACTATTGACGGGGAGTCGGTATCCACGTTTATGGTCTGAGTGAGCCATGACTTATTCCGTAGCAGCCATTAGTCAATTAAGCGTAGTAATTAAAGTCTATGTATTTAACAACCAATGTTGAAGTCAGTATCCGAACTCGAGATGATGCCTTGTTCAGTATTATTATTCTTATTACTATACAATACAGAGTCGACTATATTTAAAGGGACGTTTTTCATTAGTCTACAAATTTGAGGTTAGCTTGACGACGAATACAGATGGCACAGGAGACGCGAGGGAAAATAAATTGCTTGTGCGTTCTGTGCGGGCAAGCTCGAGTGTATGCATTGACACAGTTCTGCGGGGGTTGCCTTTACGGTCGGCAAACAAGCGCTCGTCAGGTTTCAATTACGAAGCCTCATGTGGACAGTTAAGGCAGCAACAACAGCAGCAGCAGCACGGTGTGAATCGGCGAGGCTATGGATGCTTATGGTGTTACGGGAGACGTCTCATCGCCTAGACACGCACTTTACAAATCTCTGGGGTACACTTTCAAAGGCTGCAGTATCCCTGATTAGGTAATGGGACCATTCAGGACGACAACATAGAAACTTAAGAACAACAAGACGCAGGTAGAGTTTGGCGTATCGCTTGAAGCATCGGGAAATTGTGTTGCGGATCCGCTATGCAGATTGGACCAATTCAGTGTGATAGGTATGTTGAAATCCGACGTCCACCGAGATCACGAAACATTTGACCACAGGAATTATCTGATTATTTAGTGTTTTACGGAGATGGCTGCGCAGTTCGGCACGGAGATTAGCATATCGTTTACACCTCATCACGTTAATAATATTACTGAGTTGGTACGTTGTTGCCAGAGGAGTTTTGTTGGAGTCGGAGTATAGTTGGGTCTGTCCGCAGCCGCGAAAATCCTGAGATCGTCAACGTTATATTTGCGCCTGAGCGTTTCGTGCAGTGACGCTAGAAGATCCAGGCCGAATGTTACCGGACGAGAAAGAGCAGGAGCCCTGGGGGACGTCAGATGGACATTCGGTGAGTTCGCTAAGAGAATCACCGATTCGTGCAGATTGCCTGCGGCTTAATAAGGAGACGCTAGTCCAGCGAATCGAGCGTTTATCCACACGTAACCTGTCGAAGTTCTCAATGAGAAGCATCCAGTGGACTCGATCAGAGGCACCGCAGATGTTGTTTTAAGTGCATCTGAAAAGGCCGTGCGGCAGTTCAGAAGTGTGCCCAGTTTGTGGACCATTTAGAGGAGTCGAATACAGGCCGAGTGACTCCGCCGAAGGCCATGTTTGTGTTTGTCATTTAAACTGCTTGTCTCGAGAAGGTGGTCTAGGTGATCGGTTATGGATTCTTCGAGAATGAGATAGGCCATGGTGCCCTGCGCATGCAGGGCGTACGAATGTACAGAAGGGTACATGCCTGCATGATCACCTGGAGTATCTTTATGGGTGTCGAAGAGGGTACGAATTGTGAAGCCAGTACAGGGGTTATTGTTATTTCTCTATCTATAGAATCGTGGACATAGGCTATAGAATTATCATAGAACTAGGTACGATAGCGCATACACGCGACACACGTTGACTCATGCGAGAGGCACAGGTAAAAGGCTCAATGGAGGTTGCCATTGGCTATTTACGAACAAGGACAATATATTGATATCTGCTTTGACATTATCAAGCCGGTGCTCGATCACTTGAACTCACGAATTGTAACGAGTATGTAGTATCCGTTGTGTAAACTCAACGGACGCCACATATGATTTCACATTCTTTGGCGAATAGATCGATTACATTTCGTTTTAAAGTATATCATAAAATATGGAGATGCCGGGGATTGAACCCGGGGCCTTTCACATGCGAAGCGAACGCTCTACCACTGAGCTACATCCCCAACTCTCTTAGCTCAAATGACAATCCCCCCATATTGCATAGCTTTATTCTTGTCTAATAAATCTAAAGGTTTTTTGGGGTTGACTCTCAGTCAACATTTAACGTCCACGGTACAACTGCTTTTACCTGCCTGCTGCCTTGTCTAATAAATGCGAATACATTTGTGATCAGATGGTGATGTGAATTCAACATCGACATTAAATAAAGTTACTACCAAGGTAACTGAATAAATACATATATATATATATATATATATATATATATATATATGTTCTTTCTTTTACTCTCCGCCGAATGCCAAACAGACCAGTTCAAATCCATTTGTCATCAATTGAGCTCGCCTTGTTCTTCAGGTATTCTATGAAATAATAAATATTCAATCTAATATATATATATATATATATATATATATATATATATATATATATATATATATATATATATATATATATATACGTAAGTTACGTAAGCATTAATGGCCCAAAACCCCTCGTGAATAGAATTAAGTTATTTCCCCTCGGGTTGCAGCGTTATTGCCGTTTGCAAGCCTCTTAAAATATACAATAAATAGAGAAGCAGTTTGAGATAGGGTGTCTGATCTTGTTATGATCCCGAAGGAGGCGATGGCATCTATTTATGTATACGTTTACCGAAGAAAAAACAAGCAGTAATAGGCTGATACAAGTACCTCTCCGTACGACCTCAGTATGAATCACAGTAGTTAGAAGCACCACACAATCGGGAAATGTACACACCACACAATCAGGAGATGTTATGATATACTACCTACCTATGTGCCTACGTAAAAAACAACATAGTTCATAGAATACAAAATGTGATTTATTGAAACAAGCGCCCGGTGTCATTAATAACAATAGCATATAAGCTTTTCTTGAGAGCATTATATCTACAGCAATTTACGATAATGTCAACTGCCAAGGACTTATTTGCGAATCCCAATTTGCATACCGGCCTGGAAATCGTACATTGCTTCAGTTGCTAGACACGCAATTCGACTGGGCCAAAGAGAGAAATTCATTGCAGTGCTTCGATGCTGTCTTCTTCGATTTCAAATCTGCGTTCAAAAAGGTCAGGCGCACAGAACTAATCGCAGGGTCTCCGTCATTTGCCGTGGGGAATTTAATAGTGGAATGGATGAGCTATTTCCTAAACAACAGAATTTTCAGGGTACGCGTCAACGGGGAATTCTCAGAAAGCGCAAAGTCAACATCTGGATGTCCGGTAGCATACCACAACAAGGACCAACTCTCCTCACCAGTCATTGGGAGATTTTCACAAGTGGACACAGAAGCTGGAGCTAAAGTTTTCGATTGAGAAATTTGAGCGCAGTGCTCCATTTTGGACACGGAAACACTAAATATAAATATGTCCTGGGGGGTGACATAGAACTCTAGTCACAACATACTCTTAGAGATCGAGGAGTAATTACATCTATTAGTCCAAAATTCTCGGAACATGTAGCAGATGTTGCCCTGAGAGCTGGTCAGCACGCAAACTGGATACGCTGCACTGTTACGGTTAGGGAATCTCGGTTATAGGAAAACATTTTTCAAAACGAATGGGATACAAATGCCAATGTGAAAAAAATGGTGTGAAAATCACACACACACCACTGAAAGTCTAAATCATTTAGACTGATCCTTACTCAATAGTAGAATAAGTAATAAATAACACTAAGAGTTTCCCTGTACACTACGTTTATAATAGCACCGTTTGATATAATTATCCCATAACATTATTTAAACATTCTCAACATCTATCTACATTTCTACCTAAATCTTAATTACGGCACTCTAGTTATACGTTTACGGACCTCTTGTGCAAAGTTAATCACGAAATTAAGTGAGCGAATCTCATGAGGAAGAGCACCCCAGAGGCTTGGCTATAGGCGGGAGTGTGTCTAGTAGGTTTCCTTTGAAACGAAGTCCCGCGTTCTTAGTTCAAATACGGTATGTATTCCGCATCTGTTATGATTATTATATATCTCATTCACACATTTCCTTTCCCTTGCTCTCGTTTCATTGAGGTGACAAATAAATGCGTGGATGTATTTATGATAAATCAAGTTTTAATTCGCTCGTAGATATATAGGTGATCGCCTTATCAGAAGCCAGTGCACGACAATAAGCCAATATATTCCATTATATATATTTATTATAATATATTAAACGTTACAATAGGTCGGAATTTCTAGGGATTATGGGGGTGGGGGGGGGGGGGGGGGGGGTGAGGACGACAACGTCCCGAGGAAGGCGACCAATATTGTTTCCAATTGCTTTATAATAACCGACGCTGTCGATGCTGTCACCAAAAACCGTGGAGATGCCGGGGATTGAACCCGGGGCCTTTCACATGCGAAGCGAACGCTCTACCACTGAGCTACATCCCCAGTTGTTATACAACTCTTCCCTCTGACAATATAGTTCCCATATGTCATTACACATCAAGCTTTAGCACACCCTTTGCTCAAACTTTGTTTCAATAGGAGATTGTAACTAACTCTCCACCAACGTCTGGCCTCTGCCAATCCCCAGATGTGTCCACAAGGTTGACTTTGCCCTTGTATGTCAGTGGATTCGACAAATTCAACGGATCCATCCAACATTACGTTGAAAATAAAAATAATCTACTTTATATATATATATATAAAACAAAATCTACAGGTAAACAAAATGTATCTGCTGTGTGCTAATTCTTAACCGAAGATTGCACGGACTATTATGTATCGTATTGTGAGGTTCGCTTGATTTGCTGCTCTTTGGTCTTATGCATTATATATGCTCCAGGCGAGTCCCGAGTACTTTTTCATGTTGGACATTGTCTCAGAGCTGCTTATCAGCTCTTTAATACGGTAACTGTGATACGGTGGCGTGCCTATATGACCATCCGCAAGAGCCAAGTATCCGCTGTGGCCTGTTATTGCATTTCACCGCTGAAAAGTCGCACGCTTACTCAATGTCCAATTGTCGAAGGCGCTGACATGCACATTTGGGTTACGGGAACTCGAAATACGTTTAGTACAACCGGTCAAGGTAGAGGTAACTAACTGTTATATTTCGACATCTAGATATGAAATGACGGGTGCGTCTATTCCTGCCTCTCGGTATTGTGATCGAAAATCCCGTTCCCTGTTTGATGTACGTTTAGGGCCATAGCTGATTGGCCAATTCCTTGGCTCCAAGCGCACATACGTCACCACACCTCGTTGCTAAGTCGCAGTCGAACTCATACATTGACAACTTGAGGATTACATTATAACATAATTTCCATTGGTTGCTATGGCCCGTCGTGAAGTTGGTCACAACTTGGGCACAAAGCCTTTATTAATTAACCTAAATGTGGCATTAATCACACCTAACCAAAATCTGTCTCGTAACAGTTACTTCGTGACGTGTATGTTCGTGGGATTTAGCAGCGGGTTTTTGCAAACGGTTGATCGTCCAACTAAACTGCGGGCTCGTGCTTCATACTAATTTTTAATCTGGTTTTATAACAGCAAACGATCCAGATAGGTAGAGTAGGCCCGTAGAATAAGTAGATGGGTTCATGATTCCCGCGAGAAATGCGTGGGTATCTACCGATATGAGTGTAGAGTAGTTAATTCAACATTTCTGTGCATTTTGTTGAACGATAAAGGTTATCAATTAAATTATAATTGAAATAAGCTCGCTAAGTGAACAGGTGGTGTCTGGTCTGGCCACAACTGATAAATATATCAGATAGGTTCATGTAACGTGGAGAGAGTGTGAATTATGAAATGGCTTTATTAGAACTAGCAGAGATAACCAGTTTTTTTTTCTAAGGGTCGTAAATAAAGTACTGTATTGTACATTAAACCAAGATCACTTCCTTGAACAGGTTGTAACAGCGTTTATTCTCTCTAGTTTCGACTCGGAAGCTACCAGGTTCCGCTTCTGGTGACTCGACGGATTGTTTTCACAGATAGGATTCGGATATCAGGGTGTTACCTGATATAGTATCTTAAAAATTAGACGCGCTATAGCTCCGGGGAAATTTATAATATTTAAGAAATACTCTCTACAAACGTCTCTACTTAGCGCACACGAGTAAACAATGATAAACGCTACGGGACATGGTATCAAATAAGATCCCTGAGGCGCTTTCACTGAAAAGTTGAGCAAACACTACCAATAGCTTACATTTGGTCTAACGGGTACAAACGGCCAGCTGATCAAGAAATATATCTGTGCGGCCGTTGCCCCACCTCTACTATTATTTTATTAAACAGATAGTAAATAGTAAATGTTTATTGGTTTATTAAAGGAGCTGCAATTTTACAATGCTTAAGCTGGTGGTGATTTATGATGATGGTAATTTAAACATTGTCGTTTTCAGAAATGAACCCTATTTATAATAAAAACACATAAAAAAAAATATATATATATTTAACGGTGCTGTGAACTGTCCTTCCTAATCATTATAGTTATTTCGAGAACTTCAGCGTTGCACAGACAGTTCCATTTGTAAATCAAACATTGTATTGTTCTCTGCCTACTCAACGAGAATGCCAGAGCATTTAATACTGTACATTTAAGCTGTTTTCGATAAACTTCTGAGTTGGATAAATTGACCCAACCACCACAATCGATTCGACCAACAACAGTTTACTCCAAAAGGGCTCGATGTAGACATTAAGTACAGTCATTCTTTGAAACGATGTTTCCAATCGTTTCATACACCTACGTATATCACTAGATTTTATTTATACACAGCTTTTTTTATCGATCTCTCTCTTTCTCTCTCTCTCTCTATATGTATTCTTGTGCTGTTGTCGAATCCTGTTGAAATGACGGCTGTGGCAAATAACGCTGCTGCTGCTGGTATAGTTGACGTCCTAGAGTATACATACACTTTGTGCTGATATCGTCATGTCTTACTATCGTAATTAAAAGTTATGAAAGCAATTTCGTTAGAGAAACGCACAGCTAAACTAAACTTTTTCGGGCTAACTATCAGCCAACATTTGACGTCCACGGTACCGCTTTCGCATTGCGGAGAAACGCATAGCTACTACTACTGCTACTACTTCGGCTGCCACTTGATATTAGCGCTCGTTTGTGATGCGATGGCACTGACAAAGTTTCCGATCGAGCACACCAAATAGGAACAATGCAAAACTACACTTGGAAAATAATATTCTATCGAATTTCAGGCAACTCAGGACAACTTTATCATGACGAACTTGAAAAAAACGTGTATTTTTTTAAAAGACCTAAATTTGAATCTTTCAACAAGTGGAAACATTCTTATGGATTGTTGGACTGAATGTTTTCACATTAGTTTCACACACGAGTCCGGACAACAGACCTATATATACATTCGTAAGACCCGACGGCTGCGAACGAACGCGCTACTCGAGTTGCTGGATTAGTGCCATATTTATGCAATTTCAACTATGGTCCGCCCAACAGAAGATCGGAGTCTCTTGGACCTAACCCGTACGTTGTTATGCATTACACAATCGTAGATGAGCACTCACGTTGAAATCATTTCTTCCGTTTTTTTTTATGTCCAACCAAAGTATAACCACAGAATCGACCACAGTGGACAATTGCATCATTTTGAACAGGTGTCTACGACAATGTTGGTTGGCAACGTATGATTTTTTTGCGCACATCTCCAAGATGGTGAAATGCTTCACATCGAGCGATCACCGCAACTAGCTCAGATTCGATAGGGACTCCGTCAAGACGCAAAATAAGGGCTCTTACAAGCATTCGTTCCGCTCTACCCGGATCAATGTTAAGGTCAAGTACGTCGCGGTAGACTCTGAGGACCTGTTTGGCAATCGTTGATGATTCGTAACTCTCAGGCCGATCTTGAATCATCTCCAAAATGGCGTCCAGAAGCTTATGGAAGTCGCTGTGTCTCCAGTTCGCCTCGTTATCGATCGCGGCACGCAATGCTGGATAGAGCACAACGGCTTCCAGGCTTTTGGAAAGGAATCGCGAAAGCGCAAGAAGTAGTGATACATTTCCAGAGGCTTGCGTTAACAATAGTCGCCAATCGATCCATGCAGTGAGGCTGGTTCGAGCGACGTATTGAACGTGGGCGAGATACAGCAAAAGGGCTGTGCTGACCTCCGAATTCTGCGATGCCACAACTCTCTTAAATACTGCCGGAAGAGATTGTCTAAGCTTGTCAAGGTAGCCCTCAGTCATTTCGATGTCACGAACCCGTTGTCTGCACCACCTCGAGAAATGCTTGCACGCGAACGAGTCCGACGGGTTAACCTGTGCAAAGTCGTCTAACACCTCGAAGTTGGGCAGCCTCTCGAGGCCAAGTGTGGGAAACACCCTTGAGGGCCTTTTTGCAGGCTTGCCAATAGGCAGTGGGGGGACCTTAGGTACGGTCATACGATCGACACAATGAATCTCTTCCTCTGTAACTGTTGGATTTTTTCGAGGACTGTCTACACGGTGGGACTCCAGCTCTTTTATCTGCAACCAAAATAGACGCAGGCAATGGCATACAATTTAATAGCGAACACAAGAACAAGCCCTGCAACAGACTCTGTAAAGAAATGACTCAATGCCTTGCTAACCTGAACGATGAGAATCAATTCGAAATATCGTCATAATTTATGATTAGTAATTTCCCCAAATCAAAACAAACTAAAAATTATCATTTAGTAAGTAAACAGTTAATTCAACTTAAAAAGCTCCGCACCCGTCTGCGTTGTGCTTCGATTTCCTTTTGCTTGAAGCGAAGGTCGTCACTTAGCACGTTGAGCTCCTTCTGCAATGCTAGCTTTTCAGAGGACCTCTTTCGTAGTTCGTTGAGCAGATTTTTCATTGGCTGACTCGTGTCATTTGCGGCTGATGACACTTGGTGACTGCAATGCGTCAATAATATGTTGCATAAATCAAAATGACTGTCCTCAAAATAGTTATGCACTGTAAGATGGCCTTAATTATCGAGTCTGATTAGCTGAACAAAAGAAATCACGCTCACGGTGGTGTTGGTACGGCGAATGTTTGGAGTTGATGCCTCGATTAAGCTAAAGGTGAATTCACGCTTGGGTACTCATCACCGTAGACTGGGTATTCAACGCATCGCCATAACCAAGCCCACTCCTCTTCAAACGATACATTTAGAGAGACAACGGATCACAAAAGCAGTTATCAATCAAGAACCTTGACCAGCGCTGAATGCTACCAGGGTGCACCCATCACCTATGACTGGGACATCGCCAGAAGGGTTAGCACAGAATCGAATACTTAGAGACGAATCTTAGTACCTTCTCACCTGCTGTTGCTTTACTTGACTGAGAGTTCCCGTCTGAGACGACGGGGGGTCAAGCAGCTGTTGAGTCAGCCTTTGAGTTTGGATCGCTTCATCCTGTTCGACAGCATGCGACCACATTTCGTCATCCGAATCATCGGAGTCGTCGAGTCTTGGTCGTTTCGAGGCCGCGCGAGAGCCGGCGCCGTTCATTTTGTACTTTGATGCAACGGCCACCTTAAGCACTTCACAACGATGCCTCGAGTGACATCCAATCTGTAATGCATTTGGCAGCCGCCGGCGTAAACGATCATTTGGTGACGAAATGGTAACTCAAGCGGCTAATGCCAAATCCGCTTTGTGGCATGCGATATGAACGACACGAGAGTTGCACAACTATGGACAGACTGATTTCTTTCTTGCTGGGACTGTCATACAGTCGTCTGCAACGACCTGAAGGTGCGCGGAAAGATTTGAAAGTCGATCCATTATAGATTTTTTAATCCAGGACCTGTAGTTTCATCTACCTTAAGTTAACTCCCCCCCGGATCTTCAGCCGCTTGGCCGTATTGCTGAGGGGCTCGTCTATCGGAAGACTATTCACGGGACCCCAGGGAGAATCTATCCATTAACAGCGGCTTTTCGTCACAAACGCTCTCCAGTTATGTGAACAGAATTTTGTTATCTATTATTTCGACCTCGCTGGGTAGAGAGGTAAAGGTAAAGCTTTATCGGTTTATTAAAGGAGCTGCAATCTCACAATGCTTAACCTCTCTCATATGTCACGCTAAAAGGGCGCTAACTACTGTCGGCGCTCTCTCTCTATTCTTATCATCGTGTCGAATCCTGTTGAAACGATAGCTGTGGCAAATAAAGCTGTTGTGATTGTGGTTGAAATCCTAGAGTATATATACGCTTTATGCTGATATCGTCCTTTCTTAATATCATATATTAAAATTATAAAAACAAAATGGTCACACATATTTACGGCAACTTTTACTTCGGCTACACTTGATATAAGCTAGAGTTAGCGATGTGGTGGTACTGACAATGTTCCCCACCGCGAATTTCATCTAGAAAGAATTGAAAAACTATATTTGGACAACGATATTCGATTTTATGAATAGATAGACATGCAGAGGTAAGATTGGTTGACCTTTTACGGGCACCTCTTTGAAGGGAAGCTGATCAATAGAATTTTATATAGAATAATAACACCAATAAGTAGTATCTCAGGGTCTCGATCCATTACTTCGCAGTGGTTACAATTGGTTTGCGAATATAAACTCTTCCTTTATTTGGGGATAGTGTCTGGTCCGGCCAGAACCTCGTAGACATGTCAGATGGGCTCACGTCACGTGAACGAAATGGCAATGGAAAAATGGCTGTATGCAATATATTATAGAATCAACCTTTGGAATCATCACCTTGAACAAATTGTGAAACGAATGCCAGCCATTGTCCCCTCTACTCTGGACCCAAAAGCTCACAGAGTCGGCCTGCTCTGGTAACTCAACAGATAGCTCTCACAGGAAGTATTCGAAATTGAGGGTGTTACCAGATCTATAATCCACAAATTTGAAAAATAACACGTGACATCGAAAACTTAACGGAATACCGACCGGAGAACTTTATTTAACAAATACTCTCTAAAACGTCTCGAGTCAGCATTCTGACTACTTTCAGCACAATCACATATTCTCGTAGATTGTCCCCAAATATGTCGGCGTTGTTCAAATAGAGCTACAGCTTGTGACACGCTATGTCATGAGCATTTTCAACAGTCTCTGAAAGACCCATTGGCAATTTCCATCATTTCTGGGCAACCTGTATACGACAGCGTTGGCTGCCAGCGTATGATTTTTTTGAGCACATCTCCAAGATGGAGAAATGCTTCACACCGGGCGATCACCGCAACAAGCTCGGACTCAATAGGGACGCCGTCAAGGTGTAACATCAATGCGCTAACAAGAACCCGCTCAACTTTACCCGGATCAATGTTAAGGTCAAGTACGTCGCGGTAGACTCTGAGGACCTGTTTGGCAATCGTTGATGATTCGTAACTCTCAGGCCGATCTTGAATCATCTCCAAAATGGCGTCCAGAAGCTTATGGAAGTCGCTGTGTCTCCAGTTCGCCTCGTTATCGATCGCGGCACGCAATGCTGGATAGAGCACAATGGCTTCCAGGCTTTTGGAAAGGAATCGCGAAAGCGCAAGAAGTAGTGATACATTTCCAGAGGCTTGCGTTAACAATAGTCGCCAATCGATGCATGCAGTGAAGCTGGTTCGAGCGACGTATTGAACGTGGGCGAGATACAGCAAAAGGGCTGTGCTGACCTCTGAATTCTGCGATGCCACAACTCTCTCAAATACTGCCGGAAGAGATTGTCTAAGCTTGTCAAGGTAGCCCTCAGTCATTTCGATGTCACGAACCCGTTGTCTGCACCACCTCGAGAAATGCTTGCACGCGAACGAGTCCGACGGGTTAACCTGTGCAAAGTCGTCTAACACCTCGAAGTTGGGCAGCCTCTCGAGGCCAAGTGTGGGAAACACCCTTGAGGGCCTTTTAGCAGGCTGGCCAATTAGCAGAGGGGGGACCTTAGGTACGGTCAAAGGGTCGACACAATGAATCTCTTCCTCTGTAACTGTTGGATTTTTTCGAGGACTGTCTACACGGTGGGACTCCAGCTCCTTTATCTGCAACCAAAATAGACGCAGGCAATGGCAAACATTAACTACACAGACCAATAGTGTCAGTGAAAGCAATAATTTAATAGCCAACACAAGAACCATCCCTGCAACCGACTCTGTAAAGAAATGACTCAATGCCTTGCTAACCTGAACGATGAGAATCAATTCGAAACATCGTCACAATTTCAGATAAAAACCTCAATGCAATGTAGCAAATCAAAGGGAACAATATCATAATAGTGGTATATCAAACCGTGTAAAGACGTTAATCACCCGTCTGCGTTGTGCGTCGATTTCCTTCTGCTTGAAACGAAGATCGTCGCAGAGACTATCTAATCGTTTTTTACAGTTTCTGGCGCAAAAATTTGCATGTTTCGTCTTGAGCACGTTGAGCTCCTTCTGCAATGCTAGCTTTTCAGAGGACCTCTTTCGTAGTTCGTTGAGCAGATTTTTCATTGGCTGACTCGTGTCATTTGCGGCTGATGGCACTTGGGGACTGCAATGCGTCAATAGTAGTATAAAGCAAATTATTCTAATTAGCATCGCCTGAGCTAAAACATATACTCCATACATTATATATATATATATATATATATATATATAATCTTTAGTTTTCTCCACGCCGGGAAGATGTTGCATAAATCGAAATGACTGTCCTCAAAATAGTCATACACTGTAAGACGGACTTAACTATCGAGTATAATTAGTTGAATAAAAGAAATCACGCTCACGGTGGTGCTGGTACGGCGAATGTTTGGAGTTGATGCCCCGATTGGGCTAAACGTGGATTCACGCTCTGGGTACTCATCACCGTAGCCTGGGTATTCAACGAACCGCCATAAACAAGCCCACTCCCCTTCAAACGATACATTTAGAGAGTCAGTTATAGCATATAGTTAGTCGTAGCACACAGTGCTGATTCTTTTAAATATCAATGTTTGCCTTCAGCCATTATCATCATCAGAAACAAAACATTCCTACATTGCCAATCAACGTGATTAGCAGCTGCCTTAATTACATTCGAACATGTCTCTATCTAAATAAACAAAATATAAGAGTAAAGCTAACAAAACATTTGCATGTTATTTGGCAAAATGCATTTAATCTATTTTAGAGAATAACCACTTTGACACAGTATCGAGTGCTTCAACATGAGTCCTGGTACCTTCTCACCTGCTGTTGCTTTACTTGACTGAGAGTTCCCGTCTGAGATGACGGGGTGTCAGGCAGCTGTTGAGTCAGCCTTTGAGTTTGGATCGCTTCATCCTGTTGGATGGCGTGCGACCAAATTTCGTCATCCGAATCATCGGAGTCGTCGAGTCTCGGACGTTTCGCGGCCGCGTCAGAGCCGGAACAGCTCATTTCGTGCTTTGACGCGATGGCCACCTTAAGCACTTGACAACGATACCTCGAGTGACATCAAATCTGTAATACATTTGGCAGCCGCCGACGTTAACTATTATTTGGTGACGAAATGGGACTTGAAATCAAGTCGAACAGAGTTGGAACGGCTAATCCCAGATCTGGTTTATAGTAATCGATATCGGCGATACGAGAGTTGCACAACTTACTGAACTGACTAACTAATTCACTGACCAAGGAAATTATTTGAGGAAATATGCCATAATTCAATATATAGAATAATAACACCAATCAGCATTACTTCGCTGCGACTTCAATTGGTTTGCGAACACAAACTTTTCCCAAAATCGAATTCATACTGTGTATAAGGTGGTGCGCTATGTCCTTGCGTTCACGCTAATCACGTTGGCCGTTTTGTCTTCACGATAAACTTCAATAGAACGTCAAGAGGCAGGTAGGGTCGGCAAATGGTAAACAGGTAAGATAGGTTCAGGGGTCACGTGAAGGAGGCGCGAATGAAAAAATTGCTGTATTTCTAATCAAATATAACCAGTTGTTTGTAAGGGTCATAAATAAAGAAATGTATTATACAATCAACCTTTGGAATCATCACCTTGAACAAATTGTGAAACGAACACCAGCCATTGTCAATCACTAACTTGCACTCGAATGCTAACAAAGACTCGGCCAACTCCGGTAACTCAACAGCTGGCTCTCACAGGTAGAATCGGCTAGTGAGGTAAGATCTGACCAATAATTATAAATTTCAAAAAATAAAACGTTCTTGAAAACAACCATGTGTTATATCCAAAATTTGGCGGGAAACCAACCAGAGAAATCTATAATATTTTACAAATACTCTCTACAAATGTCTCCACTACGCTCACACGTGTAATCAATGGTGGCGCTGTAAGATGTGATCACTGAGGCGTTTTCACTCGGTGGTTGACCCAAGCATTAGCTCATCATTTTATCTAACGTGAAGAGCCTTTCCGACTCTAAAGGACTTGGTAATTAAGAAGTAGCGCACAACAAATAAAAACGACAAAACCGCTTCACGGCCTACTCAACGAGAATGTCATTAAGTACAGCCATTCTTCGAAACGATGTTTCAAATCGTTTCGTACGCCTACCTATCTCACTAGACTTTATTTATTCACAGTTTTTTTGACAGGTCTCTCCCTCCCTATTCTTGTCCCGGTATCGAATCCCGTTGAAATGACGGCTGTGGCAAATAACGCTGCATGGTTGACGTCCCAGAGCAATATCCGCTTCGGACAGCTCTTCGGCTCGACTTGGTATTAGCAAAATACTTCGTGACGTTGTGTCACTATCAGTGCTCTGAGCCACGTAAATCATTTAGAAAAAATAAAAACTACTTTAAAAAAAAAAGTAATATTCACCAAATTTCCGAAACGGTCACCCAGTTCGTTCGTTGGTACCCAACAATTTCCCACTGTGCAGCAACTACCCATTCGTACTGAGTTCTTACTAAAGATATTCTTTTGCATGTTAATTTCCACCGATAATTTCTCACATTTCACCAACACAACAACAACTACAGCACCCAAATTGTATTTACTGTTGGGCTGCTGCCGTTTCGGCGACAAGAAACACAACACTTAAGCATAGCATCATAATTCGCAGGACCGTCTCCCGCGCAGATAGTGCGAATTTTCGTTGGCAGATGTAAACGAGGGCGGATCTACCTTCCACCACTCCTCACCCATTGGCCGTATGCTTCTTCCATCATATGTGTTTATCAACAAAATATTTATTTTTGTGCGCGCCCTGTTCGGAGCACCCCGACCTACCCGCAAGCAAATGTCGTCGTTCCGAGGATTACTGGAGCGCCAAGTCATCGGAGTAGCAGCTCATCTCGTTGACCGGGATTGTCGTCGACAACGGGAGAGATAGGTTCGTTAGCTGCTTACGGCAGATATATATATATATGTATATATCAGTCGTCACCAGCAGGCCACAGCACGCGCATAGCCGCCACACGCACACACAGCCAGAATCACAACAACAACTCATATCATCGTTTTTCGCCTCGAGTGGTTTCGATTTCGGCGATGTAAACATTGTCGCAGTTTTTATTTGTACGTAATTTGAAACGGCGGTGCAGCTACAGCAGTTGTAGTGGTGGTAGTCGCGGTGGTGATGGTGGTGGAGTGTGCAAATCGCCGCCCAACGTTGTGTAGTTTATAGTGGAGTCGGGTCGGACCGTTGCCCCAGTCGACAGTGCGTGCAGTGGATCCGCCGCCGACGGGGACGCGTAGGTACGGTGGCGGTGCGCTGGCCGTGAGGATGTGATGCTCGTCCGACCTGCTCGGCCGCCGCAATGTGCGAGGCGACGGCAAACCAAGCAGCCCCGCCGGCACAGCGACATCAACAACAGTCACAACAACAGCAGCCACCCGCAACAGCAGGGGCACGAGCACAAACGTCTCCTGAGCAGCAGCAGCAGCGGTTTTCAACAGGAGCGCAGGGGAGCACTGTCGCGGCGGGATCGGCCCCGCAAGGCTCGCAAGTCGGCCCCTCTGGACTCTCCAGGCTGTCCGGAAATCCGGGCCCGTCGGGCGGACAGCCCCCGCGCGAAGAGCTGACCCCCCGCGAAATAGCGCTGCTGGCGCGAGTCGACAGCCTTCTCTTTGGGGTTGTCAGAATGCAGCTGCCAGAGAATCATGACAAGAAGGCCCTGCTAGAAAAAGGTGTTCGCGCCCTCGAGCAGGTCATCGTCGATGTGCGCAAAGGCAAGGCCCGCCGAAAGCGAAAACGCCGATATGAGCGTGATGCTGATGACGAGGTGGTGACGACAACGTCGACGACTGGTCTCGCACCTACGAACGCCACTACCACGAATGATGGAATTAATGGAATTGCTCGTACCACCACAACAGCAGCAGCAACATCAACAACAACAAGTGTGTTTAGTACGGCGGCGCCGTCGGCGAAACGAAGTGTGCCCGAGGGGCGAGCGACTGTCAACGACTCCGAAGTGAACTCTTCGAACGATGGGAGAACTTCTGTTAAAGGCGATCCCTTAGTGCTAGAAGTGAAGGAAGAGCCTATGGATGTTGATGTGGATGAGAGCACACCTCGAGTGAACGGCCATGATGCCGCTGAAGCTGGGACCGGACGCGCCGAGGCCAATAATGAGGGCCAGCGTCGGGCCGACGAAGAGGTAGCACAGCTGACCGAGATTCGTGTCAATGGTAGCTGTTCGCCGGATACGGCGGGCGGCGGCAGTAACAACAGCGTTGCGACGATTGCCGATTGCAGAAATCGAACCGGGTGTCCGGGCTCGTCAAAAGGAGCAACTGGCGAGCCAGAGTCACAATCGGAACAGGCTGTTCTTGTTGAAGAGTGTGAGGACGAATGCCCAACCGAAATCCCGGTCGAACTGTGGGCCAAATTGGGCCACCTGAATCTGCTTTTGGAAGACTACGAAAAGGCATTATCAGCCTACCAGCAATACTTTCAGCAGCGTGAAGATTCATGGAACAACATAGCATTCATGTATGGTTTGGCAATGGTCTACTACAATTATTCGCAGTTTGAGTGGGCTATCCGGGCATTCCGCGAGATCCTCTACCTTGAGCCGGCGTTCTGCCGTGCGGCAGAAGTGCATGCCCGTCTTGGCTTTATGTACAAAGTTCGTGGCGACTTCACTGAGGCCCAGCGCTGCTTTGAGCATGTCGCCAGGGCGATTCAGAACAGTGAGAAGTTGTCGATATCATCATTTGAGCTTCAATTCCATCAGGCCCACCTGTGCGAAGTGCAAGGGAAGTTACGTCAGGCAAAGGAGCAGTACGAGGCGCTGCTGGAGAATCCCGCCTTGCCGAAGAACGTGAAGGCCGAGGTGTTGCGCCAACTCGGCTGGATGTATCACTCTCAACCAATGGACGCTCTTGGCCCACTGCGCAGTATTGTACTGTCGCCCCTGCCTCCGCTGCCTCCGCACCAGCAGCGACAAACGCTCGCCATCCAGTGCCTTCAAAAGAGCATCGAGTGCGACCCGACCAACAGACAGAGTCTGTACTTCCTCGGGCGTTGCTTTGCCGCCGTGGGAAAGGTTCACGATGCGTTCATTTCATACCGAAGTTCGGTGGACAAGGTCGAGGCTAATGCCGACACCTGGTGCAGTATCGGCGTCCTCTATCAGCAGAATTCGCAGCTGATGGACGCGTTGCAAGCGTACATCTGCGCCGTCCAGTTGGACAAACTGCACTCGCCTGCTTGGCTCAATCTCGGCGTACTCTACGAATCTGTCAAACAGCCCGCCGATGCGCTGAAGTGCTACGCGAATGCGTTGCAGGGCTCACTATTCAGCCCTGACTCGAACCTCAACACCTGTCAGATGCCCTAACATGAACATCAAGGAGGGGCCATCTTTCAAGGGTGAGAAGTAGAAGACGCCTTGGGCGATCAGGACGGTGGCAAGTGGTAGTGTGTCCTCGCTGAATCCGGGATCGTCCGGACAACTGCTCGAACTCGGAGGCGAGACTTTGCCCCGATTATTCATCACTGACACACCAATGCTGGTCGACAGATCTCGGGGCGCGCGACCGAGGACACACCAAGGCCGGTGTCGCTTTTTATTACAACACAAATGGATGCAACAATAACAACAGCAACAATAAATCGGACAAACGAGAGAGAGAGAGAGAATGCACCTTAGTGAGGGGTAAAAGAAGAGAAAGTTATTGAAACCATGAGGACCCAGTACAGTCAATTTGCACCGTTGAATTCGCGCGCAAATTCAAAGTTCCGACACCTCTTTAAATTCGACCAGCCGTGTTCTAGCTAAAAACTACCAAAACGAGTACGAATTGTAGATATCATAATATGGAATCGAAACGAATTTCTTGGCGTCTGACGGACCCGGTTAGAAACAGGATGACAATTGTCAAATGTCCAACGACATTCACATTCGTGACGATATTCAGCTATAAACTTACATGCCAGATACGGAAAGATCTGCACGTGACGAAGGAAATTACAAATGAAAATACTACAACAACAACAACAACTACTAATAGTAACAATAATAATAATAATAATAATAACATCGTCAACAACACTTTACACAGGTATCTATTGTAGGATGCGGCCACGCCTTTACGGATATTGGCCGGGAAATTGTGAGTGGATGACAACGCTTCGCGTTGAGTTCACCCCGTTGATGATGATGCTACGCTAATTCGAGAAGGAGAAATTACGATCATTAGCGCAATGATTATGATGACGATGATGACAGTGGACGTCTCCAGAAACATGTGACACAAATACACCTTCATGCAAACGAAAATGGTCGTACACAAATCGACAGAATGATCTAGAGAATGGGAGGAGGGGGTCGGGAAGAGGGGAGGCAACGCGATATGGAGCTGGCGTCAAACCAAGAATGATATAACGGTATACGGATTGAACGAATGAGCTTTCGTTCCTTGTGTGTGAGCCAGGCGAGCGTTGGTACTGGTGACGGTTGCCGGGCTACGCAGTTCACGCGGACGACCTGTGTGTGTTTTTTTTTTCTTTGCGGAGAGGTTACGAAAGTCAACGGATAAATATATATATATATAGAGAGAGAAAACAACTGAAGAAGGATATATGTGAGGAGATGAAGAGAGAGAGTTTATTGGGGCCGAAGTGGAAGAGGTGGAGCAAGAGAAATGGAAAAGCATATTGTACATAAAGACGCGACAGGCCCGCCATGATGTCGCCAAAGCCGACGTCGTGGCGCGGTTCACATTTGTAAATGACCTCTAGTAAAATCTTAATCATCGTCAACACACGAGTGTCTTCAATTGCAACCACCAGTTTAGATTAAGCCTAAATAATAATTCGTGCATAAATCGGACTCGGTGTGGGACTTTGGTGGGAGCATTGCTGCGGCGGGAGGGGCTAGCGTTTAAGGCCTAGAAAACAAAAATATATATGTTTTTTGTACGCTCACCTATCGAATATCTGTCGATGTGACCGAATATGAGATCTTCGTAGATACGTACCTTTCACGGGCACTGCTGAGAATGAAATTTAACAAGACCTCAATAGCGTACAAGATGGGTTTTCATATGAGCGGCAACTTTGACCTACACGCACTATATATGTGAGTGATTGTTGCTGTTCTAACATCGGTGGGAATCGACATACCTATTCGCTGGGTAAACGTACTAATACTCGGAAAATGTTCGAATTCCTTTTTTTATCTGTGTGGTATTGTCTTAATTTCTGTGTGTCTAAAGAAAAACGAAATGAAATCAGTTATATATGTGGATCATACAACTGAGCCTCGAGTAGAGACGCATTTGCCTGCTGATCTTTCGACGTTCAGCGTTGTTAAGCTTGCAATCCCCGCTAAAAACGTTTGGGACGTCGGACTATTTGGAAGGGGTAACACTGTTTGTCCTATATGAAATCAACTACCCGGGGTGGTTCATGATTTTTCTTTGCCTATTTTTCATATCTTCTATTTCCTTCTGTGCAATTATTTATTGACGTTTGGACGTCATACTCCTAACACTCATTTGTGACCTCGTCCAACGAAGTCAAATTCATACTTCTGTTGTAGATCTTTTTTCTTTGCATACAAGACACCTCTTGTACTCTATAAATTTATTTGTTTATTTGTAAAATATATTTTGCCCCTGGAGGGGCTATTAGTTGGGCCATGCTTCTGAACGACTTCCTTGGCCCTTCCGAAATGTAATGAAAAAGCCTCCTCCTGGAGAAGGCTCACTTCATACCACTTACAGGTGCTGCAGGCTGTGAACCCGAGACTTCAAGGTTGTAAGTTCTCGACGCCACCCCGCCTCTATTCAATCTAATGAAGACACCTCACGAGTTGTAACGGTCAGCTGCGGAGATGATTGACCGGTTGCGACGATTATTGACAAAAGTGCTGGAGCGTTTTGATAAGTTCGCGAAGGGTACATATAAATTCAAACATGATTTCATGATATTACCTCCATTGGTAGACCAATTTTCGACTTTTTCCGACTACCTACTTCCGCAAATCTACAATCGTTCACTTCGTAATCCATATCATTCACCATTTCGTCTAGATGGTGCATATATCTATGGTGAGGTCACCTTGGCCACTACTCAATGATAATAGTAAATTTCTCCGGCAAGTTGCAAGTTTCACTGCTTGGATCAAACGGCAAGCGATTTGAAAGTCTTCCATTCTTTGCAGATGAATGGCCCTCTACAAGAAAATCATGATAAGACGCGAAATTGCTATATCAAACAATTACTGAGGCGTCTCATATTTCTCATTGGACTTTACAATAGAAATTCGACTGCGTTTCGGATCCATTTCTCTCTCGTTCACTCAATGCTTTGTTCGACATTTTGTGTTAGTATTATATTATTCTCGCACGTGTAGTGCTCTCACCACTATAGGAGATTTGTGCAGCGAAGGGATGCTCACATGTAGATGTGCATTGTAAGTTGATACGTGGACTGTTTGGGGCTTTTCAAGCACACGCATGTTTGGTTGAGTTATTTAACAGATCATCAGACGATTTCATATAATTCAATAACAGTACTTATTCGTTACTGAATAAGTTTTTGAATTCAATTCTTTAAGCGAATGCTCTACATTGTTGGCACACTTCAAACAACGTTGAGGGTACCACGTACAATACTTGAGCAATAGTAATGCCGATAAGTGTCTTGAAAATATGAAACTTTCATCGGCATGCTTATCCTCGATGCAGTTTGGTGTCCTTAGCAGTTACGACGATGTATTTGTTGCTGTTGCATTGTGATGCAATAATACTCGGCTTGCGTTTGACCAGCAGGGTCTCCAAGCGGAGAGCTAGTTCGCTGGAGTCTCAACTACAATTGATGAAGTCTAGAAGCAAGGATTTGCTGCCCTTCCACGTTGCTGTCTTTGGCGTGAAATCATTCGAATTGAAGGTGAGATAGAACCGCGCCTAATTAATGCGTCCAATTATATATATATATGCTAAAGTAATTATTTATTCAAACATACAGCAATTAGGAATTATTTCTAGGGGGTATGGGGGGGGATTAGCCTCCAAATGTAACTATGAAGTTAATCTAAGCGTCTCTTGGACTAGACAATGTTGTTGGCTACAGCAATAGTTTCTACATGAGGCGTGTGTGCCATGTCATTATTTTGAATTAATTACAGTTAATATTTCCCTACTATTATTATTATTATTATTATTTATTCAAACATATGATAATTAGGAATTAGTTCTAGGGATTATTTGGGGGGATTAGTTGCGGACCAGGGCCGAGGCCGACATTGTCCCGAGGAAGGCGATGGCATTGCCTCTCTGCCTCACAGAGAGGAATAGGCGTTGCAGAAGGAAAGATCCTGCGCGCTTGTCCCCGGTGGCGCGCATCAGCTCTCTACTATTTGTTATTCAACACAAATACAGAAACGCGCATTTGTGATGGTATTTATAGGATAGTAATTTTCATAAATATTCTAGAAACTGCCAGTATCGCTCATACGGTAATACAGTGATGTATTGTATCATATTCTACACTCATACTCTGTTGATAATTTCGACCTCTACGATCTCTAGATCTCCTCTTCTAAGGATAACTATCGTTCTCCAGCAATATGGCTGCACATCTTAGACTACAACATGTGTATCGTTCCTTTGAATGTTGACAGCTACTCTTTTTCTTAAATGTGCCTGCAAGACCAGGTAAGGCAACGATGAGATGGGACAACATCAAGCCGACTAGATTGGGCAGATAGTTGTGTCGACCCCGGGCGGCGTGGTGGTGCGATCGTGTGCGCACTACAATCGTAGAAGACACGTAGGTGTACGGGTTCGATCCCCTCCGCCGCCAATTTGCATTTAAAAGGGGTCCGTCCTATGAACCAATGCCGAAAGCAGCCGTGGGCGTTAAATGTTGACTTTGGGTCAGCCCGGAAAATTTACTTAGATAGCATTCATATTCCAGTCTGAAGCTACTATTTGCGCCCGACGTAGTATTTGGGTAATCGATGGGTGGTAACACACCTGAAATGAATTTTGTGGTCGACGTTTAGTTAGAAGGCGTCGATTTAAGCTAGGTTCGTTGGTAGTGGCCAATCTCAGCCGAGCCAGCTAGTCTGCCTGCGTGTATTTCCGCCGCCGTTTTTGTTGCTCCGTATCAGGTAGGATTTCTGGGGGCTTCTGACCAGCTCACTGTATTGACCATTCGAATCCTGTCCCTTGGCCATTTTAACCTTTGGCGGTGAGTACACATAACTGCGCGCCACCCCTGTCGCCTGCGCCTTCTGCGGGGTACGCTCGCGCAGAAGCGGTTGAGCCGCACGGGTGCGCTGATACTGCCTGCGAAATATTATTCATTTCTCATAGATTAGATTATGTGGATGAACCTATTATATACATTACGCATCTAGGTAGAATTTTCGTCAACTTTGTCCATGACACAGATTAACGTTATTATACAAAATAGCTATTATAATAATAATAATATCAGTGTTACTATACATGGGCAATACAGTGAAGGGAGCGAAAGTTGGGCCACTTCGACCATTTGAACATGATTTTAGCTTTTTTGAACCGGACTTGCTCATGGTGAACGATGTCTAGGATAACGCACTTGCGATTTCCAGGGGCGGGTCGTTTGAAATTTGCTTGCTGCTGCTGCTGTTGAGGCTGGACCGAATTGGGCCTCATTGCAGCCGAGCTGGGACGTTGCGGCTGACCACTTCTTGCGGGTTGTTGCGGTTGCTGTACGTAGATCACTCTCTGTTGGCGAGAAGCGGCCGCACGTTGTACCTCCTCCGTGTGCTGTCCCTCAATGAACAAAGCTTTGCCTCGGCTTGGCTGACTCGGTCCATTCGCGTTCGCTAACTCAGGGGAGTCACGACTAGGCCCTGACTTTCCCGGAGCGCCGGACGGGTCGTGCTTTAGCTGTAGATTAGCAGCGTCAATTTGAGGGCGATTCACGTTAGCTAAATGCTGGTCATCACTTGTGTGGTTTTGGCCATCCGTAATGAACACGGGTGCTGCTTTGTCACCATGTAAAGCAGCTGGAACATAGACAACCCGTGCCCGTTGTTGGTTGAGCGGCTGGACGCGCCTGAAATGCCGAATGTATAAACCCTCAAAATTACGCTGTTAGCATGCCTATGGTCGGCGAAGGTTAAGATGCTTCAATGTATTATGGATCATATAAAAGAATACGACCCGGCCATAATCATGCTATACTCTCTCTCCGGCTTTTGTGAGATTGATTGAAATTGACACAAACTCTTTGAGCTACTATCATCATGCACTAACTAATTATCTATATATATATATATATATATATGTATATACGTATCTATCGAATCGGGCCTTCAACTTGCTTAGATGAGCCATTCGTTCGTGTCCACACAGGTTTATATTTCTTTTGTATAATATATACTAAGCGCTAGCATTCGTCTAGTTCGCCTACCTTTGCTGTCGCTGTTGTCGAGTAAGATAATCAACATAAACGTATTGTCGAGGTTGATTTTGATTTCGAGACGGATAGTAGTAGTAGTAATAATAATCGGGATAGATGATCCCGTAATTATCATAGTAGTAGATCGGAATGAGAATCCACCGACCACCACCCCACGCGTTACCTGTGCATTTCAAATTGCACAAACATGAATTATGAAGTGCTGCATAGAAATAGTAATGCGTTTAGAATCTGCTTATCTGCTACTGAATGTCTGGTGAATGTTCAAATCGTTAGTTTGTAGATTTTGACTGAAGGGCACGTGGCAGAGACACGAGCGGGCAGAGAAATATTTCCTGTAACAGCGTTAGAGAAGATCGGAGACAATGACCCTAAATGCTGCAACTCATCCATTCATTTACATTGACGGAACTACAATTTTACAGTGCTTAAGGTCAGGTTAAAGAAAAGGTGAATGATTAAAATGTCGTAGTTAATCGGGGCAAGTCACCTCAACTCGAACGATGTGTAAGTCACAATAAACATTTGCACAAAATTATTCGCAAAATTTTTTTCTTTATTTCTCGAACGAAGATTCTAGCTGAGCTGACTTGCCTGACATCCCTATGGAGGGAGCCCTACAGTACAGGTAAGCAATAAGCAAGAGCATGGCGGGGTAGACTCTTTGAGGCACCATCTTGAAAGTCAAAAGCTCAGTGTGGACTGGAACTAACTTGCTAATGGGAAGAAGATTATACTTGTGGCAGATGTCCGCCATAGAGTCCCTACGGCTTCCTCGAAAGACTGCTCGAATGGCATCGATGTGAAGAAGCTCACCCTTACGAATTATCACCCTGTAGCCATTGAAAAATTCATACAAGCATGGCCGGGTGAAAACCAGGCCAGAGAGAAACTTCTGTTTATAGTCTATATTGCTTCATCTAGCAATAGAGTAGAAACCAGAATGAATTATTAAAGTTATTAAGGTCCACCGTTCCATACATATTTGTTGTTAATAACTCAGCAGTAGCAACATCATAGTTCGTATATAATAGTTCATTGTTCGACGATTCCCAAGTCGAGGAGAAGTGCTACCTGGGTAATGATTATTAAATGACTGTTTATAAAGGGTAGTTTAGTTTGATTGATGTGCACAAGCCATGCACATGAAATCAGGAGGAACATAGAAAAACCTAATTCCCATAATTCAACCTACTATACAGGAATCTAATAATTTTGGTCCATGAGAAATTTTGGTCCATTTGGTCCATGAATCTAATTGAAATGTACGACACGTCTCGATATATTGGTTTAAAATGTACGCCTTGATATCAGTGGGAATAGGTCATTAATAGCAGCTAAATAAATATCTTGAGCTAAATTAATATTAGTACCGTTATCATTAAGGCTTCACTACAGGATTTAATGCACAAACATTTTCAGAACCGTTCGGGATCTTCCACCAGTTTCTTATTGAGAGTGGCGCCATAAAACAGACCAATGGCGGGTAAACGACAATAGCGAACAGTAAATCCGTTGATAGTCACTATAAGAGGACATGCGAAATCGCATGCTATTATATATTACCTTTCTGTGCTATGTGGTATTATTAGATTCGAGTTCCCTTTCATAATGCTCTCACTGGATACAACAGCTGACATCCGTTCGTGTTATGATATAAACTCACTAAGATGAAATTCGTAACACGAATAAGTATAGCATACATACCTACGCTGTAAGACAATTAGAAAACATTTTTACTGTCATGTCGATAATACGCATATAACTAATCGTCTCTGCGATGTATTCTTCTTGATCTCTGACCCTACACATGTCAGTTAAGGGGTAAAAAAGAACTGCTACATTTTAAACGATTCACCGGCGGCCTCAACATATTTACATTCGCTATATAATACTGGTAGAACTTACGCTGCATGCATCTGAACTACTCCACGTTTACTAAACAACCTACGCAATTTGATTTTGTATACGTATATAAAGGCTTATTACCAAATCCACCCATGAGGAGTCTGCTGTAGAGGAGACTGCTGAGACCCATGAGTAACATTGGCAAGAGGGCGCCCATAAGGCCGATGCCGGCGCAGCGTTTACTGATACTATGATGTCGCATGTGCTGGTCATCATGCTGCGGTAGTGAGGGTTTACTCCACTTCTGCGGTTTATGCTCATCAAGTGTCGCCGGAAAGTCCAACCCATCGTCTTCGTCTGCCATCCCTAACACAAAAAGGTTGGCATTTTGTAATTATTATTCTTATTGTTAATATAATTTTACGCTTCATTCATATATATATAAGATAATTAGGCAGACTATATAATGGTTGACCTCATTTATAATGCATTCAGTGTTTTTGACCGCTTTGGCGTAAATAGAGCCAGAACAATTAGGTCTGAACCCATGGCCTACTATTTAATTCCTCATTTTTATACACGCTGTACAACGTAAAGAACGTTCTCAAAGGTATCTAGCCCAATGCGAGTAGAACTAACTAATATGCAACGTTTTCAGAGTCACCTTTCCGCTTTTTTCCATGCGATGCGTTGATTTGTTATGGTTATTATTAATATTAAGTTTTCAAAAATATATCGATATCGTGATACATCTATTCACAATAACTGACTATAGCGGACGACAGCCGATGTTCACTGAAACTTCCTAGTGCTTATGGGTGTTCAACTAAAAGTCAGCTTCTCTGCATAACTATTCTAAACTTTAGCATAAAATTCACAGACAGCTCTCTTCGAACGCATCAATTAAGCTTTGTCATGATGAGATGAGTTATGCATGAAATTTTCATAAACCCACAGTATTGCAGAATTATTATTTTCACCATTTATCATTCAACAATGCAGTTGGTCAACACAGCAGTAGGTGATGCCTAAGCACATTTTGCGCACACAATATAGAGAACTCCGTGTCGCAAAACAGCACTCGCAAAAAACAATAAAGAAAGTATTGATGATAACCTAGTAATAAACAATCTAATACACGCTAAGCATTTCCGTCTTTGTACTCTAAAATCGTATGATAGTGCCGCCAATATTCTGCTTGTTTACGGGGCAGAGTTTCCCAGTTCGTTCGTCGTATTTCTCGTAAAAATGCCACACGGCGAAGTACAAAGAGATGTCTGATGGGAGAAGCGGTGGAGTCCTGTCAGCGACAAATGAGAGGCCCTCCGCTGTGCCGTGCACATGGCATTATTATATTTTTGGAGAAGTCATACTACTAATTGTTACAAATATATGACAATACGTAAATATATACTTTTTGTTACATTTGTGTTCTAGAACACGATTGAAGCAGAATAGCGGAATTAGCAATTGCCGTAATTATGCAGGTTACATACAAATATATGAATGTAACAAATAGCGACACGTTATTATTAATATTATTGTTACGTAATTTGTCACTTGTTATCGGGACCTTGATTCTAGCCTGCGTATACATTTATGATCGTTGTTCGCTATAAGACAGTTTTTTCTTCAGTTTGAGAATATCCGGTGGTAGTAGTTAAAATCATATTACAATATGTCGTGTAGCGAAAAAGTGCCCATTATATATTCACATTATTATGAAAGGTATTAAATTAGGTGTCACATACGGCGCACTCGGCTGTGAAATCTGACGTTCACCCGGAACGGAGCTTCC
Organism: Stratiolaelaps scimitus; assembly: GCA_019614645.1. Taxonomy (NCBI): domain Eukaryota; kingdom Metazoa; phylum Arthropoda; class Arachnida; order Mesostigmata; family Laelapidae; genus Stratiolaelaps; species Stratiolaelaps scimitus. The sequence goes on along the minus strand of JABWDB010000018.1, from coordinate 1,085,705 downwards.
AGTATGGTCTCGTTCACGTTGCTAGAGTTCCATTCAGCGCGATAGAAGTGGGTGTCTCCCACATAAAACTGCATCAGAGTCATCTTGTCAGATATAATCGCTGTTGAGCACTCCACCAGGTCATCGGCTACAGCAGACTGAGATCAAGGCGTAGTATGAAGAAATGATGGTATATTACATCTACTGCGGCCGCACAAAAACTACACTGTCACTGTCTTGCAGTTCCAGCAATACCCATTAGGCCGCTCAAGTAAGTTCGGCCATAGACAACAACAAAAAAAGGACGGACATCCGTGAACCTTGAATTCAACACAGTTATGCGTGATCGGTCTGAGCCGGCCGGCCGGCCTGTCCAGAGGAAACTTCTTAGAACTGCCGAGTGGAATGGGACGAAACTTGAAGTCGAGGAAGGCCCCAGGAGATGCGCCTTTGTGTTCAACTCTCCAGAAGGTTGACTCACCCATTGGTCACGCCAAACGGCAGACATCTAACTAGAAAGTCGTGAGCACGCAGTCTTAGTGTGTTCAGATCATTGAGGGGTGTTTCTTTCAGAAGTTAACTAGCTTAGTTAACTCCGACAGGACTTTTTTGTATCTACTCTCAAGGCCACACGTGATATGCAAAGGAAAACAACGCTATGTCGGAAATTCCCGACTGTTACGAATCCATTCAAGATTGTGCAATTCTTAGAATGCCACATCATTTTAGATCATTGCATTATTTGGAAAGACAAAAAGGAATTCTCCTCAGCTACTAGCACACGTTCATGAGGAACACTTGTTGCCCAAAATATATGAGTAAATGTAGTATTATGTGTCATATAAACTTGGAAAGTGAAATTAGAAATGACCGACATGGGTCATTATCGTTTACGGCCATTCACTTACTTAGTCTCCATTAGTGTACCGTTCCTGACGACGCTGTTGTCCTTACTTTTTTATAAATCTATTTATTTGAGCTCTCATTGCGTTCGTGGTGACAGATACAAATCTGTACTGTACAATTACTAACCCTCTAAAGTTGACTAAACACTTTATGATCCTCCGTGCACGTCAACTAAAGCTTCACAATGTTCTTAGATCGAAGTAAATGAAGGCCTCTTAATATCGCATATCTTAATGAAGCTCGGGTGTCGTTACCGACTTGATGTACAATCCAACAAGTTCATTGTCATTCTTGCTAGAGTAGTAACATAGCAATGAAGTGACAGCGGCCAAGGGTAACATAACATAACATTTGCGGTTTATTTCCGGAACTGCAATTTTACAATGCTTACGATACGATATCAATAGGATTCTGCTGGCATGTGTGTTATTTTAACGCTCTGCCCTAATTGTCGAAATCATAGGTTGGGTTTTAAATAAACCTATATAGCGATTTCGATCAAAATATGCGATTACTTTTTCAAATCCAAGAAAACCGCATTGGTAACTTGCCCCATCTATATATATGTAGGGCAAGTTACCAATATGTTTTTTTTGGATTTGAAAAATGCCAAATGATTGTTGTTGGACAATCAAAAGTCCTTTATCAAGCTGACTGAACTGCGTACGCAAAACGACCATGTGAGGGCGTTAAACGGAACTGTCGATTGGACGCCGTCGTTCGCTCGTCGATATCCGGCATCATCGTCGTCGGCGCCCTCCTGGAAACTGACCAGAAATGTTGTTAAACAAACGCTGCGGGAATACCAGCAACTCTTCAGATGCGAACACGAACCGCTGTCCCACTCACGAGTTTTGTACTCAACATTGGACGAATTGACTTGCGACATTTATAGATAAAAAGAATCCTACTGTAATCAATAAATCAAGCGGCAAATCGACAGCTGGAAAACGTTAGTCAAGAACAGAGTTGCTGGCGCAGCATTGATCAGGAAAGTTCGGCCGTTGCTTTCCACAAATCTGCTGTTCCCGTCGTCGGTGGAGCCGAAACCATGTTTAGTCGTTTGGGTACAGTCGCGAAAGGGTCTACATGATGAAATTTGTGTCTATTTTTTTGTTATTGTTTCTTCTGGGATGGATAGCAGCCTGCTGATTAATATGCACGCATTTTCCCTGAACAACCCCGTACAATGGGGATAATGTCAAGATAGCATTGCTCAGTTTAATTCAATTGCTCCTTTATTAAACAATGGGAATTTTACGACGAACCGTTATATATATATATATATATATATATATATATATCGAATATAAGTTACTGCCGGCCTTCTATACGTTCGACTTAAGACATTATGGCAACGCAAGACGTCATCTCGCCCATCACCTCTTCTATGAATAATGACATCAATAACCACTCACACCGTATGACAAATCAGTTTTGATCAAATTTGACAAAGAGCTATTACAGGACGTCACCAGTGAACTTTAATAACCTCAATTGATATTAATACTCTAGACGATTGCGGTACACTTCACAACGGTCGTAGGCAGATCTACACAGCAGACCTACATATATATATATATATATCATTTAGGCTGTTAGAGTATTTCTGGCTAAATTGGTCTTGATACATCCATGCGTACTTCCTGCCATATGGTCTTTGTTTATGGGCAATGCAGCTATTGCACGAACACTTAACATACTCATAGGCCGAACATCATTCACGCATTAAGCTACATAGTGCCCACTAATTATTGCACGTTATTATAGTAGTTATTAGCACGTGATGTGTTTTCTCTCTCCACCCTCTCAATGTATATTGTAAATCTCTAGGACTCCGTTCCTCGTGACCAGCAGCTGAGTGTCAGATCCGCACACCACCGAGCATACCAATCACCATCAAATCAGTTGTAGCGTAACAACAACTCCGCCAAGGAGGATCATGAGAGTTGTGGGTTCTGCGGGAGTCCGTCAGGATGTTGTTAGCGCTATCAACGTGAACTGCAATAGCAAATCCAATCACATCCGGACCGTGACTGACACTCAATGAGTGATCCGAGGGAGAAAGTATCTGTTCTCGAGTAATGTAATGTCCAATATTCGGGAAATTCCACGCACGAATAACTCTGCTGTTTATGTCATCCTGTTCGGTTCCCCGAACCAACTACACGCTATGCCAGCCGCAGTGACCTTTCTGTGTTTGCAGATCAATATAAATAATAATAATTATATTATTATTGTTATGATTATTAGTGCTGGTGTATGGTGCAGGTGAACTGCCGGCTAATCCAGCAGCAGCAGCAGTCGCCCCTGAACTGACATGCCGCCTACTAACATGCTGCGGTGCTCACCGTTATTTCGGCCGGGATCCGGGTTTGCTTCGTCTGACAAGAACAAAATCTTTCACCTATACCAAACACATAATTTTATTTCCGATGCAAAACAGTCCCGTGCCATTTATCAACTCGTTATTGAGAAAGGTGAGTTCATTAATTATAATAATCTTGTACATTTAAGCAAATGATGAAATGCCTATCGTGGTGGTTATACTTACGACCATCACGTCTCGAATATAGGCTTGAATATAGAATGTTTACGCTTACTTTATTCTACATGTGTATATTGAGGGAGGCCTAATGATGCACTCTTAAATACTACTTCGGCTATGTAATTTCAGTTAGATTTTACACAGATCTTTCACGATTGTGTTTTCATTCAGCCCCCTACTCTCATCGACATTTATTATCCAGTATGGCAGTGGCATCGCTACGAGAAATGTCAATGGAAGTCGAAGCCTGCAGCAGGATTTGAACTTCCTGTCGATTTTATATCATAGCTGTGTCCCTAAGGACTACCGACAATGTGTCCTTTGTATCCCAATCCTTCAAGTCGACTCAGCTAGCAGATAGTATCTTCTCGGCGGTGTCCGAATCTAAACAGCAGCCAGTTATAAAACACACACCTCGTCTTCAATCTTTGACAATAGTGCCTAGCTGTGTTGAGTGCTCGCTGGCGATCTGATCCCTCGGCTGCACTGGCTGTCAGTTACAGCCACCACACGACAGGCTTCCAGGTTGCCCCGGCAGGAAGAGCGTCGCTTGATGCAGATCCGTCACCAGGTTTTTCAGGCGTTCGTCTGTGACCTTGACACAAACACGTACAATCAAAGGCTGGGACACAGCTACACACATAAACAAATTTACACACGCAGGGCAGCCAGACACACAGCCAAGTGGACCAACATGAGTGGCCGATGTCTATCTGGCGTCAAGGACGCCGGTCCAAACCAAACAACGAATGACATAAATCCTCGAGTCTTTTCGATGCCGCGGCCATCAATGTTCCGCAGTGGCCCGCTTGGACTGAGTGAGGCTGTACCGTGTCAGACGTCGATGTGAAGGACAGATGTCGTGAAGCGACCATTGTTATCATTATTATATTATACTAACACGTATTCGTAGGACCCGAGGCCGCATCGACTGTTGAGGGAACGACGCTGGAAGATGATTACAAACTAAAAACGGACAAATTTAAACTAATTTGAGCCTACATGGAAACAACGATAAGATTCCTTGATCGTGACCGCAAAATATGTATACTGAGTGCAATATTTCGTCTATTATGGAACTTACAACTTACCTCGTGCCTGACAAGGCTTTAAATTTTGCACAAGTTATCCGTAACTCGAACAGGGCTGACGGACTGGTCCCGTACGCGTAGATCAATTGTAAAATTACACCGCTAGGATGAATAATTCAGTTTTAGCATTATGCAATATTGTTCTTACGTATTTGATAACAAATAGTGGTTGGCCCTTCCCGTACAAATATGATTAGGAAGATTCGATTGCTATTTAGAATGCTTAACTAGATCTGTGATAGCTGTCAAAGCAAATGACGGGAGTATCTCACTTGTGGATGCTGGTGGCTACGATGAACATGGCGACTATGGTGACACTACATCCAAGAAACAAATGAAGACGATCCAGACTTTAGCTAGGTTTGATAGCTTCGACGATCGTGGGAAGTTCCGAACGTCGGAGCGTGCAATAAACGTACATCGCAACTGCATGGTGCCGTCAGTATTTGTAGCAGAGTCCAGCTGAGTTTTATACAACTTAATCGAAATTTCTTGAGGATCTCAACATTAATTTTCCGGGCAGACTCTCAGCCTGAAACATTTAACGTCCACGGTACAAATTCCTTTCGGCATTACTTCATAAGACAGGCCCCCTTTGAATATACAAATGTGCAACGGTGGGGATCGAATCCGTGTCCCCTATGATTCTTGGGGATCTGCTGAAGTGAGTGATTGATTCCGACAAGTGGGAGCAAGGCATATTGATATATGTACATATATATATATATACGCTTGACGCATGTTTGTGTGCATTTGAACCTATTTCGAAATCTATAGAATTACGTGGTTTATATGTGATCCTGCTAAACAGCGATTCCGAAGACATAGATCGTCATAAACCACAGTTTACTCTCCGGCATAGTAACATGACCGATTTTAGGCGGTCCTGCGAATTCGTCTGCGTCCAACGGGCGAAGGCAGAGAAAAAGAGAAGGTCAATAAGAAAGATCTTCCTTTAAATAAAAGCAAGTCAGTCAGTCTTGATTGAAATTTCAATTGGTAACCTGTACCCGTATGCATACCGACTGCTTCTGGCGCTGGAGAAATACACGCCCTAGCACATTTATCTATAGTAAACATTTGGCTGTATAATTTCTGCAGTTCAATGCTGCTGCTACGATTCTTGTTGATCCGAGTCGTCACCACCACGCTTGAGAATATTAACAGCAGATAGATACATATATATATATATATACATCTATACATATGGCTACTCATTTGTATTTGTTATAGTTGTCGTATGGCTTGCGTTCATACGTACAGCGGGACACGTAGATGAATGCACGATTCTGGAAGAGCTCTCCTCTTTCTGGAACGAAACAGGATGGCGAACAGATCGACCGGTCGTCCACCCAAGAAAATATTGTCGCTTGTCCAGCTCCCGAATATTACGATTACTAGTATTATCAGTCCCGTTGCAAATCCAACGACGCCCACCCACTCAGCATCAGCAGCAGCTACTGCAGCAGTAGCAGCAACGCGTGCCGTTTCGAAATACGCTTTGGGGTGGTCAGCGATGGCCTCGCGGCCTCTGACTGTCGGTGTGGCGAGACAGACTGGCCCGTCGAGACAGTTCGCCTCATAGTACAGTGTTCAAGCGTATGATGGTCATGGTTGAATTTTCAGCGCTAGCCTGCATCTGCATTTCATGCACCTGTACTATATTGTGTTGCTGTTATATAATACTACAATGGCAACGCCGATGATGACGAACATGGTCATGAGGATGACAGCGCAGCCACTTGTCGCGTACTGTCGGTGATGTCCATAGCGAGCATGGTGCGAGGTTGCCACTGGCTTGGGTACACCCTTGATCTTGGCAAACCCACATCCGCATTCTCCCCCTTGCGGCTCGTATGTAAAACGAGAAATCTTGATTAATTAGTACAGAATTGGAGGAATTGTATTCATGTTTAGACTTACATATGAAGTCGATGTTTTTGTTTCGTTTTGAATTATTATTGTTATGATACTGTACATGTTTGGAATACACTGGTACATTCAACCGATCTGGCGAAGTACTTTAGTGAAATTCGCAACCAACGCACTTTCAAATTTGGGTCAAAGATGGACATTTGCTTGAAAAAAAAGAACAGACCCATGTCCAAGATTCCAGCCTCAGAGGATCGCTGGTCGATTCATATTAGAGCGCCTCCTCCTAATTAATCACTCCGCTTCTTCGAACTGGAATTCATCGTGGACACATTCATTTCGATTGTGTAAATATAGCAAAACGTGAAAATAGTTTGCAATGCATTTATACGAGAATACAGTGAATGTGCGGAAGCTCATTGGTGATTTTCGTATCAAAAGGGCCCGTTGCAATGTATTAGCACAAGCTGCTATCTCAGAAACTATAGTGCCGAGATCTGATGAGTTCTGCCATGGTGTTTGTATGGTTTAGCATCACCAGTAGTTAGACAATGGAGAACAATGACGAATTCCAATATGTATTCTCTATACCACAAAATAATCGATTGTCTCAATTTTTGCCATAGTGGGCTTAGCCCTCCTTGCGTTGAGATATTTCGTAGATACAACGTATTCACGTATAGATGAAACCATTGAAATAGAAGGTGGGCCTGAATGTGGTCAATTGTTTGGGGAACTAGTCACCGATCGCTAGTTACATTTAGGATGGGTTTTATGCGTTGTGTAATTAGTTCGATCTCGAAAGTTACCTGAATACGGCATAGGTGTATGCAATACAGTTTTGTGCATGAGTTTTCCTGGCTGACCCACCACTCGTAAGTAACCAATGGGGTGTCATAAAATCTCGAAAGTCATTCATTGTAATCATAGTTCTCCGTCAGTGAGTTTCGTGATCATAGCTGAATTTCGATTGATACAGCATATGGAAAACCGCAGCTCATAACAGTTGCAACGCTGGTGAAAACCATCTTCCAATATCCCTCGGAGCATTTTCCCAACAATTAACTTACAATTGATCGATACGGTGTTTGCCCGTAAACTGCGTAAAGCAACTCTTGGTCGAGCTTGTCCGTTGAGCAGCATCTACAGAAAGTCCCTTGACACATCCCGCCGGACATGTACAGAATAACGATATTTCCGGTGGATATCTCCGGTGCCAAAAAGATGAACGAAGTAGACCTCCGAAATAAATGAGGCCGGGATTCTCGTACGGCTGTGTCCTGCAAGAGCCTGGAACGATTGTTGCCGAGAAATATATCAGGAAATGCCGACAGTCAACATGTAATCACGGGGCATCGACTTGGGCGTACGAATGGGACAAACGAGTCTGTTTGTCGACTGGGTTTCGCTGATAATACTGCATCAGTTAACAAGTCGTAGCTAGGAGTATCGTATATGGTGACCTATTATAGGCATCATGTACGAGGACCTTTGAAACTATCTCCCGCAACACCGGTTTTGTTATGGGTGTCATACTCTAAAGAGGTCAATGACAAGGTGATTCAGTGGGCTGTGAATTTCTTGAGAGACCACACACCTGTACGGTTGAAGTATGTGACACATTCTCAGGACAAGATCGATGGCCGACAAGTTGCCCACAATTTGGCGCTGTGGGGACCCCCTTGTTTCGTAGACTGTTCATGGACGAGATGGAAAAAAAGCACGCATCACTTCCAGCCTTGTGAAACCTGTAATCTTCGCCGACACCCGACATCGAGCGGCAAAGTCGTAAGGTGGTCCGAGAAACATTTCGACAATTTTCCTCTTAATGGACTGTCAAAAAATGGACTCGCGGCTAGCATTACAAAAATGTGGCACAAATGCGCCTGGATACGAAACGTAATCCCGGCTGAAATTACAGCATCGTACGACAACCGCTGAATGAGCTGGATCTAGTAAAACGGTTATTGGAGCGCTTGTCATCGACGTTACACTTCGTAAAACCAAGTCCACAGGTGGATGCAGCATTGTTGACTGCTATGTTACGGGGTACTAGGAACGTTTTCTGCAAAGAACAAAAATGTGTACATCAAGCTTTACGAGTCGCACGTCATTGCATTATTAATGTATGCGCTGCTCAAGTATACGACAGCCATCATGAGCAGGCAACTTCTTGACCTTCTTGAGAAAACTGCGAGCAACACACCTACGCATAGCTGAGTGCAGTACCAATGTTTGGTGAACGTGGATCGAAGTGTCGGGCGCCATAACAAAACGGGGACTGGATGCAGACGGCAGGCACAAAGCATCTTGAATATATGTGTGTGCTATAATCTGCTATCTAACGTATCTGGACGTAATGTCACAAGACGAGTGTTTGGACTGACGCCGAAATCCACGACACAGAGTGTGATAAGCTATTATCCATCTGTATTGGACGCTCGCCCCTGTCATTCATATATGAAAAGATAAAGGTTTATTGGTTGATTAAAGGAACTGCAATCCTTACAATGGTTAGGTTGTTTTCTTATACGCAGAGTAATGCTATCTCTAGTAGCCTTTATATTCTAGACGGTGTTGTAGTTAATCTGCCCGTCACCCATTTGATAACATTCGTAATTAATTTGCGAGTGCCCTCTCCCAAGCTATTGTTCGTGTCTACCCATTTCCTTTGCCATACTTCCAGGGACTCCTGGGGACTCCCGGGGAACGGTGGACAATAATAACTCCGTCGATTTGGGAAAAAAAGAGACACTTAGCTGCGAACACTGTGATGTGGACGATAGTGGACACGGTGGAACACACGTTCTGGGGGTACGATAGATTTCAGGATGAAAGAAGCGAGCTGATAGAAACCGTTGATGCAATGCTTCAGATCGAACATTGGGTCGACACCCATGCTGGTTGTAAGCAGAGACAAGTGGAGAATTATGGACCGATTTGTTACTAAGGTGTTGACAAGGAAAAGTACACAAAGGGCGTGAGAAGAAGTCTAAACTCAGTGGACTAAAACGAACCCCTGTTATTACTGTTGTATGTAGATTAGCTAATTATCCCGACGACAGGTGACGCCTGTTGATATGCCTGCTACCTCCGGGTACTTGCCTCTCGATGACTTTCCTCATAGGTTAAGAGCTGAGGCCTGTCAGATAGGGGAACAGATAAGGGTCAGCTCGAAAAAACAGTTAACTTTCCACATAGAATTGGCAAATGCACGTTCACACATCACAATTATAATAAATTATAACACCAGAATAAACTTGCTGGCTATTCTCTAACAGCTAGGTCCCCAAAGAAAATAGCCTTCATATTATTTATTTGCAATAGACAACGAGGCGATCCCCAAGGCGAAATCGAACTATTGCTAACAATTATTATTCTTTTTATTCACACGAGTTGTGTAATATTATAATATTACCTATTTTACACACTGTGTGCTAAGTTTATAGATATAGTTACAATGTGCCTTCGCCAGTCGCTGTGGCGAGAGATCGGTAGTTGTTGTTATTATCTACACTCAATTTCATCAAATGGTTCAGTGATCTTATTTGATTGCACTCGCCCGCATGATATTTATAACATTTAGATCCGCAAAATTTACAATCACAGCGATCATTTGCGTCATGGTATCCCTCGGATTGACATACAAGGTGGTGTAAGCCGTTTTACGGCGAACCCAGTGATATGGTGCCTGTTTGCTCTGCCGTTAAGTTTCCAGGTGACATCTGTCATGGCCGGCGTCCTAGAAAATAAAGGGTCCACCTCCACATTCTTCCTATTTTGGCAGTCGATGAACGTAAGATAACCTTCTGGGAAATTGAACGATTCGACGACTTCTTCTACGAGTGATGGTGTGTCGGTCAGCAAATAGACAATTCGATTTCGGGCCGTCGCGTGCAATCGAAGTACCGATTTCAGGAACGCCGGTTTAACTCTGTCTAAGGTGGTCAGCTCCCGGGAAGAGAGTTTGTCCCAGACAACCTGGATTCCATATGTAGCTATAGGCGAGATCTTCAGATTAAATAATTTGAGGGCTGTGTCCACCGACAACCGTTGTGGTCGCTCGATTGTGTGTATTGCGATCAACGCTTTCCCGGCTCGTTTTTCAACTAATTGCTAACAATTAATAACCAATAAGCGAACGATTGGTACAAATAATACATAATTGGCTTCAACAAACTACCGCTTTTCGAGTTCAATATTTATTAACAATTGTTCTCGACAGAATCATAAACCATTTAGATATCTTCAAATGTAGATTGTATTGTTGTTTTAATGTTGTGAACACCTTCGTAACAGCGCGACTCTCGAAATGCAATATGTAAGTGTTAGCAACACAATTGATTTGCCCGAATTTGACCTGATCACTCCCGGCGGACATTCTTGATTTAATATAATATTATAAACCGCGTATGGACAACAGATTGTATTGACGCAACTCTTTCCTGTGTCTTGCGCGCAGTGTTTATGTAGAATTTCAGTCGTCCGCATAGCTACGAATTAGCGCAGTGGTAGCCGGTAGGGATTCATGCATTCGTTAACGCATAAAACCTATTATATTCATTATACTTGAAGCTGTTTAGCCCGATAATTGAGTTGTATCTCAACCTTCGCGAACAGATCTTGGCTTATGACGTCGTGGACGATTACAATCGCATTCAAGCCCAGGAATGTGCGCGAGTTCCTTTAAGACGCTCAACGCCACAACAACTTCATCATAGCTTTAAGCGGCACTAGCCGAAAGTTGCGCTGTCCATCAGAGTGTTAACGACCGTTGAGTTTCTCCATATGCAAGCCTTCACGGGTCGATGACATTTGCCCACTGGCGTCTTTGACGACAAAGCAAAGCGTGCCATAATATCTCTAGAGGTTCGCTTGAGTTTCGCTGATGCTAGGCCGTGCCTTGTCGCTGTTTCCGTCACCACCGATCTCGAATCTCTTTGCATCTCGAAGATGACGATTGCTTGATTTCATAGTTATGGTGGGGGGAGGGGTGTTCAGTGGCAGAGTGCGTTTACGCGTCACGGTGACGCTTGCCGAGCGGTTGATCAGGAGCCTCCACCGTCAGCTCGTAACATTATTTTTGGGTCAGTCTACCGACGACGCTGGCGAGCAGAACACTAGGAAAATCCACATCTTGATGTGTGTGTGTGTTTATGGGTGCATATCCGCCAATGGATATACAAATATCCACTCATCTATCTGTACTGTGTCTTTACCATAGACATATATATATACATATATATATATATATCCAAGTGTCATTCATCTGCTGAAGGTAGATGGCTTGTGCATGCATGTCTATGGCACAACTTAGGTTCGCTGAAACGGACTCATTATGACGATGATGATGATGATGATGATCGATCTCATTATAATACTTGGCGACATAGGCATAGTCTATCGTGGCGATTTGCTATTGAGCAAGTCGTTGATAGCCAGAAGCACCGTTGTTGTGCCGCCGGAAGCCACCAGACGAGAGCGTGTTCATGACTGAACAAGCAGCCGATTCTCGGCCCACCCTCAGTCGATCGCTTCTCGTCCGTCGATGAGCCAACATGCCCCGCACGAGTAGTATTCTATATCAGAGCCAGTACAAGCAGAGAATACAGGGTTCTCCCTGCGACTCCCCGTTCCCCCGTGTCGACTTCATTCCTACGTGCCAAGGCTTAATGCCGAATACGCACACGCCGAGCTCGAACCAAACCCAAGCAAGCAACAACTAGCAGATATCGCATAGACCGCCCAACGTGATATATAAACCACCGCATCATCAGCAGACACGTTACAGCACATACACAACGCGCTGCTGTAGCCGCCTCTGTGGTTCGATAGCACTGGAGGCCGCCGCCGTCGCCGCCGCCGCTTCGGTGTATGATGCAAAGAGTGAGAGATATAGGCGCATGTTGTGGTAAAGGGGAGTAAGGAAGCGACGTCTTGGCGTAGCAGCACCAACCGCGGCAATGGCTGCTCGAGACAGAGATACAATAATACTCTGCCGCCAATGGTGCTGCTGCTGCTGGTGCCGGTGGTAGTGGTGGAACAGATGCAGAAAGCAGGGAGAAGTCTCGTTACGGGATACAGGGTGGCGGCGGCGGTGGTGGTTGTGGTAACGGCAGACAACTAGCGAACTATCGGCATCCTTCGAGGAGCAGAGCTGGCCGACGACGACTCGTTCGAAGAGCTGATCAGCGGGCCGCCGTGGACACGGCGCATACGGCGTAATACGTCATGCTATCCTCGGCCACCGCGATCGACGGGTCTTGGCCCTCAACGTATGTGTGCGTGTATGTTGATCCGGTAGGCCTACAACTTGCTGGCTTGCGTTCTGGCCTCGTTGGCTGGGTGTCGTCGCACCACTGGGCGCAAGCAGGAGAGCGCATAGCTACATATATATATATATATATATATATATATATATATATATATTCTATAATAGAGCTGATGGGTGTCTGTTTGTGTTATATCGGTGGGTTCCTTACAGCCCGACGATCGTCTTAGCTGTTTCGCCGCAGCGATCAGATGATGGGTGGCGTCGCAGACTATTTGGCGCCATCCTCTGCTCGGCTCTGCTGCCCGACCAACGAACGAACGAACCAACCAACCAACTAACGGTGGTAGCGCCCTCCAATACGACCACGACTACCGCCACTACTGCTACGACTACAACCACAACTGCTGCTGCTGCACCTACGATGATGACGATGACGGCGGCGGTGGCGGCGGTGGCGAACCCATTCACCCTTATAGTTTTGGCAGGCGTCGGGTCGGGCCACCGGGGCATAGCGCAGTGTGCACGTTACTACGATATTGTTAGTGGAACACACGAATTTAATAACACTCCGACCCCATCTACCACGACATCGCCTTCGCCGCCGCCCGTCAACAATCACCAGCCGCGAAGAGCGCTACCGCTGGCGGGTCGGCCAACGGCACCACTCAATGTTATTAATTCCGGACACGGACAATGGGAACTGTCGTCCCAATCTATCGTATGTCTATTTGGGTGTGTCTCAGTGTACAAGTATGTGTCTATGCTCGGAACTATCTAGTCGGGTTTTTTGACTATTTACTACTTCGTATGTAAATAGCTTCAAGCTTTCAGTCCGCTATCTTGTTGCTTCTTGCTCGTCTTTGACGTAGGCAGCTGATGAAGGTCTCATAAGCGATTGCGAATTGTGCGAGAATACGTCATATGTTTAGAGAGAGGGAGAGAGAGAGAAATATACACGTATATTTAATACTATTGGAACTTCACGCCAACGGCTAGGAAGGCACCAGGAAACAGCAGCAATGACGACAGACAAATAATTGTTTGTTACTGGTATTAGCTTATTGAATATACACGTTCTACACGCCAATACAATGGGACGCACGTGGCGTGGGCTGCTTAATCGGGGGTGTCGAAGAGGGGTGATTGTCTGGCAAGTTTTCTGCATCTCCGCCTATACCTACTTAGAAAAATGGTTAAAGATTAAATTAGAAGAGATCGCCGGTGTCAAATGATGCGCTACTTAGATAGCGTTCGTTAAAGCGTTCTATTGGATCCCTACGACTCACTGATCAGTATGAACATGACGTCGGTATAAATGCACAGCAAAGTCTATGGGGCAAAAGGCTTCTCATTCTTTGGAGGGGTGGGGGGTGTAAATTTTTATTGTTAGAAAAGAGAAGTATCTGCTTTGAATTGGCCACAACTAAACTTAATACAATCGCTACTTCAACCGTAAATATATCCTTGTTCCTTTCAACTAACAAAACAAAAAAACCTACTTTTTATTTACAGAGTCTACTCGGTAGGTTAGCCCCGGCTGGGTGCAGGGTCGTTTCTGTGGTCACCATTTTGTACCGGCTCAACTCGTTCCAATAACCCATGTAGCCAGACGTGGTATCCCAACGCGCCTATGGTATACTGAGCAACTTTGCCTTAATAAAAATAATCCTTTTATGATTATTATTAATTGCGATTAAACAACACAATGCTCTTCTTGTAGGCCTGCTGGATAATTCTGATTCAAGTCGATTCTAGTCGCACGTTGTAAACTGTGTCTCCTCTCCCGTCACGTGATCAAGGTGACGCTAGAGATGGCGAGCAGCGCAAAATTGCAAAGGTATCAAAAAAGCGAAGTATCCAATCGAAAACGTTGGGCCTACAGCAGTAAGGCCTCGAGTGAGGCCACAATGATGTTTCATTGTGGCGGGTCTACGGCTGGCGGCGGCGGCGGCGACGAACGAAGCTCGGGGTCCACTACAGCCACTAGACAAGGGACAGGGTCAGCCCTCGACGTTCCAGAGCAACGTACATGGGATAGACATAACTGACCTTCAATTGGCATCAACAGTGACCATCAGCATCATTTCCACCATACTACAGTCATCAGGAAAGATTATTTCACGAGATAAAGGTCTCTGTTTCTCTCTATCTCCCTCTCTCTCTCTCTCTGTGTTTCGCTATGCAGCACCAGCAGGGTACAAATCGATGCCATTCACCAGCGTGGGCACTCCACCTATAGCAGGTGCTATTTCCACAGGCGGCGGAAAGGACTATTTCAACTATTCTCATTGTATGATGTCGCCTTTCCGTCAGCGTTGAAAATCACGTTGATAATTCACATTGGCATTCGTACATTCGGTCCAAGAAATAGCAGACTGGCCACAAATAAGAGCGAAGGATGGGACAACAGCAGCAGCAGCAGCAGCAACAACAATACAAGGACTAAATGAAAGTAACCTTGATCATAGGTAGAATATGCGAGCAGTGAGCCCATTTTGCTGTGAATTGTCGTTCATTTCGCGGAAACGATTTCACTCATTCGACATGGCTCTGTTATATCTAGCTGCATAGATCGAGTTAGCCGTTGTTTTTTTTCTGTATGACGAGATGTTAATTTTTTAATTACATTTACACAGGCTGAGAGGGGCCTTTTCCTAAAAAAATGAACAGAGAGTGTTAGCTATATTAGGTGCATGCCAAATATGGCTATTCCATGACACTGCCTCAAGAGACGAATATGGTACAGTAAGTAAACGATGGTGTCATTATAATAATTATTATATTAATATTCTAAGAAAGTGACAAACGTCGTCGTCATGCCACTATGGCCCTGAAGCGGTAATGAGGGACATTCGTGCTTTTTTGTGTATGTGTGTATATTCTCGTAATAGATTACTTACTACAACTGATAACTGCACAGACATTCCGTGTATTTATAGTAGTTCCGCCTCCCACAACGTCTTCAAGCCAAAATGATGCTGCCGTAGAGTGGTCTGGGGTTAGACAACGTGTTGAATTTTCATTCCGGCCTCCTCGCAGGCCTCGTGTCTAAGCCTAAACACGGTCGGACCGACCAACAGGCTCGCGTGTTCGCCAACGGAGACGACGGTGTGGAGATGAAGTCGCTGATGAGGCCAACCGGGCCTGTTTCTCCCAGTACGTCTCGATCGTATGTACAAACACACACACACACACACACACACATATATATATATATATATATATATATATATATATGTGTGTGTATGTGTGTGTCTACGACTTGGTAAGTCGGCAGAGAGCAGAATAGAATCTCCTAGAATAGCAAGCGCGCCAGCAACAGCCAAGCAACGTGACACGATGAGGCTTGCCTAGCTACACCATTGGTGCTGTACGAGCTGACACGCTACACACGCATAGTGAATAAAAGAGGAGGTAGAGGAAAAAGACACAGGCGTATTCACGCACAGACGCCAAGAACTGAAATGAAACTCGGAACAGAAGCAGCGATAAACCAAAAGCATTGGTCTGCTCTGGTAGTGACCCCGGTTGCCCAGTTCTGCTGGCTGGCTGACTGGCTGGCGGTGCGCCGATTCAGTATAGCATATATATATATATATGTTTCGCCGCCTGAGTTCTCCGAAATTGATTGCAGGAGAAAGGACAGTCTCATGCCTTCACGAGCACGCAAAGTCCGCCTAATTCGAAAAACTATGAATGACTGGTGTCATCCACCGCCTCAGCTGGTAAGAGGGACCAGTGATGTCATGTGGGTTATATGTATGCATTTAGGCTTAGCTATCGGAGTTGCAATAACTGCGTGCAATGACACAGCAGATAAGCAAATGAAATACATCTAAGATAACAACGCCAGTATCTATATCAGAGTTATGTAATACAGTCGATTGGCTGACGATTTTTGATCCAAATCAATCACTGCCGAACATGTGGCGCACACAAATCCAAATCGACAGCCGTGTATAATAGACACAAGTAGACGCGCCCTGTAAAGCCTCTAAGGGTTGGAACCGCAAGAGCGGCAAGTGAGCTGTTCGATTTTAGCAACAGTGAAGTATTCACTTGGCATTCGCCTGCCGACGCTTAATGCAAAACGTTCACCGCTCAACCGACCTCATCTTTTTGTCTCGAAACCTCGATAGAGCTGACGTCTCTGCATGGCAGAAGGGTCATTGCTATGCAGCGGCGTTCGCTTCAAGGGCCTACGATGTCGATTCGATTTACCCCAATTGACTAATTCTGTGCAGCCATGCAGCTGTGACTCGGGGTTATACGCGCAGTAATAAATATGAATAATGAACACACAAAAATAAGCGGATCTGAATCAGAGAGGAAGTGTTCTTCATTCCGGTATAATCAGATCGACTCATCACCTCGTTTTTCTGTGGCAACTGACTTCCATTTCCGATGTCAGATGGTGCTCAGAGCGAATAACAATATTTGACAACATGTCACATATCAGCCTCGTTCGAACACGTGTGCGTTCGATGAGATAACCGTCAATGGCTGCGTGATTAGACGGACGCAGTGAGGCCTAACCAGTGAGTGTACGACAATACAATATGAGACAATGGGATAATTAGGGTTCGGCAGAATGAACGAGATTTCTTTTTACCATTGCTCGCAACCTGCAACTACTTTAGCAGCTTAAACGAATTCGATCCTGATCACGTCCTGACGTGAATAGCTGAGCATCGTTGACAATTTTGGCAAAGACGAGGGTCATGTCAAATGCCAATTTTCTCCGTCTTGTCATCGACGTCACGCTTGACCTTGAATGGAAGCTCAGATCCAAAGGTCAGATCCACCGGTGAGACCGCCGCGGCACAGAGACACGTGGTGGTTACTGCGGCGAGACAGAGGCGTTAAATCTGTCTGGGATTGAACGCCTCCGAGTCGAATGCGAGCGCATACACTTTGCTATTGAATTTGCTTGAGCGTGTTACACCGATCAGTCAGCTAATGCTAAAAATGAGCATCTATAGAAACTCATTCAGTGGCGGTAGTCTTTTGATCGCCGGGCTGCCCTTACACTGGCTTATGGACGGCTGACCATGAATACGAATTCAAGCTCGCAGTGTGCGTTCATTTGCAACAAAAATATGTCCTACACGTCTGAAAACGAAAATCTCCCTTACGTTCAGTCGGACCCACTCGTGTATAAGCGATGTCACCGACGCAGAGAGCACAAAACCGCTATGACAACGGGGTCCGACGGATAATTTCACGAAACGAAGAGAGATACCTTTCGCTGATGATTGCAGGGAGTATCTCTGCACTCAACTAGCTGAGGGTGACATAGCAATAATTATTCGACTCCCAATGCAAATGGGCAAGATATGAGGCAATCGACGCTAATTATCACACGTATGAGCCTCGACGAAATACAACAGGACCTCTACGATTGACATAAATCTATTCACGTGACGGTGTCAACACTTTGTTTCAGTTAACAAAGGATCACTTGAATTGAGCTGAATTGAACGGAATGGCGGATGAGCTGATTTTTCAGTAGGGAACTCTCGAAGACTAAATCCAATATGTTCTCTTGTATCAGGCAACTTCGAATGCTACACTGACACACGCCCCTTCATATCCAGAGATGAAATCATGTCAACCACAGTGATCGTTCAACCCCAATATTCATGGGGTAATCGAATCTGGTAATACTGCATGTGAGGCTGGGGGAACTCTGTTTGCGATTCTCATGTCTGTCTCCCTATGGTAAGCGTCGCATTAATTCATTTACACCTTCGTCGGCGTTCGCGACGCACTGCTCTAGTATTTCCCGTCCTTATCGCTGGTCATCCACTTAATCACCTTGAAGTCATCCCTAGATGACCTTGTTAGCTGAATTTCTAGGCTCACTCGAACTCGGTATGCACATCATTGTTTATAGCATTTTTCACCGCGAAGTTCGTCTAGCTATCGTTCGTTGAATTTGTCACAGGTTAGTGGTGCGGTGTTGTGTGTTACGCTATTGTAATCTGACTAATATTGTGAATGATTCTTTTGAGCGGACTCTCTCACCTCACATCTTCCCCCATCTGATATTGTCAATGTTCGATAGTATTATATATATAAATACTTTCGTAATAATTAAAGTCACCCGGCTCAAGGAGATGCTTGAAACTATGAGTGCCCACCAATCAAGGGCGAAAGTTGTCTGATGCATGATGTCTTTCTTTTATATATATATATATATATATATATATATATGTATAAATATATAATATTTGTTACTTTTCCTCTATTTCTTGAATTGTGTTCTTTTTTCTCTTCTACGGGGTGCTGACTGACAGCCGAGGTTTCTGACTGCAAAAGGTCCGGAGGCTGCAGGTTCTAACACATCCATGACGCAAGCCTACTCAACATGAGCGACTAGGTGAACAATATATCTCGCGGAGGAATAGCTTGGAATAGTATAAGATCAGCAGTCCTTTCGACAAGTCGAGCCCTTTTGTGGTCTCGCGGTGGTGCATTCGTATGCGCCCGCCTTGTAGTCGAAGAAGGTGTAACTACACTAAGTTAAATGCTTAAGGCCGCGGGTAGCCAGTCCAGAAATAAATTATTTTTCGCCCTTTCGAAACAAAACTCGTAAGGAGTGTGTCTTTGCCCCAGAAGATGGCTATGCAGATAAAAATAGATATCAACACTGTGACAAACTACTTATGACAACGCTCTTGACTGATTAGTAGAGGAGCCCTTTAGAAGGCTTCAATTAGTCGCTTGCAGGATACGGGACTCGCGTACGTGCAGATAATTCGAATCAATATAGCGTGTGAATTTCGCCTAGCCATGTTTGGCGACGCATAAACACGCTGGGTATGCTCTCCTCTGTTGTGAGACACACGCGTATTGTTTCACATTCTTATTGAGTTGGAAATCATTCAACACACCCTGCTTACCTTCGCAACCGTTAGCCCTATGAGAGCGATGTACGGGACATCCGAGTTGGACCCGCATATATAAGCGACAACGACACTCACAACGGAGACTGAAGCCCCTTCAGTTTGTTTCGACTGGAAATTTTAGCAGGCACACACGGCAGTGAGTGGACCCTTGATGCTACCTACACGGCGTTGTCTGCATGTCTCGATAATGGGCCCGCTCTATTCTGAAAATGCTGCTGGCCTTACTGCAAAGTGTTATCTAGACAATCTCTATATTGTAATCGTCTAAGATCGATTGTTGTTCGTACAGTCGTAAGTAGGACAAATCTCGCTGCTCATAGCTAGTCAGAAGGCCAACGCGCTGTACAGTGCGTGAACCAGCCAACCAATAAAAGTGCAAATGAAAAACAGCCCCAAGAGAGAGAGAGAGAGAGTGGTGCCCGTGTTTCATTTAAGCTAAATGGAAATAAGCAAGAGCGTTCGATAGCAGTATTTCGGCGGCTAGCCATAAGCGCCGCATAGCACCTGTCTTGTTGTCGCGTACGCTCGTTTGAAGCCTTCACGAGTTCGGCGATGCCGACCTCAGCAAACTCGATATCGGATCAGTGTAATGTTGACAGCGGGCGATTATCTAAATTCTGGCTAACCGAAGACCCGCGCAAGCGGTGTGCCTTTAGATAAGATATCCTGAAAGTCCCCAATATCGAATATAATGCCTACAATCGATAACTATTCATTGCTATCTCTGTGCCTGCCTTGGCACGAACTGCAACTTGCAACACTACTCAGAGCAGCTACTGCCTAATGATAGTAACTACTAAATAAGATAAACGACGGCTGAGGATCAGCTCGAAAAAAAAAAAAATAAAAAACAAATAAACAAATATGATAAAAGACAACAGTACTCGTTATATGCGTGTCACATAATAATTAAATAGTTTATTTACATAACCGCACTTTATATCATCATCATCGTCATCATCACCATCATCATCATATTCATCATCATAAAATCCCGGGATGCATTGTGCTTATTTGCTTGCTCAGAGGGGCGCGAGTACTCACAGGGGGTGGATACCCCCTGTACTCACAGGGGGTGGATACCCCAGCGCGGGGTGTTCCATCTCGATACTTGACTCCCGGTTCGAGACGTTTCGTCGCCTCTCCGGATCATTTTTAGCCGCCACCTGGTCGTTGGCGGTAAACGATTCTGCCACAGTAATCCATCCCAGTTATTGTCTCTATGTGTGGGTGGGTAGTGTATATTCAGTTCAGCGGAACGCCGTTATGCCCGTTACGCTCCGCGCTATCTCACGGCCCGCAACTGCTGCGCGTCATCCTCATCGCCTGTGCAATATTTACATGAGCTCACTAGAGAGTCATGTCAAGGAGATGCCCACCGAAGCTCCTTCGTTCAACGTCAGCCTCTCGGCCGCCGGCAAAAGATCCGCGATGGGCAATCTTCAGACAGATCTCGGACGAACAACCTCGGAAGCCTGACGACTCGGAATTGAGGCACTCCATCTATCTGACTAGCACTCGAAGAAGAGAACCACCACAATCACCATGTTTCGTTCGCCGTCGTCATTATCATCATCATCACCACAATCATCGTCGTCGTCGTCGCCGCCACCGCCGCCGTCGACGCCCCAAACAATAGTCACGGTCGATCAGAGTCAGTCTTTGACATCTCTAACGGACACGATCGCCTGTCGACTCGCTAACCAGTTGTAGCAGAGCACAGGCAGATGCAATACCGTTTGCCTTCTTAAGGCGGATCCCGTGCTGCGACCGGCATCTTCGTCACATTGTTGCCAAATCCACATAATCACCACCGCCATATATAGGCATACATTTGAGAGCTATCGCGGCGTCACATTCATTGCCGTATTCCGGCTCACAAACACCATTCGGAGCTCTTCTCCGCCGAGTCCGTCGTGGAGTAGCGCCATTAGATGTAATGGGGCAACGTTTCTACCAACGCTGATCCATTGTTCGTTAGAGATATTTCGTTAAAAATAAAGCAATTCCACCAATAGGCATACGATTTATGCAATGTTCGAACTTAGCAAAAATTTCCTAGCCACCTTCTCATCGCTGCTATCATGACAAGTCCTCTCCTCAATTCCAAGAAGCAGTAAAAATGTATTAGCTAAAATCATATATATATATATATATATATATATATTAATAAATTTTAGGTACACTACAATTAATGTGAATTGCGAATCGAAATACACTTTCCGTCCACGCTGTTGGCCGGTCTGATAATAGCGTACGTATTAATATAATTATTATTTTTATTATTATTATTATTATATTATTTTTTGTGTATATATATATATATCTACTCGTAGCGCACACAATGTCTATTATTTTAGCTCAATCGTCGCGGTGGATAGGATAGGCTCCGGTGTGGCCGGTTCACCGGCCTGAGTATCGTTAGCGGATTGTGCCGTACCAGCGGTGCTGGTGGTAGTGTCCCCAGACGTTTCCGAGCCTCCGCTCGGAGCTGAGTCTGCCGCCGCCGTCGACGACGTCGACGGCGTCGCTTGATGCGGGACACCGTTTACGGTTACTGACACTCCACCACTGGTTGTGCTCCGGCTTCCATTGGTTCCAGTGGCGTTTCTCTTCGTTGGCGAGACGCTACGCTGTCTGGTGTTGACACCGGCATCTTTTTTTGGTGATGGCGATCGGGTGTCGCCCTTGACAGGGGAGGCTAGCCGCTTTTTCGAAGGCGACTTTTCGCGCTTCGGTGGGGACGGCTCCTTTTGTTTGACATTAGCACTCGCTGAGGTCACAGTTGAAGTGGCCGAGGGCGCAGCTTCAACGGGGGCGGAAGCAGCGTATTGCTCCTGCGGCGGTTGCTGCTGCTGCTGTTGCTGTGGTGTCTGTTGGCGTTTCTGCTGAGCTGCATCGGCATTAGCCTGTACGATTCTCTCCAATTTGTCGACAACGCGCTGTACTTCTTTTATTGCAGATCTCCTGTAGGGACAAATCGACCGTTGAAGAATAATTAAACATGTTAATTAAGTGCGCAACGACGTCGTATTGCAGATATTGCATTGTATACTAGTGCTCTATACGCAACTGGAAAAACTGCCGCGATACGGAGATTTTATCCCCCTAAGCGATTGGACGAGGTGATTGAATATTCTCCTTGAACAACGCTGCCAATTTGACAACCCGTGCCAATCAAATCTTTCCAAGGCTTGAGGGCTACAACCAGACTCTGCCCGATCCTAATTCGAGCCCACACAATAGCGAAATATATGTAACACGTATAATTTGAAAATGGTGACAAATATATTGAGTTACTCAGTTGGTTCCTTTATGAAAATAGGCTTCCATCGCGTTTGCTGCCCAAACACAGGCTCTTAGCTGAACCGTATGACATTATTCAGGCCACGAGAAGGGAAGGCATACCCCTCCCTGAAGTACGGCCTCATGTGGTGTCATACTATTCAGCATTGCAGCCTGGAGGGCCTGTCAGGCCCTCCAGGCTGCACGTCGCATAGTCAAGTCTTTCGGCTGCTCGTTCTGTCATGGGGCCAGCAACCTTTTCGCAGGGCAGTCGCCCAGCTGCGCCTACTCCCTAAGGCCAAAGCCACTGTGAGCACTTCCCCAAAGCTTCATTAGAGTGCGTCTATGAGTCTCGAGGCAAGAAAACTAGCCCAAGTAATAGGACAGGCCCACGCAGAATGACACAATACGTCGACACCACACTTTGCTGTGTATTTATGATCAGGTTCGTTCGTGCAAGTCGGGCCAGCAATCGTCAAGAAACCGAGGTGCTCATAAACCTAAATCTAGGTTGGTTACTGCTCGACATTGGCATTGGCCGTTCTTTCCAAAATGGCAAAACGAAGAGCCAGCCAGCATCGGTCACTCTAAGATCTTATATTCCATATTCGGTGCGGGCCCGAACATGTGTATCAGCGCGTTGACATTCATTATAAAGCAATCACTCTCTATGCCCAAATGTATTTCACGTATCGGGTAGTTGCGGTGGCCGCCTCGGTAGTACCAGCTGTTATATTTCACCCTGGATTAACTCTGGGTCTTACCTATCTCTCAATGTTTACCCACCTGGCAGCTCTCAAGGTCTCGTTACCATCCGTGACGACATCATCAAGGCTAAGCATGAGTCGCGTCAGCATCTCATCAAGGAAGCGATACTCCTTGGCTTTTTGATCAGTGCCCTCGAACGCGTCAACCTTGTCGTTGAGGTCGACCAAATCCGATAGAACTTTGTCAATTCGTTCCTGTGGCGAGACGGGCGTCTTCTGCACCGGTTGCTGCTGTTGGGGCGGCGCCGGCTCCGGCTGCGGTGGCGGTGGAGACGTCGCTCGCTGCGTAAATCAAACAATCACAACGTTGCTATTACAAACATCATCAAGCGTCAAACCGGAGCAGCACAATGCGGAGAAGCCGCTCGACGGCTCGACCGACGGACAGATCAGATTGTTTGGCAGTTGATCAATGATAGGGCATTGTCGGCTTCGGCGCCAGCCGAAGCTGGCCCGCCATCAGACCGTCGCCGTACGACTAAGCCGTCAAACATCAGCCAACCGAGCCGTGAGCCCTCTCAAGGACACCGGTGGTTTCGCCGCGTCGAAGCAACGCAACAGACAAGCAAACAAAAGCCGACTCTTGTTGCTTACGCGATCTGCTGTAAGCTGGTGGCAATATCTATCGGTGGATGCTACAAAACAAAGGTAATGAAACTACTACTACTAAAAGAACTATGATAAATAAAAATAAATTTTCCGGGCTGATCCACAGGCAACATTTTACTAATAAAAAAACGATTACTACGGCTACTACTAACAATAATAATAATAATGCAATCTTTGACGAGACCATCCGCGCGATGCTAATCATGTGCTTCACTGCAGCATAAATTATACCGCTTGTTCTATATACATACCGGATCACTAGGCTGTTCTGTCGGACGAGGTCCTTTGAAAAAGCCGGGAAACCATCGTAAGGGCGCTTCATAGTTCTTGGCGCGGGGGAACGTTCCGGTATTGACCTGCGCCTCTGGTCCTCGTTCGGTCGATTTTCGCTGGGTGAAGCGCTCATCGCCGATCACCGGACTAGAGTCGGAGCGTTCCACCTTCACCGGGATTTGCACCCCGGAGCGCGCCTTTCCACCGAGCATCTGGTCAGAAAACGTCCTATCGCGGAACTGCGGTAGCGTTGAAAAGTGATGGGGACTACCCTCTCGATATTGCGGTGTCGAAGAACGAACGTTACGCTGTTCAAACTCCCGCTTTGGGGGTGATGTCTGCCGGTACTGATACTGGTGTGATGGCTGCTGGTGCTGCTGGCTCGGAGGGGCTTCCTCCTGTTTGTACTGCATATCAGCTTGATTCTGACCCATCGGCTGTGGCTGTTGATTGAATGGATGGTGAATCCCTGCAGGCTGCTGGCCTGCCTGATCGTTCCTTTGCGAACGCTGCTCAACGTGGATAGGGATGTGGCGCACTGTGACGGCCCTCGTCGTGCCCGTTGAGCCGTCACTGCTCCCGCTTGCGCGGGATTCTGTATCCGATGCATCGCCTGAGCCCGATCTTTGATGGGATGTCTTTATCGGTATTTCGCCAAAGGCGCTACTGCGAGGCCGACTGAAAGTTGAACCCACCGGACGATTGAAGGCAAATCCCTCGCCGAAGTCGTGACCGAATCCCGGCTGGAAGCAAACATCAAGTAACAAGAAAAACCACACGCTCGTCAATGACGCTAATCATTACGAAGAGATTGATAACGCATTATAGAAGAAAAAGAAAAAAAAAAGAAAACTCATAAACAACAGAAACGGCGCCGGTGGAAACGGCGGCCCCTAACAAGTGACGGAGGTCAACGCTTTGTCTGGGAAACGAACAGTTTCCAGGTAAGCAAAGCAGGTAGGGCTGGTCAAAAAAGCGCTATAAGCCCATAAAATAGAATACGCTCATGATTGTGGCCCGCTCGTAGCAGCGTCGCTCTGACCGACACGGCTCTACGTCCACGCACAGCGATGCCGTGATTAGGGAATGTTATGTACGAATGTTTTGGGACCACTGTGGCTCTCTCTCTCTCTGATGGTGGTGGCATACAGTTCGGCGGCATCGGTGATTTCTGGTGCGGCCAGCAATAATTTCTGTTTAGTTTCATAGGTGACACCTGCCGACGTCGACGATACTCGACCCGAGCGGCGCGGCGAATCAACAAAAGAAAAAAAAAGAGGCGAACGCTCTGCTGACGTAAGAAGTCAAAGACGCCGAGGCGTTTTGCTCCGGGCGCTACACAGTTTACATAACAGACATTGATAAGTAGCTTGGGTCTCTGGCTAGATTCCTACTTTCTATATATATATATATATATATGTGTGTGTGTGTGTATATATTGACGATTCATTGTGCCGTCCGCGTGGTGTGGCGGTGGTGATATGACGGGCTGACTAGAAGTGGGATAAGCGCAAAATAGAATCGAAACATCAACAGAAAATCGAGCTGACTCAGCTCAATGTGTTAAATAATGTTGAAGCCAAAAAGGCCGCAGCTACAGTTGACGCCAGTTGCAACTCAACAGCTTTCTTAAGCTTGAGCAACAGCTTCGCAGTGGCGTTAAATACACAATGGTAGTGGTAGTGCTGCTGGTGGTAGTGCTGCTTGTGGTGGTGGTGCTGCAGCAGCAGCGCAGCACAGCCTGCCAGTCTATGTACTGCTAGAAATACTGCCAGACCACATAGAGTCAGCCACCTAAATGGCGATTGCTGCCGATGTGGAATAGTATCGATGCGGAGGCCTCTATATCGGGCGGCTCTCTACGAAATCGGCATATTCATTTTCGCAGCCGCAGTATTATAGTACTGGCAGTCTAGGTGATGGTTTCTGCTGCTGCTGCTGCTATTGGTAGTGATGGTACTGATGGTGTTGATGATGCGGCGATATTAATGCGATACGTGACACACATTGGTCAGAAAGATCGGGCGCCGGTTTCGGCAGAAGCAACAGCAGCAGCAGTAGCAGGCGAGTCTACGGCCGCCAACAGGCAAGGGCGGTCTAAGCGTGGGAAGGCTGTCGGGCGCCAGCCGGGAGTCAGTCGTCCAGAAGATCACACAAATCACTACGCAATTGCACAAATACATATACACACACACACACACAGACACTCACAGGGACTCGCTGGCTGACGACAGATATACAGGCATACCACCATGATCAAGCGGTAGCCAAGCCAAGCCAACGGCGGCGGCGGCCGCAGCAGCGATGCCGGCATGTGGCATCGGCGATTCGCAGCTGTGGTACCGCAACGCACAGTACTAATACTATGACTGCTGTTACTACTACTACGAGTGCTTCTGCTGCTGGTGCTGCTGCTGTTGTTGATCGATTCAGAGCGACGTCGGGGTTAGCCAGAGCCAAGTGGGCGAAAAACCGTTCGCTACATTGGCAGAGACAGCAGAAACACGAATGCGTGTATTCTTCTTGTACGAGTACTCGTATCGTCGTATCATCGCTGAGGCTGGCGATGCTGTTAGCGACGGCGGTGGCCATCACCGATAAAGCTGTCACCAAACGACGAGAAGGGACCATTTTAAATATGGCCTCCTTGAGCGGCGCACAGTGTCTCTAAAGCAGGCGAGCACTGGCTGGTACGGCAGCATAAGAAACCGAATTGAAACAAAAAAATCCAAGCGAGATAAGAGAGTCCCGAGATGCAGCGACCGCAGCTACTACAGGGGGAACGATTCTCATAAGCGGTGACGGGAGAACTCATCGCGTATACATAATCAACGCGAAGACCTCCACCACCGCCTCCGTAATCACCAGCCGCCTCAAGCAATGAAGGACTCGACCTTGCACGAAGTGCGCGCAATACCTCGCAAGTACAGCCACGACGACTTCAACTAGTACACCTCTACTAGAATCGACTACGACTACAGTTCGTGGCGTAGGACCCGACTAACAAGGACCTCGTAGGGCTGTTGTTGGTCTATCGCGGTTACTCTCTCTCTCTGTCTCTCTGCCTTAAGACAACAGGGCTCGTCGACAGGTAACGCGTCGGTCACAGTCGGTATGGCTAGACACGCTAATTATGCATTTGAAATGAGAAAGATTAATGAGATGAGAGAGGAATATGAATGACAGCTGTAAGTGGTACGAGTGCTACTGCAAACTAGAATTGCCACTGCAGTGTGAAGTCGAATATTCAATGAAAGCGAGGAGACGGTTTGTGCTTTCTTTTCTATGGCTCGTATTGCTTTTGGCCTCTCGCAAGAGCTCTAACAGCTATATGGTATAATATTTGCGAACAGTTACGTTAATATTGCCGGGTGTGATTCCCGCGAAAGATACCCCATTGGCTTGTTCCCATGTATGTCATCGACCTTGAGGGGTCGGGAATAGAACGACAGGACGCTCTGCGCGATTACAGCTCAAGCAGTGAACTCTGGCCATCAAGAGTAGAACTAGTAGGAGGCTTCGCCTATTTGGCAGCCTCTGGTAGCACACTGCTTCGAAAAACTCTTCGAAAAAATGATCTACCATCTCGTCCTATCTGTGCCCACATAGATACACGCATGAACTAATATATATATATATATATATATATATATATATATATATATAATACGTGTGGCCTCTCTGGGCTCGGGACTGGCGCCGGTTTTCGGGAAAACGTGCCCAGCCGCGGCATCATCACGCGGCGTGCCCAGAAGATTGATCATACGACATCACGGGTGTACCGAGTCGATAATCGACCGACAGCCACTCAACGAACAGCGCGAGAGAAGAAATGCTCGCGAGAAATACAGACAAAACAGAACGTTGGCTCGCTCGTTCGCTGCATTTTGAGTGCCCAGGGAACGACAGATCATAATGGTTCATGATGACGGCAATGACGACGAGGACGATCGGAGGGAGGTCGCTGCCCGAAGTTTCAGGCGGACTCCTACTGCAAATATATTATCCGTGGGACACACGCAGTCGACGCGGGAGATTGACCGACCAGCTGACGAACTGATCGATCGATTGCGACGCACGTCCACACACACACGCACACAGTCACGCAGACGCACACAATGGATGTGGCCGGCACACCACTACACTCCACAAAGGTCTACCAGGGTAGCGCGGACGGCAGAATTTGTTGCGCAACCACCAAATCAATTTAGGTAATCCTTGCGTTGGGGGGTAGAGATCGGGGTTCGAGGGCGGACCGACAGACGGACGGGCGTTGTAGATTGAAGTCTCGCCGTCCAAACAGCACGGGTCCGGAAAACACTGTGCAGTGTACTCGTATGTACTATATACATATATATATATATATATATATATATATATATATGAGCATGATCGCTATCATAATAGACAATAGTGCAGTTTCGGCAATTTACGTACAACGTGAAACCTGGGCATATCGGCCGTATCCCACCGGCCCGGTGATGCTCCTTCACTGAACATATCGTGCGCCTCGAACGGC
Organism: Stratiolaelaps scimitus; assembly: GCA_019614645.1. Classification (NCBI taxonomy): domain Eukaryota; kingdom Metazoa; phylum Arthropoda; class Arachnida; order Mesostigmata; family Laelapidae; genus Stratiolaelaps; species Stratiolaelaps scimitus. The sequence goes on along the minus strand of JABWDB010000018.1, from coordinate 1,056,671 downwards.
TCGTCGAAATGGTCACGAAACAAGCCGGACGCGTGCTCAGAACCAAAGTCTGGTGAAAACTGAAAGGGCCTTCGGTTGAAGTTCATTTTTGTTGCTAGCTGCAAACTCAGCCAGGCTGTACACACAAGCCGATTCACACAGTGCTCCTACCGTCAGCTGGCTCGGCCCGCCAGATTGGCGGGTTGCCGGCTGGGTGGCGGGTCTTCGAGACGAATCGCCAGCGTTCTCGGCCGCCTCGAGACGTCAACGACGCGAAGAAATGTCCAGTAGAATCGTTGGCTTTGGCCACCGGTCAATGAGCCAGCTCGTGGCTCAGCGTGGCAACGTGTTCTTGATGGACAAAATTCAACTTGGCGGTAAGAGAAAGCCCCGTAGAATGCCCGCTAAGTTGGGTGGCCCTTTCTCTCAACCCGCCAACCTTCTCGGCTACGGCGACGATGACATCACCGCGCGAGCACCGCCGCCGCTCGAGTGGCTCCTTCTGGCCCGATCTCTCTCTCTCTCTCAGAACGGCGCCGTCTATCTGGAACCATGTCGGCCAGCGACTACAAGGGCGACGTATAGCAACCGCATCTAGCCAATATATACATATATATATATATATATATTTATATATGTATATATATATATATTTATATATGTATATATATATATATTTATATATGTATATATATATATATTTATATATGTATATATATATAGAGGAATGGATAGATATGAAGATTTGTTTTGGACCTGTCTTTTGTATCAAAATTCTCTACTGAAGCTAGAGCTTTAGGGAGCAGTTGTATGAGCCATACCATTGGCAACAGCAGTTGTAGTACTTTGATGTTGCGCCCTTCATCTGGGTCGAACTGCAAGACGGACTGAACGCCCAGCCCAGTCGTTGGCTTTGAGTTTTCTTGCTTGCACCCACTTACTTATATATATATATATTAATTCCACACCACTAGTCTATATGAATATTGCGCAGAAACATTTCGTATCGAATCGTGTTATGGACGCAGTCAGAAAGTATAATAATAATAATAATACACCACACAGATTTTTCGGTCCTCAGCCCGAAGCAAACTTAAGATCATATTTAGTATTGTTACGCTCTAAGTAGAGCAAATCGCCAGCCATAGCCATGCGTAACTCGCGAAGACATTAATAAACTTATAGGACACATATTTGACGATGTGAGAATTCACTATATATATATATATATATATATATTGCGTACATTATTTAATTCGTTCGTTACATTTAGTTCCAATCAGGTTCACTGCTTCGATCTGCTGAGACCGCGGATTGATTGCAACGGCACCATATGATAAATATATTAAACAGATTGTGTACCAATAATTAAGAATAAAGGTAACGATGTTATTGATTTATTAACGGAACACGGCCACGATTCGCCTCGTCATCACAAGATGCTAGAAGTATTAATGGTACTCAATACATTAGGTGTTAGCGTGACGCTTACAATCATGAACCTGCTGCCTGAACCTATGTTTGAAATCCTACCGTGAATTACACGCTTATGGTGGTGTAAGGTTCATTGTTCGAATACGACATATTGGCTATTGTTGTGCGATTTGTGTAAACAGTATTTTAGTACTCCTAAATTCTCTGTATGTCACGACGCGGGACTCGAACCTGCAACCTCCGGTTTTTTTATTGCCATACACTACTGGCCGTGTAAATAGAAGCATTCGATGTAATTTGCTACCCGCATGAACGTGTTCGATACAGGGTACTTTTCCAGTAAACACAATATCAATTTCTTGTTCGACGTTTACACATATCGTACAACAATATGTCGTATTTGAACAATGAGCCTGCACCACCATAAGCGTGAAATTTGCGGTAGGATTTCAAAGATAGATTCAGGCGGCAGGTTTATAATTGTAAGCGCCACGCTAACACCTAATATATTGCATACCATTAATACTTCTAGTATCTTGTGATGACGAGGCGAATCGTGGCCGTGTTTCGTGCAGAAATCGAGTGTATTTTTTCTGCATTTTACAAGGCCATTTTAGATATTTTAAATTGTTGAAAAGTGCCATTTTCTCGCCAGCTACCACATCTATCAAGCAATCACCAGTGGCAATGATTAATCGGTAACCGAAATGACATTGCGTGGTTCTGCCGACCTGACCTCCCGCACCGTTCCCCTACTGAAATGACTCCACGACTCGAGATAGCCAACCACATTGACCAATGATACCGACCGGTGGATGACCTGTTCTTCTCCTATTGATGCATCGATACTCGCATAGCCGTGTGTAGCAGCATACGTCGTATCAAAGTGAGACTAATTGTCCGACGGCGTGCCGACGCGCCGAGAGAGCCCAGCTCGAGGATGGTAGCCGGAATATACGTTTCGCCCGCCGCCTTCGCCGTCGTGGCCAGCACCATCTTTGGCCTCTTCGCTCTCGGGATCTCTGACTCTTCTCCGCTATTTCTCTCTCTCTCTCTCTCTCTCTCTCTCTCTCTCTCGGTGTCTGTCGACAAAACTCGGACGGCTGAGGTGGTTGCAGCGGCTTCAAAAGAGCGCCTGGCCTCGGCTTTCGCGCGCTTTGTCCCGATGGCGTACGTGAACATTTGTGCTAAAATGGTTTCACGAACTGAAAATGAAGACAAAGCTGTTGCCGGTCGACCACATTCGCTAGACTTGTTCGTTCGCGTCTCGGAGACGGCGCTCGGCTTGCAGCCTCGCTACGCCGGGCGCATATCTCCCGTGTGATTTCGATTGCATCTCACAATTTCGTCGACTCCGCGAGCGAGTCTCACTTCAAATATGAACAAAAGGTAGCTAGCTACACGCGTATCTGTGGGTGTGCGGCCCTTGACCGTAACCGACGATCTCGGAGGAAACGGGGCGTCGTCAATGGTATTGCTGTACGCATCGCAGCTTGCGGTAATTGTACCATCAGCATCGGCAATGAGCAGTAAGCACACGCATCCATCACGTGTTGGCCTAGGCGCGTGTTTGCGCATGCATTTGTTCACGACTTCCAGAAGCTTTGAGATGACTGACTCGCAGTGGCCACACCGGCTAATTGGCAATTGCCCCGTTTTAAGTAATCCCATTAAGCTGGATAATGTCTTGATGTATTGAGGCGGGCTGACGTATGCTGGGAGTCGCCTCTTAGACGATCGACTCGGTGATGAATGGCTGAAGATTCGGGGGGATGTCAACTTTTGTAAGAAGGCAACAGCCTGGCAACGTAACGAACTTAAGCCGCCACTGACATCATTTAGCGACGGCGAAGATGCGAAGATAAGCTTGAAACATTGTTTACAGATACATTTTGTGTTCTCACATAACTTTGAATTATTTAGCATTTGTTATCGTGAAATTAGAGTGAAATTGTGAGATTGTGATGAAATTAATCGGATGACGAACGAACGTGGAACCTTCCTGTACCAATCGAAATATTTGGTGGTGACATGCAGAGGACAGGGTTCCTAGTTTAGCTTTTAATTGAATAACAACATCAACATATTGTGACTCAGTATCCTGATAACGATATAGCGGAGTTTGTCTATGATGGTCACATTTCAAACGATTTGATCAGACGACAACGAAAATATAATAGTTCACACCCAATGATGACTGTTCACAGACAAAAGTAAATTTTACAGGCTAACTCACAGCCTTAAACAGTGAACTTTGTCCACGGCCCACAACTGCTTTCGGCATAGAACTTCATAAGACGGACAACGCCTTTAAATGCAAATGTGCTTCGGTGACGAGGGATCAAAACCGTGTGTGTGCAGATACGTATCTCGCCTCCCCGATTACAATACAGGCATACGCGAATACACCACGAGGCAACCGAAGGACTGGCTGACTCTTCACAGTGTCGTCTTGTTTAAATCCGACATACATCCGTACGACATTGGCCAATACGATGCAATAATAAAAAAACGACGACATCATACAATGTGCCAATACGGGCTACATGTGAGTTATGACTTCGTCGTAAGAGCTGCTAGCGAGCATTGTAAGTCGGTTAGCTAAATGTACACACACCTTCATGTGTTGATTTTTCGAACGAAGAACCAATTTCAATTTTACTATTATTGATGTTGTGAACAGAGACTAATGTCGAAGATGTCGAATAAGATTTATGTAAGTATAGCTGGCTAGGGATGTGTAGCTAAACTATTCAATCAATGTTGCAGCCACTGCCATGGTCTAGTCTGCGAGGTGGAAGAACGCTCGTCATATGGAGAGAGTGTAGTGGCATCGTAACATGGCAAAGCATTTTTATTTAATAATTTCATTTATTTCACTTGATTTTTCTAAGAACAGACATACTTAACATATATGTCTACTAAAACATAGAAAAAATATATAAATATACATATTATATATAGATATATTTTTTTCAGGCCATTTAAAAATAATATTGTAACTCATTGCAACATAACCTTATGTATGAGCTGGTCAGTTACTGTTACACTGTTAGAATCTACGAGAATCAGTTTGAAGAACACACATCCGTCTGTGTTGAAATTACGAAAGTGCGCACTATTGTCCTTGTTGCTAATGCCATTGGCCACCGTTACTATTATAACTCGCATTGAGGTGTGGCCAAGTCTCAAGCTATATCAAGGGATATTTCTCACCTAGGTAATGTCTGCTTATGGTCGGATTGCTCAGTAATATATTACCCGGAAATAGAAAGGATATCGCGATCTCTGGAGAATCCCTTTCCCGATCGACTGCGCTACCGCCCGCCGCCATGGCCATGCTATTTTCGGACGAATGAGCCCCAAAACGAGTCCCAACTAGGCAGTGAATGTCTACTCCTAGCTATAGTACGCAATGTAAGCTTGGTATTATTGGTATTTTGGCGACACCTCCATACGGCGGCCACTCGAATCACGCGAATCTCGTGTCAAATTGCCATTAGGATTTGATGGATGATTTGCTGCGCTGAAAAGAAAACACAATTTTCTCTGGGCTTAGGTGCAAGGCATCACAAACGTTCGCGATATTCTGTCGTGTCATACCGTATACTAAAGGTGCCACTGTTTGTGTAAAGCGACTTCAACTCTAACCTTCGATATATCTTGTCACCGGCCCTCGGCCACAGCAGGCCTCGCCAAACGTGGTCACCAGAGAGAAACTGTTTTAGTGCTGGCTAACCAGCGAGCGTCTACGAAAATGGCCACAGCTACTCGACATGTTTTTGTCGCACGGGCCGACAATATGGAGTGGCTCGGGGTTCGAATCGCCGTCCTGCCCCAGGAGAAATCGCCTCTCGAGGTAGCTGTTAGAGCATTAGCCAGCCGTCTCGGGCCGCAATTCTATCTCTGGAAGAGTCGAAAGTATTGCGGAGGCGGGCTCGAGTCATCATCTGTTGACAGAATCGATGATGTGACCAAGGCACTAGAGAGAAGGCATCGTGTGTGTCTAGGGCATACCTACGATCGGCTTCGAATCATCGTCACAGTTTTAAAAATGGTTCGTTATCTCTTTCTGTGTAATCGCCGATCCCAGCCCGTGACACCAAGCGACTTGCTGTTCTTGGTTAAGAAAAGCTCCGTGAAGGCGGCAGCTTAACTCCTCGATTGCGGCAATCACCGTCATTCAGTTACCTAGTTTTACACACACACATATGTGTTATTAAACCTGACCTCGCGTTGACGGCTGCCATTGGCGTTTGAAAGTCACAATTGCAAGTGACTCTACTTGTGGCCTTGAAATGGCGCGAGGTGAAAGCGCACCACGATTCAATTATTATAACGAGCAACTCTCAGTGGACGCACGCGCAAACCATTGAACCCGCTTTGTAGTGAAGGGTCAGCAGATCGGTTGCTTTCGCTGGGTTATTCTATGTTCTTGAACTAATAATGGTGGCACAGTAGGCTCGAGACATAATCCAGAAGATTATTAGCCATTAGCTCATAGGGTCTTGATGTACGATACATAAAGAGGGTGACATATGTACATACTCATGCAGGATTGTGCACCTGTACCATAGCATAGAATATATTATATATATATTTTTTTTATGACGGAGAATGCTCATGCAGACCAGGCCAGGCCAGATATATATATATATATATGTATATCTATCTATATATATGTATGTGTATATATATATATATATATGTATATCTATAGAGCAAAACAAATTAAATCGCTGTTTTCATCCATTCAACGATTGGCGTTGAATTTCTACGTCTCAATTCCGGCTGATTCCTGCCCTTTCCGAGTTCATCAGCGCAATGAACACACGACGACGACGACTAGAGAGACAGGTGCATTTTACTACGACGACATAAAGCGCCGATTACAGCGGCAAGCAAACGATCGTGTATGGCGCTCGCTACTGCTCCCTCTGCTGTGGAATTATCGCCGGCACGGCTGCGTCTACGTATGCTCTCCGCGATCAGCTCGTCAGTCGACGTTTCCTCGGCAAAAACGAGATATACGACGATGTAATAGCTAGATACATAGGCCATCAAGTGTGGTCGCTTCCATTCCATTCCTGCTGCGCGATGACGTCACTGTGTCTGTTCCCCTCTGTCGTCGATGTGACGACTCTGCCCATCTGGTCGTCTCGGTCTGCCTGTGTGCGTATCGCTCTTTGCCGAGTATAGCTGTGTGCGCGCAGCGGTCGTGTGTGTGTGTGTCCCCGGCAAGAACGGTGGCCTTGAAGTGAATTGTCGTAGCGGCTGTAGCCGTCGCAGTCGTAGTTTTGGCTAGCGCCGGGACGGCGAACTCCGCCCTGGTGGCCAGTGGTGGCGCGCGCCGCCGCCGCCGCCGCCACCCTCGTTGTATCTGTCTGAGTGTGAGCGTGTCACCGGTGCTCACGATATGAGTCACTCGGAGTCGCTCGTCGTGCTCCGTCGTCGACATGAGAAACAGTGCAAACTCTCACAGACGCTAGATGTTTACCACTAGTAGCCGGCTGTGATGCCGAAATGATCATGATGCTCTTGATGCTGTTGCGAAAAAAGATGATGCACAGACAACAAACAACACGAAGCAAGAAGCTGGGCAAATGCGAATCGACCACGGACGGAGGTGCACTGATAGATACATAGGTCTTGGGGCCTATCTGGGTAACCGACTCAGTTTGCACCGGATTGGCAGAGAGGCCTAGCAACGCTGAGTCCTTTGCCCGGTCTGTCCTGCTGCTACTGGTTGTTCGGTTACAGACGACGCTGCTGCTGGCATTCGTCGAATCCCTGCGAGCGGCGGTTGGCATCTCTGGAATTCGAACGCGATTCATTTGTCGACGGTAACTCGCTCTGGCCGTTGTCATTTGTACGTTGTCACTTTGTAGTCGCGCAGCCAAATATATATATATATATATATATATCTTAGCGAAGGTATCTTTAGAAAACGAGACGGCGACAATCACATCTCGAGAAGATAGCAACGATAAAAATAGTAGCTGCATCTATGTTGCTGCCACCAGCGGCCGATGTACGGCACAATATGCACGAGGTCTCCGCCAACCTTTGTAGATATCTGCCGAGCAGAAGGGGCCGTTGTACAAAGATCAGATAACGGCCTATCCATATTCGTTCAATATGGCTGCCCTTCTTAAGCTAACGTTGTTCCTCTGGGCTACCACGACGGCTGAGGCGGCCCGACTCGTACCTCGTGCAGGTCCATTTCTTTAGTGCAGTTGGGTTTCCCTTGTCCAGTACACCTCATGTTGGTGGTGTGGTAGACACAGGAAATAGTGAGCTGTCTATAATTGTGTAATAGTTCTAGGGTTTGCAGCACAAATTCGCCTTTACTATGGGCATAGTAAGTGTAGTAGTTTTGCTTATCGTTTACTCCGTTCGTGGAGATGAGTTTACGTTGTGGCGTCTGGGCGGCCCCATGATCTTTACATTCATGCTCGAAGCGGTCCCTTGGGGATTCAGTTCTCGTTCAGACGAAATTGGCGTGGAAATTCTACATCGACCTCTTCAAAGCAAATACAAATGCCACATTTGCACATTGACAAATTGTATGCTTTAGAATAGAGGTGCTTGTCGTATTATTTGGGGCTTTTTGAAAAGAATCTTCTCTAAGATGGATCACTTCCGCAATGAGTTGATTCCATGATGCTCAATCAACAACCCGTGCATGAGGTCGCCTAATTACCTAGCTTATAATAGTGCCAATAGTAAGAATCGCGTCGAACTTGTAGCTATGCGCTTCATGACCTCAAGGGTACGGCCTTCAACGCATCGCTGCTTAGCGAGGGCTTTCCCAAGCTGAACAATGTGATAAAGGCATCAGTGTTGAACGTATTGCTCTCTCCCCATTAGAAAGACCACCTTAGTCTACAAGGAGAGAATGGGCAAACTCATACTTCCGCGGGTAAAACACTGCTCGAAACAAACGCTACGAAAGTACTACTCCGAGGAACAAATCACAAGGCCCAAAGTCAAGTGAGTTCACGAATAGTCCAGCAGGTGGCAGCAGTGCTTCGATGTGTCGATGCGCTCGATCTACGTGAATTTATATGTTCTCTATTTAATGTAGATCCGATGTGCTTGTCCCGTTCTATTTGGCAACAGCTTCAACATATCCAGGCTCCTCTGAACAGTGTAATGATCATCCAACAATAATCGTCTATAACAGTGATAGCTAACGGCAGGAAAGATCTCTCGGATTCACCATTTCTACGGGATGCCGATAAGAGGCGGACTCTCTTATACGCTAATTTAGTATTGAACGATAGCGAAAAATGGGAGAATCTATCCTCTCGAAGGCTTTCGGGTTAACCTCCGTGAAGTCAATTGACGGTCGTTCAAATCAGTTCCCTGAACACAATTCGGATCTTTCGGGGACCCGTGAAGAGCACACGCTGTGCCCCGGTAAACAATACAAAATCGAGTTTCAGACCATTGTTACACCACAAGTGCCATCTGTGATTGGTCGATCACATCCATTGGCCATCTTTAACGAGACTCAAAATGGAGGAAGAACGTAAACCTCCTGAAACGACCCAAGCCGGTGGGAATCTTACGGAATGTCCATAATAGACGGGACTCGATTTCACGCTACTTCGGGTATAAATAGCGGAAGCATAACTCACAGTTGGCAGCTTGTGCAGACATCCATTTGTCGGGTTGTCGTATTGCGGGTCAGGTGGGTAACACGTAGCAAAAACCTTAATGAAAACCTGCGATATAGGAGAATGTGTTAGTAGTATTATATAACGGTCGATTTCACTATCAAAGGCAGATATCATCGGCTAACTCCGTTAGGTAATTATCGAATGTGGGCGAGTAATATGTCATCGAGCAGAATTTTGCTTGAAGGGCACAGCGGGCAGCTGTTGAAGATGTTAGAAAATACGTGGTGATAAGCCCAAAGTTGAGTGTCTGAGGACAGGTTGAACTGTGAATGAAGTCGATGGCAAGGGTCGTCCAACTCACCGTCGTCTAACTCACGGCGGACATTTCTTCTTGTGTCAATGTTTGTTTACTTATGGGAGATTCTGACAGAAATACGATTCACAGTTCTAATTAACACACATCAACGGCCGACCCCTCATAGACCATCTTTCGGAGGATCTCTCTGTGAAACTGATTTCCCAAATCAATCTCGAAAAACGCGACGAAGTTGTGGGATCGATCAAATCAGTCGCTCTGAGATGCCTTGCAGTGTTTCCTAGCACCGGTTGCCCTTGTTCATGCAACGATGATATTGCATTAAACAACTTTAATGGGTGGACGAGCGACAAATGAGTCGCGCTGGACAGCATCTGTGACACCCGTTGGCGTTCTTCGAAGCAAGTGTAATTAATAATATGATTTATAAATTATAATTAATATTTCTGGGTTAATACTGTCGCATGCCACACGCATTGGGGATTATGTATCTTGTAATAACAATATATATATATATATATATATATATTTATATATAAATGCCGTATGATCATGTTAATAACGTAATATGGCATAATCTATTGTGTATGTTTCATCAAATCCTGGTGACCTTTATACGGTTACCCTGGCAAACGATGGGGCGTTCTTGATCATGAGCACCCGACGGAATACATAAATAGATTTATCTATATATATATTGGCTTTGAGTCCTCGAAGCTGCCGAGCTAATCTTGCTAACAAACCGGTCCAGAAATTGTACAGTGCCATTTTCTAGCTATTATTAAATAGCAACATCTGGATTCTAAAGGAGTACTTCTCGCAGGATGCGAATTGCCTCACCCATTGATTCCACATAGTGTTGCAGATAAATTTCATTCAAAAGCCAATTATTTCTTACTCCCCGATATACTTTCCTCTGAGGATTTCTATATGTGGCCCTGCAGAGCGAATAACAAATACGTTTATTAGGCAGAACAAATGCGTCTAGTCGCATGTATCAAGCCAAAACAAGCATACGGACATAATTGCGTAAAAAGTCGCGGCAACGTATTGGCAATTAACATTCGACCGCGAATTGACATGCTCGGTGCTCCGCGTCGTCATTGTGCCCACCCCCCGATAGCACCGTTATAGAAATAAATAAATATACGAGGGCGACCAGGCAATCGACACTGAACTGAACAATTAAAGAGGATCGGTCAAACCCAGTGTTATTTTTGCTAACAAATACAGGTGGAAACAACGATGAAATGAAGAACAAAAATCTTCATTGAATCTTCCTCTGGGGCTGCGTTTGATATAGTTTTTCTGCAAGAATTCCACAGCACTCTGTTCGCACTCATTTTCGGGTCGCGTGCATCTTGTTGGTTTTAGCAAAAAAACATGTAGCAAATGGCAGTATTCAGTAATATGCTATGAGCTCTTTTGGCTTGCTGATCAATTGTCCGTGAGGCATGCTAGTCATATTATATCTGGGCGTTATTGGATTGAGAAACATTGAAATTGAGAATTAAAATACCTACCGAAGTCTTAGAAAAGTGGTGAGTTTTGCTTCTTGGAACTTCGTTGAGCGGAGCAGAACCTCGTTGACCCGTTAACCGGTTAATTGGTTAACGGGCCTAGTTGCTGCTTGCCAGCGGAAAGCTTACACTTCATTCGTTCCTGAACGATAAACATCGGCACTCGATATAATGATGATGATGCTCGATTTGTAGTTGTCGCATTCTATAATAGATTACCTATAAAGATTTTTTCAACTCACTATTGACCTCACCTCAGTCTCGACCGCTTAAACAATTCCTGTCGATTTTCTGCGATTTGATACAGACGAAGGAGGAACAACCGCTTTCTTAATATGAGTTGGTTGATGGGTGGCCCCGGCGGCATCCGATCCACGCACGTAGATATGATTGGAAATGTCACTATTGAGAAAACCGACCAGGGACTCAAAATCAAGAAGACAAGTTCTCACCATTATGCTTGTTTGTGGGAGGGTCAACTCTACTGCGGATAAGGCTAAAACTAAACCTATCGTTAAAAGATACTTTACTCAGGTAATGGTCCTGAAGTGCAATGGCCATTTTCGTCCGATGAGGTGATGTGTGTTTGTTTGTTTGTTTGTTCTCTCAGGCCAGCAGGTCGCCGTCCTGAAAGCAATCTGAGAGCCTGGCTTACGCGCGATCCCTGTTGGCAAGAATAGATACTGTGTATGTGTGTGTGTGTGTGTGACCCTAACTCTCGTTTCTAAACAAGATAGAATACATCTGCAGGACAACTGTCTTCTTCCATTTTGCCATAGCCTCTATGAGACAGAGGCCTCCTCTTCACGTTGATTCAGCTATCGTTCAACCCTGGCGGTCTCGGCATCTCCGTCCCGGCTGGCTTTGACTGCGCGAACACGCAAACTCCGTTTGCAATACAACACAGGAATCGCTCTTAATTGCAGGCACGCTACACCAACTACTCTACAGATCTGCTCACATACGCATTCGTGTATGCGCTGTTCGCCGAAACGTACCATTTCCGTTCGAAGAGAACATAACACATAGCTCGCGGAACTGCAAGCTAAAGGGTCGAATGCTAAATATTTTTTTGTCCAAGCAAAATCCTGTTCCTCTCGATCGACTAAAAACTTCGAAAGAAAGTCCTCTCCGCGAAGACAAGCGGATGTGAAATGCGCCGATATCTTCCCAGCTATTGTTTGTAGATTTTTTCCATTTTAATGCACATATCTCTATCGGTAGGGATCGGTAAAGATCTCCTTGTGCAGCGGTGTCGAGGAATCGACCCTGTGTGTGCAGCCACGTCCGTCTCTTTCGGCTGCATGGCAATAAATGCACACGAATGCAACATCAGGTCACCCCAGCGCCCTCGGTACCGGGGAGATTCAAACCATGTATAAACCATGTAATTTTGTTGATCTAGCATCTTTGTAATTCTTTTTGTGTGTGTGTTGTTTTAGGCTGACTCTTAGCCAACATTTAACGTCCACGGTACTACTTTCGGCCTTGCAATCGGAGGACACAGACACGTAGGTGCACGGGTTCGGTGTCCAGCGTTGCAAATTTAAATTTTCAAGGGGTCCGTCTTATGAGGCATCTAGTGAGCAATCTAAAAATTCTATTGTACATTCTACGACCACTAGCGATACACGATATTCGTTTAATTGATCCCATTGGTCTTAAGCAAAAACATTACGCGATTAATCAGGCACGCAGGCAGTTTGTATCGTAGGAATTTGCTTGGGCTGCAGACGCTGTAATATAGTCGGCTTCCTCCCGTGCGTCCTTTCCCGTTGACGCCATAACGCCGTATTATCTGTCGTTAATATAGTTGCTGCGGTTGTTGTTGTGCCTCAGTCAGTGTAACGGTGCCCCTAATATCGTCCTGTACTACACACACACATATATATATATACACTACCTGTTCCACCACTATTCGTAATATAATAATAATAATAATAATAACAATAATATCATAGAATACTAATGATGCACGTAATTTATCGTAATTTCACTATCTTCATGCATTTGCATTGCTCAGATTTGTTTAATTGGCGTGACAAGCTCGGCTGTCTGCTGCTCAACTCGGCAGTCTGTGAGCAATAATAATAATAATAATGGCCGAATGAATAAAGGGTGTACGAACGACGAAGCAAAGGTCTTCAAGTGTGAATGCGTCCACGGCGGCGGCGGCGGCGACTCCAGTTGTGTTCGACACCAGTTTACCGAAGAAGCAGCAGCAGTGAACGACCAGCAGATATATGAATGTACATCTGCGTGCGTATTCCATTAGCTATCGCAACACTACCGACTTCAGTCGTCGTCAGTAGAGAACAGTCAACCAAAGAATCAACTGGGTCGATGAAGCCGTGCGGTTTTAAGCCGCGCTGCGAGCCATCGACATAAGGATAGACATGGATGCGTGGATGTGTATAATATGCAATATACAACAACATATAATATATACAATGCATGTGGCTAGATCTACCGCCTTCCGGTTTGGAAAGAAAGCTAGTGAATAAATGGTGTCGTTCTCAAAACGACAAAGTATATACATAGGTACGGATATTACGGCCGTCGGAGCGCATTAATGATGAAATCGGCAGAGCCACCTGTTAGCTTGGTGTTGTGGCTGGCCTTAATAGATTGCTTTTGTTGCTGTTGGATTTATTGGAAGGCGGAGATGAACAACGGGGGGCAATTAGGATAATTGAAATGTGGTGAAATGCTCAATTCACAAAAATTATTATGAGGGTCAGGCCGAGATGAAATAAGGCCGCCCCACGGAGCTACGATTCCATTAGGCTACTATGATTCTGGATGCGTTTGACGAAAATCAACCCATATTGTTTAGGTGGACCGTACCTTTGCACGGGTAGGATCTAATTGCAAAATAATTTATTTCGTAAGAATTTCTTTTGATAATTTGTACTAGAGGAAATGGTGAATTTGAACGTAGATTGAATCTAATACCCATTTTAGATATTTTAATTATGTTTCTCATTGAATAAAAAATAACATTGAAAAGGACCACCATTCGATTGAGGTATTTTATTATGACACTTTTTCTTCATTCGTTTTCTTCAAGTGATTTTTGCGAGCTTTTTTTTTTTTTTTTTTTTGAGGAGGAAATTTTCTTCAAACGCACGGTCACCACCGGAGACATTCCAATCTCCATGAAAGTGGGCCGATCCAGTGCAGGGTTGACGTGGATGACAAAACGCCTCTGCCTGCTAAAACCATCCTCTGCTGAGAGTGTATCTCTTCCCCAGAGTCGGCACGCTTGCCATTACTTCGATCTCTGGGGAAGGTGTGTACTGCTCCGGCTAGTGTTCTATAGCCGGGTGCCTTAGTCTCCTATGACTATTGTGGCTTCCGTGTTGGGGTCCCGCACGGGAACGCTCGGTCACCTAATCCCCGGCCCGTAGCGGGAATGCGCGGGGAGAGACTGGTGAAGGAGGAGGCCCCCGTAACAGGCCTGCCAATCTACCCAAGAGGTACCGGCTGCTCGGTCCACCTATCCCCGGCCCTGAGCGGGAATGCGCGGGGGAAGCAGGTCTAGCTAACGGTGGAGCGGGCCTCCGAGACCCCCCGGGGGGAGGGGCTTTGGTGGCTCCCTCGGGCCCTTCTGTGTCTCTCCTTACTCTCCTTTAGCCTGATGATCCCCCCCATCCAGTCTACGACCTCCGCCCAGGCTTCCCTCGATTTGACCATATGGGCCACGAGCTCTCGGACTGATTTCCCCGCAACCTCCCTCGAGCCCCCCTGCCTGGCTGCCGCTAGTGACACACAGTGGGTCACTGTGTGCTCGACGTCGTCCACCTCGCCCGCGTCACACAGCACGCATATGTCCATATGATTTTTGCGAGCTAAATTTTTTTAAATGTACATAACATACTTAACCGGGGACGTTGAATATGCAACAATGTGTCTCGTTTTGTACTCTGCTCGAACCATGGGTAAAGCATCCTGAATACAGGTTGCTAGCTCTTTTTAAAACGGTGACTTAATCCTACCGAATTCTGCTCAAAAGTAGAATAACTCACTTATGAAGCTCCCCTTTCGCTACTATGAAAATTCAGCACTTCATACCTAATTTTTATCGATTGTAGAAATTCCTCTTCGAGATAGCCAAGGCTTAGCATCGTACACGTTATTATGGGTGAAATTATCGTAGATACAATTCCTGCCTCAAGGTCATCAAGGCGATTGAAGAAAACCCGAACAAGTTCACTGATATCTGCTGACACCTGTCAAGTTCCAATTTAGCCGGCCGCATAAATAAAATAACGCGCGCCACAATGAAACCACAATGAGTCACTATCGTGGTGCCAAAATCAGCTGTGGCTGCCGGTCTACTCCTCCGTGAGATTTGCCGGTATCTAATAGGCGCACGGTAACTGTGGTCGGCGGCGAGAATATCTCCGCTTGTACGCCGGTGCACCGTTCGCCAGTGGACGACCTCCAACGACGGAGGTCCCCCACGAACTGCAGCAGCAGCAGCCGCCAATGCGACCAGTATCAGCACACCTGCCCGGCGACGTACTCAATGTTAGCACTATCGAACACATGAACGGAAGATGCTGGCTGGAAATGTCTACTTGAATAACATGCATACCGTGAACCCACGACGGTGCCATGTGATGTACGGTGGTCGCTCGTTCTGCGCCTATATTATGCTGGATTTATAAGCTGGTGCTATGAAGTTTGTATTGCGGAAAGCATTTTCGAATGCTGGCCATGCCACACATTTCGACATTAGCCATAAACAATGCGGCTATGGGCGGCGGGAGAGAACGCTATTGCATGATTATTTCGAGCTTGCCAAATGCGTTCGCTGTCGTTGCCTCGTCTGAGGACGTCGATGAACTAAAAAAAAACTATTGATATTCTCTGCTGCATTTGTGGATGAAATCATTCTAGTGCTGAATAAAGCATCTCGGGATTCCTGTAGCGTCTGAATTACGTTTCAAACACGCCACGTAAACCGTGCGGGTGTAGCCAGCAATCTTCATTTGGAGCATAACAATAATCAATTTTTATCTAGTTCCGTATAAAACTTGCTCACTGATAACCGCTGATCATCACTTTCACCCATTAAATCGTTATTGGAAATAGTATTCACTTTGACTCGGTCAGATGAAGGTAGCCTGAGTCACGATCTTTACATGTGGCTTGACAGCCTGCAGCCTTCTTTGCATACATCATTTTGCATCGACACACAACCACCACCACCACCATCGCTAGTGTCCGTCTATCGAGTATAATCAACTGCAGCGAATAATATGCGTGTTAGCTAGACCTAGCCGAAATACATATTGCAGCAAAAGTCACTTTTGTCAAATGAGCAATTGCTAGAAATTAGAAGTATATGATAAGTAGAATGAAGAAACAAAAATGAAATGACATTATATTCAAATGAATACATATTCAAATGTCGAAGAAAATGAAATTATATTCAAATGTCAAAGAAAATGAAATTATATTCAAATGTCAAAGAAAATGAAATTATATTCAAATGTCAAAGAAAATGAAATTATATTCAAATGTCAAAGAAAATGAAATTATATTCAAATGTCGAAGAAAATGAAATTATATTCAAATGTCAAAGAAAATGAAATGATATTTAAATGGTAAATTATTTCTTCGTCTCCTTCTTGCGCCACTTATAGTGCACCTGAATAAGGATTGCGCGCCATTGTTTTTGATGTTCGTCCAATCGTTTTCCATCCGATTTCAGCTTCACAACAGTGAGCTTCCCTTGCGAAAGCGTTCGAGCGACCAATAGAGACTGTGAGCCACAACGTGGAGCAAGCAGTCAGTTACTTGCAACAGCATCGGGACATCCCATGAGCGAGGTTCGGTCCCCAACATGATATGGTGCCGAAAGTCACTTGGTGGATAACCCCCAGTGTGTCACCCTCGTATATATCGGCATCGGGGCTGAGGGGTGAGAGATAGAGAGAGAAAGAGAGTTGATCTGAACGAGGTTGATTCCGTTTCTCTCACTCGAGAGAAGTCTGTTGGACCCTCTCCAGCTTTTATACTTGAGGTTCAAGTCGAGTGAACGTAGTAGCAGCAGCTTTATCGCCCGCCCCGCGATAAATAAGCAGCCAAATGCAATATATATATATATATATATATATATATATCGTCCGTGGTTAAATGACACCATATGAGCAGCTCAGGCAAACACCTACTAACCACTAATCAGCAGTCGTTGCAACGCGTCGACACTGTCCACCAGCGTCTCTGTGTCATTTAGCTGTCAATTTGGATTTCACAGAGGATTTGTAACCGCATACGCACAATGCAGAGTGTCGAAATGCGCGACCCTGTGAAGACTCGTGTTGGGTGTTAACCGCTACCCGGTGGTTGGCCCGTCACCGCAAAGCCACCGCAGAGAAGCGATCGAATTATTTCATTGCCCGATTCATCTAGGTGCTTAGATGTCACGCAGCATAGGGAGCAGAGTATAACGTCGACGTTGTTGTTTGTACACACGACAGTACGATTTTCTATTAATTAACTGCTTCGTTTCGGTAGCATTATATACCTTAAAAAACAGCCCAAAACCAGAAACAGGTAATATAAATGCAGAAAGTCGCTTCATCGATCAGGCACCAATGAAGTGTGGTAAACCTGTGGAATTAACAACTTATAAGTTCGTGAAGTTGTGTGTGTGTGTGTGTGGTGTAGTTACGTACTGCTGCGCCTCGATGAATGGATGTGGTGTGTTTGGGTCTGTGTGTCATTGTAAGTGATGACTGTCGATCACGCCACCTGGTGGATACGTCATGTTCGTTTAATTGGGCAGGTTCTCTTATATCTCTGTCACCAGATCGTGGGACTCGAGTTTGCGCCCTGCGGCTTTTGATAGCCAGTCACTTGGCCGTCCAAGCCACTGCGCTGATGGCGATATATAATGAACGAATAACGGTGGCAATTAGAAAGGGACGTCCCAGCAACGAGTTCAACTCTTTGCACCTTGAGTCTTCGAAATGTCGAAGGGGTCCGCAACAGGGGTCCGATCTGCGCCACCGGGGACGAGCGCGCAGGATCTTTCCTTCTGCAGTGACTTTCCCTCGCTGTGCAGAGGCAGACAGGCAACGCCATCGCCTCCCTCGGAGGTGACCATTACCTCAGGCCTTCGGACTGATACCCACTTCCCAACTGCGTCATTAATTATTGCGTATATATATATATATATATATATATATATATATATATATATATATACAATAATCTTAAATTTACATTATCTATCATTTACATTATTATCGATTTGGAAGTAGTGTAGAGTTCAAAAAGCAAAACTAATAATTGACCGCCGGCAGATGGACAATAGAGATAACCAACATGCTCATTGCGGGCCTATGAGCGCGCATATACTTCAGCCCTTACAAAAGTAAGTGAAGCATAATTTACGATCAGATGGCACTGCATCAACCATCAGTCAAATCCACGGGGCAACTGTTATGAGCTGAGCTACTTTACCTTGCGTCTTCTAGTCTCGTTCTATTTGGTTGATAGTTCAGTGCGTACTTATCTATATTTATATTCATACCTATATTGATATGCCATATTTCAAGCTCAGCCTTTTGTATACATAAGGTCAGTGTAAATATCTCAGGCGCACCACAGCGGAGTACCACAGTTCAGGGGATCTGCGCTGAGAGGGCGTTGACACTTATAAAATCATAGCGTGTTTTTGTATAGCTTGTTTATACCAGGCTTGTTTAGCTGTCAACTGTTACATAGTAAATATTCTGGGCTAACTCACAGTCTTAAACATTTTAACATCTATCGTATAACTGTTTTCGTCATAAGGCTTCATAAGACGGACAAGCCAACTTCCATCCAAGTACGCAACGGCGAAGATCGAACCCGATTACTAAGCAGACGTACACAAATGTACCACGAGTCCACCGGGCTCGAGTTATACAAAATTGTAAGGTATTGCAATCGATTCTGACCGAAGTTCATCGATTTTACCGAGCTCGCTAAAATCATCCTGTAATATTCTCATTTTCGTGATATACGAAATAATTTTTAAACAATTCTCCAATATTTTTTGTTGGTTGTTTTTATTCCACTGTTGCTGCAAGTCCCTTTAATTTACAAGTCGTTTATTGACATTGCAGTACTACACTTTGTGGTTAGCTGCCGCACTCGTAATTTACTCTGATTGATGAAAGATCCATTCTGTGCATGGAGACATACATTGAAAATTTCCCATAATTGGAGTCGTTGACTACCTCTCTTGTCGTATCCACTCTCGATGAATCGTTGAAGTTATTTTTCTAAACGCTATTAACTAATCTCCCCTTGAATACACTTATATATATACATATATATATATATATATATATATATATATATATATATATATATATATATATATATATCTGACTTATATTCTAGCTCTTCTATTTTAACTCTCAGCCACCAAACCCGTTATTAACTGGCTATAACTTATGAAATTTGTTTATTAGACACAGATGAAAGTCGTGCCGTCCACTGATCAAACACACGTTGACGATTGACCATCTCGAATAGCTTTTCGCCACCTTCGACCGAGCCGCATACAAATCATCTCGAATATCGTCGTGAGACCCGTCGTCAGCCGGAGTTCGCCAACGTCGGCGTTCGCTGTCCGAAGTTGCCTCGAATACGCTCTCTGTCTATTCTACATCGTGTCGCTGATGTGGTCCTCTTTTTTTTTTTGGTTGCTGTCGTCTTTGCTTTTCTAGGAACTTTGCGGCCCCATCCAAGAATGAGAGACACCTTAGCTCAGGCCACTGGTTACACTGCCGGCGACCCACGGCCGCTCTCTCTCTCTCGGTCTCATCGTGTCCTGCTCTGTGTTCGCCGTGCACTGGTGGCCGCCGCAGCAACCGAACGATCGTTTGCCTGGTGCAACAACTTCGTCGACCCGCCACTCATTGGGGGACCGGCTGGCAATTGCCGCCGTCTCAGTTCGCCTCGTGAGGTGAACGAGCTTCAGTGCAAGATCTAATGCGGACTATAGCAAGCATTGGTTGTTGCTGCCCACCAACATAGGAATTGTTGCTACGTGGTTGTTCAGTCGTTACACTCCGTTAGACAACTGTGGACGGCTCTCTCTCTCTCCCGCTCTCTCTCTCTCGAGATGGAGGACACGCGAGTTGAGAGACCATGTCTCTCCTGAGTGCTCGAATGAGATAGTGTCCTCAGCACTGAGACGGCAGTGTGCGCTGTGGCCGCGTTGCAGACCCGCCCGGCTGATTCTAGGAACGTCGTTGATTCAAGGGATACGCAGCAGTGGTGGTGCAGCTTGCAATAGAAGAATCGAGAGCTAAAAAACCAAAAATACAGGGAATGGAAAATGCAATTCGAGCAGTCGAATTGACCTCGACCGCCGAGGATCGTGTGAGCTTGGTAGAGGAGCAATCTCCAGCTCGAACGAAGGACTCACTCCTTATTAATCAAGAGAGACGCGTGAAGCTTCTTCTCGAGAAATCCGCCAGATGTCGGAGTGTCGGCCAGGCCGTCGCGCAAGCTTGACACCTACTGAGTCGAGTTTCGAACTCGGAGCTGAAATAGCATGAGACTAAATGACTTGCTATTATTATTATGATTATTAATTATTCGGACGATTATTATTATCGTAATGTGATGAAATGCATCTTGCATCCGACTGTTTGAGACATGTGTATGTATATGCTGTATTGGACAATGGGAGAGCTTGTCAATTGGCATGCTGTGACGTATTAGGAATGATTGAACAACGAAATTGGAATTTTTCGACACTACAGCTAAAAAGTTGTTGTTTTTTCTCACAATGACTTATTTCTGATGACAACGTAGCAAATTAGCGTTTCAGCTTACCGTATTTATTACTTACGGGAATAGAGAACGAATCTCTTCTCCAGACGAGATACTGAAACTAATAAATGATTCATAGTTACCCACGAATCGTACTCTCTAGCATACGGCCAATTGTTTATCAGCACCGAGTCATCGGACGAATTTTGATAACATGTTTAACACTGATCACCCTGCGATGTCCCGGACGCATTTGGAAGGCACTGCAAAGCCTACCGGTGGCGTGATCGGCCCACAGATGTTCCGTTGCGACCGATGTTCCTACGCAAGCTATCGCCATCATCACCTTAAGAGGCACAGGCTGATACACTCAGGCGAGAGGCCATTTGCCTGCGAAAGGTGCTCCTTCGCGTCGACGCGACTCGACGCTCTGCAGGCCCATCGGCGTAGTCACGCCAGACACGACCCGCTCGCCTGTGCCGTTTGTGCGTTCGTTGCCCGTGACGACGCTGCGCTGAAAGTCCATCGCGAACGACATCATTACGCGTGCGAAAACTGCCAACTGGTAGCGCCAACGTTCAAGGTAGATAACGACATTGTCACCACTGTTCGACGATCGTTACGGCTGCTCCCGTTGTTCGTCTAATAATCGCTGGAAATTGACTTCGGAAATAAACAATCACTAATTTCATTGCTGTGTTAACTATCGCCTCTCTATATGATCTGTCTATATGATCAGTTCCGTTTGAGTATGGTAGAGCGGGCCGTTGCTGGTCGTACGAACGAACCACTGCGGAATACCGTATTATCCTATTGTTGTTCTCGATATATATATATATATATATATATATATATATATATATATATATATATATATATATATATATGTATAATATATATATACACGACGCGGGTTGTGCGCGATGCAATTAATGAGATGGGTAAATGTGCGTCACAACCGAATCATTGTCCCAGGCTCTACGAGTTCACCAGCGAGCGCACAGCGTTCATCGCTGCAGTCGGTGCGCGTTCTCGTCGCTTCTCGCCGCTCGGGTCGACGCCCATGAGAGGTCCGTGCACGGTTCCACTGGGACGATGCCAATCAACTCGACAAAGATGACGGAAACGCTATCGATCAACGTCATCCCACCAGGTATCATAGCGGATGAAAATGAACGCGGCAATCACCGGCCGAACGAGGACTAGCAACGGGTTGGCTGGAAGCGATCGGATCCCATTGGCCACGACGAAAACCTGAGATGATGCTCGGAGGAATATTCTGACTTTTTTGTTTGTAATGTTTGATGCCTGGGCCGGCCATCCTTCATTGACAATGCGGATGATCGAACGACGGCGACGGTGCTGTTGCTGCCAGCATTACAACGAGTTGAGCTTGATCAACCCTCGTATGTGTATTTGATTAATTTGTATAACGCTATTCGCCAGCGTCTCATAATATGGCCGAGATACTTACTCATTAATCGCAGCAGTGATAACAGTGGGAATGTCTATGTTTTCATATTAACTAATTGTTCATGGATTTGTAGGTGATACGATGCACATTGAGGAAGCGAGTCATTATTCTTCTACTTTTATTATTATTATGATACATATTACTATTATAATCAGTTGGGCCACAAAACCGCACTCCGGTGTTTTTCTGAAATACAACGAAGACTTACGATTCTAGAGAGGGCTCTGTAGACAACGTTCCGACGTAAATGGAAGCAGAACTATTATTATCATATAATAACCAATATGCCTCCGTCCATAAATGCACATACCTGCACACATACAGTACGAGAACAACTAATTATCACTAATGTACTGATTATTTACTTTGTATTTGTAAACACATAAACCAGCTAGCATTAACCACAATTGTCATACTCACACAACAACATGTCTTGCCATTAATTAATCGTAGTATTAATTTGTTTTGGTTGGCGACGTAACAGCTAATACAATTGAACCCCTGCAGGAATCGATTAAGATAACTTTCATAATCGAATCCCGGTAACTTTAGATCATCAGCGATTGTGACCGGCTTTTATCTTTACAAGCGAATTAAAAATATTTGAAAGCCAGGCTAAAGCCTGCGATCAGTACTCGGCAAATTCATGAAATGAGCGTACCATCAGTTCTACGTAATCTGGTATCTCTGTATCCTGCGACAATTGAATTTTCACATGAATGTATGTGAGGCCCGAGTGATACTAGAGACTTAACGCTAAATAAAGTAAACCATATTGAACAAGCACAAATAATTAATAAACCGATAAATGTGTTATTCGCCACGTATCTACGCGTGTTCCATGATTGATGTATCGCTTCATGAAATCCCGCATGCGCATACTGGTAAGTCTACGTCGTTCGGGGCAGGACAGGTGGTGCCTATTTTTTACAACGCAACGTATGGATTTAATAATCGATTTTAGCTGTGCAAGCTGAGTACAATCGAGCAGCGTAAGCATACAGCGTTATTAACATCCCATACGTTTACAAGTATCGGAAGCCATCGCTTCGGGATCTGTAAGGACAGTTATGTCCTAGACACATGTGGTAAGTGCTTTTATCGGACGTATTCTTGGTTCGGACAAGGCTTCGTTGAGGACAGATGTCTAAGAAAAACACTGGCCACCACTCAACTTAGTGGAAACAGCACGTTGACAGACGCTGCGAGCTGTCCAGGACCGAATCTCTACCAGGATCGACACGAATGTGATGTGCAGATGATATCAAGGTACGCTTTTCTGGCGATAGGTTTAAGATGCATAAATGCACTTGGTTTTTTTTTGCCACTGGATTTTCCCTATAGTCAACTTGTGTCTATCTTAGGCTGTACAGGCTCGACTGGCAACTGACGGGTTTCCGTAGCTTACTCGTGCCTGCAGCGGTTCTCTTAAGCATATCTACTATACGAAGATATTCACTTATACTACGTGTACGAGGCAAATGACGAGCTTGGAGAAATCTGGATTGTGCACATTACTTCGATTCGAGTTTGCCGAAATCACCCTTTGTCAGTCAGCTTGTTCAGTTCACTGTTGTTGTTCACGGGGAGGCCTGCTCTAGGTGTACAGGCTACGCAGGATGTGGGTGCTTTGATCATGTTTGCCAACGGCTTTCTCCTATACAGTGCAAAACAACGAATCAATTACAATAATTACAATTTATTTGTCGATTTTTCGCCAGACACACTCTAATAGTTATGGTGACATAATACAATAATACGATAAAATATCACACGAGAGTCGACACAAGATTACATCATAATTGATTTAATTCGATTATCGTCCCGCCCATGGATACATGTCATAGTAACTGTTTCATTCCGCATCTGCTAATTATTATAGTGAGAGAGAGAGAGAGAGAACAAGAAAATCCACTGATAGATTGTGAATTTGTCGAATCGAACATTGTTCGCAACGAAAGCCGTAAGCCTCCAATTTGACCACTGTATGACAGTTCTTACTGCGTAAACTCTTTCCGTTCATTTGACGGCCTCGTCTCGCACAAAAACAGTTCTGGAAATCACACATATCTGTAGAAACTCAATCCCGTATCGGCCAGCAGAGTAAGGCTTTGGTCGGCGGTCAGCTTATGAAGCTCGTCGCACAAGGACGACTTGCTTTACATCGAACAATGAGGATGACAGTTGGCAGACGAACCTCTTTTGTTTCTAAAGGGTTAGCTTCGGCGAAACCCTTACGGCAGCGTTCGTGTAGATCGGTCGTAAATGATTAATAGAGAATTTTGCCAATTTAACTCCAAGCAGCATCGATCTCAGCAGCCGCTCTGACCCACGCCGGGGTGGACATAACGGTGACAATCGTAGATGCAACGATCGAATGAAACAAGTTGTCAGCCTGGCATAACCTGACCTGCGAACAAAGAAATCGAAGATACCTCTACAAAAACAGATTATTCGAAGCTTTGTATATCCCTAGTCACAGCATGTTTTGCGACTTTTGCTCATACATACCTAGAGTTCAACATTACAACTAGCCTCTACGTCAACATAGTGTTCGCCTACGACTGGCAGCTCACCGTATCATTTCATAGCGTTGTAAACAGGTGACGTAAAGCAAGGACGTCGCGATCAGCTCTTTGAAAGGCAATCAAAGTCAATAAATGAACAGTACAACCGCGTTGGTGTGTTCCTCACGAAAAAAAAATGGACGGACTAAGGGTTGGGCTGCATCCACATCCTCACTCCGTCACAAATCGGGACATGACAACAATGCACCATGCAATCCGCATGAAATCCACCTCTCGGCAATGACACACTACCTCTGGATTGGAAATAATGGTTTCTGTGACAAATGGTCGAAAACACTCGGGAGAAAAGGTCACTCATATGTGCTGTAAGTATTACGTGTACACCTTTTAGCTCCGGTGAATTTATAAACTCTGTAGCTTGTATAGAATATTTAGAAAATATACATACAAATAAATTAAATTCCACAGGCCAAAAGGGTCGCATCCCTAAAAATATATATGGCTCTTCAAAACGAGTGCTCAACGGCTATTATCCTCAACGCACATAGAGCTCTATACTACATTAGAATATATCTATGGTCCTCAAGGGGAGATAGATATCAGGATAGGAAACAATTTCTGCACGACGAGCATTAATCCACTAATTTTCACATATATATATATAGAGTTCACTTTGATTCGAACCTAGGTTTACACAATGGAGCCATATTCATAAAAATGCCGACGCAGAAGCAGACATTAACTATAACGAGGAGCTTTTGAGAAAAAAAAACAAACAATTAAAAGGTGGTCTGAACTGGATTAATAAAAAATTAATAACCTAGAAGATAACAAATCCTGTACACCTTTAAAAACGACACACAGATAGCTTCATTCATCATAAATATACAGTATTTTGGTTTTATTAACAACTTTTTCTCACTCGATATCTCTTGCGTGTGTGTGTGTGTGTGGCTTTATCAAGTTGAACAAATAGATATAATTGTATGTATAGTCACTTAGATAGGCAAGTTACCATATATATATATAAATTGATTAGACAGTATACAAACATGCATAAACTTCATGGTGGAGTGTATCAACTTGATTCCTCAGTATTCAAAGGCAAATTTCCGCAATGGAGCAGCATTCACTCGGCCGCGGAGTATTGCCCAAAATCAGATTTAGCACACAGCTCATGCTAAATAATGTTACGTATAGTCACTGTATACTAAAATAATCATCATACTGATTATAATAATGATCAGTTGGTTTAAAAAGCGAGCTGCCTCCCTATATAGGGGCGAGAAGCCTCGTAATTCTCGCAGTCCGATCCCTCGAGCGCGTGTACAAAACACAAGGTCAACACATCAAATCAGCTGATATCCATCCCATGAATTCAGTCGCCTCATAATCTACAAAATTATAGATGTGAATTCAATTGTATTTCATTACAATTTGACGTTTTTTCTCTATCGCTCTCTCAGGTTTATTTTCAGGCAATAGTTTCGGCATTTACTCCAACAACACTAATAACTAGTTCCTCGGATAAGTTCCGAGTTCGCTTCGTTCAGAGTTCCCCCCTACTGAAATACGTTTATACATGAGGCATTCCGTCCTCATGACCAGAACTCAACTCGAACTAAAGTGGACCTGATGAAGGTTATCATTCTCAATCAGCTGTGGCATAGTTCGCTACGATTGAATGCATATCTTCTCTCTGTCTCTACTCGTCACCGTATTCAATTAGCTACAGTCGTTTTTAATTAGTTCGTCGAGTTCCGTGTTTTTGGTGGGTTTCGATTGGTGAGTTAGTTGTTCACAACGTTCATTCTTTGCAATATTGTTTCCACTGTGGCCAACGCACGAGAGCGGTTGTATAGCAGTTGTATACAAATGAAGCATTTACTCAATCTCTCTCTCCAATAAAGGCAGCTTGCTCGCGTACCACGGCAAGCCTGTGTTAAGGAGAACGTACAAAATACTCACTGAATGAAGCTTAATGATTCAATAAATGTACAGACAGATTACATAATTAGCCGCAAAAGTACACCATACACTTCTAGTCGAGCGAAATCCGGCTGGGGATTTCATCTTGTGTTTATGTACACGGCCAACAGGAGACCCCCGAAGTATCTATGCGGGTCGTATATGCTTACGCCAGCTGTAATCGGTGCCGATACCTGTCGAGTACAAGATTCAAATCTCGTGAGGTCGGCACCGGTCAGTCGGAGGGAAGAATCTTGATGATGGTGGACAACCGATCAAGATGAAGACAGTGATGTTGCTGATAATCTTCGTATCATTCGAGATTGTGAACTTCATCCCATTTGATCTGTTCAAATCACCTCTTGCTTAAAGGACAGCGAATACAGATCATTCGAGGCGTTGTCTGAGTTGGCCGGAACCTCGGCGTTGCCCGAACCGTTTTCTCGCCGTATGCCGCCAAACATCAACAGTTCGCCTGGTAACACAGATGGGCGTTTAAGTGAAATAGCAAACGCCAACTTTATACTTCGATTTGACATATGGAAATTGTAGCGGCATACCGACATCGATGACGAGAGGTAGGAAGAGATCGTCCTTAGACAATACAAGAACTATCCATATATATATATATATATATATATGTTGCCGCTAGTATCTATCATTACCTTGGCCTTTGACGAGTGTGTAGAGAACGAGATACTCGGGCGGCTGTTGGAGGCGGCTCGCCGCCTCAGCCCGCTCCACCCAATGAGCTCGCTTCTTCTCCACCAGCTCGGAAATATCGAGCGCGTAGACGCTCATCGTTGACTTCCAGCCTGCGGCGTGTGAAGGAGACGCGGCTTTTCCGGCCCCACCGGGCGGACCCCGGTCGAGTCGCGATGGGCCGGGCATAAAATCGGCACCCGCCGGACGCGCCCGTAGAGGCGAGGCGAGCACTCGCACAGGAGCCTGAGGGACGATTTTAGCGCCGTATCGGCTGCGTCCGAGCATTACAACCCAATCGCCCACTCGACAGGCTGGATGGAAGCTAAGCCTAGACGATACGCGTGAGAAATAGCAGAGATCACACCACGGTCGACCAGTGGCTTTAGTTTACTGGGGACAATGATGAAATGATCGAGCGTGTGACGCACGCTAGCGACATGAAGCACCAAGTGCTATTTCAGCTCTGAAACAGCCGTTAGCGAAAACAATACGAATATCTTGTACGAGAACAACTGCCGTTGGTACAACTCACCTCGGGGCACCATCCTTTTGGTTCAACACCTCAATCGGATACCACTTCCATTCAAGATTGTCTGACGTTGAATTTGCCGAACACGCCTTGGGTCAGTGGTCAACGGGTCAGTTACCGAGTGACAAGTGAAATCAGATTTATTATTAGATACTTGACCAATTGCAGTAACTGATATCAACCTGTGCTACGTACGCCCCAAGAGCTCGTCATTGGTGCTCTTCGACGGGGGATTTTGCTGTTGTTTGGGCCCGTCGGACTCTACGACAGCTAATTTGGATAGAGATATTTACGGTATCTTGGGCGATTTTGAGGACGAAAAAAAATTTGAGCAAGTAAACAATTCGAGTGAAACTAAAATCGAAAATAGCGACCATAGAGGAATGATGATGATAATAACAATAATAATAGACGACTCAATCAGCAATTTTATTTTTACTTACCTCTAACAGCCACAAATCGTACAGCATTTCATCGGGACCGCTACAGCCGCCTGCAATTTGAATTCAACAGGCCAATGTTCGCTCGTAGTTAATACACAAAATCCCACTGCTGGAAATACAGGCAACCTATTGTTACTTAGTAAACGCAATTTGGTGAGGAGATCGCGTTGCTTTGGAGGTAGGCGCAAATAAAAACAATTGAGAATACTTGTGTGGAAATATTCTATGCTGCTCGCGAACACAGTTCACGTTGACGCACAAATATTGGATAATATAATAATAATTAGTAATCGATTCAGTGCTTACCGATAATTAGAATGTGATTATCATCAAGGGCAATCTGTGAATGTCCATACCGAGGCTTTGGCTTTGCTCCTTGAATTTTCTGCTTTGACCACATCCAACTTTTTAGGTTCAGAAGCCACACATCATTCGACCTGAAGTACAAGTAGATCTAGGTCATCAGTAATAATAATAATAATTGTTTGTATTTAGTATACGTCCGCTTTCTAAGACACACTCAATAAATCGCAAGACATCGCTTACCGTCGATGTGCCAGCATATAGAAATAAAGATTGTAGCGCAAGAAGTATCTATTAAGGGATATTTGAGGTGGTAGAAGGAATTGCGTGCCTTAACAGGATCGTGTGCTAAAAGACTAACAGTCTTATACAGCGAAGTTAGGCCACGCAGGCCTAGGGTCCATGCGAGCAAGGGCTGCGGTTTCCCATCTATGCGTGGCCTCCATCTTCCGTGGGTATTTATATATACGGTGGTGTTCAAAAACTTAAAGCACCCCCTACATTTCAACACACCGTTACAAAGGGCACACATTTGAGGAATTTATTTGTATCAGATGAATGTTCATGAGGGTGCCTGATCTTTTTGAACACTCGAAAAATTACACATTTCGTTGTAGCAGGCTGCATACGCCGTCATATGCTCTCTTCTTGGTGATATGTATGTTATTTGACACGATCTGATACAGAATAAATTCCTCAAATGTGTGCTCTGGTAACGATCTATTGAAATATAGGGAATGCCTTAATTTTATGAACACCACTATATAACACCCTATTTTTTAATCGAGAACTTAAGCATTGTAAAATTGCAGTTCCGGAAATAAACCGCAAATGTTATGTTATATATATATGAAAACAATCGAGCGACATGAAGTGAAAGAAACGTACAGAATGATATTATAGTGAACCTAATTGCCAACCAGTTCTCGAACTTAGCTACAATTTTAATTAATGATTTCTATGAATGATTAATGAATTCTACGTACATGTTGTACGGCGGCCCTCGGCCGTCATCGAGAGCCTGGAGTCCTCCGAAGAGGAGCATCTTATCTTCTCGAAACAGAGATGCGGTATGGCCGGCCGTTGCTGGACAACAACCTAGAACAGTAGCGACCCATAGAGCGACTCTAAATTTACAATTGTTTAGTGGAGGTACCCCGTGCCTACGCCTCACTACAATGAAATAGCGAACCTTGAATAAACCTTGAGTCGATTCTGCATGCGATATGGTCCAGATTGCAACACGCTAGACCACCACGTATTTATGGGAGGCTTTTTTTCCGTCGCGAACGTGCTGAAACTTTCGTCATTAACTATTTCACTACTGTTTGAATCAACGTGACCTTGCTCAAACTAAGCCATTTTGTTTGACGTATCGTGAAACATTTCTGTATGTGTATTTTCTCAAGGTATAGCCCGAGGGTAGTTATTGCAGAGGCAATAGTATTGCATAATTATAGATTTAATTGCGCATTTTTCGCTTCGACAATTGTACATTCGGCTCATATTCTCTCCGATGTGTATTTGTTTGATATCGAGAACTGGTAAAATCGAAACGCCAATCATATCGCTGCAACGAACCTGTCAAGAAACATACTTTGAAAAAGATGCACTTTAATAGACGTAGGTCAATAGAACAATGTGACCACTGCGGTGATATTTCCCACCTGAAGTTGCCGTTCGGTTGACTTCCGTCCAACAATTCATCGCCGGATCGTAGGTGTGAATGTGATCAAAGATCCGCCAGGACTGAAAGCATTATTACATGCACATGCAACAATGGCAATTAGACGAATCCATTCATCAGTTGCTGTCCAATCGGCTTACGTAGCTCGATTGGCCGATTGGCTAAGGCAGTACTGTGCAAAAGTGAACAAAAATGTCTATACGAAATCGATGCCACTACAGCGAAGCATGTCATAAACCTGCTATCTATTGCAAGCTGTTTTGGCCTTTCTAGGACCGTCACTGCTCATACCGTTCATCGCTCGTTTGATTGTTTTGAAAAGTCAAAAAGTGTTAGCGGAGATATTGTACCGCGAACAATCGGCATTGAGGCGTGCCGTTTGATTCGGACCTGTACTTCAGGTGTACGTCTTTTTTACTTGTTTAAATGCAAGCATATGGTTATACAGAAATTTGGTTTATGCGACACCTACCCAATGATAATCTTAATAATAATTATTATTATTACTATGATTATTAGTAGCAATCATATATAAGTAATCTGATTGTACATGGTTTCTTTGCATCGTACTCACGTTGTAGAGAGGATAGTACGGCGAAGTGTGCGCCCAGCCACCGAAGAGGACGAGTCTGTTCTGATGCGTGATCAGGGAGGCGCACGCCTTCGGTGGAGGATAGGTTCCATATGAAAGTGGTTTCACCCAAACGCGGCGGCCGAGATCGTACGACCTACAATCAATCACATTACTATCAGTTATTTGAGGTCACCGTTCGGGATTGTCATAGAAACCTGTACACCTGAGCTGAACGAATGTATTTTATCGAATATCACTGTCTAGCCAACCCAATCCTATTAATCGTATCTTGTACAGACACAACAATGATGGTTGTTTTCGTTTATAAAGGGAGGCACTAAGAAGCGCTTAATTCAGCATGTATAGTTAGACAATGCACACATAACGGATATGTATTGTGCCCAAGTTTCTCCCGTATGCACACAATCATTCATCTTGTATGGACATCCGCCTGCAGTTGACGATGGTCAACAATGGGTGTGTATCAGAGCTAGTGTATATGTATAATAAAAATATCTCTTTGTGGGAGATAGCCGAAATCCAGTTAGACCAACTAATTCCACTAACCAAAGGTCGTTGTAGGTAGTGGAGGTGTTTGACGTACAGCCCCCGAAGACGTACATCCGTCGACCGAGGACAACGCATGAGTGTGAATGGCGCTTTTGGATATAGGCTGAAACAGGTCAAAATGATGACCAGTGCAGACGAACAACGCATATTATAGCTCGTCGGCGAGCAGGAAAGTATAGACTTGAGAGAAACATGATGCATGTTTTTAAATAAATATGTCTGCAGGGATTTGTCTATCAATACTCACATGCGCCGATCTCGCCTTCTTCGATGGGCCTCGTGAACCATTGAAGCTGCTGATTTTGCACAGCTTGTTCGAGATCTCGGCGAATCTTGAACATCGCTCGTTTTGCGAGCTCGTTCCATAGTCGATTCACCTGAAATAGATGACGACGTCGAATTGGTGAAAGGGCACCTTTTTCTATCATAAAATAGTGGTGGAAATATGTTTTGTCATGGCAGTTTTGGTCATTCAAACGTTGCCGATTTGGGGGAGAGCTGCGATGTGTAGCAGGCAAAATCGTTGTTGATTGTCGTTACTGTATTCTTTTCGAGTGCATTCATTGTGAAAGTGGTCCACATTGGTGGTGTACAAACTTTCTCTTGAAGAGATAAAATGGAGCTGTCTCATGACGATATTTTCGCGTTATTTTCTTATTCACGTTCAGATTCGGTGATACGGCTGTAAATACAGCTGCCGACTTGTACGAGACTTTTGGACCATGTTGTGTCTCGGTTAGGTCGGTTGAGAGGTGGCTTTTTGCCGGTGATTTTCACCTCAAAGACGCTCTCAAGTCGGGAAGACCCACTAAGACTGACAATGACAGGGTGAAGTGCGAACTGGAGGAGAATCCTTCAGTGAGCATTGTTATGCTCGCTAAGAAGCTGGGGAGAAATGGGGCGAATTTACAGGCTCGGAAACAGGATTCCTTATACTCTCACGATTCGCGCATCTCCCTCTTCCAACGTCACTCCCAGTGCGAATTTTTGGATCGTGTTGTCACAAGTGATGAGAAGTGGATCCAGTACGACAATGATACCCGGCAATATTAGTAGGTTCAAAAAGGAAAGGCGTAGACAAAGCGGAAAACTAATAACCAAAAAAAACCTCTTCTGTGTGTACGGTGGTCCAGCAAGGAAATCCTGCATCAGGAGTTCTTGAAACTGCAAGTCTGTCTACTCGGCTCAGCTGGAGCGGGTGCAGAGTGCGTTGCCACAGAAGCAACCCACTCACAAGGCGAGCAGTAAACACGACAACGCAAGGCTTCACATCAGTCGTGCGACCCCGGATACCATTTCGCGCTTGAATTAGAAAGTTTTCAACCTGACCCACTGTACTCCCGTGACGTGACGCCCCTTCAGATTACCACCTCTGGACTTGCAAAACAGCCTTAATGACAAATGACCGCCTCCACGGGTACATATAACACAATCGTGAAAACTACGACACGCACCTGCGAGCATGCATGTAGATCTGAATATGGCGAAAGTTGCAGCAGGATATACTCCAGCACCACCTCGGGCAGCTCGTTGATCGTGGCAACCATTGTCACTAGCGCCGCTCGACGCGCGCGCCTCGGCGGCTTGTCCTCCGATATTCAAGGCCTTCTGTTTCTTGCCAGACCCGCCGAAATGTACGGCGGCCCGACGGCCTGTCCTACTTGTCGGGCACGTCTTCAATCGCGGACCCGTTTACCGAGAGCGCTGGCTATCACCACGACGACAATCTTGACTGATTCCTGGAGATAGTCGCATAAATCATTGTGAGCAAAATGACAACATCCTTGATTTGGGAACTGTATTGGGACGAACGATTTTAATTGAAAAAAAAGTACATCAAAACTAACCAATCGCGTTTAAGGTATAGGACATCCATCGAAAAGATCGAATTTGGTTGCACACATGAACCCATTCATCACAAACTGCCAATGATAATGATATGCACACGCGGATGTATTTTATTTAGTCGAATGTCGACAAATCGACAAGGACACTGCAATGCAAATTGCAAACGAGAGGCCTCTTAACAATGTTCAGTAGCAAAGAATGAAGGACCTGTGAAAAATTCTGTATCATACTCGAATCCTAATTAACATCCACTTCTACCGATATACAATGATCTGCATACTAAATTCATTCGTGCAACAGACACATTTTACCTATGTGCAGCAAATACGAATGATGGCGACTTTCGATCGAGACCGATCTGATCCCACCCGTCGAAGCTTACCTGAAATTGAACGCTTTTTCACCCTGAGACCGACCAGTGTAATGCAGACCAATTAATGCAGCTCGCGAAGGCTAGCTGGTATTACACAACAAGTGACACTTGGCCAGAAACGCGCGCGCTCACCTCTGCACTCGGGGCTATTCTCAGATCGACGTTAAGCAATAGTGGAAAAAAGGAACTTTTTCTGCAAGGTACGTACTTGATTGCACGCTACGCCAATGTCATTTTTCTCGAGAACTTCTCCCAACGCAGGGGGTGGTCAAAATCGAACGGTGCACAGCTGGAAGCTCGAATGTAAACAAGAGCAGTCCTGGCGAAACCAAGATGGCGCCATTGTAATTCAGTTCCCAGCGGCGGGCAGATGAAGCCCGCCTCTCTTTCTCCTTCTCGTGGTCGGACAAATTTGAGGGCTTTGTCTCCCTCTTGATTTTTGATTGATATACGAAAACCTGTGTTGATGTACTCGCTCGCTATTAGGAATAGATTTTACGCTGTTGTCACCTCGAAATATGGCAGTGTGTCTGCTTTAGCAGCGCGCGCTCTGCGTACGTTTGTCGCTTGTGTGGGTGCGCATTTGCAGGCGTCATATGATCTTCAGAGGGGCTGAGCCCGATCAAACTGACATTTTTGGAAACGTTGTGTGTAATGTTCCAGTCACAATAGGCTCTATTAGTTAGCACAGTATACATTCGGTAACGGAAAACATATCGGGAATGCATTTACGAGCTACTCGCTGATGATATGGGCAAGCAATGGTAGTCATGATTTGTGCTTGCGTGAATGCCGTCGTAGGAAGGCACTGCCATATATCATCTATAATTTGTACGACTTGCAAATGGTTAATTATTATTGGAACATGTCTTCCAAGATCATGAAATGCCATTTTTTTTCGTACGTAAGGGCCAGTCAATCGAAGAAGATGTAGGTGTCTAGGGGAGGTGTATCTATCTTCTAATTAACTAAACGGAGCTTCGAAATTAGTTCTTCAAAATACTAAATAGAATGAGGTTGTACTATATACATTTGGGAGAGACTATACTTTTTGTTATGCAGAGACTTTTAATATAATAGATACACAACGAGATAATGCAGGTTCCATGTTGGGTACGCTTAGAAACCGATGAGATGGAGCGTCCTTTCAAAGAGGTTCGAAATGTTGGTGATTGTGATACCCGTATGCATTTTTAATAGGCGTTCATGGAGTACAAATGCTGCCCAAATGATATGAATAAGCTTCAATAGTTATGCAATGACGTTGTTCACATGTGCTACCCCAACCAATTGGGCTTCATAATGAATTTTCTTAAAATATAATTGAATTCGTCTGCTAAGTATCCTCCAATGGAGCATTGGCAGGTTGCGAAAATGACAGGTTGTATTGTAAGGTATGTATGACCAGATTGTCTTATGGGACAGGAATTCATGTCTTTAGACAGCAAGCATTGTGGTTCTGATGAAATTTGAATGTTTCTAAGCAAGCAGCTTACTATTACCTGAAATCTTATAGACCTCACCGCACTGCTGAAATTGCGGCCTGGATGGAGGGGAACAATATTGAGCGATGGCATCAACCCCCATATTCTCCGGATTTAAGCCCATGTGATTATGGTTGTTTCCATGCATTAAAAAGGGCAATAGGTGGGGTTCCATATGCAACCGTCGACTTACTCGCAAAAGCAATAGATAACGAAATTATATATGGAAATGCAACTCCCAGAGCGCTGGAATCGGTGTGTCAATAAAGCTGGAGAGTACCTCTAACTCATACTAAAAGATATTTGTTCTAACTCGTTTAGTTCAAAAGTTATTGAACAATTAAGGAGAGGAAAGTTTGAAGTGTATGCCCTAATAGCAACGTAAACTTTCCGGACAAATTATCAGCGTTAAGCATTTAATTTCTACGGTATTGCTTTCGGCATTGCTTCATAAGACGGACAACCCCTTTGAATTCAAATGTGTAACGATGGGGGATCGAACCCGTGCGCTTACTTGTCTTCACTGGTTGCAAGGCTGGCGGACACGAATGCATCACCAGGCCACCGGGCTTGAGCTTCTTAGCGGTGGACTAGTAAGCAGAGGCAGGTACGAGTAAGGAAGAGAATAAGCAAAGGTGGCCCCGACAGATCCTCATAGTAATACCTAAAGGTTAAGAGCTGAGGCCTGTCAGATAGGGGAACAGCTGAGGGTCAGCTCGAAAAACAGTAGTAAGCAGAGGCATCCTAGAGACGTTCGCATGGACACTTTATTCTATTACGCACAGGAGGCAATATAATAATCCATGATACCTTTAATTGATATCCACCCTAATCCCCTCATGGTTAAGCTTCTCCCTAATGTCATCGAGTGCCCCATGTGGCATTGTGTATTCTGTATCGTCTACCTCCCTGGTGTTACAAGGTACGCATAGTAGGGCCGGCGCTTTCCCAATTGGACCATTTAAGCCTGGAACCAGTGGTATCCGGGCGACACCTGAGCACCACTGCACATTAGCTTCCGGTATGACCTCAGTCAAATACAGAGATCCGGTATCAGACCCTTGGTCCAGGTAAGTTTGGTTTGTCCCCCAGGTATTGCTGTCATGCATTATCTTTGTCAGGCATCTATTGTGGCCATTCTGGTCACAGTGAGGCCTAACTGATCCAGGAGTAGCGACTCGGTTAATCCCAGTATTGAGAATGACCCTGAGATACCTCGTCTCCATCGTGATGTCTCTCGAATGACCAGTCATTACAAGGTGAACTCCCATTGTCCTCTTCCGATCTGTTAGGTACAGGGTTTCCGACTTGCGAGGTTCCACTTTGTCCAAGGCTTCATTGGCCGTGGCCTATACATGCTGTCATTCCTCTCCGTGACCATGACAGATAGATCACCTACATACTCTAGTGTATCTACTCCCTCTCGACAATCCTCGATCTCGAGCACCCCTCGTCTTAGGCAAGATTCCTGAGCAGGGGTTCGAAAATCGAGCCCTGCAGGACTCCAGCAGTAACCGTGCACTCCCGGCCCCCTTGAAGCCACTTCCCGATCCTCTGGGTATGAGTAGATCACCCGACAGAGATACTCTCAAATTCTCTTCCTTTATAATCGTCCAAGATTACGCATTTTTAATATCTAGGAGAATTAGCAGGACAAACCTCAAGTTTTACGTGTTTTCGCGTTTTCGATTCCCCCCTTGCCCGTTTGAGTACTTTCGGAAATCTACCAGCGGGTTCGAGTCTCGCTGCGTGATAACATATAAGAGAGCTTAAGCATTGTGAAATTGCAGCTCCTTTAACAAGCCAATAAAGCTTTACATTTGCCACCATAATGCGGTACACTGTGGGACAGGGACTGGAAAAGTCAACAGCCACCTTCGAACCTTCATCCACCCCACCTCTGGATCCAACCCAAGAGCTTTCTCAGCATCTGGCTGTTAGCAAGGCTCTCTAATCGAAAATACGTTTAAAGGTAACTATGTGTTGGATATATCGCAGACCAGCGAACCTTATGGAGCAGCCGGAAGGTTTTACGTAAGGGCATAAATGTTTGTTATCATCCGTTGTATAAATTAGATCGATCGGGAGCTATTGATTAATGGTGGCGCAAACCCACGCCACATGATATGTACGTTCATTATAATTTAAAGGTTTAGGCATATCTGCTATGCTGCTTTGTCAAGCTTTGAATATACGTGACACTATATTCTCGAACAAGTTGTATTCAGTAGCGATACAGATGGGAGCTTGTATGTCACGAGCCGGCGTATTCCTGCCGAATTAATTAGACTTAATCCACGACTCGGCACGCAACTAACCCTTCCATGAGACGAAAACACTACCATGTTCCTATTGTTCCTGCTAAATATTGTATAATTATGCTAGTTGGCCTATTTTCGGCTGGGCGTGATCGCTGTACGAATCCGTAATCTTCCAATCGCACATGACAAGAGATATCAGACTGGAGCGAGCGTCCAAAATGACCAGGCTGTAGCTTTCGCATTTTTTGGCATCCTTCGAACAAATGTAACGGACACATCAAGGTTATGATTAATTCATATTGCCTGTCTACCCTTCACATTACAAAGCGATAAAGGCTGTCCCATGTGTATAGTGAAATATATCCAATTCAATTGACTATGAAGGACAACCATACCTTTCTGAACCACTCGAATTTCCCGATACATTGCGATACTACCGAAATCGACGAGAAGCTACGGGTGATGCCAAATTACCTATACGAGAATCGGATAATATATATATATATATATATATATGCGCGCTAAGAGAATTCGGTGATTGAAAACAGTACAAATAATTAACCAGCATTACGTTACGTACATTTAGCCAGCATTTAATGAGTTATTTACTTGGGAGGCAATCAAATCTCGGAATTACTCATCCAGAAATCGAAGCACAAAATAGCTTATTTCGCTTGCATTTGTATTCAAAGCGTTAACAGTTCCGACAAACCTGCTCATCACTATATGACTAATGTCAATGTCGCCATCTTTGCCGATATGTAGCCATTGTAAAATCGACGTCACGTCATGTCAATCAATCTCTCATTGTCAAATCGTCTCCATCCACCGCCAACGTGGCCAACTGTCTTAAATTATACTTTATACATGATTTACTATTTGCAATAATATAGTGGATAGCGTTTAAAATTGTAATGTCGCCGTTGTCGTTTACGGTGAGTAGGCGATTTATAAAACATTGCCTTGCTGGCGATAGCTCCCTTCTCAGTGGTCAACTTCTCACTCTGCTTGATGAGTCGGCCATGAGAGATCTGGCATAGACAAACTGTGGCCGTCGTAAATTGCTTCGAATCCTCTATATGTGTGGCATCGGTTGGAACGGGGCTGATCCGACAGGGGTAAGAAAAAATCATGATTCTTATCAAGAGAATCGCAAACGCGTGTAAAAACTGCAACAATTCAACATTATATATATATATATATATATATATATATATATATATATATATATATATATATATATATATATATATATATGTGTGTATGTATGTATTTGTGGTGATTCGTCATGTGTCAATTGATGCAAAATGTTGTCACCCATTACGGTTTTATATTAATATATAGCGAATCATGGTTATTGTACATCGTGTCATATATATATACCCTGCGATATTTCATATAACAACAATAGCAGCATGTGACGACGCTCGGTAAATGCGCAGGTTTGATCCTGCTTCGGTGGATGATTTAACGCGTTCCAGCAGGGGTTGGATGCTGCTTCGTAAGGTCCTTCCATTTTGTTCAGTGTCAACGGATGAGTGCATCTGTTCAACGTCCATCAACGTCCGATGACGCATGTGGGTGGGGGATTCATGTGGTGACAACGAATGTGCAGTGCAGTTCAGTTCGTTTCATTGTATGTAGCTAAGTGGTAGTTCGACGTCGAATATTGCCTGCCAAGGCTGACGAAGGCTCTCGATAAACACGAACATCGACGCTACAGACGCGGTCTCAAAGTACCACACCTAGAGAAGAGAACAGGAAATCTGGAAGTTACGAGTGTGTTTTTTGCGCAGGGTCTGAACAAGTTTAATCCCCGTGGAATATATATATATATATATATATATATACATGTAAATGTATCGTACATTGATAATACTATTTTTGCGTAATCATACAAACGAAAGACAGAAGGAGACTTTAAAGAGACAAGGACATATGACTCAGAATCACCTCTCTACCGCATTGAGAAAGTCCGACCTAGAGACAGTGTCTACTCGCTACAATGAAATGCAGTCGCATCTTTCTCGCTGCACAGACATGTTTCACTTGAAATCGCTATTATTACTAGAGCCGTTTTAAGCACATTCAATGTATCTAAATGATCTCAGCAGCAGCTGGTCAATGTGGCCCCATTGTATTTATCACTGGACAGGTACCTGCTCCCTAGATCCGGTCTCATCGAGGGCGAATGTGACATTCGCAATTCGTGGATCGCTTTCCTCAAGCGCCAGCGAGGTGACAGCGGTAATTGACTGAGTGCAAACTTCGGTGAATTTCACCTGAAATAATAATCGATTATGAGAATATGACGACACTTTATGACACAATTCAACGTCCAACGCCTCAATTTCATGTAAGCACTCGTAATCATCAGTCATTACAACAACAACAACACCGAAAGCATGCGAGGAGGTTTGATGGCTCTACTTGTCAAAACAAGAGAGAGAGAGAGAGAGAGAGGAGGGATTCAGCTGAGGATCAGCTAAAAACCACGTCATATCCGTACGGTAAGGAGGATGTGTGGTGCTCGTGGCTGAGCTTGTACACATCTCACCGCCGCCCTCACTGAAGCAATGCGCTAAAGCGATACCGGGAAGGGCCGTGGTACTGTTGAACATCGTCAACAGTTTGACAGGGGGGCGCGGTTACGGTGTTGACATGGATTAGCATGCCAACATCCCCCTCCAAAAAAAAACCTTGTCAAAATAAAGTCTCCGTCAGAGCTAATGGTCCCGGGTGCCGGGACCGGATGGGTGTCGCCACCCGACTTTAGCCTCTAGCTTAACTATGCAATATAGTTGAAAAGCTAAAGTGAAACAAGATGTATTATGAAATAGTTGCAAGAATACAACGACAATAACCTTCTCAGGTTCGACGTGGCGTTCTCGTACGACGACGACATCCTGTGAAGCAACGGCGATACAAACATAGCTCTTCTCAGGCGGTGTTGCCCCGCCGTCATCCAGGATTCTCCAATAGCCCTGTAAATATAACAGTATATAACGCAAATGTAGAGGCTAACACGCTCTACTGGGGCACACCCTATATATATATATATATATATGTATATTAAATCTTTCAGAAAATCAAACCGATACCGTGTGCATTTTTTTAGCTTGAAGATGAATTTACCTGCGAATATGCCCGAAGGCTTTCGCTCTCGAGGTGAAGTGATACAAGCAGATCTGCGGTTCCAACTTCCGATCGAAGCAGTCGAGCCTTTTCTGGCATATGGACTGAAATATTGAAAATTTGCAAACATGAAAGTCCACCCGCTCAAATCGGTATCATCGAATAGCAAGTTATTAGCTATTCGACGATACGTATTACATTCGCAATGAAGTTCAATCTATACGCCGCCAACTCACGGTTGATTAGCTGAGATAGTTGGGCACACCAGCCAGTGTCACCGATGTAGGCGAGAATCCATTTGGGTGGAACACCGGATCCACCAGATGAGCCCCATTCGGCTGTGCCCTCATCGGCCTCGATGATGAGAGCTTGTGACCCCAGCTGGACGGTGGTCCGTCGAAGCCGAGATAACGGTACTGACCAGAGTACGCCGCCGTCAGGTGTTGAAATCCGCGCCTTGGACACGTACATTCGGTGCTCGGAAAGAATTACAAAACCTGCACCACCCCCCCACACAAACATACACAGAGACCTAGTCAGCAATGATCGTATTGATTATATTGTACCCATATTGTGCCATTTCCAGTATATACTTATTGTGAGTCTATCTGAAAAGTCGATATCGTGAGTCGATCTAAAAAGCTTATGTAAAACTTGTACGTCGAGTACAGTAGCAGTATTTGGTCAAGCAGATACAGACCACGAAGACTACAGCTATTGATTGTGGCCTGCATATACTCTGTGCAATGCAAAAAGCAGTTGTACCGTGGACGTTAAATCTTGGCTGAGAGTCAGCCTGAAAACCTCTTTAAGGCGTACTCTGTGCATATATCCCATTGTTGACTTCAGCAAAGCATCTTACGATATCTTCTTGGTAATGATAAATGAAATATTTGGACGCGAACGAGAGAATATCGACTGTGACGAAACGTTTAACAAACACCCGTAAGTTTTTTAAACCTACCATCCAAAGTCCAATCAGGGGTCAGAACGATGTGAGCTCTGAAGGCTGCCCTGAAGTTCTCGTCATTCTTGAACACCATTTCCAGATGCATCTGAAGCGGGTATAACAGCATAACACAGAACGGTATCCCTGACTAGGATAGAGCTCTAACCAATTATAAATTAAGCCCAACAAAAATAACAGCTCCAGGAACAGGTCAGATCCTGGACCCTGTTGTTCAAGTGCAATGCATCCTATGTAGATTGACATTTTAGATTGATACTGATAACAAACGCACTCTCGACTAAACAGCTTCGATGTTCCGACAGGAGTTAACAGTCAGATAGCTGTTCAGGTAGCAGTCATCCTGATAGATTCATTGGTTCGATTCAAAATCCGATCACATCTCCCCCCCCCACCACCACCACCTCACAATCAGGGGTCTCCGACTACTTCCGACCGAGTACGACCGATACAAACCTGAAACAGGCCACTTATAAAATATATATTTATACAATATCACCCATGCAAACACACAATGACAAATTGCCGCTCGACTTTAGTTGTCTCGATATTCGTCACCACGAGAACTTGTTCATACCCTTTCGTCAGCGGGGATTGAGTGTTCGGCTTCATATTCGAGGCCACTTCGACGTAGCTCTCGCAGTCGCGCCCAAACGGCGCCATCCTCTTCTAGACGTTCCGAGTCGTCCATGCTTGTCATACTCCTGTTGTGACAATCGTAACGAATCCATAACAAAATGACTCATATTGTTGTGTATATAGATTGGTTATTATTTCTAATTAAAACTGTAAATGTACAACAATTGTAGAGACGGTGTCGGGGACAGTTGGGGTGTCAGATCGGTGCTGTCATGGTCACCCCCCGACGGATGATGATAATGATTATTCCTATTGTATAATTCGCCTTATCCTAATTGTTATTTTACAACGAAATGGCCGGCGTCATCCATAGGCATATCTGCTCATCAAGGCCAAATTCGCACTGGAATATCGCCTAGACTACATAGATTTGTTTTTGTTTTCGTGCTGGAAACCCCTAGATTACCGCAATATCCCGTCAGCTGGTGAACATTTTACACTTGGGCAGTTCATTCTGCACTCTGTGGGGAAACATCGTTCGATTTCATTAACAATATTAGTGTCATTTATAGTTAAATGTGCTCCTACTATTGTTGCACTGGTGCAATATGGTTTTTTTGTTAAAGGTTCGAACTGTGTGGTTTACCTTCGAAGCGACTTATCCATTTGATCTATCGTCGACTGTGTCTCTTCTAGTGTCCTCTTTGCTAAGCTGCGATTGAGTCAGATTTAGGCACGAAGCGAAAACATGAAAAATTAAGAAATATTAGT
The DNA here is from genome assembly GCA_019614645.1 of Stratiolaelaps scimitus. Taxonomy (NCBI): domain Eukaryota; kingdom Metazoa; phylum Arthropoda; class Arachnida; order Mesostigmata; family Laelapidae; genus Stratiolaelaps; species Stratiolaelaps scimitus. Next base: position 1,013,809 of record JABWDB010000018.1, on the reverse strand, counting down.
AAGCCTTTAAGCTTAAATAGGCATTTGGCAAGATGAACGGTAGGGCAAACTGATACTATTGTATGTCCAAATGTCAACTGTACCCTTTAGACGTTAAGCAGGGTTATGAAAAGAAAAACAGACCAACGCTCATTATGGAAGCAATTTAAGTTTCAGCGAATATTTCACAAAGTTGCCTAATCACTAATGGTGGGAACTCGGCCAACTGTAAACGATAAACATCTGATACGTTTTGTAGCTGATAAGCGTTCATCGGCATTACTCACATGTTCAAGTCCGCGGAGTTGCCGGTAGGTGTCGCGGCAGCTGATAAGAACGTCCCATCTGAGGTGGTATCCGCCAGAGCCTCAATGTCCTCATCACTGATTTCGGGCGGCTCCGCATCAATGACACCGATTGCGGGCGATTCTCTGCATACAACATCAAATCGGAGGGCACAAAAGGTTACTCTGGACCCAATAGAGACTGTGGGCAGTATAATCGAGCAGATAATTACTTGCTTCGACAGGAGTCGATGTCAGCTTATTGGCAAAAAAAAAGAAACGCCGAATTTTTTTAGTAGTATTAAGAAGTGCCAGTTGTGGTGTGGGGTGCCAGAGTTTAAAACTCCAGGTTTTAATGGCAAAAAAACGCATGTCTTCAGTAACTTCGCGGCTCTTCACTTCAATGCTGGGACAGGGGGACTAAAAAAGCCGGGGCAACTTGAGACGTTAGCAGACCTCCTTGAGGGAGAGGGCACTGGTTTGGACGCAGTTGTGGTGAGTGAGACATGGTTAAAGATGGCTGACTATGGTGGCTATGGAATCCCCGGTTTTACCTTCATTGGATCGGGTCGTGAGATAAACAAACAGGGTGGTGGTGTAGGAATTTATGTACGCTCAGATTGCAGTATCTTAACCTCGAAGGCCAAAAGTAGCGGTGATGGTAATGTCCAGGTAGTCCAGGTTCACATCAGGAAACAGGGGTTTGAGGGCTTCATCATTGGGTTTTACTCCAGTCACTACTCCCACAGAGATACCATACTTGACCTACTGGAAGACATCCTTCCTGAAGACCGAATTTTGCCGTGCATTATCATGGGGGATTCTAATGTCAACTTGCTGGCTGACTCCTGCAGTGAGCAATACTCAATGTTCTTTGCATCCAGAAATATTTCTCATATCATTGACAAAGTGACTCGTCCAGCATCTGGAACGTGCATTGACCATATTGCGATTGGTCACTGCGAGGAGTTTATGGTAATCTCTCCAGTTGTCTGGTGCACTCCTATGTTTTCGGATCACTATCCGGTTGCAGTGTTTATAACTGGTAGACTCTCCTCTGGTCCGAGAGAACTCGTTACCCCGGTAATGGTCAGGAAGCATGACAAGGATGCTATTGCGGAATTTATAGATCAAGTAGGCCGCCTGTCCTGGCTTAGGGTCATTGATGCAGAGGATGTAGATACTGGCTTCGATGCGTTCAGTGCTATACTGTGCCGGGCTTATGAGGAGTGCTTTTCAACTGTTGAGCTTGCCTCTCCGCAGGGGCATGACAGGTTCAGGTTCTCGGCCCGTCTCCGTCGTCTACGTCAGAATGTCAACAAACTATACCGTTGGCACTTAAAAGTGGTCTCCCCCGAGTCTAAGGCGGCGTATTGCATCAGTCGTCAGAGATACATGCGCGAGGTAAAGCGGGCTCGAGCGTCTTTCTACAAGTCTCGGTTTAGATCTTTGCAGGCCAAAAGTCGTCAATTGTGGAAGTTCATCAACGTCTCGTGTGGAAGAGCTGCAAGTAGAGCTGAGCTTCCAGCTACCTTGGAGGGCCGCTCTGGTCCGGTTTCTGCTCCTCACGATGTTGCTGATGAACTGAACCTCCATTTTGCGACGGTTGGATCTAAGACGATATCCTCGCTGCATCTTGATGCCGATATTCGGCCTGAACTGGAATCGCTTTGGCATGCTGAAACACAAACGTTCGAACTGGCGGACGTTGCTGTGTCTGAAGTTGAACGGGCCCTGGGTTCAACTAAGGCTTCATGGAGTGTCGGTGTCACGGGGATTCCAACCAAATTGCTTGCGATAGCGTCGACCGTGGTCGCTCCTCCTTTAACGCACATCATCAATCTCTCGATAAGGTCAGGCTCCTTCCCAAGTAGACTAAAAGAAGCTAGAATTATCCCGTTGTTTAAAAATAAGGGTGACCGTAAGTTGCCAACTAATTATCGACCAATATCCTTGGTAGATTTCCTATCGAAAGTAATGGAGAAGATTATTCTGGTTAGATTAGACCGATATCTCAACTCGAAAAACTTTTTCTCGCCCTGTCAGTATGGTTTTCGCAATGGTAGGTCTACCGAATTGGCGCTAGCACACCTATTGCAGGAGATAACCGATTCTATTGAGAACAATCAACTATGTTTGGGAGTCTTTCTTGATGTGTCAGCCGCTTTCAACTGCTTACACCACTCGTTCTTTCTACAAATACTTGACCATCTTGGCTGCAGCAGCTTGGTTGTTTCTTGGTTTCGTTCATACCTGACTGGGAGACAACAGGCGGTGAAGGTCGAAAACGTGGAATCAACCTGGAGGACAGTCGACATCGGCGCGCCGCAAGGCTCTATTCTAGGGCCCTATATGTTTATTATCCTAATGAACTTCATCTTGTTAGAAATATCAGCCGGCAAATTTTGTAAAACCATTGCATACGCAGATGACACGTCGCTCCTTTTCAGAATCTCCCCTTCCTCCATACAAGATGATGTTCATAGAGTGATGCCCAAGGTTGAAGCTGTGATTAAAATTTTCGAGAAATTTGGTCTGGTCATAAACGCTAGCAAAACGGGTATCGTCCTCTTTCGCTCGCCACAAAGGACGACTCATATCCAATCAGTGGAATTATGCAATTCGTCGGTTACGGTGTCTTCCTCTGTCAAATGTTTGGGTCTTGTTCTCCAAGACACACTCAGATGGCACGAACACCTACGGACTATTACTCCAAAATGTTATGCGGTGATTGCCTCACTGCGCCGCCTGAGAGAACTTGGAGTACCTACTGAGGGATTACTGCTGGTGTATAGGATGTTACTCATTCCTCTGCTTTCCTATGGAATCACAATCTGGGGTGGGAGCTTTCAGGGAACGCTGCGCAAAGGAGAAATCATTCAGAACGACGCACTTAGGGCCATCTTCGATCGGCGTCGCAGTGCTTCCGTTACAGATATTTTAGATAATGCTGAGCTTCTTCGCCTCCGTGGAATCAGCAAGGTTCAGACTGCCTTTCTTGCCTTCAAAATAGTAAGAGGAAAAATTCCTGGTGACATCTCTTTCTGCATCTCTGCTATGGAAAAGCGAACGGCCCGTCGGGCAACGGTATTCGTGAGACCATTCACCACCAAAGAGTCAAGTCGCCATGCTCTGGCTCACCGCCTACCGGAGGTATGGGGCTCTCTCCCGAGTGAGATTCGATCCCTCACCTCAGCAAAGAAGTTTGTCCACGAAGTTAAGAAAATTTTTAGGGTTAGTGATCACTGTGTTTGACATGTAAAATTACGTATAACGTTGATTTTTGTGACTATGATGGAAGAGGAATCGTGTCAATGTATTTGCCCCTATGTATGCGTTGATATAATATGTTGTCAATTGTAACTTCGTCTGTTGCAGTGTGATATTTTACACCTTTTACCTATTATTTTTTACGAGAACTCAAGCAATGTATGTTGCAGTTCCGTCAATAAACAGCAGTTTGTATTGTATTGTAATTTCTGATAGCCGTATGGGTGCAGATACATCCCAGGCAAATACACTCAGTCACTCAGTCGATCGATCTAGCTACCGAAGCGGCTTTGAGACCTCCCATAATTAACATTATGCATGCATAAAGCGGTTAATTCATATATTCTCATCCATTTTTTTTTTTTTTTTTTTTTTTTTTTAAAGGGGGGGTGATGGCATGCTAATGCATGCCAACACCATGACCGCCCCCCCTTATGGAACTGTTGACGATGTTCAACAGCACCACCCTTCCCGGTATCGCTTAGCGCATTCTTCAGTAAGGGTGGTGAGATGTGTACAAGCCCAGCCACGAGCACCACACATCCTCCTCACCGTACGGACATGACGTGGTTAGCTGACTCTCAGCTGCTTCCCTTCTCTCCCAATCTCTCAAGACCTCTGTGCACTTCCCGTCTGTGAACAACTACTGTGATCAATAGGGTGTCTGTAGAAAGCCCCGTGTATGTAAACATGCAGTATTTATGACGCATACAGGGGGTGTACGGTGCCTTCCTTTCTGCACAGTGGTAGCTATGCCGCAGACCACATTAGTTGCCACTACTACTTAACAAATCTTATTGCGGAGATACTGCCCATAAAAGTAAATATGACTCCACTCAGATTTGAACCTCAGACTCCACAAAACTCCCCTTTTTGGTACTGCCTACCTTGTCCACCACGCCATGCCCGCAGGCATATTCTCATCCATTAATTATAATTAATATAGATATTATAATTAATAATAATAATAATAATTCATGCATATATTATAATTTGTTAGTCAATTATAATTAATTCAAATATTATACGTTCGCTAAACCTACTCTTTATCACTTTCGTTATGAACGAACGTCGGTGGTCCAAGTGAGGCCTCATCCGCGTCCTCCGTTTGCGACGTCGTCATTAAGGCCGCAGCTCTCAACGAAGCGCTGGGACAGGCCCCCTTTGGCTGTTCCAGCAAAAGTTGATCTTTGTTCTCGCTGGCTGAGGCCATCTCCACCGGACAGGGTACGTCTTCACCCGTTACGATCAAACAGTCATCTAAATAAAGATGGAACACATTAATTGATGTTAATGTGCTGGTGTAGTGCTAGCTGATGTTGCTTGTAGCAAACTTGTATAGGCATACGCTGGTAGTGATAAATAAATCGTTTTAACACATCGTTTAATAATAATAATAATTTAATAGTCAATAATAATAGAAATAGCATAACGCTAAACCTTGTGAATCACATAAAATAACTAAACAAGCTAAACCTAAGTCTTAGTAGGGATATCGAAAGACTTGGAGAAGTCAATGAGAGATTCGCCAGGCGGGTTGCTTTTAAATGGCAGTGTGACAAACATGATCTAGATATTACTACAATCATGACAAGACTGATTATCATAGACAACAAATCTATTCACCTGCATTGGAAAGGAACGTCCTAGTCTAAAAGTAGCAATGTTTGATATATAATAGAAACTTCTACAAGATCCGCAAGAAACCCTTTTTACCGAAGTTTACCGCCAGAAAACGGTCAGTAAATGACCTGTTCGAGTGGCGAGTCAGTCGCGCTTTGCGCAACGTACCGACAACACGGCGACACCATATCAGTGGTACACTTATGTGATTTTTGTGACTGCTTATTGTCTGAGTACATCTCTCTTTGAATATCAATCTCTGCCTCGGTGTATTCCTTGATGTATCAGCCGCGTTCAATTGTCTCTCGCATACGCTCTTTCTTGAAGCCCTATCCTGTGCTGGCTGCTCCGATATGGTTGTAAACTGGTTCCGCTCGTACCTCACCGGTAGAAGACAAGCAGTAAAAGTTGGTCTGGTAGAATCTACTTGGGAAGAGGTTAACTTAGGGACACCGCAGGGATCCATTCTTGGACCTTACATGTTTATAATACTCATAAATTTTATTCTACGGAAAATTGATAAAGATGGTTTTTGTAAAACAATCGCCTACGCGGATGACACCACTCTATTGTTTCGCGTGCGGCCGGAAAGGGCACAACAGGACATTTCTGAGGCGCTTCGTAAAGTAGACGTCATCGTAAAAACGTTTGAGAGCTTCTGTCTTGCCATTAATGCAAGCAAAACGAATATAACTCTGTTTCGTTCACCACAACGGAACATTGCGATCGGCCAACAGCGTCTCTGTGATATTGAAATGCAGTGGTCTCCTACGGTCAGATGCCTGGGCTTGGTTTTGAACGAAAAGCTCAGATGGAAGGATCATTTAAGTTTCGTATTGCCAAAGTGCTACGCTGTAGTAGCCTCTTTGCGTCGTCTTAGAGAGCTTGGAATCCCTACAGAAGGTTTGGTGTACCTTTACAAAGCCCTTCTGGTACCTCTACTCAGCTATGGTATATCAGTCTGGGGTGGAGGCTACAAAAATGTACTTCAGAGAGGGGAGATTATACAGAATGACGCGCTCCGAGCTATTACTGGTAAAACTCGAAGAGACTCGGTTGCAGACGTCCTAGTGAAATTTGACCTTCCATCGCTGTCTACATTGCACTCAATTCACGTCGCTCTTCTTGCTTTCAAGATACACAAGGGTATTGTGCCTACAGACGCTGCTCTTCCGATGAAAGCCTGCACCAAACGAACTGCTCGTAGAGCGACAGTGTTCATGACACCTCTGGCTATTAAAGAATCAAGCCGCCATACTCTCGCTTACCGCTTGCCGTCAATCTGGGGTTCTTTGCCTAGAGAGATTCGGTCTCTCACCTGTGTTAAGAAATTTGCTTTCGAAATAAAAAAAAAGGCTAAAATCTTTTTTGACCCAAATCCAGTAAACCACTTGTAATTATCTTGTTCAATATGACTTTGTGATATGTTTTGAAGGTATATCACCTCGAAGAACCTTGTGAAATACTTTGGTGATTGCTCTTTTTATCTTATTTTTTAATACGAGAACTTAAGCGTTGTAATATTTCGCAGTTCCGTCAATAAAGAAATAATTGAATTGAATTGAATAGAGTTCTCTCTTAGTATTGCATAAAAAACAGATCAGATTGGCTACAAAGTACGAACCACTCTGACGGCTCTCCTTCCGGTCGTACTGTAGCTTCATTGGCGGTTTCGTGCCATTCAACTGGCCAGCATCCGCCTGATGACGTTGCGGCGGCGGAGTTTTCGGTAGCGGGGTACTTTGGGCCGTCGGAAGTTGCAGATCTCGCGCCGCTGTCAACAGCCACGCATTGCCACTTTCGCGGCGTCGCTCCTCAGCGACCCGTTTCAAGTTGGCCGCATCCAGTGAGCTGCCCAGAAGGGCGAACTGCTTCTCAAATTCTGCTGTACGCGTTACTGGGTCATCTGGAAGGCGGCGGTGGCGGGACACCCAACAAGAAAGAGCAATATGAGCAACATGGATGGATGACACAACGCTAATATCAAGTTAATTGAGTTTTCTGTTTTTCCAACCTTTTATTTTTGCGATTGATATTCATTACTAATTCATTCGTACGATTTGATATTATCCGAATGAATCAAGCGGGCACTCCCCGAGCTACTTCGACATAGTTCTACCACGGCAGATATATAAATCGGAGGTATTTACTTGTCGGTTATGTGATAATAAGCCACTTGTTGTCAGACCCAACGCGGAGGTCGTGGTCTTTAATCGCGACAAGTATTCTATCAGATAATATATGTCTGTTTGTCTCAGTATCTCGTATCTGGTATCGTAAAGGCCGAGTGTCATCGTTTATGTGAGTATAGTGTAGTTTCTATAACGGGCATTTTTCCATGCGAAAATTATCGCACTTATTTTCTGCGATTATTGATTCAATCGATCCAACAGCCTCATGACCTTGGTGTGGGACAATAGTAATATTAATAATAATAGTAATATCGCGCCAGTATATTATTCTATAGGACAGGACGATACATATATATATATGTATATATATATATATATATATATATATATATATATATATGTATCGTCCTGTCCTATATATATATATATATATATACCAGCATACGACAATCGATACGAACCAATTATAGATTGTCGGGTTTTACACGCCCGGACAGACGAGGTTGAACTGCTGAGCTGTCGCCCAGTCACCGAGGGGCAGCCCTCAAGTTCGCCTACTGACGGATGCTCGCCAATGCCGTCAGCATTGCCGCAGTCGACGGACGACGCGGAAACGGGCTCCGTTGTGATGAGCGCCAGCATTCGCTCGCTGTGAACATCGTACAGGCCGTCGAGAATGACCGATTTTGCGATGTGGCTGTTTGTCGAAGCGAATTCAACCGGCCAATAAATAAAAACCATGAATTTTTATCCCAACGATACGTTACTCTGCCGCGCATAGAGAAGCTAGAGATTGTTCACTTTGTGAGATTTGTGAGATGACGATATTCGAAAGAGGTGGCTTTCAAAAAATGGCGATCAAGTATCGTGTTTCATAGAAGCATAGGCGCTAAAACGAATCTTATGGCTATACCATATGCCGTAACAGGCAACGGAAGATTTGAGTATCAGAACGACAATGCACGTGAAGGTTGACAAGTTAACGCTCATCGCGGGGGAGGAAAAAAACAACGCCGATAAGATTCTAGCTAATTATGTTAATTGATCTGGTTACATACGCTGCGACGGCGCTTCGATAGTTCACGTGCAGAGCGAGGGGATTCCCCGCCAAGGTGAGTTTGTCCAATTGTAGCAAGTTGGCCAGGGGCTCAAGGACGCGGAATTCACTCATCATATTGTGCCTGTTCAAAGAAGATATACACAAGATAATGATGCGCCCACAAAATAGAGAGAGGATGAGAGAGAATGCCTCCCGAAGTATAGCGAGATAGTAGCAAAGCATTAATTGAACAATTTCTCTATCAATAATGTATTATTCTACTATCATAATATTTGAGGACGTGTCATAGATATAGAAATCGTGGAGAAAACGAAATGTCGGTAACATTATCATCAATTTGAAATTGGTGCCGTCAAATATAATTTTCCAATTGTAAGTATTACACCATTCACTCATCTATTAGAGATTACTTCAGCATGCGTTCAAGGCGTTTCAACGAGTTTCACATCCCCGGAGGAATATCCATCCCTGCAGGAAGGGGATATCCCGTTTGCGTCTTGCGTTCGCAACGGAGCACAGTGACGAATCCGGGTGAGCACGGGCTCAAGTGCCCTGTTATAACAACAGACGCCTATTCAAGACACATTACACATAATGGACCTACCCTAAATCCAGAACCTTAAGGGCGGTCAATGCCTCCAGACCCCGCAGGTCCTCGAGAAGGTTGTTGCGAAGGCACAAATGAGACAGATGAAGGAGGCTGGAACGTCGATGCAACTGCGGTATTCGCGAGATGAAGTTGAATGATAAATCAACGCACGACAAATACTCCAGTCCGCAGAGATCGAGCTAGTCAGAGTCAGATGGAAAGGTAAGCGCGCAGGATCGTAATTGAAATGAATGGCTGTGTACATTAGCTCGTCGACGTATCGCACGTGAATTTCTCAAGTTCTCGTAGACAACAGTCCACAAAAGCGACATCCGGTCATTCGTCCATCGATTACAATAACATGAGCGAAAGGCATTAAAGAAAAAATGTTCGTCTTTAATAGTTAGGCAACATTCAGCCATTGGTTGACCTACCTCTCGTATCTGATTGTGAGAAAGATCGAGATGACGCAGGGTCGGCAATAGATGGGAGACTCGCAGTGAGTGCTCGTGGTCGTTTTCAGCGTCCACGTCCTGAGCAGAGATGAATGCGAATCGGAGTTCACAGCGAAATTCATTATACTGTAACACTAAGCGGATGGAAAATCCAAGAACTGCGGCCGGCTTCTTTCAGTCTCAGCCAATTAGCTTAGGTGTTTCATATGAAATGCCTCAACATAAGCATCTTATTCAAGATTGATTTGTGTTGTATCTAAACATACCTAGGTAGCACTTGCTTACAGCTCGCTGAAACCGTACGGCTGTTGTCGGTATCAATTATATTTAACAGACTGGTCAAAGTTGTGACATAGTCATGCTGTATAATAACATGTGTCGGGGTCACCTGCTGGGTTGACTGCTCGAATACGTTCAGACGAGATTCGTTCTGATTACTTCCCCCTCCGTTTTCACCATCAACCAGCCTCCGGCCTTCTCTTCTGAGCGATCTCTGGAATAGTGGAGACACCCATAATGATTTGTGCCTATAGCTGGCGAGTCTTTTGAAAATAGACAAAAATACATAAACTAAATAAGAAGGACTCTGTAAGGAGGCAGACTGGCACCACTTGGTGTCAATACACCCACGGGAGACCTTACTTCTATCAGGAGTACAACTATGCATACGTCAATATGTGATTTATGACCATGCATAGCGAATGTACCGTACTTACAATAACCGCTTGATGATCAAGGCCAAATGACACCAGCATATTGTGGGACAAACGAATTGTCTCGAGGTTGGTCCACGGAGCTCCACCCGACAGCTTCAGCAGAGCCTGCAACAACAGTACCAGCATCAGTTGAACATATCACCGTGGCTGAGGTTACTGATTAGAAATTGCTCATCAACATGGATGCCAATACAATACCTATCCCTATGTAATTAATTATATATATCAATAATAATCTTTATCATGCCCTTTTGCGGATTATTATTTACTTTGTGCGAACATTCGCTTAGACTAAGGCACATGGCTGGCTATGCCCGCGAGCTCCAACACCTAATTCTCAATACCCGGATTTGTGTAACGAGAGAGCTCAATAGTGTAACTTTGAATCGCACTCGGTTAGTAATAACTTACTTCCGAAGTAATAACATACTTTCAGATAGAAGTCGTAGTTTTATATAATGAGCACTAATTACACTTGTGTTCTTTTAGGCACAATACGAATCAAGTTATTTCAAAAGCAGATTATTCAGTGAAGCTCTTGGAGAAGATAGTTTGCAGTTTGTTTAGTCGAAACACCTGATTCGATTTGTGTGCGTATCATGAATTCACATAGAATATATGGCATTAGTATAATTTGATGAGCGAATCCGTGTCTTGGGTGGTGTTACACCGTCGCATTATTGTAAATCTTGTCAATAATCACCTGTGCTCCAGTGAGGCATCGGTGAGCTTCAAGGACCTCAAGTTGTCCAGCCTGTGTAGGACACATGGGCGATAGGAGGTGAGGTGGAACCCGCTGAAGATCGAGCTGTCGAAGAGCACCAAATCGCGATAGAGATAGCTCACCCTGTCGTACGATCGCAAGAGTAGCATCGATAAGAAAAAAGTTAGAATCCTGTTCGCGACGCAAAAGGTGGCGAGTTCGTCAGTTAATCGCCATTGTTAGTTGTCATTTTAATTAGCACGTGATAATCATTTCGCCATTACTACCATATTTCAATGACACCGCGTGACAGGCGTGACAGCCTGTCGAATTAACGCGGCAAAGCCGAGCACGTCTAAACCATAATAACAAACGCCGAATAGTTCCTAGTAGTATGGGCAGAAAGCTTGAACCGCGGCTAAGCTTTGTTTAACGATGACCTCGTGTATAGGTAATAACATAAAAATACAATAATAATATAATACACATTAATAATAATTAATAATAATTTCTGTCAATACACATTAGCATAATAACATAATACACCTTCTCCAAATTCTCTGCCAGGTAAGTATCCAAATATACAAATTGCTTATCAGTTTATAATATTATGTCGCACATAATTTTCGTGTAGAGTACGCGATTGTTTTGTGCGTGTTACCTCGACGGTAGATGGCGAGGTGACTAGCTTGAGTTTGGACACCTTCTGGAGAATGTCGTGAATAAAAAGGAGATCCCTCACTTGTGACGAGTTTGCATCGCATCCTAACACCTGCAATTGTGAATAATGAGACCGAGAATCTCCTATATCTGCTTCCGTTTCGGTAGCGTCCACCAACCAGCCTGTTATGTCGTCGCCATTTACGATATTCATTTGCAATAAACCTTAACGAACGATGCAGCGATACCAAAATCGAAGTATTTCAATTGAAATTCGCATTGAGAAGTATATATATATATATATATATATATATATATATATATATATATATATATATATATATATATATATATATATATATATATATATATATATATATATAGAAGTTATGAACAAATACAAAAAGAAACCCTCGTATTATCGTATATTTTAAGACGTACAACCATAGCCAATAGCGAAATGATCTAGCTTGTATTAGATACACACGAAAATAATCTAAACATGTGCGTGTGGTATATCCATGCGTGAAAGAAACAGGGTTGAACGAATGTTGAAAACATGTTTTCTTTTTTCTATGTGGTCCCAATATGGATATTTTACCGAGAAGGAGTCTGATTCAGGGTGCTCGCTCTGTAACAGCATCGACAGCTGTTTCGAGAGTTCGGCTAAGGCCCGGGTGGTTAGGCTGAGTTTGCATGGCGGGGAGGTGCCAGTGTTATTTAATAGTGAATCACCTGAAAACGAAATCGTTCAAAGAATTATTAACGAACGCTTGCACGAGTCTAACAGATAGAACCTTAACTGATATTTACGATAGTGACCGGAAAGCCAATCCCCGTTGCTGCTGACCGATTTAAAGCACAGTATAATTTCCCATTGCGTAAGATTGGGTGACACAGAGCTGTAAAGCTTGCGGGAATATATATTCGAACATCGTTCACGGCTGCCGGGAGGCGTCCCGGATCCTGTCGTCGTCAAGAAACCAACGTAGGAAAGAAAGGTGCTACAAAGCAATGGAATACGGCCCTCGGCGTGTACAATGACTAATGCGCTACTACAGGCAGCTTCTAATTGGATGCACGTTAAGAGATGACAACCAGACGCGCTGTCATGAAGGAACACCCGGAGATTCGCAAGCGTCAAATCTTCACTGAGCCTTGCGGACCTTGAGTTCTGAACGTTTCGGATGGACTATGCCGTTGGGATTGAGCATAAAGCGATTGCTCTGATGAAAAGGAAAGAGCGACCCGCACAAGGCAAGTGTACGGAAACAGAGTTTCCGTCAAGTTCATCTATTGAGCCGCAGTAAATGCGGACATTATTTTCCAATCAAACCATATTTATTTCCAAAAATTGAACAAGAACCGGTACCGAATAGAATCCCAATCCACAGTTGGAGTGAGATTTGTTTGGGAAGCAATTAGAGTAGCAATACAAGGGATTTGAATTATCTCACACTTTGGCGAAGAATGAAACTTGTCGTTTGTTTAGTTAATAGATTTGAAAAATTAGTAGTCTCATTTATCAAAAATCACCTCGGACATTCGTGAGTAGGCCCACCAACCACAAGTCGCATGTTGAACCTGTTTTGGTTACCTACTGCAACAGGTGAGGCACGCCTATTAAAGTTATTCCTACCTACTGATGCAATATTCAACGGTTGGATATGTCTACTACGCTCAAAACTGTCTACTCTTCTATCCTGTATTTCCAACTCATTGTTCCAATCCCTGCGTAGTTTCAGATAATCGATTAAGAACTCTAACTGAGTTCCATTGATGTCCACTAAGGTCTGCTTCCAGGAAGCAAATCCTAGTTTCATTGCATCCGGCAGGCACTTAAGAACCATTGGGGATATGGCAAACGAAAGTGCTGAATAATCTACACCTTGAGCAACTAATGCTTTTACGTTTTGGTCCAACATATTAATGAAGGTACTTAGTTTTGCTGGTTGATGTAGATCTCTCGCGCTGCACAACCTTGAGATGACTTGCATGTGAGCCCGTTCTGCTGTCGCGACATCTGCGAACCGGTCTTGTAGGGTCTGAGTCGCAGTTTCGTAGAGTTCCGCCGTAAAGTCTAAGTGCTCTATTTCTGCGGCTGCTGGTCCGGCTAGCGATTGTTTTAGCCTCCAGAATTTTTCTATATCGGGCATCCCTGGATTATTATGCACCGCGACTTCAAATAGCTGCCACCAACCTCTAAATTTCTTCACGTCGCCTGCAAATTTAGGGAGTTTGTCTATAGATAGACTACTCGCGGTTAGTCTGCTGGATGAGTGTGTTGGCCCTTCGTTGTGATGCAGTGTCTCGAACTCGTTGACGGCTGGATGTAGGAATGGGCCCGACGCTGGGTGTGGATATGGTGCTTGTTGCGCACTGCTGACTGGTGCTTGGACTTGTCCTTGAGGTGTGAGCCGTTGCTGTTGTTGTTGATGCTGATGCACGGTGAGATCTTCCAAACGCTTCGTCACGCTGCGCATGAACTCCTGCTGCTGCTGTAGTTGCGTTGTCATGAATTCTTGCATGAGCTTTTGCATCATGAAAAATTCCTGTTGCTGCGTTGTCCCAGCGCTTTGTACTATGGGTACCGCTGGCGATTGCTGCGATGTCCCGGCACCTTGAACTATGGGTACCGCTGACGATTGCTGCGCTGTTGGAGGCAGCTGCCTGGTACGTTCGTTTCTTTCCGCCTCCATCTTGAACTGGTCGACGAGACGCTTGGCTCGCAGTGCTGCCTCGGTGAAGACTTGTTGTTTCTCCACTTCCTTTAAGAGTGTCTTCGGTCTTTCCTTTTCCACTCTCGTTTTGATTTCGGCGTCTACCTTCTGCAACTCTTCTGCGATGCGGTTCAACTCGGACCCAACGCTTTCGACCGTCGAAAGTGTCTCCGCCGAAAGGAAAGATCTCCCCGAGAAGTTGCGCAATGCATTGTTTTGTGAGTTGAACCGGGCTCGTAAGCTCTGTCGGCTGTCTCTTAGCTGTGATAGCTCGGCCGAATCTTTGTAGTTCTCTCTTGTGGTGTTCATGTTTCGAATTTGTGGATGGGACACTCACTTGAGTTTTCGATCTCCTGACCGGGAGATGGTGATCAGCGATGGTGAATGCTGGAGTAAACTTGTAGCGTAGGCTGACTAGCCCACGAAGTGACTTGTCGGGCTGGGTTGCCCGCTTGGGAATGACGCCAAATGACGTCAGGAGCCTAAATCGGGCTTCCTTTAACTTCTGACACCAAATGTTACGAACACATCCCTATCTGAATCAGTCTAAGCTAAATGACTACACGATATTACGTATGGTTGGAAGTCAAGTAGACCGAGACGACGGGAAGGCCGTGTAAGGGAATAGGCTACCGTGATAATCCCCGCAGGGCCGTGTTGAAAGGACACGGATCACGAGAAAGCAAACTCACTGATCTCACGAGAAGAGAAAAGAAGTGGGACGACATGAACGTCGTTAGTTTTTATACTGCACGGCAACGTATTCCGTTAGATGGCGCCACCCGCCGGTCTATTGACATTCCGACTTTTATTTTGACGTCTTGTCAGTGCCGCCTAATTTGAAATGGAAATCTATGACAACTATGTTTGTCACAGATGGATCTTCAAATCCATAACCTTCAGTGTTCACTGAATCGCAAAATCCTACAAATCCGCGAACGCTAATCGGCTCGCGTTGGATATAGCCAACATCCAGCCAACATATAGTGAAATTGCAGCTCCTTTAATAAACCAATAAAGCTGATCTTATCTTATCTACAAATCAGTGACCTTTCGACATCTATTAGAGACAAGAGGAACTGAATGAAGGACGCTCAAGTTTCCACCAAGGGCAGCCCGTGGCATAAATACTGGCTTAAAATGTTAACCTGTGAAATTGGCAATATGCCACGCTAATATGTAGACTTAGAATGAGTCAAGTACGTACTCGCTAATCTGCCCGTGTGCCAAGCGGATGGGGCATACATACGACGAGTTTGAAAATGCATTGAGTAAATGCGATGCCTGCTACCGAGATAAATTACCTTGACGTCAAGGGGACACCCATAGAGACGCAGATGAGTAGGCAAATCGCATGGCTGAGGAGGATGACCAACATCACGGAATCGTGATTCTAGGACGCGTACAACAAGTATGTACTTTGACATCAAAGAGATGTCCAGGGAAGGTCAATTTTCGATGTTGTCCAGTCCCGCAGCGCGGCATTCTGTCCGCAAAATGCAGCCTGCTTACGCTCAAGCTAGCACAAGGTCTCTGGTATCTGGTTAGCGTTCATTTCAACACCACAGTTAATGGCCGCGAGGTATACCATACGTTTTGATAGCGGGCAGCAGGTCGTATTGCGGGATTTCATGACATGCTCAACCACCTAGGCGTTACGATCACTTCTGCTAGTTTACTAATTGTAACGAATCATTGTGTTGACCATACTCCCCGAACGATGGAAACCCTTCTCAAGTACACGTGCTTGGCCTGTCCCACGTAAAAACTCAGTCGTTTGGCGGGCAGTATCATAAGACTGGGCTCGTTGAAAAACGTCAAAGCAACAGTCAAGTTCCACCAGTTGTGTTCGCCGTCATTCTCATCAGGGAACTCGAACTCGCTTGTGGTTCATTGCAGCTTCGTCGTACCGATTCGTGGTGTCCATTCAACAACAATAGATTGCAGAGTGGGACTTTTTAGCCAACTATTTTTTTTAAACTTGATGCTACCCCGAGGAAACAAAGAACTATTTGTCACTCTTACCAGATTAGCTGGATACAGAGAATACAAGGGTAGTACAAGTTGAGTAGCAAATTAAACTTTCACAGTGATAGACGACAAGAATATCATAGGGGACGACCGTGTGAGAGTTTTGCCTTTTTAGCGGATAAGCTTTGTCATGAGCCTTGTTGTTCACTGATATAACCACGGCAACACGGAGCACCAACACGACAACAAAACCAAAACGAGTGCTCGCACGCGACAATATATTCGACCGCTAATATACATGACACTATGACGTATCGATTCATCGTCCTCGCCTTAGACGATTCTCGAGCGATCTTACCCTGTTTCCTATCGACAAGGAAACAGCAAATCTAGATATGCGTCCGATAGTTTGCAATTGCAAAATTTATGCGGTGGACGACCGGGAACAAAACAAGCTCCGTATATAACTTGGGACTGTCGCTAACGCGTCGTTATGACAGCTGGAGGATTACTTGGAGGCCACACTTCTCGGATGTCGGCCAGAGGAACGATTGTCTTTGGAGCATGAAATTACTCATAGAATACCACTCTCTTTCACCAACTTTACAGTGGTTGTTTGAGCGGTAACAGCAGCAGCAGCAGCTTGCCTTGTATACGGGACGCGATATTTGTATCTGCATGTAACTACCCTTGAGATGGTTTCCGTGATTCCCATTTCAGTCAGAGTAGACGCCACGGGGGTACTGTCGAAGGCCACGAAGAAGCGAAGGTTAAATTGATGTGAGTAGTTTTCTTAGCGATCTGTCGTTCTCTGTTATTTAAGGTGAAAATGACATCCTTTGAGGAGTTGCTAATGAAAAAGCTATGACATCGTTAAAGGAATCATGCGAACCGTCAAACATAAGTACGCCACAACGGCTCTAATTAGTGACCCAGTTATGAGTGCACTCATACACGACGGGTTTAACGTGATCTAACGATTAGATCACCACCCTGAGGTAAAGACGGATTAAGGCTGAACAGGATAATTACAATGTTACAGATACGTCACAATGAGGATAGTTTACGTAATCGCTGTCAGGCAATAACGACTGGCCATATCAGGCAATGCGACATATAACAACTGTGAGTCAGAGTGGAACGAGAGGCGTTTCGTTAAGCGTTACGCGAAACCATTCGTTGAGACATCCAGCCTCTCACTGCCTCTTGGGCACCCAGAGGATTTTAGGCAGTACGACAAGTACTCCTTTATAAATTCCAGTGACGTAAATCTATCTCCAAAAACAAGACACTGATATAGACATTGAACTACCATTGAATAGCTGCCGTAGTGTTAATTGGCAAACAACTATATATGTGTAAGTGTTTCAATTAAATGTTAGCCGCCTTTCAAGAAAACAAAAACGAGCTCCTAATTCTATGGTACAAAATATAACATAAGGCTTCCTCCTTTTCGTTAGTCAATATTTCTACATCTTTTGGCAGTCATTTATATATGATACTACTAACCGTGTGCCCGGAGAAATTCTGCCAATCTGTGGAGATTAGTGCGCTCCGCCATGGCTGGTACTCCTGTGACGTACAACATTCAAGCGAAATTTCGGAGCACAATTTCGCGATGGTGACTCCTCGTCGACAAACAAACCCTCCAACGTTTCTCTCCGTATGCGCAAGTCTGCACAAAACGCAAAAGTCCAGGTGCGATCCGAACCTTTGGGTTAAGCGTCCACAACTGTGCGTGGTGGCACGACACACTCTGTTGCTGACTTCGAACCTGAGCGGATCGCGTGAATATCCCCAGTGAAAGATCACGCACGTCTATCGTGGTAAACACCCGGCGAACACCCGGCCGTATACGCTCACTGTAATCGGGACGGAGTATCTATGTTGAGCTACGCACGCAGCCAACTTCAACGTGACGCGTTGCTTATATTAGAACGACTGCTAAGTAGAACTTCGACAACCGGCGAAAAAATATATACGTCTCACATCTTTTACGAGTCTCGAAATCACTTCCGTCGTCATAAATTCTCCACTCCTGTCCCCAGAGCGTCACTGGGCCGAGATCATTGGTTGTGTACAGCAGCCGATCAGCGTCTGACGGGCGGCGACTGCTCGCAGTCGTCAGCTGAGCGCGGCGTCAGTAGCGATCTTCACGTCAATTCTTCATCCAGCAATAGGCAGCTCTCTCGCACAAGCCGTCCAGGTGGTGGTGGCTGCGGCGGCACCGGCGGTGGCAGGGGCGTACTTTCATGGTGCGGGCGACGAGCCCCGGGAAACGAAATCGACCACAAATCACAACTGTCCACATGTATGGTTGTTATTACTTAGACAAGCGCACGCACTAATGACAATACACCGGTGCCGTCAACTGCTCGGAGCTTCGATGATTCGAGCGTTTCGATATCTCTCATTGTAGGTTTCGATGAAGTCATCCCTCTCTACGTCCGTTCTATCAACAGAGGTTCGAAGTGCACGCTGCCAATAGGTGGACGTTACCGTTGGCTTACGAAGCGTGTAGGGATATCCATCTGTGCGGTACGGGGGCACACGACACGCTCATTGGTCATCGGCATACTCGGTACATCGTCACCGTCACTGTGTGCCCGTTCGATCGATATCGACTTGGTAGTATAGTACAACAAATTCTGTTCACTGGGGAAACATGACAGCAAAAGCAGTCACTCAGAGCGACCTATCCTGTGCAATGACAAGAGAGGTACGTCAGAGGGGGGAGTCAGCTCGTCAGCTGTATTTTGTTAACAGCGGAACTTTGGGTCGTGCTGCCAGAACTCTTTCGAGAACTGTTAAATACTGGTAACACATCGAGAATCACTAACGATAAAGGCGTCGCAGGTTCTCCAAGAAACTCACCATTAACAGCAATGTCAATACACACACACACAAACAATCTACAAAAACTGCAACTGCAATCTATTCGTCAAGCAATCGAAACTGTGCAGCCAGCAACGGCTGCGGTGACCGCACCGGGAGAAGAGCGCTAGCGGCTGCGATCAGCTGATTCGTACACAACCATAGACCCAGCCTCGTCAACAGCAGCAGTAGTAGCTGCAGAGATGAAACTTTTCTGGTGTTGGTCAGCGCAGACTCACTGTACGGACGTTGCCGACCGCGGGCTTTGTCAAGCAGTTGGCTAACGAGTCAGTGTGACTCTGTCAAATGTCTCTGCTCAAGTGTCGCCGAGCGGCTGCCGCCGCGTTGTCGTGTGTACGTCTACCTTCATGACAGGGGCCGCCGCAGCCGTGGGTAGTCGGGAGCCGGTCAGCGCCACCAGAGCAAGCGATGAGAGATAGATCAATAGACGAGGAGGACTGTAGTGGTGCAAGGAGCGCCCGTGGTGATTCGCCATAGGCTCATTTGCTCATCAGCCCTATGTGGCATGTAGCCACACAGGGTCATCCTGGGCGGCGAGATACTCGAGAGCTAAATCGACATAGCTGGTCCGGGTGGCGACAGCTCTCTATAGCAGCGCCGGCAGAGCTCAAAATAAATGCGTAACTGGATTTCCTGTCTGTATTTCGGTGTTGTAGCGACGCTGTATAATTGAGCGTACGAACATTTTTTTGTCGTGCGAACTCGTTTGGGTATACATTATTGTATTTAGATTAATTGCTGAGGCGAACACGTCTCCGTCGGCCTGATCGATAAATGAAAACCAACTTGGCCTTGAGAGACGGCGCGTTACGATCTATGATGAACACTTTGATAAAGTATTGTATACATGATGGATGTCAGCTAGTTTTACAGTCATGATCCCATATGAAATCAATTTGACTACATTCTAGTTCGTTACTATTATTATTATTATTAGTATTGATTATTTAGTTTTTTAAGGGACGTTTAAAAATCCGTGAGATGAGTTCCGTCGACGCGGTCAACGGTAGCGTGAAGCTACGCCGAACGCGTTCTAATTTCCAAGATCTCCACTCACTTAGTGGAGATCGCTGCTCAAGCTGAATAATAGAATAATGAAATCGAATAGAGAATTTTTGAACACTTTTTGTTTCGGCGACACTCGACACTACGAGCCACCATCGAGCCAGACAACCCAGACGAGATTCGGAACACTTTTGCTCAAATAGTGCCGATCTGCTGCCGGGTGCACACGATGCATGGAGAGAGTGTATCATTCTAAAACGTGGCTGATCGATGTCAGGGGCGTCAGAATGAAGAAACCAGCTTTGAGTTTGGGAACAGTCGGGGGCGAGATTGGCGAAATTTCAATTGCAATTCGTGGATCAAATTACGATATTGGCTGTGTCAATCAATATAAAGTAATTGGCGCGTTAACTTCAAGTTTCAGTCTCATGTTGAATAGGTGGGTGTGCCAATTTACGGCTTTTAACCAACGAGTTCTGGAGAGATTGGTGGATTTAATGAACGTAAATGCTTACATTTTTTATAAATTAGAGCCATCTATAATAGTGATAATACGATATTCTATCATTTCCGTCCGCAACATTTCCGACGTCGTAAGTCGAAGTTGGTGAACTCAGATTCAGGGGATAGAGGTGTTTCAATTTTGGCGGAGCGTCACCTAACAATTGTTTTGATTAAGCTTTGTCTCTAGAAACTACTATGCGCGAAATTGTTGTTAAAATTATGTTAATGTGTGCTGACGACCACTTACGGCCAAGGTCTAATGTTCGAAGTTGCCGAATACTCCTGTTGGATAAAGAAAGTCCCCTCTTTTTAGAATTGAGCAATCTTCAATCATAGTTACAAATAGAAGTGTTCTGTGGAAGCGTGATTATCTGTATTCACCGTTGATGCTATGTTTGATGCGGCGGGGCCGTCTCATTCTCCTATGTGAAGGACAGCACATTAGATCGTAATGCGTATGTATTTTAATGAAGTTCTTTGGTGTCCCAGGTAGGGGACCCGTGTTATTTTTGTGAGATCTACGAATCTGCCCGCTTTCTAATAATAATAATGAAGATGACGAGTGTACAGCAAGTATCTGAGGTTTGATCGTCGAGTCCGACTGAAGCGGACCTTATTTTTTTCGGAGGGAAATACCCGGAATGCATGGTACACATACGTATTGGGCGGTACATGCCAACGCTGGTGTGGGACTCACGAGCCGCGCAAAACCCGCGTACCCGAATGTTCCATCCGGGGCAACATGGAGTTTGCCATTAAAGAGGAGCGTCAGATTCAGAAGAGCTTGACCCCACTAGTAACCCCCCCCTCCGCAATCAGACTCAATCAGGCGTCTCCGGAATCTTTGCCTGGCTTTCTCTGAGAACGTAGAATGTGACCTACCCTCAGGGGAGGGGGTCCCGTCAACCGCAGCTCCGTCAGACACGTCATCTGTTCTTCCTGCAGAGCAGCACACTCTTACAGTGTGTGTGTGTACAACGTCGTCTGCGGCTGCGGAGCTACACAGATACAGAAGCGGACCCTATAGTGTTATACCACAACACAGATAGGTTAGCTAGCAGTTGGATACAGGGAGGTGTTTTCGTTGGCTTCTGTTGTTCTTATTCTGGGAAATTTGCTGCAAACGACGACGAGCCAAGTAATGGTTATCACAAAAGTAACAATAACACAGTAATAGGCAATACGTTCTATCTCAATATCGTACTTGCTCTCCGGCGCTCACCGATCGCAGAAATCTATGTCTCTGCGGATACGATTAATGCTTTAGGGACCTGGAAACTTTCGCCCGAAGTATGTGTAATTCGCCACGCTCAAATGGACCTGTATTGTGCTTACCACTTCACGAAGCTGGCAATGGTCATAGTCGTCTTGCTATACCTATGTCGCCTTCGACCATCAGCTTCGGTGGTAGAACATTAGGCTGTCCACTGCCCTGAGTGGTATTTTTATGGGCAAGTTCAGGTAGGATTAGTCCTTCCCCAGATACCTGTATTCTCTTAACAAGTTGATTCCTTATGCCTGTCCGGCTAAATATATAGTCCACGTTGCATTTCGGCTATTTAAGAAGAACGCCCCGCTGCTCTCAGGAGCCCGTCGCCGTTGGCTCAACATAGTCCAATCAGTAACATTTTCTAGGGCATCCTTCACATTAACTTATAGCATAGGCTATTATCATCTTCTCAGACTTTGTTTTCCGCCAGTTCGACCGCATTTCCCATCACAGTGACATCGGTAACACTGGCAAACTGTGTGAGAAACCGATCGGTATAGATTTGACAATCCTCTTGTAAGGCAAATAAATCGATGAGGGAGTAGTAGTTTCTATAACAAAAAAAACACTAGGTGTGGACTGTGATAGACCCTTATTGGCTTTTTGATTTTTGAAGCCCGTTCATCAGCCGCAGTATGAAGCCCCCAACAAAATCCCCGCACAATAGATATCTTTCCTATGACTTCAGTATTTTCGCAAACGAGGTCAAAAGATTCCTTGAGACTTCAGCTATGGCGAATGCCAACAACGCGTCGTCCACAATATTGATTCGGACACACATCGACATATAATTTGTGATTATCTGCCGATACGACGCTCTCTGCAGACATCTGCCGACATTTTCAACTTTACACTTGGAAGTTAAGGAAGTTATACAAAAATATATTGCAGATACTTTTATTGTTCGGGTTAATGTCGGGACCAATTTGTAGTCCGCATTGGCAAAGTCCCATTTCATTAATGCTTTAGCGCTCGTTCAGCGGCATTAATTAGTATTCGGCCATTAATTACTGTACGCAACGGTACTTTTTCTCTGGCGTTTGCTCGATTCCGTCCCATCATATTTACACTGCCAGAAATTGAGTGCGGCTCAATTCCACTGCAAGCATTTTTCATGTCCCTTTATCGATGGCAGGCTTCGATACCGTTTTGTAGCTTTCCTTCAAGGACCTGTCATGAGAGGAGGCCCCTGCGAGAGAAACTGTAGCGTTTAAGGCCACGAATCGGGATTAATCATCGCTCGTCTTTCCTGTCTCAGTCCTTATCGGGGCAGCAGGTAATGCTCGACTTATCACGGCTTGCTCCAACACACCCAGCTATGCGACCATCGGCAGGGCAATGTTGACCGTATCCCACCAAAGCACGAACTCTGGAGATCGAGCAGGCAATCACAAGCCGTGATTGTGTCCACCGGGGAACACCCGCATCGAAACGATGATCAATCAATCCATTCCACTCCAGCTCTACGTCGGATACCAGCGAGCTATCATCCCCGGCGTCATCACCAGCAACAGCACAATCTCAGCATCATCATCTGAACAGCTGACGCCAACGTTCAGCAGTCAGCCAGTCTAGAGATACATATTCATTCATTCTAGTGTTCATGTCCTATAGCTGTTGCTGCTGCTGTTGCTGTTGTAGTCAAAGTGTTCTTGGTGACATTGCTACCATCGGTGGGTTGTACCGCTTCCCTTGGACGTCACCACTACCACCAGCGGACACCGACTCTACCGTTGGAGGTGGGCCATCGCGACGACTGCTATATCTTCTCAGTTAGATACGCGCGTCAGCCTATCGCGGTGTGCACTGCCTTCTCTGTGTGTGGAAAGGCTGGCGCGGTGCGCGCTGTCTCGTGGTCCCGTCGGTTGCTGGCACCGCCAGCCAACCAGCCAACCACCCACCGGCTGAGCCGATCTATCTGCGCAGCAAGCGTATGGTTGTCCTGCGTTCTCGCGCGCTGCACCCGGCCACGATCGTCACCATCGTCACACGTTTTGGCCAAGCCAAGCCGACCGTCCCCGGGCAGTGAGTGGCGGGCCCACGAGCAGCAAACAGCAGGGCCGGCTGGAAACCGCCGCGAGAACAACGTTGGCACAGGCGAACAACTGCGCTGTTCCCGCTGCTCAACGGCTGCTGACGTTGTGCTGCCTCGGGAGGGCGCATGTCTACGCGTCTCCTCTGCCCCGCCGCCGCCTGATACACAGCAAGCGAGCGAGCGACAGCGCTGTGGTCGGTCATCTGCGCATGGATCGGTGGATACTCAGCCGCCATTGAGCGTTGTCGTCCGTCCATCGTCGTCGACGGCTCTCGCAGGCGTCAGCAACAACAGGCATCAGTGAGCGGGTGAGCGACTGTTCGAGTCTGCACTAGCCGTAGCAATATAGCAACAGAGGAGACAACGAGCAGAATAGCTGCTGCCAGCGGCCGTCACCGCAGCAGAGAAACTGTTCGTGTTGTCGTCAATACGCGTGGACGTGTCCGTCCCCGGCTGCGTGAGCACGGATGTGACTGTGCGTGTGTGTCTCTCTGTGTGCATGTGTCTATCAATGCGCGCACTGTGCAATGTCTAGTTACGAGCCGCTGGTTGCTGGTGCAGATCGCTGGTTAGCAACTGTCCCGGCGAGAGATACAACGACAGCAGTACAATAAGATATACAAGGTCGGAGAACACTCTCGCAGGTGGGACATCTGATGTCGCATTGCTTTACTGCGAACGCTTGACGACCGTCCACCGTTTAGCGCTGTTTTGTACGTTTGCTGCTACCGTGTAACAGTGACACTGGGAGGCACGCGCAAGCGAGAAACGGCAGCATCTGGACGAACTGCTGCTGCTGCTGCGACTCAACACCTGGCCAACTCCCGCTCGCGTAGACGTCACGTGCGGTCTCCTGTCATATCGAGAGTGTGTTCGAAACGTAAGTTGGCCGATGGAGAGAGGAGCGTTCAGTTATGCCGAGAAGAAGGCGGCGAAAATGCAGAGATCAAGCGACGTCGAGGCCGTCAGAGCGACTCGGCCGCTCGCTCGAGTCGAGTGACGAGACAGACAGTACAATTGTAGACGATAGGCCGTTGTTCGAATTCAGAATCAAGAAAATTGTACTTGTTCTTAGTTTTGCTATGATTTTCTCATGACCAAACGAAATTCGCTGGGGCACTCAAACGCGCGCGTACCACTGTTGTTTATCTGATGCCATTGGACGTATCTATTCGGCCCTCGGGGTTTTCGTCTATGAGGCTAACAGCAAAGCATCTGTGACGTCCGCACTGCCGACAGCGAGATTCACTCCTTTTTTTTGTGGTGTATTTCTTTTTTTCGTTCGAATCCTCGCCGCTGAGACCGTCTCCGCTGAAATCGCCTGCGCAGAGAATCGTCTCTGCGAGTGTTGAGGATCAAAAGATTATTCTTATCGGAATCAGCAGATACTGCGTTATCTTTTTTGTGTGTGCCCCTAAGTGCAGAGAGCGAGAGATTCGATTGTATCGGTGGCAGCTCGATATCAGATCAAAGAACGGACAGCTGAACTCAGCTGTGCGCTGATGCGCTGCTGAAGATCTATACATAAATGCGCAATTGTGGTTCAATGAGTAGACACAGATCTAAGGCGAACGATTGTGGTCGCCAACGCAGAAAGTAATGCTGAAATTGAATATGTACACGTTCCCCATAGTCCCGGCCTGAAGAGCGGCTAGTTTCAAGGTCAGATAATGTTGTCGTCATGATCTGCAGAACGAAAGCTGTGCGCACGTGCAACGCGCGAACATTGCAGTAAACTCGTTTTTAAGCACAGTAGCTTCCGGACGGGTTTCTCGTCAACGTGGATATGTAGTGCCGATGTAAACACCCGTACATTGAGTCGATTTTCGTCTGATATTTGCGACTGACAGAGATCTCTCAATTCAAGACCTCGCTTCGGAAATTCATCATACGGAGGAACGCACGAGACGTGGTCACATGGAATAAGCTAGGCGGGGCACAATAGTGAACTACCCAATCATTCGCATCAACGACTACAAAACATAGTTAGAGGGCGCAGAACGCCTGCTGGAGTGTCCCACGTATATGGTATATGTATATATTGGATGTGGCCGTCTGGACTGAGCATCACCCAAAAGAGTAAAAGGTTCCGATTGCTACTCCACAGTGGCCTGGCACTGTCGAACCTAGGTCACAGCCTGATTCCGTCACGGCAAAGAACCTTAGGCACTTTTTCTTGATGCCAACACATCGATATCAGTGTAGTACTTGCGTACACGAGTTGCTGCACGAAGCGCGCGCTCTCTCTCTCTCTCTCTCCTGTTGTTTTTCGTTCTTATTTCCTATATGTACCTAAGCAGACGGTACAGGATATTTTCAGGAGAGCTACTGGAGAAAAAGCCAGTCATACCTATACCGCTGTAGTGGACTATAAAGCAGAGCATGATTTTCACATGTGTGTGTCTGTGTGTGTCTATTTTGTCACCTATCCAAGAACTACCCTATTGGCCTCATTTTATTACACAATAAAATCCGAAGCTGTTATTGCTATCAGCACGATTAGCATAGCTCACTTGTATCTCCTTCAATCGAACTATGCCAAATTAATGTTGGCATAGAGGCAATATGATCGTAAAGCTCAGCCAAATCTAGAAGTGATCGTACCTAGCTAAAACACCGTTAACAGAAGATGGCAGGCACAACTGGTAACAAAACCAGAATTCACGAGGCGAGTGTCACAAATACTGAGACGGACATAGAGAGAACATGCTTACGATGCGCAGACTCTCAAAGTCATTCGGAAGTCACAGCAATATAATATCGAGCGAAGTGTCTCTTTTATATTTGAGACAATTCTAACCATTCGTCCAATTCACGCATATCTCAGACGACTTTTTTTGTTGCTTTTTTTTGAGAGAGAGAAGGAAATTTTTCTTAAACGACTTTTTTCTTTTAGAGGAGGAAATTGACTTGATTTTACTGTACATTATTATGGTGCGAAATAAGTTACCTCTTGAAAGTTGGTTTATCCCGTACTTGGTATAGGCAGCGTACAAGTATATTCGTAGCTTGAGTTGACATTTTACTCAGAATAAGCGACGGAATCGTCATATGTTTTGTTTAGTGGCTGGCACAATGAATTATTGGTTCCAACCAATCTACGGTAGTTATCAGTGTGACTGTTGTAAATTAGGGAAATAGTATCTGCCAGCGAATAGCTGTGTACCTCGTGTGATTACGCGTTCAGTGAACTTTTCCGATGGGACTTAACTCTCGAGACACTGCATTCATCCTTCCGCAGGCTGGGACAATCACCATTGAAGCTCATATCACAACGAGGCAGCTGGTACGAAAACCTATTTTGAGCTATCACCTCAATGTGGCTAACAGTACTTTGCCCATCGTCGAAGATACGCTCCCTCATGCTCTAGATTACAGGCGGCAATTATTATTATTATCCTTATATTGTTTGTTTTTGGAAGCATAATGCTCGAGCAAGCCGCGTCAATGTCTACACGCCGTTTCAGAGCCAATGGGTAAACTCTGTCACCAGCGATTTGATCGTTTCATGTCAATCGCTCGTTTAAGCTCGGTATGAAAGATAAACAGCTTTGGTAAAGATACCGTATTTTCATCACGAAATCTGTGTCCTGAGATCTGCGTGGCACGTACTTCGTATAGGTCTTATCTATACTGCAAGCAATAACTGACATTGAGGTTGGTGTATCGAAACATTAAGAATTCATGTGGTGTATCGCTCGCCTATCTATTATACTTATACGAAAATCGTCTGGCCATCATAGTATCTGCGTACATAATGGGCACGTTAAGTTCGCCAGTTATATAATTGTTCTAATCGTGGAAGCGTACGATGCATCATATTCAGGCTTCTTATACGAGCAACTAAACCAAGGTTTTTGATCATGGCAATATTTTGGCATAAGACGTGATACAGAATAGGTGGATGCTCATGCCGCAGGCTCGCTATTGCGTATCCCATTGCAGAAATGCAGAATGAACGCACGAAACTGACTGATGAACTCATCGGTCTGTTCGATTTACCTCTGATATGTATATACAGGAACATTTTTAAAGGCTATTTTAGTCGTTATTATATCTAACGCGAGATGACCGGGGTGGAATAGATTAATCCTACCTATTTAACCACGAACCTAGTTCGACTGTTGGCTGAACCCGCGGGTTGAATCAAAATATGATTGCCTGAAACATCATCAGCTTTTATGACCTCATAAAGGCGTGGCGTGGTCACTCGTTCGGGTGTTGTGGGTATTGTCTGGTCGTTGACTTATTGGGCGTGTTTGGTTGTTAAACAATGGTCCTTCCCGGTTACTAAGGTAAAATTAAATACTTCGGAGCATTCATATGGTGAACCCGGCGAAGTGTGACTTCTGTACGAACGCACTTCTTCTAGCCGAGACTACACTGAGCTTCGAGTTGTATTGCTACTTGTGGAGAGAAGGCAGCGAGAACTCGGTAATCCAATTGGCTTCGTCTAATGAAACTCTCAGAGTGTGTCCCAACTATAATGGCTGTCATTATTCTAATAACAACGACCCAACCCCGACCTCAATATGCAAAATATGTTGAGGCAGGCGCTGCGCCGTCCGTCATCCGGGCCAACTCAGCGGACTTCCGGCCAACCGCATAGTCAGGATTAGGGTCAAGACGTGAGGCCGATATGTACGAGGAGAGACTTGTCTGTTTAACATGATCCGGGGGTCGTCTCGTTGTGGAAAAATCGGAACGCTCCCTACTGCTGAAAACGGCAGGTTCTTGGAAGGTATGATGAGCCTTCGATCCTGTGATGTTGCAAATGATTGTCCTTACCCAGATCGCCAGATCTATCTGTCCATCTTTACTCTCGGGTGCGCCGACATGACGACGTTGATGAGAGGTCACAGGTTTCGCGTGCCGTCACCCTAGGCGTTTGTGGAACACCGTACAACTAATGTTGGCCAATCGAACCAGCAGAATCATGGCGTTCAAAGGATTAACCGTGAACGCGTGACGTCACAAGGAGACCCCTAAGCTTCAAGGATGCGTTCTCCACTGCGCTGAATCCATCATAACGAATAATACAAGAGTCACCCCACACCATAGGGGTATGTGACTATACCAGCTCCCTCGTAATATCATGTGAAGGGACTGTTTTATTTGTTACAAGCAACAGTGTCACTCTCTATCATATTGTTCATTAACATTTATGTGGTAATAGTACAGAACCAGAAAACGTTCGCAATGAACCGAAAAGCGCATGTCCTGCGACTCGACATAATTTAATGGCTGAACTTGGGAAAGCTATGTTGGTAACATGTTGAGGTTGCGGTTGATGGTTTTTCAACGCGTCCAGACTGTCTGCGATCCGTGACCGTAGAACACAATTTGACTTCCTCAATGGGAGAAGCAGCGTGTAAGCTTCCAGCCGCTCTGAGTGATGCCGACGGGGTAATTCAGTGAAGGGAATCGCAGTGGCAATGAAGGATGCAGTAGTACATAGTTGCCATACGTTCCCGATCGCATCAGAGCAACAGAAGAAAGTCGAGTGTCTGGGGCTATTTGGACGAGGGGTGAAGAAGCGCTCATAAAAAGGTTACCGACGTAGCGCTCACATATCGAGTGCTCAACGGGTGACAACAATGGTTGAGAGCAATGGTTCTCATGCACTCGCTGTCCCCGTTGTGTAAATCCAGGTAATTAGAGGCGGCACCAACAGTCGCGACTTTTTGTCAGCAGGCACCGTTCAGAAAGCTGTTAATCAAATACAAACAAAGAAAATTATAGTAAATATACCAATAAGCAACATGTTGCCGGGTGACGGTTAGCCAGCAAGTTAACGCAAGCGATTCAAATAAATTTCGGGGAGGGATGCGGCGTGAGACGATGTAATGATTGGCCATGCCAATTCCTCTTTTCATGTTGCGAAATGCAAGCACACGATGGCAGAGCGTGGCCGAGCTGGGAAGTTAATAGAGTATTGGTCAGATCAGTCATTAGTTCCTCTTAAATATGGCAAATATAATACTATATGTTTGAGTTAATTATTAGTTAATCAACAATATCTAAATTCAAATGAGACTCTGGCAGAGAACTGCACTGTTCGTACACTTCTAGGTAAACCAACTCTACCGCTCTAATAAGTGCATGCGCAGACCCAGCTAATTAAATCGCTCGATACTATAATTATCCCGACAAATGCCAAGTCGATAGTTTCCTTGTGTTGCGTAAGCTAAACAAATATAATATATTTCTGTTCATTCTCTACGTTTCAGATGGGGACCATTTTTGTTGCGCTTCCACAAATCGGACGTATGAATGTCAACCTGTTGGCGCGGGCATAATTATGGAAAATGTCTCTGCATTCAGTGACCTGTCATGGTACATCGGTCCTGGTAAGAAAATGATCATCCTGTACATGGCAGAAACAGATTGATGTCAACCCACTATGAAGTTTTATTTTTATTTGTTTATTTATTTTTTTTATTTGTTACCTTACGGTTAGGCCTACTTGTTCCACTATAAGGAAACAATGCTCTGTTCAGGGTTACTTAAACAACCTAATGAAGGTTGTTCAATTGGACAATAGAACCTTTCCGTTATAAGGAACGCTATCGAGATTCTTGACAAAATGAAGAGTCCGGACAGGTCAAGAAAAATGAGCCTCAGCTTGCTTCAGACCGTTCCCATAGATAACAATTCTCGACGAAAATTGCAGCCTTACATGTTCTACCTTTTCAAGCGCGGAGTTCAGCATCATGTGCTCGTGTGGAATACATTGGGCCTAGCAGCGTGAAAATCGAATATTTTGTTGAACATGAAATATAGTCCATATCCACTAGGTAAATAACCACTACGACGTGTACAGACTAAAACGCGATTCATTTGAAATTAATTCGTTCGTGAAAGAAGTTTGTCTCAATTTAAATAAAAAAAAATGATGATGTCACAATTCGCGATGATGCCATCACATGCAAATCACTCATGAGTTCGTCATTTTTCGCAAAACAATGACAAACACTGTAAGGCGTTTACTCAGGCGAAGTTTTGAGTACTCATTTTATGTTTTACGTGCTGTTGCAAAGACGATGATGAAGTAGACCTAAGTTATTCTAAATTGTTGTTGTTACGGCAGTCTCAATGTTTAGCTTGATATCATTGACTCCAGCAGCGTCGCTACTAACCAGCTGATTTATTTAATTACGAGCTCCTCTGGCGGGGCTTGTAATTAAATATATTAAATACAAATGCACAACATGCTCTCTCACGGCCCCTAATCTTCTTTTAGTACTTCTTATCGATAGTAGAGAATCCTTATCAGGGCTCCGACGCGAAGTCTCTAAGAGTGTCTCTCTCTCTCTCTAACTATCACTCACAATCTGGCGCAATCAACTAGTAACATTTTGTGTACATTTTGAGATACTGGGTCGCATCCATTTACAATATATCGAGCCACCTTTTTTCAGCACTGGTAGCTGCTCGAGTGACCACTCACTGGAATCAGCAGCGTTCAACAAACGTCGACTCCGGCCTACTTACGTGAGTATCCGGGATTACAATCACCTAAGCGCCCTTCATGAGCGAATTGATTAATTCCAAATTATTGTCTATTACAGCGATTAATTTCAATTGCAATTATGAAATGGCCAGCACATCGCATCCAGTTCATCGAGACATATACTCCGATTAGTTTCACTGTAAGCGTGCTGACACGCTACTCACATTACCGCCATTGTAGTATACCACAACAATAGGGAGTTGTCGTTGAAAAAGTCAGTCTCCGACCTCCGGGTGATGCCAGAAGTGTTTTTTTTTATTATAACGGCCACACACCAACTATTTGTCGGTCAACAACAACTGGTACAATGTGTATGTGTTCACAGCAGAAATATGCACCGCTGCGATATTCTTCAACGTGAGGACATGAAATTGCACAGTCCAGATTCTAATCGAATTAATTCGAGTTGACCGCGCTATATATGATAGAAGTAGTCTATAATCATTGTTCTAGCACACATCGGAACGTATTTTCTTTCGGCCTTTGAATTTACGGCTTGCTTCTAGCATCTGTTTCATAGCCATGGTATCCCGTCCGTAGGTTTCACATGTATTCTTTATGATCGAAATGGATCAGCGATATTTTCAGTAATTTCCGTGAGTCCTCGTTTTGTTCATGACTAAGCATCAGCAACGACTTAATTCTTCGTTGCCAAGTACGTGTGACAATCAGCTCGGTGCATGCAACAATCCACTGGCTCCACGCCAAAATTCGATTGTCCAAGATCATATAATTCAGATCGTCGGAATTGACCACTACCATGAGACTTAAGGGAGTGGTCGCGTCCACGATGTGGTTATTAAGCCGAATCAATGTATACCCGAGACTTGTTACATTAATGGACATTAATATGTATTCCCTTGGGGGTGTTTTTTCCGCCTTTCTTTGGACTTTAAACGTGTTAAAGGTTTTAACAGTGTACCTACCGTCATTCGAATATTAACCTATTTAGAGGTTTCACAGACTCGTGCTATCCACATGATACTTTTTCTGCCTGTGTCAATTTCACTAGCTATTGGTGAGTCGGATATACGAAACTCATTTCAACTAGAATAAAATTAAATTTTAACTAGAATGGCTTCAATCGGACAGCTTTAGTACCTCTCAATAGTATTGTCCGAGCACACATCCGATGTGTATTACATGTCAAATTTTCTTTGGAACATATCAGTAAGTGGCGTGTATTCGTCCATTACTTTATAACGTGTTAATCCCAAACTGTGTTGTCATATGAATCTGAAGTTAATGGGGTTATCCAGATATACAAAATATAAGAACTTACGTTTCGTCTCATGTCTGCACCCCCATAAATATGGGATACTTTTATTTAAATTACATTAATTAATTCATTTTACCTACGCGTTGTAAGTGACTATCTTAGGTTAGCGGCTGTAGTACATAGTCCTTGTGCATCATACAGTTAATCGGTTAGCTTAATATATAAACGAGCCCAAAATCGGTACATTTCTAGTATTTCCCACTCAGTTAAACGCTCTACGCTATAGCATGACTGCATGACATATGTTGATGGTCGCATGTTGATGGACGTACGCTTTTGTATTGTTTGTTTGTTGGTTGGCTGGTTGCTCGCTGCCCGCTTCGTCTCCTGGATAGGACAATCTCAGGCCACGGATGTTGCTTGTCCTGTAGCATTGTGTAGGACTGGTGCTGTTGTTACCGCTACTGCTGCCTGTTGTTGGCTGTGAGCTATACCATCAGCAGATAGAGCGGTGACGACAGCTCCTCTGGCGCGAACGGAAGGCCTAGGCCGCGCGGCGGAAATTCTCTTCGCTGCTAGGCTCCCCAAGGCAGCCAGCCAACCGGGTAAACTCCAGCGCATGCCTGCATGCTCTGTTCTGTGCTGTACTGAGATCTCTCCTAGTATATATCTCCTCTCTCTCCCCGCCGATATCTCTGCCTGTTCCGCCGCTCTGGGCCATGTGAAACCGCTCGCCATTGCGCAGTTCGAGAACGAGCAGATGATGTGCCGACAGCCAGCGACTTAATCTGACCAGAATTACTACGTCCTATCGACGCATTTTCTGCACCAACAGCTCGAAGGATTTTCACTGAAAAGTGCTCAAAATGCTGTTTCCCGCGCAGAGGTCCACATTGAAATGATGTGATATCAGATAATGCGTACAAAGTTAGACGCGTCGACCTTACGAGCGACTCGCGCCATGCGTTGATCCGACGGCCAATCGATATCGGCATAGGCACGGACCGTGTTTGTCCCGCGGCGGCGACAGGAGACACCATATGCGAATTACGCCGTTAAGTGGGAGAACTACCGACAATTTCAACGCCATCACAGTGTCACCATCTGCGACTGTTTGGACAACAAACCAATGAAAACGACAAGGTGTGACAAACTCCGTAATCGATTCTGGCGTTCAACACCGGCCACCGGATGCGGATGAAATGTGGCGGTGATAGATAGTCGTTACTAAGCTCACTGTGTTTGCCTACCGTGGATACTCAAAAACAGAACGATGACGTTGACGTCCGGGTTTAAGCAGACGTGCGCCTACGCCTTTCGATTTGTCCTATGCATCCTGCGGCATATGTAAGTTTGTGTAGGCTCTTCAGTGGACGCTTATCACTGGCTGAGTAAATGGGTTTGGACCGTCTGCTCTGTGACCGACAGGGTGTTCGGAAAGTCGCGTGAGCTTGTGGTGTTATCAAAAAAGAAAAAACAAATAGAAAAGGGGAAAAAAATTAACACTTTCTAATTTTTCGAAGGGTAAATATTTAGTGACGAAAGCGTTCTTTGAAAGTGTTAAAAAACATGACGCATACGCATTACAGTGGTAGCGGCGGTGGCGGCGGCACCTTCTGAACACGTTCATACGTTTTTTGAACAATTTTTCATAGTATCTCGATAGCGGGTTAGGGCGTGACTTTCCGATCACCCCGTACGTCATCATTGTGTTTTGCTTTTTGGACCACTTGAATTCAATTCAATTCAATTTCAATTCAAAAACACCTTTATTAACAAAAGGGGGTTTTACATTTGGTGTACAAAAATTAGTTAGTGCATAGTATATGCATGAGTGTTTCTGAGCATTCGTGTCGCTCGAAATGAAAACATATTATTGACTCTTTCGGTCCTGGCGATTTGTACTGTTGATATGGTTTGTCCACTCCGCAGATTATTTTGTCTGACATTAAAATATTTATAATACGAGTTTGATGATAGT
The DNA here is from genome assembly GCA_019614645.1 of Stratiolaelaps scimitus. NCBI lineage: Eukaryota > Metazoa > Arthropoda > Arachnida > Mesostigmata > Laelapidae > Stratiolaelaps > Stratiolaelaps scimitus. Next base: position 979,225 of record JABWDB010000018.1, on the reverse strand, counting down.
AACCTTTTGTAAAAACGCATATCTGCCTGTTTGTGTAGGTCAGTAATTGGAGGTAAGGTAAGAGTCGAGCGATCGATGCCACATCTAAGCGAGACGCGTGTTAAGAACTTTGATCGAACTCGTTCCATAGCATCTAAATGTTTCTTAAGATATGGTCGCCAAACTTCACAGCAGTATGTAAATTTCGGTATAACTAAACTCTTATAGAGCTGCATATAAAATTCCGGCCTTTTCACAATAAAACAACGAAATAGTGTGTTACAAACTAACGTTGCGGACTGAATGACTTGTGTAATATGAAGGTTAAAATCTAAGTCCGGTGAGACCATCACGCCCAGGTCCCTCATACATTTCACAATCGGTATAGGCTGGGCGTTAAGAGTATATATGTGAGGGTCTGATAGACATAATGTGCCACATTTAGGAACGGATATAATCATATCATTTTTAGAGCACCACCTTGAGATGGCATCAACGGCTTTCTGCAGATCGCGTCTTTCGGTTTCGGTCTTCGACGGGCCGTAAAGCTTAAGATCATCCGCGTAAAGTTTATGTGTTATGGACTGCGGAATAGTGTTTTTTAGGTCTAAGATGTAAATAGAATTGTTCAAGATTGTCTAGGATTGTTGCAATAAGTAGTTCGCCAGCAAGCCAGCTATCACAAAGGTACGCAAAGAGATGAAACAATTTGACAAAGATGAACTTAATTGTTATTATTTCCTAAATTTGGGCTAATTGAGACAACTTGAGGGTTTTGAAGGCGTGTGCTACAACTTAACAACACCAATAGGAATACTTGAAAAATCAAATGTTTCGAGGATAAATGCATTATTATACATATGTATAATATGTCTTGTCTAATTCGTTTCGTTGACTTCGGCACATCATCCTATTAAATTTTTTTTAATTTGATTATGAGAAATACGCATCTTACTAGTCGACTCGAACTGGGTGCAACCAGCGATCCGTGGCGTAATAATTTTTATATACATAATGAGTGCATGCCATACAGAAAAATCATACCGTAATTACGCCTAAACTCAAGTGAGCATTCATCGTCACGTTCAATATCAGACTTAACTGATGGGGTCAGTGCAGATGCACAGTGATTATCTAGCTGTTGTTCTCTAGACTCCATACGTGTTTATCGAAAATAGCTACCGCCTGTAATATACCTGCGGTACGATCTCTGAGGAAACTAAGCATTTGTATCCGCTCACTTACCCGAGAGTACGTGCGTTGTATGTAGATTAGCCGAAGTTATAGATGGCTTTCTCACAGCTGAGCACAAACTCACAGCGCGAAATTAAGCGTGATAATTTCCTGCGCCGAGATCCGTCGAGAGAGCGAGTAAGAGAAAGAGACGCTCAAGGACAAAGCGTGCCATGTGCGTGACAGGGTTTCTATGCGGGCCAGTGTTTAATCATCTACCGAAGTGGAACAAGCTGGCTGGACGAGATTGCCAGTCGAAGAAAATGGTACTATACTGTCTATGCCTGCAGACAGTAATGGTAAAGGTGATGCTTTATTGGTTTATTAAAGGAGCTGAAATTTTACAGTGCTTAAGCTCTCTTATGTGTAGAATTTGACCATTTTTGTAAGGGCCGAAATCTGCCACAACCCATTATCTTTCCAATCGTTATGATTATGTACTACATTATTATTAGTAGGGTATGATATGCGAACTATAGGCTGTGCGTTGTTTCTATTTTCTTGCAATATATCCCCGTGGATTTTCGGCTAGATTCGCTTACTCAAACAGTTCTGCTGCTCGTTTACGATAACGTTGACCAAAAGCCCAAACGTCCGTATGTGGTATAATAATTCAGAAGGATCCCCGATTAGGGACCGTCTTGAAATCATATGCCTACGCCAGACGTTTAGGGTCGGCGGGTGCGGGGAGATTGTCAACGTTCGAAAGGCATTGGCAACCACACTTGACGACGTCATATCGTACCACTGATATTGACGAGGCTAGCTAACATTTCGATCAGCTCCACCCACCAACAATACAAACGCTCGATATGTGTCTGCATGATGCAAGCAGAAATTCGGCATATGTCTTCGGCCTCGGACAGCGAAGCGCTACATGGTCAGGAACGATTACTGGTCGTGGTTTGATGACCGCTCGGTAAACCTTCAAACAGTACATATCAACCATCTGCTCTGTCTCGGCAGAGGGCACCTTTGCAACAGAGCGAGTATATGAACATGTCTAGGCGTTCCTGTGTACTGTTGCTTGGTTGTTTCTGTAAGAAAAAGTCTATGCGTGTTGTATTAAGTAGCGAACAGTTATGAAGCGAAATAAAAAAAAAGTATAATATGAATGAGGAGAGATCACAAGAGTGAGGTGCAATCACCAAATGCTTAGTATTAGATGGTCTTGAATTTGTATCTCGTTTATTAGTTAATTGTCAGTAGTTGCAATACACCAGTGCAAGACTAGAGGTAAAATCGGTGCATGAGACAAGGGTCATAGGAGAAACTTCTTTGAAAATATGATAGAACATAATTCAAACGTTTCATCCACTGTGGCATCGGGCTTCTGGGCGGCGATGAAGTAATCGAACAGTCTTCGTAATGACGTCTGGGCGATCAGCAATCTCGGGTTCCCCCAGAATAGGATCTCAATCGATCTCCTCTTGGTTAGAGGAGAGGATAATTTCTACAATTAATTATCTTGAATAGTACCAAGGAAAAGAATTTATGTTGTGCGACGCGGCAAAATTGGAACCTTCATAAATGTATAGTAAATACTATAGATTAGCGTAGTAAGCGAATATAAACATACTGTAGTATTAGGTCGATGCATAAGTTTCCGCCGTTTCATGGAAAAAATGACGCACTCAGATTGACTTAAAGCAATTCACATATTTATTATGTACTCCCCGTTGTTGTTGTTCACGACCTCCTCCCACCTTTCAATAAGCTGATGGATTCCATTTTTACAAAAATAATTGTTTTTTTAGTTGAAAAATGCGGCCAACCCCCGTTCAAGGTCCTCTGAATCGTAGAAATGCCGGTCACTCAAAAAATTCGCCAGTGAACGAAACAACAGGTGGTAATCCGTTGCAGCAAGGTCTGGCGAATATGGTGGGTGTGCAAAAACTTCCCATCCGAACGCTTCAAGTGCCGCTTTGGTGTTTTTCGCGATGTGAGGCCTTGCGTTGCTGTGGAGGAGGATGACGCGGCCTCGCCTGTCGCGTCTTTTCATCTGAATAGCCTCGTTAACACGATGCAAATGGGCTATGTAGAGGTCGCCCTTGCTGTAGCGGAGGTTAGACCACAGCGAAAGCCGAAAAAAGCAGGTCTCGGAAATGCACTTGTTTATTGCCTGGAATCACTACCTTTCGAGTCTGATTTTGAGTTGAAATCCAGTTCACAGAGAAAATCGAACTACGCAGGCGTGTAGAGCGGGAAAAAAAAGCTTCGAAACCAGTCGGATTCAAAATTAGTGGATGGGGCCCTGGTGTAAAGGGCAGCAGGTTCAAACAAACGGCGGAAACTTATGCATCAACCTAATATTAATAAAATTCTATACGCCATTATGAGTGATTCCATTTGAAATAAATAGTTGGCCGTTGTTTCTGGATGATCAGTCACATGGCAGACGCATGTATGGGTTTCGCGTTTGTGAGAGGTAAAAAACGGTATTAATTATTACAAATGATAATTTTATTAACTTTGAAAGGTAGTGATTAATGAAAAACTCCGTTTGAATACAGGCGAGTTTGTTTTGCATTGTTTGTGCTTGTTTTGCATTTAGCCATTTTTGCGAGGGCCGAAATCTGCCACCACCCATTATCTTTCCAATCGTTATAATTATGTATTACATTATTAATATTATGATGGTCGTTGAGTGCCTGCGGTGGGAATCAATTTTGAACACAGGACCACGTAAGGACAGTGTGATAACGCCCGTTTATGCCAGTCAGTCGAACTACCGAGCGGTGTCGAACTGATATCTGAAACTCGAGCAATTCTAAAACAAACAAAAAAACAACGTTGAGGGGAAGTTGAGCATCCCATCCGCTTGTGACTCTGGTGCACTGTCCGTATCTTCATTTCGTTGGAGTCTCTAATCGTCTCGTATTTTCGTAATGCTCGTCAATCGTATACATTTCAGAGTGCCGAACATACTTGGTCGACGCTTCGCCTTTGGCTCGATTGCTAAGGAAGGCTGTGACATCCCGGTCCCCTCAGTTCTGCCCGAAACGCATCAACGTACGGAGGCAGTGGATGAAAGAGCAGATCATCAACTCGTACCTGAGATCGGCGGTGGGCATGAAGACGAACAGCGTGCACTTCTCAACGATGTCGATCGGCTATTCCGTGTCGTTCGCGAGACTCCGAAGAACAATCGGCAGAGGTCAGAAGCTCTCCAAATGCGTAGTGCACCACAGCAACGAGTGCACTCCGGAGTGGTGGACGCGAGCCCTCCATCCCCGAAGGATGCCATGCACTGGACATCACTATGGCTGAAGTCGTCCGCATGGAGCCAGCCTATCATATGGGACCTGCCCGTGAAAGCCCTAACGCCGAAAGTAAACCTGTGTTTAGTAACTATCTGTGAAGACAACCCTCTATGAAACATTCATACCCCTATGAGGGAGCTTGAATCAATTTTGCTTACTTAGTGGTGATCACGCTCATTATCAGAGCACTCTACCCACTAGTGAAATGCATTCGTCGCTTGTTGACGAAGGCTGCCTAGATCCCTCGGGAATAGCACAGCAATTGTCCCACCTATATAATATCTATCGTATCCACTATCTACGTTTTAAATTTGTACTATCTACAATACATTCGGATAGATCAAACTCGTTGCAAACCGTCATTCGGTCTACGTTATGGATAACACGCGGGCGTGACGCTTCGCAGGTGACTCGCCTGACTGGGCCAGGCAATGGTCTGGCCGTTCGCAGCTCACCAGTTTTCATCTACCCGTCAGATTGTCAAGCTGGCAACGCCACTGTGGAGTTTATCGTCTGTTTCAACATGACCGGTTGGTCAATTAGAGGGGTAATGGTATGGTGCCATTAGTGAGTGGTATATGATGATGACAGCTTTCCAAACTTCATCAAACTTGTTGCCCGAGAAATATTGGCTCAGGTCATTGCGTCCCCATATTGGGCTCATACGAATTGACTAGGCGTGAAATGTCATTGAGTTATAGGCTGTCGTTATATAATCCTTGCCAATGAAAATTCTAATGTGGATATATCTCTCGGAAATTGAACCAGGTGGTCTATCGTTAGCCACAGCGGAAACGGCTCTCCGAGCGCGGAAGATTATTGGAGATGAAAAACTCCTAGAAACGGATCAAAATCGGCCAGAGGTCTTTCTTGCATCTGCTGCCAAAGTCGGTACGCTCACTAAAAATATTTCATGTTGTTTAACTACGTTATATGTTCAATATTTTTTTCAATTTTTTTCACTGATTGCTATTCATAGCATTATATATATACATATATTAGTGAATTCGAGCTTTTTGTACTCGAACAATAATATGGGGTATTTGAACACTAGCAAGTAAATCAAACAAGCCAACAAGCCAATGAGAAACTTAAAAAGAATGACAGCAAATTTATATAAAAAGGACTAAGCTTATGGCGATCTAATATCAAATCCGAAGGTGGTCTAACGTCGAGTTTCCTGAGGATAAGTTGTTCGGTATCTGCAAAACGAAACGTTCACGATTAAACAAGAAATTTGTAAGAGCCGAAAATTAGTTGTTAAACTTTCTACAGGCCTATCATAATACTTATTATTATTGATAGAAAATCAATTGTAACTCATTTATGGTTGCAGGTGCGTACGAGATCGCTACGGCTACAGAATCCGTCGAAGTTTTCATCTGCAGGTTCCAACCGGAACATGTTGGCCATAGGTACGGATGGACTTTCATTATTAACGGTTGTTAGCTGATAGAATTATTACGCAGAGTTTGAAATTAACTCCAGGCCACCACCAAAAGGCTCTTATCGATATAAAACAAAAGTGGACTCATATACATAGTAGCAGTTTACGTTACGAGCAGGAGTGTCCTACAAGACACGCAAGCGAACACATATATGTGTTCAGTTATGGATGTCCTTCGTGGTGGTGGTGCGTGGGTGTCCGTGCGTTTGAAGAAAATTTCCTCCTCTCTCTCTCTCTCAAAAAAAGAAGTCATGGATGTCAACCATGGTGGAATGCTCAACGCTGTAAAATCCAACCTCGTTCATTTGCAGGGGCTGTTTGGCAGCAGGCTTCTCGTACTTCCTCTGTGGGCTGAGTTCGGGTTCGCCACCCTATCGTGTAGTTGCCACAGGTTTCTCCGGGCAAACTCGTTTTGTCCTTAGTCGATCGTACGCTGGCGACTGCCCGCGATTGCCACTCTTTCACTGCCATTTTAACGAAAACAGCAGCAGCAGCAGCAACAACAACAACAGTAACAACAGCAACAATAACGTCGTTAAGAACAACAACGCTAACAGTAACAGCAATAGCAGCTGCGGCAATAGTGTAGCCGAGCCAAAGATTTCTCCGAACGAGTTCACCAGCCAGGGTGTCATGGGCGAAAAGGCGAACCCTGGTACCGGAAGTGACTCGAGCAAGGGACGTCCTCGAATGGTACCAGCCTGCGGTGTCGGTCCAGATGGTCAACTGGTTCCAATCGCACGGCCGTTCGATACGATCGACCCGCTCTCCACAACTTCCATTGTTCCACAGGAAACAAATAATAACGTCGAACAGCAGGTGAGGTGAATTTCCTCCTGCACGCACCCGAGGAACACCTGTCAGCGTTAGAGTTACAGAGTAGTGCGTGTAATTTGCGAAATATATGAGCAGGGTATGAGATGTTGTTTATCTCCGTGAAGTGCCATGAACATGAAACTTAGGGAATTAGCGAGTGCTTCATTTTTAATATACTCGTCATAAAGAAAAATACTAATTTGGTGAGAAAATGAACGTCTCGGCATCAACTTTGACGTCGTGATTCTCACCCTGTGGGAAGGTATCGTGGTAAACCAAGATTACTTTGCATTGTTCGAGGACAGTCGGTTCATTTGCTGTTAACATCTTATGAGAACAATAGGCAAATACGATGCATCAAATATATAGCTATGCTTCAATAAGTGCCGCCACTTCAGTCGTACGACACTGTGCGATTGTCACGACCTACGTGTGCTCGTTCGCCATTTATCAGCCAGCTTGTGAGTTCGCTCGCAAAGGAATTGCACTCCCCTCGATTCCAAATCGTCACAGACTACGTTTCTGACGTGGTCGAACGTAGCATACACGGCGCCACGGCCGTGTATGCTATTCGCTTTTTGAAGACCGATCTCGACCTCGTATGAAGTAACAGAACTTAACATTGAGTGAGCTGAAAGGGAAGATGGTTGAAGATGGTTTTTATATACTTTGAGAAGGAACTGTTTTTCTCGATGATGACACCCAACGTGTACACGTAAAGAGGGAGGCCCTTCAGAATGTCGAACTTCCAGCCGACTGATCAGTTTGAAATGGGACGCCAGAAGGTGTCGCATCGTCTGCGTGAAAATAAAATCTATTCAAAAAGCGGAGAGGGAGTGGGCCACCCACGAACTGTCTAGGCAGCAGAAGCGGGAGAGGCAATAACAACGTAGACGATATTTCATCTAACTCGCTTTGATGCGTAGCATCAATGACCCTTGGAAATTGGATTGGAAGTTCACTACTGTATTCCCCGTATTTGACTTCTTACTTACGATTCATTTTGATCGATGCAAATGATTCACCCTATCCGCTGGGTGAACGTTTCGCGGCAGTAAGACCACGACGGAAACTGACGATTTGGAATCGAGGGGAGCGCAATTCCTTTGCGAGCGAACTCACAAGCTGGCTGATAAATGGCGAACGAGCACACGTAGGTGGTAACAATCGCACAGTGTCGTACGACTGAAGTCTCGATACTGGGTGAACTGTTTTTTCGAGCTGACCCTCAGCTGTTCCCCTATATGACAGGCCTCAGCTCTTAACCTTTTACGTATTACTATGACACTGGGTTAGAAACCAATTTGAGCATGAATTTAAACAGGCCAGAAAAATAAATGAATAGGTCGAACAGAGCACAGAAACACGAAATGGATTCACGCCATTGTCTCGCGTGCGTGCAAATTTATCCAGGTATTTACAACAAACAACAACAACAACAAATAACAACAACAAACAACAGCAGCAACATTGTGTGCTAATATGTTTCATCATTGAAATTGTGATTACAGCATGCAAAGCAAGCAAACGGCGACGATAAATCAAACTGCTCGATTGCCGCCGTGCCGGAGACGGGCTCGTCAGCAGAACGCTCTCAAACAGCCTGCTCAAAAGGTGAGTAGTTTTTCCCGAGATAATGTTGTACAATTTCCTCTTGATTGACAATAACCAACACATAATCAATAAGATATTGAATATTTTTATTGAATATTCTCGCCTAAATGTTTGTCTCGATTCGGCTATTCTGTAGGGTCAGGTGATGAGTCCCAGTTGCCAGGGTCGGTACTGGAAGTGTGCGTTCTCAATTGCATCGAGAGAAAGTCACAATCAGCGATGCTGCGAGAAATGGCGGTGTTACTCAACGATGAACGGTACTTCGACACGATTGCTTCAGAGTTAGCGGAGTTGCGGCTGAGTCTTAATCTCCGAAAAGCAACATCTGAATCTCCTGGCTGTAAACAGCCGCAGGCCGCTTTATGGCCCGAGCCCTGTGACGGACATACCCATTTGAATAACAGGTGGATTTGTTATTCTAATTTGTTTATCGGGTGGGGTGTACTCCCGAGTCGCAGGTTCAAATCCAAACGAGTCTCTTGACCAGTCGTCGCCAACCTGATTTCGTAATCGCTCCATCCACATAGAGCGTGTTAATTCCATTTGTGGTAACATAACGAGTGATGGCAATTAGCCCAACTATCCGCGTGTGTGTACCCTATGCGAGCCCCACATAGCCTTCACCCCTTATGATCTTCCACATCCTCAAGGGAAGAAGTTTGTCGTGCCTCCCTTCGGAAAGGTGATGTCCATGAAAAATATGCATCTGCAAGTGGGGTAACGACTAATGTGTTAGTCTACACAACACTTTTCAGGTAGGACTTCAATGGAAATTGCCGAAGGAACTACCTTTCATAACGAGAAAGAATAATCTAACGCATCGCACGTCATTGCTAATTATCCTCCCGCAGAACCCCGGTGACGTTCGATCTACGCGTTTGCGGCCTCTGTGCACCAAGTCGGGCGCTTCTAAATGAGACGCGCACGCTGCGACGGCAGGCTATTGCCCATTATAAGCAACAGGCATCTACCGTTAATGAGGGCAAAGTTACGGTCGAAAACAACGTCTGCTTAAGTAGCGCCCCTGAGAAGAGACCAGAGAAGCTAGTCAGCAGTACTCGTTCGAGCCCTGAAGTTGCCAAATACTTCAACCAGCGATACCGCCTGATATCTCGCTTCAAAAATGACCTTCACCTAAGGTACGTATACGGAGCAAGAACACTTCACCTGCCGATGGGCTGGGATTGGACGGGTCAGTCGGTGACGCGCATTCCCCCCTGCGTCAGTCTATTGCTGGCATGAGTTCGATCCGCGCTGAGGGCTAAAGGATCTTTCCTATGAAAAGAAGTTCCTTTGGTGTCTTAGCTCATGGGGTAATGGTGGTGGCATACAGAACAACAACATCCCCATGGAAATGGATTAGGGCCACATAATCTATGAAGGAAATATCAGCGTGCAGTGACTCGAAACCGATGGCACGTATTGAAGCAGGCTCATATGCCGTCAGTCTCCTTCTGGGCTAACTGCAGCACTGTCGAGTGGGTTGAAAAGCCCCCTGTAAGACCCTCCATACCTATCAGACCCGTTACAGATTAGAGTCTACTGGTATTTCTAGCCATCCGTTTAATCCGGAAAATAAAACAATTAGTTAGTGTTAGTCAGATCTAGTTATGCCATATATATATATATATATATATATATATATATATATATATATATATATATATATATATAATCATTATCTTGCATTTATTTGTGCTTTTTATATGTCACCTGTAGTGAGGAGGCGTGGTTTTCAATCTGTCCGGAGGAGATCGGCAAACATATAGCCCGTCGTGTTGCAGGTCTGTCCAGGTTGAGAGGTGGACGCCTTCTTCGAATTATGGATCCTTGCTGTGGTGCGGGAGGCAATGCGGTTCAATGCGCCGCGATGTCTGAAATCGAACATGTCTATGCCAACGATCTCAAGGAACACGAGGTGCGGTATCTCATTGTAAATGTTACGTGCCTATAATAAGATATAGTAGGATGTAGCTTCATTGGCTTGAAATTGATTTACAAGGCTATCACTAGCTCAGATCACGTGTGCTAACTTAGCAATTTATTATTAGTAGTGATAGTATTATTTTTATTATGGTATAATAGTATTGTATTGACACCATGCATTACATTGCTATTCTTGAAAGTCATAATTCTTAGCTTGGATCAAAAGTATCCTCAGTACATACATAACTAATCGACAATGATATGTGCGAGCCTTCACAGCGCGATGCGAGTTGTTTAGATCATTGATCAGTAATTTTCGACACTTTGCAGATTGCGAGCGCACGCCGGCTAGCAGCTCTATATGGAGTTGCACATAAAATTACCTTCAGCTGTGGAGATCTATTCAAGCTGCGCTCTGAGGATGTCGGCGATATCGACGCCTTAGTCTTCAGCCCTCCCTGGGGTGGTCCCGAATACCTTGGCAAGCCCACCTTCGATATTAGTGAGATGACCCCATCGTACTCCGCTATTCTCCGCCATTGTTCGCACTTCTCAACGAATATGGCCGTTCTTCTCCCTCGGAACGTATGCCTTGATCAGTTGGCGTCGATGGCCGAGGAGTTGGGCGCTTCGAGAATCGAAACCGCCGACGCGGTCGCCGTCGAACTGGAACTCAATCTGATCGGGAAGAAATGCAAGACCGCCACTGTTTATTACGGGGAACTCGTCAATCGCATGACCCATCAGGGATAGCTCGACAACGGATGGAATCGTGGTGTGTGTCGTATGTCGCAAGAGGGAAATTAAGGAAAATCTGTACATAATGTCGTTTAGAGATGAGTGCTGCTTGCAAAGATCAGCAGTTGTCGGTCAGAAGCGATTTTTCCTAAAAGGCGAATGAGCTAGTGGCTCGGCCAGTAAATAAAAAAAAACACAATTACTTAAATATGATATGTGTCTCTTCAGTTGATCGAGATTGATAATCGTTTGGAACGGTATCGGATACGTCAGCATAACTGTACGACTGAAGGAAATTTGCAGTGTTGAGCCACGATGTGGATGCCAACGGTCGATCAGAGAAACCTGGCTTATGCTGACCGATTCGTAGCTGCCATGTGGATCTATTGCGTTTGACCAATGGGAGGAACCGATCTCAATGGAGGAGGTGGTGCTTATTTGAAGAATAAAGCCGCATACAAGACGATTATGTAAAGGTTTTCAGAGTGGCATAATCGATCTAATAATAATAAATTCTCCGGGCTAATCCACAGCCAACATTTAACGTCCACGGTGAAACCGCTTTCGGCATAATCTATCAATAAGGCTTATATTTATTAGTATTTGTTTTCAACGGGGGTGTACGGTTAGTTAGACTTTTCTTTTTGTGAAATTAGTTACGACAGAAACTATCTGGCTCTAGCATTTGTTAACATAGTAACTCTAACTAGCTTGTCCATTTGCTGACTAAATAACGATTGTATCGCACTCCCGCAGTGGTCAAAGGAATGTTGTAAATGTAAACTGAATTACAACATCTGGATAAGTCAGAAATAACAACATACATGCTACAATATATATTTTTATACATATTATCCTCCAGATCTCAACATATCGGGCCCGAACCTACGCTATAAATGCTCGGCATTCGCTGAGTGTTTCACCCGACAACTAATATCTAACTAGTGAGTTATGGGCGTCGGATCTCGCGGCTTGTTTAAACACCAAACATCATTGTTTTTTTAATTATTGACGCCTAAACTAAACTTTTTCGGGCTGACTCTCAAGGGGTCCGTCTTACGAAGCAATGCGAATTATTGACGCCTATGGCCGCAAATCCTCGCCTATCTCAGATCGAGCGTCGTCTTCCTCAGACCAGTTTTCACGTTGTGATCTTCCCGAGCCCTGCCAGGCACCGACATTTACGACGAGAACATGTTGACTATTATTCCGTTTATGCAATGTTTACATAAGCGGTAGGTCGTAACCGAGACGCCAGAGGGCGTTCGGTTACTTTTCTCTCTCCGAAGCAAATAAAAACGCTCGAGGTGAATCTGTTGATATCGTGACTGCTACTTTTGACTGCGATCCGCTCATTAATCAATACCTGCAATGTATATAGATCTTTGTCGTGGACAGGCGATCGGCGAGCGATTTTCACAGTGAACGTCATTCAAGTCAATTCAAGCCGTCGCTATGATCGATGTCGCGTTGCTAACTGTACTGAACGAATCCGTCATACGCAGCACGACCATGCGCTGATGACAATGTAGTATTGTTGTAGTGACATTTGAGCAGCATAATTACAATATACATATATGTGAAGTAGACAGCGAGTCACACTTCACATTGACTTCATTGGCTCTCTCATAGTTGTACAGTTCTTCCAATTTACGGGTTGCATATCGAACGATGCATGCTTAGTGAATCAACTCCTGCTCCATCCCTGTGTTAGCAGATATCGATATAGAATATTTCCATATTTACACGAGGTACGTCGTTCATGTTACTGCTCATACCCGTGTTACTGTCGTGAGTGCCCCAAACTCAATCTGTTCGAGGGTCGCGGGCCTGTTGGGTTTAGCCTTCAGCTTCAAATACGCTCGCCAAGAACGGCTGTATACGGTGAAGTGGCTCAGTGGCACGTCGTGTATGGTCACATGAGCGAGATGTCTCCGATAACACCCAGCAAACCTTTCTAGAACTGCGATGAGCTTCGCCTAGTAGGCAGTAGGATAATGGAGGTGTTTGCGGCATTGTGGTTGAGTTACCTGAGCAATGTATTATATGTACATAGAGCTCGTTGGCGAGCAGTGGTGCGAGTTCGCGATGAAAATCTTTCTTGAGACGGATGTTTTTGTTTTTTTGAGAGGAGGAAATTTCCTTCAAACGCACGGACACCACCAGAGCAATTCCAATTTCCATTAAAGTGGGCCCCGATCCAGTGCAGGGGGGGTTGACGTGGATGACAAAACGTCTCTGCCTGCTAAAACCACCATCCTCTGCAGAGTGTATCTCTTCCCTAGAGTTGGCTTTACGCTTGGCATTACTTCGGTCTCTGGGGAAGGTGTGGACTGCTCCGGCTAGAGACGGATGCTGATAAATGATAACTGACCTATTGGCCTTGAACAGACACTAGACAAAAATAGGCATACTAACAAATCACAGTATAGGACCCTGAAAATATTTCAATCGCTCGACTAAGTGACCTGCTCGAAGCAGTACGCTATCTCTGCTCAAGGTGTTATTCGATTTGAGCAGCTGGCTTCGAGGTTTCTTTTGACGTAGAGGCTCCGTTTATTGACGTTGCCGCGGGCCGAGTCTGGTGGCAGTACCATGGACGTTAAATGTTGGCAAAGTGCGTTATGGCAGGACACTTTACTTTGTTTTCGATATTTATTACCATTGATGTCGTTTGATAATGCGCGGCTCAAAGTGACGAAGCTGTTCAAACTCAGGAATGCTATACTACAGAACCGCCTCACCATAACAGAATGTAATCGCAAATCACAGCACTGTTATGTTCCTAGAAATTTGGAGTATGGGACGGGGATCAATATGCATTATGCAATATTGATAACATAGGGACCAACGATGAAAGTACATTTATAACTCTAACGAGCTCAGATCTCCCACGGAAGAGCTGGTGAACAATGGGAAGAAAATGATAGCATATATATATATATATTAGGAAATAGAAGCTTGAGCAGACCAAATACAGCAGATGCTGACTACTGCTGTGCCCACGCCTCGACGAGGTGCACAACGTTTTAAGACGATACTACATGCTGTCGATGCTACTCATCTGTTAATTAATCATCTTGTGAACCCCATAATCGTTCTCCGTTTCACAGTTACCGTTCATATGCCACACTTTTGTACCACAGTCACGCGACCCATCCCACAAGCGAGTATCTCTAACGAGGTTAACAACAGTGAATAGGTTACAGCACAGAAGGTGTTTGTTTTTTTTGCTTACCGGCATGAATACAAACATACTACCTTTGGTATTATCGCCTATGTTGAGCCGAGATAGAGTGATCAATAGGTATTGCAAAATTGCAAATATCTGTCCAATAAAATAATCATTGTCTCATCGTGGGCGTTGGCATTACTGCTCAAACAATCCCGTTGCCTCGAGCAATCGCCGGGTCCTTAGGCGTACAAACAAAGCTCGTCGTCACCTAGCGAGAATTACTGTGTAGTCGTATCGCCGGGTAGTGCAACAATTGCCGTGCGCGTCACGCTATTCCCGTTGTCATTATCTGCCGTTCGAGCGAGGGCGAGAGAGGGAGAGCTGGGATGGTTGAGAACATACTTTCACTTGTGGTGTGGCGTAACCTAGGACTTTTACGACATAGTGATTGCGGGGAGGAGGTGTGTACAATAGATAGTGATCGATAGCAACACCCGGCTGAATGAACGATTCAGCCAGCGTCAGTTGGTCGCCATGAAACCGGTGGAAAATGGCCCTGCAGGCCGCGGAGTTGGCACTTGAACGCCGGGCGATTACTGGCGAAAAACGTTGGCTGAAATCATACGCAATTGCCGCTGATTAGAAAATGGGGATCTCTGTCAATCGGCGAAGTAGTCACTGCAAACAAGGTAGGGTAAATTGTCGGCGATGCTACTCGTCTAACAATAATATGATGTCTGCAAGCTTTCAAAGCATAGCTATGTCTTACTGGCGATGTTGGAGTTTGGCATCCACCTGAGAGTTGTTTTAAAGCTAAGTCCAGTGAATGCCTGATAGCCATTCCCAGAGTTCATTATCACACAATATCTACGTCGACGACGAATACAGAACGCTTAATGCGTCCATTGCACAGTGGACGCCAAATCTTAGCTCTCGAATATAGGACAGCGTGCAAGCGAGCAAAGGATCACCCTCAAATATACTAAACATTGCCATCTAACTTTTACTAATTGGCCCATCCACAGTTCACCCGCCATCCCCGCCACGATCCCGACACGCGCAAGGCATGACACGCTAGCTGACGATACGAAGTCGATCTTACCCATCTCAGGTTGCGGTCTATTCCTTGTCTCGATTGGCATCGATCTGGTGTTCTTCGTTAATCGTGTGTCGAACGCGGATGCGGAGACCTTCGCCGGCTGGACGCTCAGTTTCGGCGCCAGATTTAGACTCGCACAAGATGCGGCGGCGGCTGCCGTATTTTACGTGCGATGCGGTTGCAGTTGGCAATTGTACGAGGTGAGCCTTTGCTGAGCCGTCAACCGGTGCCGAGTTTGTCTAGGGGGCGCGCCAGTCGTCCGTTGACGAGAGAAGAAGTGCGGGTCGGTGTTAGGCGCGAGCACCGCCCAGAACGGCAACTCATCGGCGGGCGGATACCGGCCATCACTGTGGGTGGACCTGGTGTGAGCAAACGAAAACCGCACGGCGCGAACCGGATTATCGTAAGCAGAAAGGAATTAAGCTACGATACGCGTTGTGCAAGGGTGTTCTCGATACGGATACTGTAGTGTTGCTTTCAGACGTGAAACACGAGTGCGGCGCAAACAGTGGCTACCCACGAACGGACGTATAGGTTCACTTTGGGGCGGACACGTGCAGACACAGGTGCTAATATAGATCACATTAATTATTAGCGCTAATGATACGCAAATGGCAAGATAGGGAAAAAAGGGGTTGTGTTCGCGGATGGTGTAATTGTGGCCAGCCTGGCCATATCTCATCCCGGTGGAGAGCATCGGCTCGAATGAATGCATCCGCCGAGGACAAACAACCCCAAGGAGTTGTTTGAGTTTCGAGATGGGTTAGATATTGTTGCATATCGAGCAGTTGGCATCTGTAAAAACCTTTCAGTACGCTGGGTAAACGAGAATGGATACGGTGGAACGAACATGGTTGTATAGGTTTGTCATACACCAAACCTAATTCGCCATTATTAACACCGACAATGAATTCAAACATCGATATTCATTCATTCATCGCTCGCATTATGTAACATGTGTGTTCGGTAGTGAGACAAAAAGCCATTAATACTGTCCTATCTTTGCGAGTGATTATGCAAAGAGACTAATCCCACTTTACTATAGATATACAGCCAAGTTAATGTGCTTAATCTGAGAGACAAACTCTGTCTGAGAAATACTCTAAGCATGGTACTAGCCTGAATAAACGTCGCGAAACCCCAAGAAGTCATCATAATGCGCTGCTAATCTGGGAATCTCTTCGAGATTAGCAAAACAGTAGTTGAGATGTGCAATCTGACAGGCAAAACGTGCACCTTAATGAAATATATAACAATTTCATAAACGCACATTGTCCACCTAACATGAAAGCCTGCCCAACTAGCCTGACGAATTTCTCAACGAAAATGTTCCGCTTATCGTAAGATATTCCCCTGTAGAATTTTGCAGTAATTTTTCTCTAAATAATTCTTCAAGTCAAATGTGATTTTCGCATTTGCAGTATCCTCCTCAAATGTCAGCAGCAGCCAGAGTTTCAGTTCTACTGGTCACTGTGGCGTACGTGATTCCTCGAGGGGATCTCCGCGCGCTCCGAGATGAGATTGAACGGCTTCGTCTGTACCCGAGAAGTCGTCACTTGTGCCGAGGTGATACTCTCCGCGAGCCGAACATCACTGCCCTGGCCGGCGACGTCTGCTATTGCGACCGGTTCTGTGTGCAATTCGGTGACTGTTGTGTGGACTACCCGAGCTCAGGCCAGGCCATTCGAAACGACAACTACAGCTGCGATCGCTTAGGCTCTAGCTCCCGCTTCTACTATACCTTCTCGCTGTGCCTGAATGACAGCCTTATCGACGGCTGCGATGGCAGGGTAGACCAACCTTCATCGTTGATTCATGAGCCAGTGTTCGTTAACGGTATTCTATTTCGTAACGAATACTGTGCGAGATGCAGTGTACCGGAAAGCCTGCTCAAAAGTGGCCGATACAAGTGGAAGCGACGGGCCAGTTGGTGGCCAAGCGTACCCCCATTGGAGAACGCTGACGGCCACAGCGGGATTAAGCATCTCTTCCGGGAACACAACTGGTACTACAATACGACGACGCGACAGTATCATCTCTTTCATGGCAAGGTTTGTCGATGGTCATTAAACAGCGTTTGGTTAATTCAACTGCCAATTTGCTACCGCGCATCGAGTTTGATGGTGGTTGCTCTTACTGAAATGTGTTAAGTGCTTTTATTTCCAGCGCAAGATGAGAAAAAAACACACACACAAGAGCGTGAGACGCAATAAACGAAAGCTAATTATTTTGCTAAAATCGCACAATGCGATTATTGCACATAGTAAAATTCTGAGCAAAAGCTAATTTTATAAACAATGGTGATGGTGCCATCATTCGTCTAATTGGTCAAATCGTATTTTTCAGGAAGAGTACACATTAGCTGTGGACGTGGTTGAGTTTGATTGGACAAACTTCTCTGAGATATTCAACACAAGCCTTTGCCCGCCGTTTCCAACGGTCAACTACTGTAACGTCTCGAGAGAAACGCCAAATTCAAAGCTGTGCAATCAGTACACCGCTTACGTGTACACAGGTGTGTGAGAATATATCAGCACGCAATCTTAATTGCTAATTATCATTCAGTTTAGGGGGGAATTAGTGTGCATAGCCACCATAGTGAGCTTTGACCTGCTCTAGAGGGCAAATAATTAAAACCACATTGTGATGATTACTGATGAAATATGCATTTTTATGCATAGCCGCATACACATTTTTCGATAGGAGCCTATGTTGGAGAAACCATTCGATATGTATGATATCAGCTCTGGTGTGATTCATTATTGAGCTTTCCGGTTATATTTCAGGATCTCGAAGCGATATTACCGTGTACCGAAACGCACACTGCGCACTCTGCAGTGGAATCCCACTCCGAGAACTGACGGTTGGTCTACCGGCGCCACCGCGAGCGTTAGAGGGTCCTCGAATCATCGGTGACTTCCTCGTAGTTCCCGAGCTAGAGTGTCCGCCAGGACAGGTGGCTGTCATGGGCGTCCTCTGTCAGCCAATCCTCTGCGAGGTGGGACTCGCTTGGAACGGAGAACAGTGCGTCACGGACGAAGGACTCGCCGGCTGTTTCCTACTCACGTTAGACGTCGAATGGGTTCGATTTCTAGACTCGCACCTCATACTCTGGAAGTCTGCAGAGAAGGTCTTCGCAGACTACACCAACATCACGGACAAATGGGGCACCGTGACACACGTTCGCGTATGTACCACCACTCCGGTAACTCGACAGATCACGCCCACACTTGAGCTCATCTCGGAGGTGTGCCTGATCAGCTCGTGTATCTGCCTATCCCTGCAGATCGTCGTCTATCTCGTGTTGCCGTCAACCCGCTCATCACGTCCGGGAAGAATCGTTATCGTACTAAGTATCTGCATTCTGCTTGGGCACATCACGTTTCTCATCAAGGACGACGTCGAGCCGGGCCATCTGACCTGCAAGCTTGTCGCTATTGGAGCACACTTCTTCTACATTTCATCATTCTTCTGGATGCTCATAATGGCTATCGATTCCTGCAGGTGTCTCGCGTACAATCTGTTTAGTGATCCGCATCACCTGATGCGACGCTACGCAGCTCTCGCACTCGTCGGCTCGTCCTCCATCGTCCTGAGCGGGGTCGTGGTGGGTTGGCTGTCGCCGAAAAGCCACTTCACGCCGGCCTACGGCGACGAGGTGTGCTGGTTCGGTAACCGGAACGGCTTTCTAATATTCTTCGCCCTGCCTACGCTACTAATTATTGCTGCCAATCTGTCACTATTCATCTACACTGCCGTTCGTATTCGACACGTCCAGAGTCGGGCCGGCCACCAAGGTTCCACAAAGTCCACATCGTCACAAGCGTCCAATCACAAGCGTGAGATCGTCCGGATGAAGCTTTACCTCAGGCTGGCCGTCATCGTCGGTTTGACCTGGTTGTTCGGGATACTATCGTTCGTGGCTGAGAGCGAACTGGGTCATTCGGTGTTCACCTACCCCTTCCTTATACTTGCCTTTGTTCAAGGGGTATTTATCTTCGTTGGATTCACCTGCAAACCAAAGATTATGGCTGATCTGCGTCGTGTCGTGTTCGGCCGAAAGGACTCGGTGTCGTTTAATCGAAGCAGTCTCGAAAGACGGCAGACCGGCTTGGTAAGCCTGCCGTCGGAGGACGGCAAGCGAACCGTGCCACTCCTAGAAGTGGAGACGCTTATAGAAACGCATCTATAAAAAGATGAGCGTATGTGTGTGTGTTCATAATGACTATTTATTGCAAGCAGCGTAGCAGCACAGTGTGTGAATACGAACTAAATGGTTGGCCTTTATTTGATAGCTTTTTTTTTTTATTATTTTGGCTGGCGATTTTCTTATATGAATGTATAACTTCTAATATATTTTTAAAGGCAACGAAGAGTATAAGTATATACATAGAAGGTAACATTGGACAACGTCAGGGGGGTGTCACAAGTTGAATACCGTGCGTGTTGTACATAACCAGTTATCGGATCTGAGGCGTTTTATGATTGATAGTTGTTCTTTTGTTTATTTTTTATCATCGACGTTTTTCTTAAACCTCTGCCCAAAAGGAAAAAGTACCGAACGATCTCCGTTATTCACAAAGAGTCCCTTTGAGGCCTAGTTAGTACGGCGAAGTCTACAAGAAGGTGCCTCGCAGTATGGAACACCTATATTGTCAGTATTCTGTTGGAAAAGGTCCATTATTTAAGTGATCTATTTTTGAAGGCGCTCACTGGTGTATCAGTGATTAAGGTCGCAGCACTTTTTCTGACCAAATCCAACGCCGCAATTAGCGACGTGTAAGACATTGTTATTCAATTCAATGATAAATTTTCAAAACGTTGAAGAGGTAAGCAAAGATAAGCCGCTATTGTTCGTTCATTTGAGCAATTGCCAATTGTGTTGTCCACGAGTCAGGCTTATTTACACGCAGCATTCTGCCTAATTTTGGCCCCATTCGTGCGTCGGCCTGCGAGGCCGAAATCAACAACGTACCGATGATGCTGACGCCGGCCGAGTGAGGGACATCCCACTTGGGCAGTATTGGAATGATTATTTGACAGTGACGGTATCTGAAAACGAGACTGATGTACAGGTCTCATTACCTCCTTGACAGTACGTCGGACAAAGTGTCTACGAGTCGTTGGAGGTATAATGACACAGGTTGTATTGTATATAGCTAAACAAAATGCACCGTGTAACTCTTGACACAGAGGTACCGGTTTTAGTCAAGTGCTTCAATAATAAGGTCAACATGCGCCGTAAAAGAGGGTCCACTTCAATGATGCACTGTCTAGAGATTTCGTTCAATCACTAAACGCATTTATATGATTATACGTGAACATATCATATTTATTTACTGTTTTCTGTACTGACGACCTCTTGACCCGGGGGGGGGTGGGAGGTCCTGCCTAACTTGCCAAACTTTATTGAACAATTACTACGAACTGGCTGGGATCAGATGACGAGATCGCCATTTTGTGTAGTTTCAGATGTGTGCGCGTGGGTGTGTGTGTGTGCTTATATGTGTGTATGTCTATATTAATAAAGTGACGAAATTAAAGTATCGTTTTGATTTTATGGGTATGGGGGCTCATGCTTAGTTAAGAATAAATGGCTATCCGCATTCTGCTAATTTCGTTATGTAGTGGCATTGCGTAGAATCTACAGGTGAAGAACGCTTGAAGTTAGTTAGTTAATTATCGTTGTCCGTTGCAGCTAACACCGAGGGCTGGCTTTCTTCAAAATATCCTCCACTTTTTCAGTGTCGCTGCATAGAAGGCAGTAATCGAGAAAAACATATTCTATCAAAAGCTTAATTCATCACAAAAAAAATCGATATTTTTCCAATCAGTTGATGGAATGCTTAAATTCGTTTATTGTCGATTTGTATATTCGTTTCTATGACGGACCAGCTTGGGTTAAACAATAGGCTTAAATTGGGTTAAAATAAATCACTGTATTTCTTCATGTCCATAGTCGGACCCTGACTACAAATATGCTTAGAATTCGATTATACGATTCAATTAAACGACCATGTTTCCCAGAAACATAATGTTTATACAAATGGGCGATTCTCCATAAAAGCCTATGTCTGCCGTTAGGCTAACTGGCGCACAGATCATATTATCAACTCGATATAAACATCCATATAAACGTTGAGCCCGCTTTCGCCTCTCCCACAAAAGGATTACCCCGTTGATCATCTGGTATAATATGTAAATGCCGAAATGGTATCGTCCCGATTCGAGGCTTCCCCAGATCCACCTTTATACTTTGAGGTAATATGGTATATGCTTGGGCCTTATGTCGAATCTACACCGTAATTCTAGTTGAACCGCTATCGAGCTCTGTGTCTAAATTCGTCCACACAATAGAAACGTGATGCTAGAGGACACAATGCTGCGCCTTCGCACAACCACAGGCTCGATCAAGTGCAAAGTGTGACTCAATTCGATTGCTCAGCTGCAGAAGTTCCCAGCCATCGGCCGCTGTCATGGGCCAAGGTAGCGGAAATCGTCGCATGTTGACGGCAGTCGTAAGTCGACATTCTACACACGGCCAAACAAACTGCAGGGTCTACGTAGCAGTGAGCGATGGTTCTGTCTACCTCCGTAAAAGCGCAGGTTTAAGCTGCTCGGAGCATGTCAACAATGCACGGCGACACGCCGTTTTAGTGTCCTCCCAATGGCACAGTCTAATTTGCCAATAAGAGTTGCCCACCCATGCCATCAATCAGCGATCTTCAGCCTCATCTTAATATCATTATCACTGTTGCCATGCGTGAATCTGTTAAGCACTGTTAAGCACATCAGTGATATCGAGGCAGGTCAGGATCCCGAGTACGTGCGCGCAAAGCTGAGCCAGAACGAGCTTCTAAAATGGATCGATTCATTGTTTATCTACACGGCGGGTGAGCATTTATGCGAAATGGCCAATCTTCGTGGAGCAACCGCGCAGATTGGTAAAATTGACGTCTGTTTCTGCGACGTACAGTGTCTATTAGTGGGCGACTGCTGCGTCGACTTCGTTGATTTTCGTCGGGTGCCAATCCGTAACAGAGATTACACCTGCAGCCGATTAGGGACTTCGCGCAATTTCTACTACACCCGATCGGTCTGCTCGAACAAATCGTCCCTGGACAGACTTCAGCGGTTGTGCCATTCCACTTCGGCCAGAGATCATCTAGCCGACTTTCCGGTCTTCGTCAACGGCACCCTCTACCGAAACGAGTACTGCGCACTGTGTAGCATGAAACGAGACGAGTACAACAATAGCAGATATCTCTGGACAACGCGCATCTATTGGAGGTCGCGTTCAGCTGACAGTCCGCTGCTCAATTTTACTGAGCTTCAAAAAGCATTTGCCTTGGGTAAGTACGACTATGATCAGGAGACCCGAAGGTATAATCTCTACTTCGATCATCACCGTTATGGATTCACTGTCGAGGCCGAAGAGTTCGAACGATTCCAATTTGGAGAAGAGTTCAACACCGTGTCGTGTCCAGCCTACCAGATGGTTGATTCGTGCCCGAACCGAAGCGACCCTATGAGCGCCATGTGTGAACTGTATACTGCGTATGTTCATACAGGTGAGATTGACAGTGGTCTCATACTGAAATGTATAGCTGCTCACTATTAGCAGCCATTATGTTATAGGCCAATTAGAAATAATGGTTAATAATGCTCAATCAGAACTGTTAATATGTTTGGCATTGATAGATAACAGACGTACGTCCAGTAATCGTCGACGTTATTAATGATACTGTGCTTGCACAGCATGTTTACTAATCATGTTTCTTGCATTGAGTAATCCCCGGCGTACAAAAGTATCTCTTGTTGATTTACCAATTATAGCATTTGTTGAGAGGAGCTCTAGTACATCTAATCGAAGTAGGAAACCTTCGTATTCCAGAGGAGCTCCACAAGAGTCCGGTGATCTACCGGAACGCACATTGCGCGATCTGTAACGGCATCTCCCGTTACGACCTGGAGATCGGTCTACCTTCCCCGCCGAGAACTCTGATCCGAGCTATCTTTGATTTCGTACCACTTAGTCCTAACGAATACAGGTGTCCCCCTGGATACATATCGCTGTTTGGAAAAATCTGCAAACCCATCCTGTGCGATATCGGTCTTGTCTGGAATGGTCGTCAATGTGTAACCAACTACGGTATTCCCGGCTGTTTGAATATCACCCTGAAGGTTGAGTGGGTTCGATTCCTCAGCTCGCGAAAGGTCCAGCTGCTGAAGACAGGAACCGTGTTCGATAGCTACTATAATATTAGCGACGAAGACGGCCAAGTAGCCTATGTGCGGGCATGTACAAAGACTCCTGTCACCCTGTCCCTCATGCCAACACATGAGATTATCGCAGAAGTGTTCCTCGTCTGCTCGTGCGTGTGTCTTCTGTTACAGATCACCACATACCTGATTCTACCGTCGACTCGATCGTCGCGGCCGGGTAAAATCATCATCCTATTGAGCACGTCGATCCTGCTGAGTCATCTGTCATTTCTGATCAAGGACGACGTTGAGCCAGGGGTGCCACTGTGTAAGATCGTCGCCATCCTGGCGCACCTCTTCTACATATCCTCCTTTCTCTGGATGCTCGTCATGGCAATCGACTCGTGTCGTGCTCTTGCCTTCGACATCTTCCGTACGTCGGCTCGGGCCAATCTAATGTATTACTACGGTCTGCTCGTCGCCGTCGGTAGCCTGATCATTGTGATGGCTGGAGTGGCAACCGACTATTTCGCTCCGTACAGCCAGATAGCTCCCCTCTACGGCATCGAAGTGTGCTGGTTCGGCAATCTGCATGGATTCAAGCTATTCTTCGCCCTTCCAGTAATCATCGTCATTGTGCTCAACCTAACTCTATTCGTGTACACCACGGCGAAGATTCGGTACGTACAGACAACGTCAGGTGCGCAGAACCGCGAGGTGCAACGATTACAGCTTTCGGCGAGACTCGCTGTCATCATAGGGCTGACGTGGGTATTTGCGATTCTGTTCTTTCTTAAGGACCACCTCCTTGGCGCATTTCCTTCGCTCGCGAACACCGAAGTCGTACTATATCTGTTCTTTAGTTTGGGACTTGCGCAAGGGATTTTCATCTTTATAGCGTTCACCTGCAAGAAACGCATATTCAATGAGCTGCTTTCCCTTGTGCAGAAGAAACCAACCAAACCTCGCGCACTCAAATCGGATGACTCTCAGACCAGCGCATCGAGCACGCAAAACCCCGCGGCGTCGACACAAACCAAAGTGGAGGATACTGAAGCTCCCTAAAGGTCTTTAGTTTCGTTGAGTACAGACAGGATTAGAAGTTTCGGAGAAGGTGCGTTTAACGTAAACATGACATTTACGACAATAAAGAAGTCATGAAACGACGCCCTTCGTTGTTTATTTATGAATTCCTCTCTCTATTAAATAGTTCAATAATCACGGCATGACGAAATAATCCGAAGGGGTATTTGTTAAACAACTAAAAACAGACTATATTTGTCTGACAGACCATACAAGCCATTAAAAACAGACGAGACTGCTCTGTACTACTCTAAAACTCTGATATTAACAAGGTGAAATGACCGCAATAAGCACTGTTGCATAGTCAGCGATCCTCATTTCGTCAGAAGCTATTGTATTTCGGGACCTGCGCCGGAGTACCTACATCTTACGCTGGTCTTACACAAGTTTCGTGGGTGTATTGTTACGATGTCTAATAAAATGCGTTATAAAGTGTAGATAAATAACTGTAATTATACATGTATCTGCCTTATCTGTCTGTTTGGGTACAATAACGGATAACTCGTGCATGAAGTTGTACTAGTGATTTGGTACGCAATGCAACATTGTGAGCTTCCATAGGTAGGCAATTTTTCGCTAATTTCACCACCCATTAATTGATATTATGTATAATAGCACACAAAGAGTCGACACCATTGTGTTTATCTAAGACTGATCTATGATGAAACATGTCTCTTGAAAAATTAGCGGTATAAAATATTGTAGATGCTCGACACTAAGGCGTGCACGTTTTTGAAACCCGCCCACTGGGAAAGGTATTATTATTATTATAGAAATGGAACTATTATAATTCTTAGTATTAAAGGATGAACCTCTCCCGCGATAGGTCTGCTGTGACTCTGCTACACAAGTCGTTACACAAAATTATTCATACTGTTTAGCAAAAGTTGAAAAAATGGGATTACCGCAACGTAGTGCGCACGTAACGCAGGTTTTTACAAAGAAGAATTTGATGACGGTTGAACTCAATAGCATAGCCACGAAAAAAGAAAAAAAATTGTGACACAGTTCATCTCGGTGACACTGCACACAGTGCAATTGACGTGAGCAATTGAACAACCTATCCTTATTCACCGAATCGACTCATCTGTTGAAAGCTGAGGTAAGCAATGATTCCGCTAAACCCTATTGCAATGGATGAGAGCACGAATTTCAGTAAAACAAAATGATGTCGAGAAACGACGTCCTACGTAACCAATAACAGGAATGGGTCAGCATAGGTAGGCAATCAGAAATCGGCTTCTTCTAGCACACTACAGTGATCAGGGGTCTTGGCCACGCGACAACCGCTGGTCCTGCCAAGGGTTGTATTGACCCTGATTGGGACTCCCTGTATGGATCCTGTTATAGCTCTTATATTAGCCTCCTGCACTAATGGGATATAACGAATATGTAACAGGCCAAATGTTAGTAGTTAAAATAAACACATGGGCGCATTATCGGCAGATTATCCGACTCGTTCTCGCAAACTCTCTATGTCCGAATCGAAATGTTTGCGCATCACAACGTTACACTGTACGAATCTATGTAGAGTTGTACAGGCTGAACTCGTAATATTGTAAGGTGAGGTTTTATTATTTCGGCGTCAGCATCATCCTTTAAAATGGCATTTCCATAAATTGTATTACATAATAAACGTCTAAATTTAATCAATGGGTAATTACGGGTAATGTATGTTGTCAAAGTGACGCTTATTAGTATTATTATTATTGCTATTGTATGCACCGCATATTGGCTTAATGGCTATTAAGGATACTACGATCTATGTTTATAAAATGGGTTCATATAATCCCTTTCACCGAATTAGGCTATCTCCCTAAAGATGATAGACCTTAACGCGGCTAAGAACAAGGCATGACATTATCCGACCTTTGTATAAAATGATTGATGTCGGGAAGCTGTGGACTTGAGAAATCTGTTATATAGGACATGTAAAAAGCTGGATCGGGGTGCTCCCTGGGTTAACATTCTGATCAGTGTCCGGGGTACGGAAGCTAACCGGTGTGCGACAGACGATAGCCTCTTCCGACCTTTCCGCGGTGCCGCAATTATTTTTAAATTTCATTATGCAAATACAATTTAAGATTCTCATTTGCATCAGGGGCAGTCGTCGGGAGCCTGGTGCCACAGAATTTTTTATAAGAAAATTTTGCGGTGGTATATTTTACACAAGTATAATCTACACACAAAATATACGTATGTAAACAAATATATACTGCTACTATATACATCCGAGTAGTAGGTATGAATGACCATTAGATTGGATTGACACTTTTTCTGATCCTTCGTTGAATGAATACTGTGCAACGATCATTCATACGGAGCCTTCAGAGTGAAATTGTTTATGTACCAGCGTGCCTCTTGAAATTATTCACAGAGCATGCAACCGTTGTAGTTTACCTAAAGCAATAAAAAATAGCAACAAAATATAATGGTAATCAGTCAGATGGAGCAAGGTCTGAGCTGTGATTCGGGCGTAACGGAACTTCCTATGTGAACTTTGTAGATAAGGGAAGCATGAAGTGCAACACTAATGGGATTGATTACGCTCGGCACTTAAAGAATTACATATCGTTTTTTGCGCATAGTAAAAACACATACGTTGAACGTATAAGGTTTGAAACGGAAGTACATTCGGTTTTTCTGGTCCTTTTTAATTATAATATAATGGCAATATCGTTCAATATCACGTGGCTTAAGAATTATCTAGTAGTCCGGAGTGGAAGAGACTGTCTGCTTATTTACAGTTCATTTTATACCTAATAATGGCAATCTAATTGCGCAAGGTCTCTGCTACTATCTGGGCACAATCGAATTGCCCACCCAGGTTTTGTAAGAGTCTACCGGTTCGCCAAGGTAACGTGGGGTCTAGGGACGTTGTGCAACAAGATTACCGTGTGGGATCCTTTCCCTGTCCAGGGCGCATATATTCTAATTCCTGGCTCTGTTCGACTCGTTGGCTGAACTCACGGTTTGCATTCCCCATTTACTAGGGTGTCTCAAGCAAACTGTCGCGCCTTTCGAATGGCGCACAATCCGAACTACGCGATACAATGCGTTCATTTTTGGAGTGGGCACGCGGTAGGAACGCGGCTTCCTTTCGAACACTGAGTGGTTTCGATACGATCAGAAAGATGGACGCTGCAGCAAAAAGTTCAAATTCCCCCAAAAATCAACGGGAAATCATCAAGTTTTTGTTTCTAGAAGGACAACCTCCACCTGAAATCCATCGACAATTAGTGAACGCGTACGGCAGTTCTGCCTTATGCCTGCGAACGGTGCCACGTTGGTGCGAGCGATTTAACAGTGGAAATCTGGACACCGATGACCACCGAGGCGGGGACCAGCAATCAGCTGCGACAAGGGACGAACGGATTGACACAATCAAGGCAGCTTTTGAGCAAACTAGAGCTTGGTCCATGAGGTCTTTGTCGACTGAAACTGGGATTCCTCGGGTGACATGTCATAGAATTATCACCAATATACTGAAGATGAAGAAAATCAATGCAAAATGGGTTCCCCATATACTGAGTGCTTGGCAGATGAAAATGCGTGTGGAGTGTTCGACATCTAATTTGAAGACTTATACGCAACAAACCAGTCGCTTAGAGCACACCGTGTCGATAGACGAGACGTGGGTTAGCCTGGATAGACCCCCTGAGAAGGACCAAGCAAAACAGTGGCTCCGACAAGGTGAAGTGGCGGCGTCTGTGGCAGTGCCAGATAGATTCGGACGAAAGGTGTTGATTATACTCGCTCTGGATAGCAAGGGTGTTTGCTATTACGAAATATTAGCGCCAAACGAAAAACTCAATGCTCCCCGATATCTCGACTTTTTGAAGACATTGATGAACAAATGGCGTGGGGATCGACAGCACCGAGTGTGGTTACTCGACGACAATGCAAGACCTCACCGCACTGCTGAAATTACGGCCTGGATGGAGGGGAACAATATTGAGCGATGGCATCAACCCCCATATTCTCCTGATTTAAGCCCATGTGATTATGGTTGTTTCCATGCATTAAAAAGGGCAATAGGCGGGGTTCCATATGCAACCGTCGACTTACTCGCAAAAGCAATAGATAACGAAATTATATATGGAAATGCAAATGGTAAATATTTGGCTATTTCTAAATATTTTTAAATATTTGTGTCAATAAAGCTGGAGAGTACCTCTAACTCATACCAAAAGATCTTGGTTCTAACTCATTTAGTTCAAAAGTTATTGGCATTTAAAGAGGCGACAGTTTGCTTGAGACACCCTAATAGTTCCCAGTGCTGGCCACGAGCGCTTCACCCATGAGACACTTCTCGATACTTATCCTATGGCATTAGTATGAGAAATGTTGGGAGAAAAATTCACATTCACCTAAGAATTTGAACCTGCCGGGACATGTCCCACAACGTATCTGTTTTTCCATTCATTGTCCCTATATTTTTTTAAAGGAGGGGGTGTTGGCATGCGTATACACCGTGACCGCCTCCCGCCTTCTGGAACTGTTGACTATGTTCAGCAAGCGACACCGCTCTTCCCGGGATCGCTTAGCGCATTGCTTTAGTTAGGTCGGCGGTGAAATGTGTACAAGCCCAGCCACGAGCTATTTTCCACGAGCTAAGGATTGTTGTTGGAAGAACGAATCTTTTCATCCGCGGTAATGACTTTTGTTCCCTTTTTTCTGCCGATTGAGCAGTGACATGCGCATGGTTAATCCGTTGCGAATGGTAATTCCAACAAGTTTATGCGTAAAGGCAATCGTGTCTCTAACGCCTTACTATGCGTAGAGCCATCGGTGTTGTTTGGGAAGAAGTTGAAAATAATATAACATGCCGTTCGTCACCGTCCCCGTGTTGTGGCCGTTCCGAGCGGGGGCTGTCATTCAAATCGATATCTCCAGCCTTATCGCGCCGAACAAAGTTCTGACAAACGCTATCAGATATTTTGCATTCCACTTTAATCCCATCCACAATCCCCGTGGCCTCAGCTGTTGTTCTTCCAGCGTGGGTGTTGTAGAGAGGACAGTCTTTCGAAGGCAGTTTTTTTCTGTCTCGATGTTTAATTGCCCGGAAAACTTCCACTAACGCGGCTAGCCAAATTGTAAACGCAAATTGCGCAGCAAGCGCGCAGCAGTCCGGAGGAGTAACCCATGCTTCCAGGCAACCGTGAAAACAGAGGCATGCCTATCTGGCGTAGTCTAATCGTTGCCGGACCTACTGAACTTACTTTTCGGCCACATATTTCACTGGATATTCCAAATCTGCATTGGACGCAGACAATCCGACCAAAATGATGGACCACGATATACTATTTGCATAACTATCATAATTGCCATAGGTAATTCCACAGCGTTCGCTATCCTTTTATAATATAACAGTCGCATTTTAATCAAATGCAAGAATGAGCTGAAAATCCTACTGGGAGAGGATGACAGTTGTCGCCACCGTGACAACTCTACGCAAGGACTGACCTCCGTTTGTCATAACCGTCATCGGGCAAGACGAAAGGATCCACCCCCTCACAACGGCCTTCGTGAAGGGTGCGCGTATTGTTTGGTCGGAAAACCCTACAACGTAACGACCAAGAAGCAAATGCTGGTGAGCCCGGCCACCAACGCCGTGATGCAGGAAGTTTCCTGGAGAAAAATCGGGAAATCCCTTCGGATCGTTCCACTCAGCCGAGTGGAAGAGGTGTCGGGGACGAGCACGAAAGCTTCGGGGCTGACGGAGATCCAATCGGATAGGCTCGTTCCTTTTGCGGGGAGCCTGAGTCGAGCCGCTATATCGCGACGCGGCGTACGGTAGACGCAGACAGCCACTCCTGAATAATTGCTAATAAAGCCGACAGTGCGACTTTGTCCAGTTTTGGGGCCCCAAACTGATCCAGTCGTCGGGTGGAGGTAAGCAATTGGAATAAGCCCAAGGGTGAACTCTGATGGTTTGAGGAGAAGCATACGAAGCGACAGGGAGAGAGATAGAGAGCCAGAGAATCAAGCCGGAGAACCGCTACAGAAGATAGTGCAGCGACGGAAACAAATGAGCAAAGAGTGACGATATCATCTCACTCGAAGACGAAGGACTTACGTTTTTTAATCCTTGAAAATAGTGAGGAACACTATTTCCATCCGACACCATCGCCGAATCTTAACTCTGACGCACTTGCGCTGACTCTAGGAGCTGACACAGAAGCCGTCTTCGTTCGAAGGGATATCGCGCCGAGAGCAACAAAACATGAGATCCTCCTGTACCGATGCAGCTACCGATCTAGTGGAGGGCAATGCCACTGAGCGCGGTCGGGTGCGTGTGTTTTGCGTTGGATTTGGCTTTTCTGAAAAGAAGTTTCTTCAGCCATTCGGAGATGGCGCACATCACTCGTAAGACGACAGACTCGCCTTTCTCCTGGTGAGATAAGTCGGAAAGTGACAAAGCGCGTGCAGTGACCTAAACAATGGGGGAGATTCTCAGCACCAATTTTTCTTCAAAGTAAATCTAGTTTCATACGTCGAGTGGCAATCTCCAGCTCTACTTAAACTACACTATTGTATTTGGACGGTGGGTGGCATTTGTTGCTAGGAACAGTTATCTGCCAAATGGTTGTTTCAACATACCCTCTTTTGTAGAAAGTGTTTGAATAATTAGAGTTGGTCTGCAAGAAATCTCTCAGGTCATAAGACCAAGGTTTGCGTTGGGCCACCCAAGCTGGGTATCGACTTTGGATGTAAATAACGATTGGTGTCTCCGAGCTTAAATCAGAAGGTTTTTAAGCAGAGGAATCAGAACTGTAATGCGCATCAAGCATATATACAGAGTTTGTTGATTTTCGCTCAGAAACCTCAAAAAGGTTTTCAATATACATGAATAAAATTTCCGTAAAAATCGTGACTAACCTACAATAGCGACAAGTTACTTTGAATGAGTTTGGCAGTCAATCGAAGCATGCGGCCTGTAAGGAAAGGTACTATTTTAGTAGTTATACACAGCTTGACGATATCATGATATTAGCCTTTTTCCTAAGTTACGTGTCAAAAGCTGATATCAAAAGTTCCAGATGTCAGTATCGCTCGCTCTGACGTTGAACCGTGTCAGAGAGTTCGTCTTTGTTAAGCAACAACGCATTGTGTTCGTTAGCTTAACTTATACTGTGTAACACTTATCACCAAAGTCACCTCTAGCAGGAAATTGGTAAATTTCGATCCATCTGATTATAACGTCTGTAGACAATCGTTTGCCGTTTACCGAGAAGCTGTGCGCGCCTGGTCTGATCGCACCAAAACGGCAGGGTCGGTGGGCGTAGCAGGCAAAGGGGGGTTCAGCCTCTCTGAACGCCAGTGACAGCGATCTCTCTGAGCACGACTGAGTTTCTATGAACTTACTTCCGCTTCCTGACGACGGAAGTCAAGAAAAACCTTGTTACTTATCTTCGTAAAGACTTCTCCAGACGTCGGCAGGAATAGACGCTGGGCAGGAAGGCCTACTAGATTATTTAGATAAATAATCCTTTCGAGAAATAGCTATCGGCGGAAAATGCTAGACCAGTGAAAAATAAATTAATAGCGAAGGTTCCAAAATCGTGAGAGTCAATTGCTAGGAGAACTCTACCAAATTTGCACCTAAGTGTTTATATAGAGCAAGGTCGAAATACCCTTTTCAATCAAAATATAACATCTGAAATTACAAATCGGGGGACGGTAGGAGCCGTGTGATCTAAGTTCGGGGAAATTAGGCGAAACTCAGGAGTCTCGAGATACTCCTGAAGGACACGCCGCTTGAATGTTACACCCGTCGTATACAGGGTGAGCGAAATATCAAGCTGATTCGTATTCGGTGTCGCTAAACCGTTCATCGTAACTATAACGAGCTGGATGATAAGGCAATCTTACACGGGTCTGATGGAGAGTCCTCATGGTAAGATCTTAACGTTAAATGCTGAGGCCTGTCACACAGGTTTGTTAGAAAAAAAAGAACAGGTAGCCCAGCAAGGTTCTCCACACTGCCAGGTCTTTAAGGTGATTCCGAAGATCAGTAAAATAAGGAGGATAGCTGAGGGTCAGCTGAAAAATATTACCTCGAACAATTCTGCTTTGCCGTACCTCGTGATCCAAACAAATCGCTCATAAAACCTATCGCTAAATGTTGCTAATTACGAGATACCCGGCATAGAGCTTCTTAGAGCTACGTAATTTCAACTCGTCTCAGTACCTTCACTTAAACATTGCCCATTGCAGTTCCGTCGATAAGTCGCCATATGAATGACCTAATGAATTCAAAAGGTCCAGCCCAGATGGAACTGATAGCTACAGTCTAATTATTTCATTAAGCAGGCCATTATTTTCTTCCGTTGTATTTTCATTTTTTTTTGTATATCCAGAATGTACAAAAAAAAAATGAAAATGTCTGTCCCGTGACATTTTCTAAACAGGCGCATCCACACTACGGTGTATTTCTTCGATACCGCCTAGATTTTGCGCAGTGACAGAAAGCATCCAACAGTGTCAAAGCTGTCGCGTTTCGGGTCTGTTTATGATGATCCATTTGACACGAGGCGTTCGATGATCGATGTTCAAACCTACTATGGAGAAGTAACGTCCAACGATATTTATATGTGGATAAATGAATGAATGAACGTCTAGATGGACGTCATACGGACGTCGAGGTGAGCTGGTCGCCTTTGGGACCTGACGAGTATGGTCCCTTGCTCCCGTGCCAACCCCACCCTTCAACTGTGGCCGACCGCCGGCCTATACATTGCGTGACAGGCTGACACCCTGCTAGGCAAGCTGGATGGTATTGGTCAACCACCACTGGCTGATGTTGGCAGTCGAAACAAAGCGAAAAATAGCCTAAGCTTCCTTAGAATGAATGTTACTCGTTGGCGTCCAGCAGTAACATAAGCAGCGGCGCTCCAGCGAAAAAACACGATGTGAAGATTCGACGGTCTGAGAGATCGGATCGAGGAGCCGCAACGTTTGGATGAACAGAGCTCCCGTTATGAGGAATGGACAGCAGATAGGTTGAAAATGGCTCGATAACGAGATGTGATCTCGCGTCGTCGTCAAACAGATATCTACCTGTCTATCTATCATATATATATATATATACGTATTTTATATATATATATATATATATATATATATACATACATATACTAGATTGTGACCGTTCAAATAACTAAAATCTACTTATGTCACCTGCAAGTGATTGAAAGCAACCGTTGCAGTCAGCTGGTGGTTGTCGCGATCCTCAAATGGTTATGGCAGCCATATTTTCCACAATATTCTCATTATATGTTTATAAAATCTGCTTTTAACAGTAGGGAAGGGCTTTACTCCTTCTGATAGAATATGTGAGCAATATTGTAATACATTTTTGCAGCGATCAGGGCAGAGATTTCGGCTGCCACTAATTGCTCCTAGGATAGATCGACCCCCACACAAATCAACACGTAGTAGCTTTTAAAACCTCTATTTCCATAGCTGACACCCAACCCTCTACATTCGGCCATTTTCAGACTTCGGTGCCGCTAGTTGGCATTGCTTCAGGGATCCCTCGTCACGCTGGGAATATCGAGGAGGACACCTCCACGATGTGTGCTTCTTACTTGTACTTCGATATCGCTCAACAAACGGACATCGAGCAGTATCTTCGAAAGCGAAAGCAGTCATCTACGGCTCTATCTGATATCACTTTAGGGCATCACACCGCGGTGGACCTACTGCAATTGGTTACGTATGAGTCTCAAAATATGTTCACTAGAAACTCATCATGTAACTTACATACTGTGAGATCGAGAAACTCGAAATATATGCATGATAGGTAGTGTGATCTTGGGTGTATTTCTCGTCTCGGATCGCCACCGGCCGCTCCAAAATAACACAAGATCATAACATTAAATGAAGACTTCAGTGATAATAATTCATAGTAATAGTGTTATCAAAAATGCAATAGACTATGCCTACGGTCTTGACATACACCTAAGATGCTGCTGTGTCCTCTAACCCCAGCTCTAATTCGACTATGAATTATAAAAAGAGAGCTTTCTTTTCCCACCACTTCGCGGCAAACAAACGAACAACGAAAATCGCAAACAACGCACCCCAAAGAAGACCTCAATTGACCGAAGATTACCTCAATTACTTCAGGCTGTTTGTTTTAATGAAACATTGAAAATGTCCCTGTCTATAACTTTACGTTTGGCATCTCAACTCCGTAAACTCCGCGGTGATATGGGGTATGCCAATTTTTCCGTCATTTTCTTGACTCGACCGACACTCGAAGTATTTTATTTTTGTTTCGGCCAAAAGCGAGCATTGTCCGTGGACAAAATGATGCCGTGTCTCGATCCCCCCCCACCCCGAAATGTATCGCCTGATTTCTCCAGGGACTCGCAACTTTTATTGCCAAGACGAAGCCGGCGGAGACTGTGGAGGCGAAGCGGGAAACTTAAGAGCCTTTCATCGGACCCACAAAATCAACCCGGCCTGCTCCGTCCAATGATACCTCCGCGAGTTCCTCCATAGCGGACGTTCACTTGCCTCTCCATTCCATTACTTCTCCGAGTCTCGGAGCGCTGCTTGGGGTTCGCTCAGCCTGTCCCCCCCAGTTGCGAGTCGAGTCGCCGAGCCCCAAATGTGTTCTTTCTATTGGGTCACAAAGTTGATCTTCAGGGCTACTTCCTGGCCTGTTCCAACTTAACCTCTCTGCTTAGACCGCAATACAATTGCGTCACAGCCTAGCTCCGTTCTCCTCTTGGGCAAGATTGTAATTAGTCAGTCCTACAGGAGTAATTAACGCGGAGGAAGCGAGGAAGCTGCACATAGCAGCAGTGCATTGCCATAGCGTTAATTAATATTTTGCCAGAGGACAACCTTGAGTCTGGCGTACAACATTGTATGAAACTTTCTCGACATTCGAATAGGCTAACTGACGAAATGTCGTCTCATTTCGCAAAACGGCGTATTAGCTTATTGGTCTTTTGGTGTGAACACCGATCAACCATATAGATTGAGCATGTGTGTCAATACAGCTCGCGTGACCGAATCCAACTGTCACATCGTCTAATGGCACTGATCATCAAATAAGTTCGAACTTATATTGACGGTCGGCTTTTGTTGTAGCGATTTTTACACTGGCCCAAGCATACTATTCACTACTACTTTGTGTTTACTAATTGTCAAGGAGGAGAAGTTAACTACACATAGAGATTTCATTACGATGTAATCTGTACTTCGCGCGCAGAAGATAGATCATTCGTGCCAAAGAGTGAGCGTAGCCTAAAATCAGGTAAATGCATCCACATGTCAGATCATGTATCCGGAAGGGGTTGGTGTGTATATATATATATATATATATATAATATATATATATATAGAACCGCATGCTCAGGACTCTGACTCTGTACGATTTCAATCTCCTCGTAACAATCATTTCCCTGAAAGCTCCCTCACAAAGTCTCTACACACAGTTCCATGCGAATCACTACAGCGCGTTTTCAGGAACTCGAAGATCTACTCGATAAAGGTTGGCTTTTTGTTTCGAAAAAAAGCCGTGAAAACTATCAAGCCTTGCTCAGTGTGCCGAGTCAGTTCCATTAACTCCATTCGTTCAATTCACTCGATGCAGTGGCGCGTGAATTTCGGTGGACAGATTCGGTTCTTAGTGCTACGGTCCTCAGCGAGGAGCCGCCTGAGGTGTCATGCTTTATTCTATTTTTGGGTCGCATACGCCAATCACGACAAGATCGTCGGGTAAATTTCGGCTCAGACCCGCTTCTGCCTGTCGACACGATCGCGAGAGACAACCTTTATAGCGTACAAATAGCCGAATTGAGGGGTGCCATCCGATCTACTACCTAGAAAGTGTCGGAAAGACAACCACTTCGTCTGACTTCCAAGAAAGGGTGTGTGATGCGGCGATTTGTCGCGGGGTCTGATATACGGAGACGAGTGCAGAGGTATTGGCAGTACGGCAAACTCTCCTATCTACTCGTAGGTTGAATCCTGTTCCCTAGGCGACATTTCGCTAGGCCATTTGGCCAGCGAATATTTTGTTAAACGGGCTGATCTAATTCACAGCAGTCATCTATCAAATGTAAGTTAATTCGATATATCTCGAAGTCGCTCCAACGTCTCTGAGCGGCCGCAGGTACATCGATTCGGTATGTATGCGGTCATTTTGCCTAAAAATTCATAAATCTATGCACTGTTTGTTACAGTGAAGAACCCTGCTATGAGGTCAAGCTGACGAAAACATACGGGACGTTCAAATTTAGTTCATGTCATCACAGTCTCGAGAGCAAAAAGCCTACATCGTATACACAGCTGTACATTTGAATAGTCACCTCGAACTCAGGAAGGTAGTATGCCGAGTTCCTTGGGGCGAGGAGCTTGACGAAGAACGCTCATGAAACTCTAAGATATAAATATAATGAAGTGCAACATTCACAACACAATTATCATCGAATGTATCACGATCTTATTCTGGCTCTCTAGGACACAGCTGAATTCGTCTAAGCATGGAAAATAGAACACGCACTTACACGAAGAAGAAAGCGAGCGATGTAGCAGAGATCATTTCAAGGTCGACCAATAAATCTCTCCGGTGGTATCAAGCTAAAACATACACACAAGCTACATTTTTTCCCTTTCATTTTTTCTTTTGTGATTATTGTCATTATTATTCATTCTTATTACTATAGCATTATGATAATAATAATTATTAATATTGATAATTCTGTGCGAAACAAACAAGACAAACTTAAGGTCGTCGAACTTTAATCCCTGAACATCAGATTCCCATGTGAATTGATCACCGTGCTGGATAGACATGCCGTCTGACTCAGCACTTCACGTCTTGTGATTGTTGGCTTTCGTCTATCTTTGTTCATATTCGCTATTCCCGCTTGTACCATAGCGCTTGCTAGCAAAGCTTGCTTTAGTAATACACAAGGAGTGTACCTCAGTTAAGCCTACAACGGAGCTCTAAATAATCTGCTCTAGTACTCACACCGCAGCGGCAAGTTACGGCGGAGTCTGCAAAGGGCGTCTCTCAACAACTCCCCCCGCCCCGCCCCCCCAACCCACCCACCCCTGAAGGGGTTAAAGGATTTGCCAGTGGCAAGTTGTTGTCCATGTTTCTGGGTGGAGCTTCAGTGAATCATAAATCTCACTATAATCAACTATAGATGTAACAGACGAACGGGGGAATGGAAAACACGAATCCTTCTTGGTGTTATCGTCACCACGCGCCGACCGTCGACACCTCACACAGTTGGGGTTGGCCGTTCCAGCAGCGGCCGGACACCACCACATTGAAAAGCTTGCCGGCTGTTTTGAGAAAGCTCGCACCGGTGCCGCAAATAGTTCGGCGCATTTAGTTGGCGCAGCACTGGGCCATTTACTTGGGAACTGAGATCGCGAGCGCAGATAACCGGACCGTTGTAACCCACATAGTTCAGGGACGCTTAGTCTCGCGTCGATCGGTCCCCCCACAGCCGAGTCGATCCAGAATGACGCTGCTGAACCTCTAATAACGCGTGTTTTTTAGGCCAACCCCAGCAACCCCGCCACCGCGCGACTGGTGCCTTCTGTCACAGAGAGACACAGCACAGCCGGCGCCGGTAGACAATGATGGTAATCTCTTATTAGCCAACTGACAGTGCACCTGCCTTTAACCATAAGCAACCAGAGTGACCTGTCAGCCGAACATTCGAAAGGAGCCCCATCGACGACGGCGCTTGGTGACAATAGACATCCATATTTCGAGAATTGTTGTTGTTCACCCATTGTTCGATCTCTCGCCTTTGTAGTGTTTTGATTTCAGTCATAACTTACTTTAATGAGCTTACATAATAAGTTCGGAATGCGCTCTGAGATCGATGTTGTAAAATTGGGTATTTGGAAGTTCGGGAATCATTTTTAAATA
This sequence comes from Stratiolaelaps scimitus, assembly GCA_019614645.1. Lineage (NCBI taxonomy): Eukaryota > Metazoa > Arthropoda > Arachnida > Mesostigmata > Laelapidae > Stratiolaelaps > Stratiolaelaps scimitus. The sequence goes on along the minus strand of JABWDB010000018.1, from coordinate 940,732 downwards.
TATATATATATCTATATATATATATATATATATATATATATATATATATATATATATATATATATATATATATATATATATATATATATATATATATATATATATATTGATGACTGTTGACGATGGTATTCATTGTAGGTCATATCATAATGTAGTATTTGACGATCACCTCGAGCGTTCCTATCGGTCGGTCGATTACGGTCCTTGTTTGCAGCTATTCTGCTTCTGGTTGCGGAAGTGGAGATGTAGTTTTTTGGACGAGTTACGCGTAATCGACTATGAGACAGACCAGACAACGGAAACCTGAATGTACGGATACCGTCATGGTTCAGCTCACGAGAGAGACTTGGCTGAGTCGTTCCAGCTGGACTAAGCTACGGCGAACTCAGACCAACAGAACAAGTGGGGGAAAATAGATTTATTAGATTATAGCAATATCGAAGCTCTCTGTAGAGACAGACGCATCGGGTCAAAGACCAAACATCCTTCGAAAAGCTTAACACCACCGTTTTCGTAGGCACATATATATATATATATATATATATATATATATGTGAAATCAATATGTAAAAATTAACACTTAACGTGAATATATTCTTATATTCCCTTCATCTACCAATTAACTAAGACTTAATTTTCTCATTGATTAGTGTATTATTCTTGCGCTGCGAAGTTGAGACACATTTACAACGTCGAAGGCTCCAATTGGGAGAGATCTGCTGACCGCTGCAACATCAATGAGCAGTACGACACTCTTCGATGAAACACGATTACCGAACACCAGCCGTAATTCGGAGAGCGACACCGTAACACTACGCTGGGCTGTGCGACCTCTGAAGTGAGCCAAATAATAAAATTAATTGTAATAGATAAACGCCCACTGAGTGCAGAGCAAACATGATCACGACGAATTTGTGACAATGTGTATATAAACAATATGGTCGGTCATCCCAGCCCCGACAGGCGAGTGAGTTCCAAGGTTTTCGTGGGTCAAGTTCAACCGTTTCATGTTCAAATTCGAATGTGTAGTGTATTACATTCGAAAGTGAGGTGTGCGAGGAAGACGAGAGGTCTCTCCCATAACAAGTTTGGAGTGAGCTTAACGCCTTGATCACCCTCCTCTGTCGGTTTTCAATTCGCCACACCATTATCAATCAGATAGGAGAGCAGCGATTTTAAATTCAATAAGTTACCATGGACAGGGTTCTAATAGCGTAGTGAAATATTTATCTTTCCGGGCTTCATCTTAAGCTGAAGCCTACAACAAAGTGGCCAGGTAACTGCGTCTGCTGGGTTGACAAAAGAGCTACTTTTACAACATTTTAGAGGTATACCGATAGACAATTTACCTACGGGGTTACGATACGAAGCAGCGATCGGCTCCACTTATGTCCCCAAGTAATAACGAGGGCAAGACATTATATATATATATATATATATATATATATATATATATATATATATATATATATATATATATATTATTAATTAGAAATATATCGTTAAACATACATCGTTCACTGCTGAAATCGACTTACAAGCAACTTCCACCAATTGTGACCGCTGGCTCGTTTTTGTTCATTTTGTTTCGATACTGATCTATTCCGGGGACGCCTCCTTTTCATGAATATTTTGTCGATCTACCGAGATTTCAGATACTTCGGCTCCTCTTTGAACAATGTCCAAATGCAATTCTTCCCCGGAGACCATCCGGTCCAAGACGAGAAGAAATTGCGTGAACAGAATTGTTGGCCTCTACAAAACGGAAGGGGACATGTTGCTGGTCAGCCGATTCAAACATTAGGAGCTAACAGTCAACTGTTCTCGTGTGAGGCTGATAGTCATTGAGTTGCGATTTAGCAGTCTATGAACTTCAAGCCGTTGCCGTTACTTCAAGACAAACGATTCTCAGAATTGAAGGATCTCACCACGATTCTACCAGAGCTAGCTATCTACAAAGCTGCTGCTTCTGCTTCAATAACAGGAGAACAGGAAAAGGAGGAGCGAATCCGCTAAGGAGAATGAAGAAGGAGTAGGAACCGCCGAGTCAGCGGACCTCGAATACTCCTATGGATGGGTCAGTGACAATATATGGCCGTGTATAGCGGTTGACGGTGGTGGACACGTCTGTCTCGGCACGGAGCGGCGGTGGGCCTCACTGCCTTAAGGAAGGCTAGAAAGATCGTTATCTCGAAGAAAAACTTCACATTCAGATACGACCTCATCTACATCCCTGAGAGGGGCCAGCAAAAGCCATTAAAGCAACGTCGACGACGCCTAGTTCCATGATTGATGATTGTGCAATATATATGACTGTATATATGTGCATAGCGTTTTTCTGGTCAGTACCAAGTTTCATTTTTGGCCTTCGGAAGTGTTTGTCTCGTGCATTCGTGTGCGCCTTGCAAACGGAGGAGACCTATGTAGGTGCATGGGTTCGATCATGCCCACCGCTGCACATTTGCATTTAAAAGGGGTCCGTCTTCTGAAGCAATCTCGAGAGAGAGAGAGACGTGCCATAGACGTTAAAGGTTGGGTTGAGTCAGCCCGGAAAATTTACTTTGGTATATAACTGAGCCTGCAAGTGGTCAACACCCTGGCTCAATACTATGTAATACATTATATAATAGAAGCAGAGATTGTTTTGTACGAGGAGGAAAAAAGTAGTTTGTATATTTCCTATTTAAACTATATGTAGATTTCATAGCAGGATCCATTCGGTAATAACTTGAACGCTTGTGACACATATATATTTATATATATATATATTAACAAAAATAAAGTAAATACGATATGCAGAGACTTAATTAATGCATGTAAGTTAGTTTATCGATGAATAGGATACAAAGAATGATTCAAACGCATAGAGGACGGCTGACGGCACTAGAACGTTGCTTGCGTCAGTTCGCTTTGCTTTCGAGTCATAGCCCTAATACCCTGTGATGGATTACACACGCGGCATAAAACACCATTAGCGTCAAGCTAGTTTCGCTCTGTTCCAGACACGTAGTTCTTTGCGGAAAAAAATCGTCGGCGACAGCAGGAAATCAATAAGCTACACCGACAGCATTGGGCTTACTGGGCAAACTGCTGACTCCAGTCTGCCTGGCGCTATGGCTGTCATTTTAATCATAATCGCAATACCTGTTCGCTGCTGTCCATGTGAGTAGTGGTCAGTATTTCTTGGAACAGCAAATTGTTGTCCACTGCATTCGAGGGGTGTAACAGCAGCTGAATGGTTCCAATTCCCCGTAATCAACGATTACGGCTGACGAAAAGCCAACTGTCTCCCGTTGTATGCCATGCCTTTTATGCTTTAGCTCGTTCGGTGGCCACCTCTTTGGCCGAGTTTTTCGATTCCTTTAAGGGTTCGCCTTTCGTGACCAGTCCCAGTGGGATCCCCCTTATCCTGGCCGTTGGACGTGAGAGCCGTGTTAACGAGTCGGATTGCCTTCTACTGCTGTCGACCGCTACTGGACGCCGGGGAGACGGGACTCGGGTGCCTCCTCACGGCGAGAACAAACGGACGCGTTTCGCTGCACCGAACCTTGCCCCGTATCCTGTTCGCTCTCTTCTCGAGCTGGAGACACGGCTCGACACAGACAGCAGTGGTAGCCTGGCGGCCGGGCACCCTAGCAAGGGCCAACTCTGGCCTAGTCAGAACTTTCATTTTTTTTTTTCCTTCCTCATTTTTACTGGATGAGTTCTCTAAGCAGAGCATACATGAATCGATGCCATGCGAATGAACGTAATCAATATCAAGGTAACCGGAGAAGGAGATGTATAAGTGTTTATCAAGGAACGCCCATTATGCCGAGATAAGCGGAAAAAAAAACTGGATACATAACTACACAAGTACAAAACTATGATTTGTAAACGAACGCGCAGCTTTGACGCAACGCTTAAGTCCTCGTGAAAATGATAACAATAAAAAAAGTCTTACAATTTTTGAAATTGTGTTCACTATAATTGTTAAATTATTGATATGCTGGCTACATCGTATAAGTATTTTCTTATAGTAGATCTATGCATACTTGTCGTTCGCGAGTGTACAGATGCTGAGGCTGTTCACTATTATTTATTAATTTTAGGATAACAGAATTATCCTCATAATTAGTCCATCAGATATTGTAATACTTCAGCATTATAATTTATCGAAAACAATACGTATTATTAGTGGTCGATACACAGCGTGTAGCCTGGAAGGTAGCAGCAGCAGCACCACACTGCTAACCTTTTCCGCATTCGCAGGTATTAGGGTTTTTGCCATTCTGAAAACCCTATACGCTCCCGAAGATTGAGCATATTCCTGCTACTCTCGGTATTGGCACTGGGTAAACATCACAGTGCTTTTATACACGATAGTTCTAAAGAAACAACAAGAATTGATTGTATATCCCTGTTTGAAACGAAGTGTGTCCTTGACTCGACATAACATGTGCATGATTTTATTCGAAAGGGCTGCCTCTATGATTTATATATATGTATATATATATAGAAAGTGGGTGAAAATTGTATCCGAACCTATGGGGTTGCGGAGACATCTTATTCGTGTTTCGTTGTTGCAATTAAATACACACACATATAATCATTACGTGTGTGGACGCTTCGGGAAAGCCCGTAGTCACAACCGAGGTAGGGGTGATGCAACTACCAGAAGCCATTCACGTAGTCCTACGCTCCTTCTGTGCTGGTTACATCTTGATATTCGCGGTAGACATGTCCTTGCCGAGCGGGGACCCTCTCGGATAATCGAACACGTACCGCTGAAACTCCTCCTCCTCCCTGTGATTAGCCAATCAGCAGCGTTTCATCGTAACGTTAAGCAGAGAAACGCCACACGGTTCGAGTAGCTAAAGTACCACTCACTTGCTGTGCTGGTTGTGGAAATAGGATGAGGTACATCACACCAATGTTCCTCGTCACACGGAGACACTTCGGCTGGCAGGTAGGCACAGCAGTACATCGAGTGGCCTTCGTCGATTGACTCAAATTAGGACGAACGTCTAGAGCCGTCTGTGTGCCTATAGTACCTATGTTCACCACGCAGGCTGTGCGAGACGGATGAAAGTCACGCAAACTCAATAGTGTAATGGCCTTTAGCATTGACAACGAAAACTTCAGCAGAAGAAGAGGAGGACACAATATATCCAGGGACAGTTCGGGTGTTACTGATAACAGGTTTCGTCAGCAATGATAAAGAAGAGATTGTTCACTACGTAATGTACTCCGCTAGGTCAGAAAAAAAACGTGAAAATCGGTCGTCTGAAAAATTGCGATACGCCAGCAGTGGTTGGTAGGAGTAGGGCCTCGCGGGTTGGTGAACAGCTGTCAATATTCCACCAAAGCCTTGACTAATCTTCGGCTCAGGAGGCAACACCTTTTGCAACCCATTTATTAATGCTACCGTGGACACATCAGGAGGGCGTCTTTCAGGCGTACTCAGGGAGGCTTTCCGCCTGAAATTTCTGGAAGTCATGCTGCCATATAGCGGATACGTACCTAGAAATGCCTACTGGATACCCCTTCACACAAAAAGGAAAGGTCGCTTAAATATTATGTGTCTGCTATTACATTGCAGACTCCCGAACTACACGAGCTGAAATAAACTACAATTCTACCAGGTGCAATGTGTCATGTGTTAGGTATCGTATCAGTTTATCTAATCAAGGGTACGCCGGCGATTAGGGCCAACAAGGCCGATCCGCAGCTATTTCGGTCTCCACACCTGATAGATCCCCTTTCAGTAAACACCTCGCGCGCCGAGCACACAAGACGAGATAACAGTTTTGCCATGGCACTCCATAACGTCTCAGGTCTGAATGTCTCACGGCAACGGAGGCAACTGCCTGCGTTGTAGGTTAGACGAAACGATATTGCTGCTGCTGTTGGCGCTGCTGCCGCCGCCGTTATTGTTCTACAATACATGGCAGGGTGCAATGTGACCAGGCACGTGCCACCGTGCCACACTCATTCTACGCACGTGAGAAGCAAGGGGGGCCTACCGGGCAGAGAAGAGTTCTCCTCGCCATCACAGCAGACTTCGTTCGTTCCGTTATTGTCTCAGAGAAACGGCGTGGAATGCAATTGTACCCCATGTGTCTTTCTTGCGGCTGTGCACTCAGCATTCTTGCTTAGCATATCGGCTTGCGAACAGGTTTGCAAAGGATGTCTCGCGAGTTGGAACCGAACACCAGGGGTGACAATGAAGGTGCGTATTCCCCTGAAATCTTCCTCCGCCTCTGGCTCACGCCGGCCGCAGCCCCCCCCCGACAGCCAACCCCCCGCGAAGTGTCGGCGACATCGAGCAACTCTTGCAGGAGCTTTAGCAGTTTCTGCTTTATTTAATGTGTCGTCTGGCCAGCGACACATTCCGACGCGAAGAGGAAGAATCCAATTCTCGAGGAATCCTCGTATACGCACAGCTGGGCAATTCGATCGTCATTGCATTGAGAGTCGGTCTGACTTCTGCTGGCGATGGCGACTCGTGGCTACGGGTGAAAAATTGGCTTATTTTGTCCCCCCCACCCCTCCCCCCGGGTGTACGGGGAATATAAGTGGCTATAAATTGAGAATTAGCTGGCACTAGATGGGATAGAGATCGAAACCGACCTTGACGCCGAATATTCGCGGTGTAATAGATAGCGAACTTTATTATTACTATAGTATTTTATTACTGGCGTAAGCTTCCTCGCAATTCGACTCGTCCAGCTTGCCGCTTAGAGTAAATCAATTTATTGAATTTAATCGAAAGTGTCTTATTGTAACAAGAACAACATTGACCTTGTTCCTAAAACGGGTAGTGGCGTTTAGCTTTGATGCCGCTGCAATAATAACTCAAATCATCAGATATTTTCGTTCCAGACGCTTTGAGAAGCCCTCTAAGCAAATACGCGAGGTTGATCTCGATGTTGCGTAGCATCTCCACCTTGCGACAGCCCGAACCCGCCTGGTACAGTTTGCTTCCTGTTCCATTTTCGATACTTGACCATGGTAGAGCTGAGTTTCCAAATGCAGGTCTGTTTTATTCTTTCGAAATGATCTACTCGCTTTGCTGCATGTGTCGCAATACAAACGAGGGCCAAGGCCTGTTATGCCCTTCTACGGATTGCAGTATGTGTGTTGTAGGCCTCAGAAAAAGGTCCCCTGCCTGATTTCAGGAAATCGACTGCCGTTCTATGCCATTGTTAATTCTTGTATATCACTAATCTGCAGAGAAGCTTTGGGCCAGATGTCCCCCATGTACTTCCGATTCTTTCGCAGGACCCGATAGGCTTGTAGTTTACGCAGTTGACGGTGACTAAAATAACTCCAGCCAGTTTTGGACAAAAAAAAGCGGGTTTTATAATACCACATCTGTTGTGCGTATGAATAATAATACTAATAACTGAATTCGCGCATCTCAGGTGTTTCACTCAGCTCGGTCGAAACTACACGCCTAGAAATGTTTGAGTTCAGAGATTAAGAGACCTTTGAAATGGTCCGGTTAGGCGGCTAAGTCACATAACGTTAAATTCCGCTCTAAAGTGATCAATCCCGTTGATAAAAAAAACGTCCCGTAATTTCACACAACGGACGAAGTTTAATGCGGCGCAACGGTGCAATAACATTAACTACCTGAGGTGAATACTGCTACATGCGTCTATCTACATAAGGTGGCTGCAGCTGTCATGCATTTTTGGAGATTTGCAACATATCCACTTATGTATAACCTGATCTTCATGATTGCAATAACGCTTCTATTTATTTTTTAAGCCCAATGGCCACCAACGAACGACAGAACAACTTCGTGTATCGACGGCATAGTGAAAGTTGTCACTAGCTAGCTAAATTTCGCTAAAACTTGCTTGTTGCGTCTTCTACAGTTGCTTATTACTATATAATATATATATATATATATATATAACATCAATGACCAACAAGTGCTTCTACTTAAAGAGGGTCCTGTCGGGGAGAACGCCACGATCCTGATTAGCAATCAAAGAGAAGGAAGGACGTACATTCGAGACCGTACATTTCCTTAAGTGGCCTGTTCATAACAGTCCCCGTTCGGAATTATACCAGTGACACCAGATCTTCGGTGGACTATCGTCGGGAGACCGCAAATGCCTGCGTTCGTATGGAAACGAAGCATTTAACTTGCGACTTCTTGGAACTTCGTGAATACGCTCGCTAGTTCATTTCGACGTCAACCACCGACAAATTACTGACAAATTGCACAGCGTATTGCGACAGCTATAGCTATTACACGCCTGTGGAGCACATCGCTATTTATAGCTGTATTGGTGATGCGGATAATGCCGTCAACTGGCTAATTAGTTAGGCCTCACTTCATTTCCTTGTTGCTTTCGCAACCCGCTGTTAATAACCTGTAACAATTTGCACACTTGACTCCAAGGGTCGAGTTCGTTCAGCCAGATATCTCTTTTGCCCCTTGTTGCGCATCTTGTGATCCAGCACGGCGTAGGCTGGCATATGCTGTACGCACGCAATGATTCGGCCAATGCATGTCAATAGATCGCCGCGGCCAGTTCAATGGCTGGTTCGATGCGATTCAATGGTCAGCATAGATCTAACGCCGGCGGCGGCGGCGGAGGACTTATGAAATGTCCGATCGTGTCCAATAGGTAGTAGGTTAGAAGTTGTAAAGGAGGCCATCCCTCAACGAGATGACTTTCAAGTTGAGTAAGTTGAAAGTTGTATAACTTTCAACTTTCCCGTGTACTCGACTACACGATTCGACAAATGGGAGGAATTCCTTTGGTCGGAAGTAGTAGCCTTTAGTCGTGTTACCCGTTTTCATGACAAATGAATGAGACACGATGCGGGTCATTCGTTGTTCCTGTATAATTGTTATAGTTACGAATACTCCAGCGACATTTCGGCAAAGTAGTTAACGGACGATAGGGTTGTGTTGGCTGAAACGGAGTGATTCTGATCATAATAGATACAAAAGCATACACTTGAGATTTAGCGTCTGTGTATCCAGTTGACCTGTGCAGCAGGTCGCGGCCTTCAGTGCGGCAAGATCAGGAGAACGGTTGTATCCCGATGGTCGACAAGGATTTAACAGCAGCCGCAGCGCAGTACGATGAAGCCTATTCGGAAGCCATTTAACCATTCGGTAGATGTCTACAAGTAAAGTTCACTTGAAAAATGCCCGTAGAGGATGCCTCAAGGATCTTGTGTGGGTCCACCCATGTTTTGCATACTTATTCTTGAGGTCAAAGATGTGATTGCTATGGGCATCGTACATAGATTATATGCGGATGTCTTGCGGAGATTATATCGGAAGGCATGGTTGCAATACTATGAATGCTGTATAAAAGCAGTGTGACACGAACGAATTGTTAATATCGGTGCCTAAACGCAGTTGCATCGTCAAATCAGCATGATTATGTATTGTAGCGTATCTCATACAATACGGTTCGCTACACCGCTATAACGAGATTGTCTGTTCAGCATACGGTGTAGTAGTGAGCGTCCTGATTACTCGACAGGAGGGACATATAGCTTGAGTTCGAATCCTGCGAAACGGGTTGAGAGAATTGATTCCTGCCAGCCACGATAATATTGAAAATCGAGCAAGGATCTGCAAGATGTGCAGGATACCTTGCGCATCGTAGTAATACCCAAGGGGCCAAAAGCGAGACCTGTCACATGTAGGGAACAACTGAGACTCACCTTAAAATAAAAAAATGCGTGTCCGGCCAATCACGAGCATAACGGTGACGACGTAATGAAATTTGAAGATGTCGGCGAGTATGTATATATATATATGTATATATATATATATATAAGGATTAGAGCGAGTCACTCACAGCACAATACTAGAGGCTGCTGTCGACGAGATGACAACAAGTTTCATTAGTTTCGTTTCAGTGTACACGTTAAATGGATCCCCCTTCGATTCTGTACAGAGACTCGGTGATTTAGACGTTGTCGTAAGTCCCCATAAATGTTCACCTACATCTTACGGAGGTTGTCAAGGTCTATAACTAATTTGTGATACCACAATCTTAGCTTGTTTCGTTTTTACAGAGGCTGACTGTTATCTCGCACACAATTAGCTCGATCGTACCAAAGCTACCATCTTATTCGCAATTATGGGTGCAAACAAATCTCATACGCAGGACGTTGTCCAAGATAACGAACACCAATTTAGTTAGCTGCATAACGCGCGGCTGACCTAAGAACAATGGTTGAAAATTTGAAACACTCAATATCACAGATCGACCCTTCCAAACAACCATTACGCTGTGGAAGAACAATACCATATGCTATTGAAGTTTCGCGCTCTGTTAACGCACCGGGCAGCAACTTTGCTTAGAGGATGGCGCGCTTACCGATATATTAACTAGTTAGCTTAATTATCATGATAAAAACGACAGCAAAAAAATGTATAATAACTCGAGATTTTCCAAGCACCTTATATGTACCATCTAATGGTCGTTCTCAATTGGAAGTACGAAACTTATATTTTGTCATACGTCGATAAATCAGTGAAACTCAGCGCTTGCAGTTCGCCATTCAAGTGGGTGATTCCGATGGAACTATATATTCGAATATAGATATAGAGTGTAGTATGTATGTTGTTCCAAAGATGCTCCACGGTGGTGCCTCGTTATGCTTCTGCTGATCGACGCGAGCTAACGACAATGGTTTAAAGTGCGCTTCTCACCGATTAATGTCAACACGCAACTTGTACAACTAATTACGGTGAACAAGGGACATGATTGTCAACTCGACTCGATAACACGTCAATAGCTAGGGTCGCACACTATTTAGGCTATCAAAGTGTGAAGTTGAGCTCGGCGACACCGCGTCAAGAAGTGAGCTGGCCCTAATTATCAATTCATTAACGAGTCAGTCTGATCTTTCGCAAGAAGTACAAGTACACCCCTTAAAATGCTCGCGACTAACTCTGAAACACGCTGCAGAGTTTTGCCTTTTTTAACGATCCCACGAACTACCCCATCCTGTAACATACAGACGGATAACCGAAGCTTCACCGATCGACGATATAAGCAGGCATCAGTGGTTCGGATCTTGGTGCACGAAAGTCAACGACGCAGGTGGAATTCGTCAGTAATGATTTCAATGAATCCTAACAAATGCATTATCAGTAGTCCACTACACAAAATTTGGTAGCGTCCAAACAAACCTCACTAAGAAACGAATCTCTTCGTTGTTCTTACCTAACACCACCGCTGGATGGGCTAGGATCCATTGGCGAGCAGCAGCAGTAGCGGTAGTGGCAGGAATTGAATCAAAAACGATTTCCCCGTTTTTATGGTCCGATAACCATTCCTCGTTCGTCGTTGTGTATTTGCGCTTGACTCTGTCCAACAGAGCTGAATTTGACATCGTCGATCCATCTAACTGCCGTTCCAAACAACACCCCCCCCTCTTCTCCCACCCCGCCAGTGTTCATCGATAAAATTGCCAGAGACTGGTCGCTGTTAGCAAAGTACCTTGGGAGTCTTCGTCGGCCGATGTTGAGCGGCAGCATTGTCGCACTCACTTGGTCGCTATCTATCACGGTAAACGGCGAGCAATCGCTAATCGAGGGCATTGTCTACTCCAGAACACCCGTGTGTTGTCGACGATTTTTGTTTGAATTTAGAATTTTCTTGTTTTTGTTGCCAGCCTTAAGAGCTGTCCTTGGCCTTCCGGCCGGCCGCATGTCGGCCTGCGGCTTGCTCAGGGTCAGCATCGCTTACTGCTTCCTCGTTCATGGCGACTCCAGCGCCAGTGGCAACCATTGTGGGTTTCCTGTGATGCTCGGCAGCAATGGGACGCTCCTTCTCAGGTAAGATGAGTTCGAACCCGGGAGGGGCCCCAATAAGCTGCGCTGCAGGAGTCGCCGTTTCAATGGGACCAAGAGCTGAGAGCGAAAAATCGACTTGTTTCATCGAAGCGGCAAGGCTAGCCGCGACGCACCTAACCGCAACGTCCTTTGTCACGGCATCTTTCGATATTGACCGTTTCCTCAGCGCTCCGAGGTACGTATCGAGCAGGCGAGCGGTTGCCTCAATATCTCCTGCAGATGTAAATGATGATTTAAGTATACATGTTTGTTATAGTGGAGTTGTGCACGTCACCGTGGGGGTGTGTGGCATATGCGGGGCGTTGGATCTGTGTTTGTTAAGTACACAACCGAACGTATCCTGAAGGACCCGTAAATATCGATTAAGCTGAAGGAGTAAGTCGTGTTATGAACGCCAGATTTGTCAAAGCAGCCTCGGCAAAACAGGTTGCGCTCCTTAATTAAGTAGCATAGACGACTAAAGATAGAGGTAACGACTGTTCATTCGTTCATTAAAGGAGCTGCAATTTTACAATGCTTAAGCTCTCTTATATGCCAAGTGTTTTTGAAGTGTCGATAATTGTTCCTTCACGGGAGTAATTCGTGAACTATCACAATCAGCAATGTGTATACCACTATCACCATTAGCTGCAACCATGCTTCGTTAAGACAGAACTTGATTTTCGGTGCTTTACATGCAAATCGTGATGATATAATACGAACGTAAAGTTAAAGGTCGAATAACATCATAATCAGCCGCCCACGTCCCGGTACAACGTACCACGGACTTGTACCATATGGAACGTGCTGTTAAACGAGCACATCCGGCGAACTTACTGTTTCAACAGTATCACAGCTGTGCGTTACTAGAGAAAGGGGAAGATCTGTCCACTTTGTATAATTAACTATGTAACACTCGATACGACACGTTCGATTGCATATAGAGGCTTTCGCAGCTGCTGGGCCTCGAAGCGAAAAATCAACCAAAGCACACCTCTGGCGCGCGATGACATTAATCTCCGGTAGACCACCTCGGTACCATTCGGCTCTATCGGGAGAACACACCACAGCAGTAGGAATCCCTAAAAGGCAAATACGTATATATATATATATATCGGCAGTTTACTATAAAAACAAATGCATCACCCCAAACAGAAATAACCCACGTAAACGGAAGCCGACAGGCGCGCGTGCGCACACACACACACACAAACATCGTAGTTACATCAACAGAATACATTTTCTTACTAAATTACAGCAGGTGACCAAAATGAATTGAAGTATGCAAACCTTCATGAAGCTGAGTGACAATGCCCTTGCAAGAACGGACGGAATCACGAATTCAATAGCGTTCACTATCCCAAACACCACCCAGTACTTTAGCCAACGTCGAACCAGCTCGGGTTTGCCGCTCTCAATGGCTTTCAATGACTCGATACCGGGGACGGCGGTTGAAATGAGCACAATGAAAATTGAGCTACTGGCCCCCGATAGCGCACAGAGAACCCACAATGAAATGCCTGTAACGTACCCGGAAAGCAGAACCATCAGGAGGATCTCGAATCTTGATGCGAATACCGTTGACAGGTCAATGCTGTGGTTAAGGCGGCGGCGGCGGCGGAGGCTGCCGCCGCCTTAACCACACCACTTTGACTGCCATAACGGAGCGAGTTCAAAATAGAATACTGATAAAAAAAATACAACCTGTAAGGGTGGATGCATATACCAAGGTCAGTCGTTTACTAGAACTGAACAACCAGATATCAAGGGAATGCCTCCATACCTATCTGACTATATCCATAAAAAATAATTATACCATACAAACAATAATAATTATAACATACATACAAGTAATTATACCAACCGTGTCCGATTTTTTGTCACTGTAGGATGGAAGGAAAATACGTTATAGCATAGAAAGAAAAAACTTGAACTATAATAAACATTAGTTTTGATGAAAAATTCGCCAGGTGATGTCCGCCCTGATTGATGTGTACCCTTCGGGATCATAATCGCATCTCACAATAGCAAATCGTGGCCTTGAGTCCAATCCGAGATGTAAGCATGGTTTGAGAAAATCATAAACTCCGAGTGTAATTCAACACAGGAAAATAACCTTTTTTTTGACAAACGGCTTCGTATTTTCTACTTAGGTCATCAAGGGTGGCATCGAGAGGCAGTCCACATATGTATACCCAATACTCCAACGCGTAAGATACTATCGCCAACAATACGTAGCCCGTACAGTGTAAGCGACATGACTCAACCCAAACTACTAAGCATGAATACCCCCCCCCCCCCCCCAAAGATTACATGACCAGTTGATACAGCGCATTTGAGCTAACCTAACCGCACGATGAGTGAATGCATGAGCGGAGTCATTTTCGCGCAATTATGCTAGCATTATCACAAATCAATATACAAATCAAGACCACAGTGTCGTGAAGCCTTTCTGGGCCTCCGTGAGTGTATGATGCCGGATTGCGGCGGTTTTCCAGGGGGCTCCCTCCCGCTTGGGAGGCGCGGGAAAAGCGGGGTAGGTATTTCCGTTTTTTTCTCATAAATAAATAAATATAAAAAAAAGTGTCGTGAAGCCAGCCTGTGATTTGAGAACGACTTCAGCCGTGAAGCCGATATGATGATGCGTCTAATACTAACAGAGCAGGTATTTCTCTTCGATGCTGACGATCTTGGCGCATTCGGCAAGTTTTTCCTTAAGAAAATCCGTCGCGTACTCGGTCCATAGTAGGTAAGCGGTATTTGGAATGACAGCAACCGAATCGAAGATCGCCTGAGTGTTCACGTCACCTGGCTTTTTGTCACCTGGAAAACCAATTGACGATGAAACAATTCGACGATACAGTTGTCATTCGCAAATGGGAATATGCAAGAGGTCATTCGTATATTTACAATGAACGAACTGGGAGATATTTGTTGCAAGTGCCGCCAAGATATCGCAACCATCTAACCCATGACGGCATTAAGGATAATGCGGACGTCAGAAAAGCAAAGGATAATCGTCAAGCACAAGATAACCAGGGGGTCAGCGGATATATATATATCTTCATACCATCATGACGTGGGTTGAGTCGAACGGCCTGAACACCGGAATAATGAATAGAACGCTATATTATTCCGGTGTTGTTAATTCATATATTAGATTTACAATGAACTCTCCCAACGACTCAAACCTAACTATAGATTCATAGACAAACAACTATTCCACACGAACTGAGTCAAGTACATCCCTGGCGCTTTAAACCAGCGATCCACAGTAGTCCAAGCCACGACTGCGCCGTCGATAACTGAACGTACCCACAGTCTGCAACATGGTTTGCTTTCACAGAGCTACTCGAATTATATGAATACATGGACACAGATACAGTTCTCGCCCCTTGAACACCTCACGTACTTTCAATTGAGCCGGTGCTCGAAAAACCTTTCACAGTACCGAAGGGCTTCGTCGATGCATTCGCTTGGCCGGGACCCTTATTTGTTTGCGAAACTGACGCGTTGGCTTGGCCAGGGGCTTTCTCTTCTTGTTTAGGTATCGGGGGAGCTGGAGGATCTGCCATCTGAAACGGGATAATGAATAAATCACAGTTCAATGGATAACTCCTGGGATTCACCAAAAAGTTTCGCTGATGCCTCGCTCGAGGGCGTGAAGGTGCGCCGATGGAGAGAGAGAGGTGTCAAGCATCGTAAGGAACGGATAGAACAATGTCAATCAAATGGAACGAACAAACTGGTGCCCCAGCCTGAATCACTGTGCGCGAAACATTAGAATATGAGAAATAAATGTCACTCGATGAGTTGGGACGTGAGCACATATCGGATGCAGAAATCGGCACGGGCATATCACTGAGAGCCGTCGGCTCATACTATTACACTTGGTACCATCTTTAGCTTGCTGCACAATTACGCGTATCCTTCTAGATGCGATGTCACTTATAGTTCACGATAGTAAATATTGGGCTTCGTTATACTCGGGCAGATTGCAACTTGAAATATTCCCTCGAGCTGAATTATGGTGACGCCCTCGAATAGCCGCCCACCTGAGCAGGTGGCGATCGTATTCATTCGGCGTGTCGCGAAGATCACACACGAGAACGACTGTCGACTGGCTCATCGGACCACTTATCCTGGTACTAGAAGAACATATCGAAGGTCTTCTTTCGGGGCGAAAACCTATTGCCACGACGTCGAGATGTTCCATCATGGTAATGCAATCGAATTAGCACTGACGAGTGAGGGTGATGACCCAGCCAAACTTCGTTTCTAGAAATGATCATTTACCGGTTCTAGGATATTACAAAGCGGGATTTTACATTGCCACAAAGTCAACATGGAAAATTTCTGTTTTGAAGTGAAAGGCGTGTGTGTGTGTGTGTGTGTTTATATATCAATAATATGTAATTTTTTTTCATTCAATATCCAGTCCAGTCATCTATGTACATTAGTGCATACATATATTTATAAGACGTCCATGCTGACAGACACAATGAATCCAATATGAACTCTAAAAATAACATAATACTAACATTATAATACAATGGGAATATTCGAATGAAAGGTTTGGAGGTTGCACTCACAATTATCTAGTTACCGGTGAACGAACTCAATTTTAATCACTACTCTCGGCTTTGTTCAAAATAGCTTAATTTTAATTTGTTTTATTGCGTGCAAGGAATAATTATTATTAGTACTATTGTTATTAGCCGCTGTATACCTGTACCCGTTCGCTGTAAATCTTCCATTAAATCCATCTAATCTTCCATTAATCTTCCATTAACGTAGAACGAAACAAAAACTAAAGAACTAGCGATAATAGTCAGAGAAATGAAGACGCCCACTGAAAACATTGAGATCAGTCACAATGGGTAACTTCGAGGTATCTATCTGGCGTGGCCACGCATCGACATAGCACGCAAACGTTCATGGTAGCCTGATCGAGAACGGCCGTGAAGAAAAGAAGTTCGCTTATGAGCCTGCAACGGAGGTAGGTGGATAGATATCAACCCGATGCGTCAGGCCACAGCTGGCTAGAAGCTTATGCAGATGGTGTTGACGACGCCGTCGATGTGCGTCTCTTATACAGAGATTATACCTGATACAGACGAAGACGATGAGCGAGTATCCCGATAAGATACATATAATACTAGGGGGTGTATAACTATATACTGCGAGCTTGTATTATATGTTGGGGATGCTTCGACGATGTAAGGAGCTATGTGCAGGCACTCCCTCGAGAAAGCCCTCATGTTTGCTCGAGAGTAGCTAGATATTGAGTGATTAAAAAGAGACACAAGCAATAGTCTCGTCGAGTTTCTCGGTTAAGCTTTTGAATAGGCAACGACAACAATAGCAAGATGGTAGTATAAGTATCGAAAATCGTGTTGTTTGCGCGATATGAAATAGGTTTTTTGAAATTTGACCAAAATTTCACAATTACTTGTAAACGAGAGATACTAGGAGAATGTGTGTGAGGCCGAGAATCACTGTAGTTGTGAACGAGCTATTCAGTCGAACCAAACCATCAGTTACAACGGATCTCTATAGAAAGGTCGTTACTATAAAAGAAGATGGATTTTGCAATAGGAATATCTTATGTCAACATTTGACTTCTCGGGTCACGCTCGACAAAAAGTGCCTTGGCACTAATTTCTTCGACCATGCTTACTCGTTATCCAGTATCTTGTATGGGTAGGATATCTTCCCCACATAAACAATACACTTATCGAATGGCATTGTGAGATGCGTCTGTCTGAAATTTTGGCCGAATTTCAAAAATTCACATCTTGAAACAAACGAACGGATGTATATATATATTATATTTATTACATTTAGTTAGGCACGAATCGTTTAATCTAAGGGACATTATTAAAGACATCAGCCATCGATAAAAGAGCACATCATCACCCAACTCCAACCAGTGTCAACGCTGAGAAATGACACTTGAGAAGTCTTGAACTGTTTGTAGCGTTCCGAAAACATAACGTCAAGACACCCCTCTATTGTCTCTTGTATTAATGTACCAGAACCATAGATTGCGCTACATTTTTGCTTGGTCGGCATAAGTCCCTTCCCCCGGTAAGCAACCTGAAGATTGTTTCAGTGTCAGGGTAATACACCCCTGTCGGACAGCACTTGTGCAACGAGCTACGCCATGCACCATGCGGTTGTAGCGGTCTTCTCTTCATAACATATCGTACTGCCAGAATGGGATTCAAATGCTTTCGAGCCGGCTCTCAGCCTTAAACATTTCATGCCGACGGGATTGCTTTTGCATTGCTTCGTAAGACTGACACCTTCTGGCGATAAATGCAAATGTGCACCGGTGGGGATCGAACCCGTGTGTGTGCACCTACATGTGTCATTCGGTTGCTAGACGGGCGCAGAAGAATGCAGGCCACCAGGCCACCGGGGTCAATGCCTAGAGGGGATTTGAGTGTGCACACAACAACAACAACAATCTCTCTTCGACTGATCTCTATCAACGCAGAATTGAATCTGATCTGATGAAGCCGCAGCAGAGTAGCAGAGTATCTTCGATGAGCGAATCGTGCACAGAATGAAGGTACTGACCCGCGTATTTGTTCACGAATAGCAATCAGCCTCCATAGCGTAGACCATTCTTCTTCTTATGTTGATACGATCAGCTGGGACGTATTCAGTATCCTATAGCTGACTGGAGTTAGCGTAGCGCAAAATCGTCTATACACAACTCTCTCTCTCTCTCTTCTCTCTCTGTATTGATCACGAAATGTGTGTGGTACTTCCGCTACTCTGAGTCAGCTCCTAACTCCGAGATCCGGCACCGTCCCTGCACTCGCTATATAGTGTTTCTTTTATACTCCCAATACATGGGGGTGTGTTCCCGATAGCGGACTCGTATAAGCTCACGGCCTTTGTACAGATGCAGGCCGTCGACACCGTGCATCGAGTATCTATTTCTCTGTGTCTGGTTTTAGCCGATGGTGCCGTTGCTGGTCGGCTTCACAGCCACCGCCACCCCACCCATAGGCGGGTGGCGGCCACATGAACCGGCCCAATTATCCCTGGAGTCTGGGCAGACGGTTCTGTTTTGGCTTTCCCTGCCGGGTATAGCCATAGATTGCTATAAATCGCAAGACAACGCCGATATGCTCGAGTCTGCAGTCTTCATCATCTTCCTCGCGGAGATTCGCGGCGGCGGCGGCGGCGCCTGCAGAAGTAACCCTGTTGTCGCAGTGGTTGGCGATGCACATTAATGCAGGGCCAGGGAGCAGGCCCCCAATGCTGGGCTCAGATCTATTGTATCATATTTGCTGGTATAATATTTGCCCCGTGTGAGCCGCCTGATGGTGGCTTGCTTCGAGATTAGGCTGACATGGTAGACATTTTAATGGATACATTTACGGTGCAACGGAACGGGCTGCAGACGGAAACAGGCCTATAATTGTGAAAAAGGATTCTCCATAGGACCAGCATATGGCCTGTGGACCAGCATATCTTCTTGTGGTGGCATCGGAGATTTCTTTAAAATCTTTGAGACGTTCATACAAGATAAATGTATTTAATAAACACAAATAAAATTCACCAATCTAGTTACCGGACAGTAGAGCTAATCCCATAATTAATAAGGACGTTGCAGTCATATTTGATGTCCGGTAACATACGAGTGCCACTTCGATTCGTCCACATAAGCGTACCATGGACGTGGACATATTTCTAACCGTTCTAACTTCACACTGCACTCATTGCATGCAAATATAATAAACATTTGATTCCGGAGTTCAGGTTCAGCGTACTCTGCTCGGATCTGTCCGGTCGTGAAACGATTTCGAGAACGACATTGCCTCACCTCGTGCGCCATTCAAATCGTTACCTACACCGTACATTCATCAGATCGATGTACAGGGTAGTCAAATAAGGTCAAAATGTGCAACGTGATCAAAAAGTCGTTCTAGGTTCGGCAACTGAGAAAAAAAGACACTTGTGTGTAGTGTTAGTCGTTCCATCTATTTTCATAGTTGCTCTTTGGCCTCGAAACTACTAGACTAAGATTCCGAAAGTTCGAATGATGACCAACAAGGGATGGCCAGCCGAAGAGATCATAGCGTGTCCATTCATTTGTGAGGAAAAACAAACCAAAAATCAAAAATGTGTAGGTACCATTTTATTGACCACCCTGTATAGGCTAACGTTGGTCGACTTCTCGAATCAGCTCCAGCTTGAATTTCCTAACATACAGTCTGGGGAACATGACGAAGAGGTTATAAATAGGCTGGCTACCTCTTGTCGCCGATGACAAGCGACCGCCTTACTTAAATATACGTGTATAATTATGCTGCTGATGCCGTGTCGACGCTTCTGGCGTTTTTTGTAGAAGTTGTCACAACCAACGCGACGAGAATCAGTTCGAGGAACTCCGCCAACGCGGGCAATGTTTAGTGTCGTCGTACAGGGTCGGAACACGGACGTTGGCTAATAGCGATGCAGCGTGGGCTGACCTAATGCACGCGCAAATGCATCCACCCTCCCTCGCCCTGTTCGGTAGCAATGGCCACCAGCTTCTGTTGGCGACGTTATTATGGTAATTGTACGCAACGGACCACATCTAATATTAGATATACGGTGCAACCCGTTGGTTCGCAGAAGGTTTGATGCTAATGAAATATTGCTTATCGATCCTTCAACCTGAAAAAATCCTTCAATCGTAAAAAAAGAGAGGTTTTTTTTTAGCTCATTGACGAATAATGGTTATCGAGTAATTCTGTCATGAAGAGATCACTGGCTCACCTAATCACTTACAATTAGCTCGATAACGTTAACTGCGTGAAATTCATAATATTATTGCGAGATAATTCAGAATTTGCCTTTAGCGATCTAATCGAAATTTTATATGGGGCAGTCCTTTGATGACATCCAGGACCACCCGCAATTATTTACACATACTTTTCTTGTTCCTAGTCTGAAATTGTGCGTGCATTTCGATGGACGTATTGTGGTTCCACCCAGCTGATGTGTTTCAGTAACTTACTGGACACATTTAAGGGACGTTAAAATGAAAAAATGAACGGTAATTAAGACACCAATTGAACGAACGTAATGAATTAATTATTTGTTCATAATGCTTGCCTGGGGCGTATCAAGGACAAACGTAGACTTCGTGTTTTGCACGTGTAAATGTATAATACAATCCGATGAATACGCGTGTTGTTGACTTCGATTTAACTACTTGTTTTGGCTAGGCGGCTAAAGGCAAAAATAGACACCGTAACCAAACACCGGACTTCACAGCCCCACGGGTATTGGTCGCAGTGAGACTCCTACTCGCTAAACACCTTAGACCTCTTAAGGACTTGGGATTTACAACTCAATTACTAATCCTTCAAACCAAGCATTGCTGGGGGGAGGCTGGTGACGATACCCCGTCTTGTATCAATTCTCCACCCCCCCGGGCCCAGATCCGTAGTGGGTTTCGGCGCGAGGTACGAAAACCTGACTGTGTTAGCGGCAACTTCTTAGCGCTCCTGTGTTTGACTTGTGATACTCAGCATCTTCACCCTATCGTTCAGCAGGAGCAGACGATTGTTTATAGTATCGTGTTTCATTTGTGTGCCGTTGGGGACGTGGTATTACGCTCGTTCTTGATGAAATCACTTGAATGTCAGCAATACATCCATTCGCCAGTAGCTTTGCACGATTCGGTTTCGAAATCGATCCAGGAACCTGGGCAGTTTTTTTTTATAAGGGGGGGGTTGTTGGCATGTTTGTCCATGCCAACACCATTAGTTGCCACCACTACTACTTAACAAATCTTATTGCGGAGATATTGCACATAAAGGTAAATATGGCCCCACTCAGATTCGAACCTCAGACTCCACAAAAGTCCCCCTATCGGGGCCCCTATTGGATTGCCTACCTTACCCACCACGCCATGCCCGCAGGCTAGGCAGTAGTATTAAGGTGGCGACTTCGACGCTGCAGGATCTCCCGAGCGAGTTGGCTGCTTCCACTTCCACAATTGTTTGCAAGCTTTGCTAGAATGAACAAACACGTTTCATACTAGATAACTACAATTGGACACATTCAACGCCTTGTGGCGGATATTCACAACAGCCGCAACCATGGGCGTGGATTGTACGAAAGCGTTAGCATTGTAAAACTACATTTCCCTTGATAAACCAATATAAATTTGACCTTTGCCACGAAATAACGAAATAGCTGCGGCGCTGAACATCGCTTCGTGCTGATATCTGTTTGGGAACGTTGCAAGGGTTATGTATTCTCAATTGATTGAAGTTTCAAAGGAAACAATCCAATATTTCTCGTTTATGAAGAGGTTGTTGAAACCTCTCCAACCGCCTAAATATAGCGCGGCGGTAGCTCGCTCTGATGCAGACAGACATTGAAACATGATTATTGTATTATTTCGATCGAAGCTGTCGATTTGTCCAATGGACTTAGCAGAGTATTAACTTCATAATTACATCAACACAGAATTCAATACAGCTCCTTACTCGCGCGCTGTATACTACACTCTAGTTGAATTATCTCGCATCTTCGATAAGCGACCTGTTCTTTGGGTCTGTCCTGCATATCGTCGTACGTATCATGCATTAAATATCACACGTGGATATGTCATTACAAATTGATCGACGCTTAAATTTCATTTGGAAAAGTTCGACAGCCCTCAAGTCCCTCATCCCCTTTACGCCGATTTCCGTTCTGTCTAGCTACAGTCATTCGCGTAAGCTATTTACAATCATTTGTTGAAGTATACAGTTATTCATTCTACTTACTCACGCAATCCTCCCTCTGCATCCCGCAATTCTCCAATGGTGATTTCAGCTCTTCCACACAATTCAACCAACTCAGCATCATTGAGGATACAGCTACGTCGGATTTCAGAACTTCATTTACTCTTGTTTACATACGTACGGTATTGAAATTGGCAATCAACCTGTCCAATCTTGCACTTCTGGCTGGCAACAAAACATAGACATGTCATCCACGTATAGAATCGTTTGCAGACCCTATAGACCTACAAATAACTAGAGAACGATTGGCAGATTCATTTGAAGCCTGCCTCTGCCGCGAATCGCGGAGCTCCTCGTTGTATTATAATATTCCAGCTTATTTTCCCTCTAATTACATCCAATGGAGTCAGTTAGCTCCTTGTTCTAGCGTTCCTGACTGTAAAACCCATTTGGGTTGTATTGGCCGAACATGTTCTGTAGCAACGTTATATACGTAAACTTCAACCAATTCGCAGCAGGACGCGGTCCTCGCCCTAGTTGGTTTCTACCATTCTAGCCAATAAACGGCGCACCGCGTTCGGCATACACACAGCAGCAGCAATGAGTGCAGGTTCACCCGCTGTTGCCAACGGCTGCTTGGTAAGGGTATGAAGAAATGGATTGATTCTTTTTTTACGCTCTCGGAAGAAGCGCCACACAGCGCTACCGTCGGGGTCTGCGATGTTGGATGCCGCTGAACCTACTCCTTCGGTGAGTGGTCCTGTTTTAGCTATCAATTTTCTATGATGCATTCATCCCCATACACAAACGCACAAACACACACAACGAGAGAGAGAGAGAGAGAGAAATAGAGAGATTCATTCGTTCAGTCATACCCCATCTGTACAGCGTCACCACTGCAGTTACGGCCGCTCTGTGCGCGAGCATATATAGCCTGCGTATGCAAGCTCACCAACGGCTGCGGAAGCTCCCTCCCCTGTGAACGAGGAGGGTATTGAAATTTTCATTTCGCATGGGAAAACCATTGCGCTTCGTCATGACGTGGCCGTCATGTTCGATTTTTGGGAAAGGCTGCCCCAACCTCGATGGCAGAAATCCACGCCTAGACGATGCGAGTACGTGGTGCACGAACGCGCGTGCATAGGTTTGCCATTACCAACGTTGTTGACTCGTTTTTACGGGCCAAAGATTCCATACATCCGCCTTTACGATCGTGGAGATCTCATGCGCGTGGCGGCGGTGGCCAATGAAATTCACCACGAGCGGAATCGAATTGTTTTACATTCACTTCGTACAACAATAATATATCGGTCGATGTATGCTAGTGGCTTATTTGCCGTAGTCGACATTGCCACTGCTTCGAGTTGTTGATCGTATTTATTACAAGTGGGAAAAAATTAGACTCAGCGGTAACGATCACAATATCATAACTAACTAGCGTTTAATATGGACGTGGCCACATAAAAGGGCTTGCCTTTTTCATTTTTGGATAAACAATTTAATTACTGGACTGTGGGTGGCCCGCCTTTCAAAGTTTGTAAGCGGCAAGACTGAGGTTTAGCATCGGTCCAAAGGGGGTTACGTCTAGGGGAAGAACTGTGCTATCTCGAAAGAACATCTTCAGATTTGCCACAGTCAGTTCACGTGACAACAAGACAATTAGCTACAAGCTGAGTCAGTCGAATATACCACAACTCTTTGTAAGAAGCGTTTGTGCTCATAAGTTCTATTGAATTGAAGGGTCGACTCTCGTCACGGCAGATCGTTCACTAGATGCTCATAATGATAATAATAATAACTCAAACGCCTGATCGGCACTAAAACCAGAGTCCGTATCTGGTCCAATCGAGCTCAAACTACCGATCCCCAGATTCGCAGCTGCTTGAGCCAAACCGACGAGTTCTGCGGCTGCGTATTCATCTTTAATAAACTCTAACTGAGAAATCACCAT
The DNA here is from genome assembly GCA_019614645.1 of Stratiolaelaps scimitus. NCBI lineage: Eukaryota > Metazoa > Arthropoda > Arachnida > Mesostigmata > Laelapidae > Stratiolaelaps > Stratiolaelaps scimitus. The sequence goes on along the minus strand of JABWDB010000018.1, from coordinate 916,227 downwards.
CGCGAAGACATCAGGATAACATCAGGAGAATCTGTCGTTCAGCAAATTACGGGGCTCGGACTGTACGGCAATTTAGCGCACTGCACCCACCATATCGACTGTATCATATCGACTGTAGGCAGCGGCCGCCGCAGAAAAGAAAATGCGAGACTGCTCGTTATTTTCTAGATGTATTTTTTGGTCTCCTGCAGAGGACTTCCCCGTGAATAAACACACCACACACACAGCGGAAAAGAAACCTATGAGGCTTGTTCGGAGCCGCACTTGTTACAAGTAAAGTGAATTGCATTTTCACCAGAGGTTTCAGAACACGTTCGACACGGTACAGAGATATAGATGCCCCCACTCCAGATGCAAACAAAGTGCGCACGCTTTGCTAATGTGACTGGCTGGGAAATCTAGACAAATGATGGACCAATTGTTGAAATGACGCCTCCTTATAATGAAAGGGTGCTAATTGTAGGACCGTACGATGTGTCAATTATATTCGTACATGGCTGTGCTTCCTGACTCATAATAATAATAATAATAATAATAATTAATAATAATAATAATAATATAATAATAATAATAATAATAATTAATAATAATAATAATAATAATAATAATAATAATTAATAATAATAATAATAATAGTACAGTAATAACCCCATGGAGAGCTACTTGTTGATCCATTCGACCAGCCAATATACGGGTAGTGTGATAACTTAAGCAGTGGGGGGCTACCGTGTTCCTAACCCGATATGCTCAAGATATTCACTTGACTCCTTTCTGCTCCGTGTCATTGTGAACTGTATCAAGGGCATTGGACAACATCGCAGGCATCTACCGTGCACATGATGGCGGGGGGGCGGGGGAGAGAGGCTGACTCTGCTGATTTACATACTGTTGTTGCGGGTGGAAACACTGATCATCCGTCGAGGGGCGTCTCGCTATTTCGGACTTTGCCTTCAGCGATCTCGTATAAACGAACTGAGTTCGCGCTTTAGAAGGACTTCTTATCTAATGGAGAACCAGGTTTGGTTTTATTTTTGTATAGACTGAAATAATATTTTTTTTTGCGCGGTGGTTATAACGACTAAATCTCTCACCTTTAACCAGGGACCGCATACTCGAGACCGACGTAAGTGCGCGCACGGAATCAAACCCGTGTGTACGCCCACGTGTCTTCTCCGGTTGAAAGGCAAGTACATACGTAATTTTTGTAACTTGTGCTTGTAACTTATTCCAACAATGTCGGATGCCGATACTTACGTCCACAAATCTCCTTTAGGTGGAACTGTCTTATATGCGAAATTCGTGAGCTTTGCGAATCTTCTATCCTGCACTTAAAAAGCCCACAAGTATATATATATATATATACTTGTTACAGAATATAATGCAGGGTCAAAAGTTTCCAACGTAAGGAATCCTAGGAAAACCTGACATAATTATGGCTCTAAGCTATGATATGATTATCTCAGTACCCTTTATCGGTTCTTATAAACCACGAGGTCCACCGTTTCTCTCTGGTCCATGTAGGCCTCAGAGATATATGAGGGAAAGTGTCAGACCGTACATCTCATACAATACTACAGTGAAAATGGGATGATCTTTGTCAGAAATCCACCACCCTCAGACGGAATGAAGTCGCGTGTTCCGATCCCACTTGTTTCAGGTGTTCCGCGAATTTTCCCACTCCACAATGTGCACTCGTGATATTAACACAGTGACTACCAGACACACACACGCAGGAGGTACGAAGCATGCCACGCAATGCGATGGCGCAGTCAAGCGGAGGTGCCGACTCTATTTACGTATCTAGAAGGAGAAATTAAGTGCATTTAACTCAGTGGTGACGTGGTTTCAGGTTTATCAAAAACTGAACATTATCCCCATCTCTTCCTGCAGAGATTCGCTCGCGAGACAGCTCCCATAGTGGCGGCATGTGACACTATCTTCTTCAAAAGGTGGGAAATGCTTCTGGTTCAGTTATGTTTCATGAATTAGGCCGCGATGATTCGTTGATCTTGTAGTGGGAATTGAAGCTCATATATCGAGGTGACTGGTGATAGGCATTGTACGCATCAAACGTGTGCATTTGTTTTGATTGTACTAAACTTAAATAGGAACACATTTCTAAAGTCTTATACCTGAATTCACAGTACTGAGCAGTACTTCGGTGTTGTTACATTTAATGAATGAAATCGCTAATTTAGGCACGATTACAAACAACGTGTCACTTCAGCGCGGTGGCTTGGACGGCTGAGTGTCTGGCTGTAAAAAGCCAGAGGCCGCAGGTTCGAATCCCGTTGCATGACATATAAGAGAACTTAAGCATTCTATGCAGTTCCTTTAATAAATCAATAAAGCCTTACGTTACCTTACGTTACCTTATCATGCAAAAGTAATTAAAATGCGTGAACCGAGTTCCTGCTCCTAACGACTATATCATAGCTCCAAGCGACAACGATACAACACACAGCGAAGTAAGACATTTGCCAACACGCTGTATGACATTTATCGGCTTAGTGTCATGGTACTTACAATGCTGCCGTAGCAACAACAAAATTGCTCGACATCTCCATTATAATAATACTATATTTTATATATTATATCATATATTTACACACCCTTTAGCAGAGGGGCTTTATTCAGATAATATATAATATATAGATCTAAAATTAACTACGAATTGTGAACTGCCCTGGTTGTTCGCCATGCAAACATTTTCCTTATAGTTTCTTATTTTTTTTCCTAGCAACATATTTGGCTTGTATCTTAGTGCCATAGCGAATGTTTGTGGTTGTAACATTGAAAAATCTATCTTTCATATCAGCCCCTTTTGCATACGATGTTTAAAGTGCGGGCCTCAACCCCTTTCATCATAATAATAATAATTGTTGTTCTTGTTCTTATTATTATAGCCGCTACTATAACTAGCTTCTATTTATTCGAGACACACAACCCGTTTGTATGATATTCCTAATACTCCTATTATTGTTATTATTATTGTATATCCTTATTTCGAGTTCGACGCTTCTTTACCGCTGGCAATCGCCCGTCTTTGGCTCGATGAGTCGGCTTTTTTTATTCTCGACTTCTTCGTTTCCTTGGCCATCCCGTCTGTTCGTCGGCCCTGCTCGTTTCGTGTATAGATCGGATGCGTTGATTGCGATAAGCTAGGGACGGCCGATTCCCTCCGCTCGGACCGAGTCTGCGGGGTCCTTGCGGGGTTTTTGTCTGTTGTACCGCCAGCAGTAAACGCGCGAATAGCAGCATGGAACAAGTACGCCACGCCGATCTGAACTGGCCCCTCTGCTCTGACACGATGTGTTACGTGCACTTGGACACGAGAGTGTATCCGTTCCACTCATCCTACTCAGCACATGCAAGCGCACATTCCCGCTCGGCGTCACAGACGCAGGACAACATCACTAGTGGGGATGTGCTACCACAAGATCTCATGAGATGGTAGACTTCAACTCGGACCAACCCGTTAGGCAACTGCTGGCTCACCACCATCGCTGCTACTACTGCTGCTACTAAGCGAGATTGGAATCTACAGGAGTTTCTACTGGGGCATGCACATTCGCGCGGATATCTGTCCAACGAGGAGAAGGCTCTGCTGGTGAGAGGCTTGGGGATCGGCGACTCGGTTAGGGCTCGGCGGCTGAAAGGTGGATGAGAAGCTGGTAATTGGACTTGCTCTAGCTGCGGACTGCTCGTAGCAGGAGGGGTTGGTTGTCGAGCGTGCGATTAAGGGAAGAGACATAGCGGGCTCTCTTGCTTGCGATGCCGGCGGAGTGGCCTGGTCGCGAGCGGTGAATAGCGAAGCCAGAGGACTGCAAGCGACTCCAGGACTCGGGACTCCGGCACCCGAGTCGACCCAGCGAATGGACACACCAGTGGGACGAGCGCAGGATGACAAAATGTTCGCGAGCTGTCCGCCGACACCGGCTGTGTCAGCCCGCATGCAGCTTGTCCGTCACATAGCATCGTGTTGTTCCGGGTTCGGAAGCAGAGAGCAGAAAACAGGACAGGAGAGGACAGAGGAAAATTTAATTCACCATCCCGAGGAAGGCGGATTCTTCGTGGCCAAGTGATAAAGTGGCATAGAACAAGTTGGTAGCATAACGAGACTACGAAAGATGAAGATTTTTCCCTGTTATACTCGATTATGTTGAGTGTCATCTACGGAAAAGCTGAATTATCCAAGTCGCGACGCTGTCCAACCTTTCTGCCCGTGCCCGCTGCATACGAATGTGGCGGTTGAAGCCTGTCCTGACTTGGTGATTGTGTACCTAGAGCAAAATCCGAATATTTGTTAGTACGAGTTTTGCTTAACACCTGCACTTTGCTACACTTTCTCCTTGGAGAATATCTACAAAAACTCCACGGGAAACCGTTGATGCACAACACGGCGAACGGCAGCTTATTAGAGTGAGAAGCTTGACCGAACAACGATGGCCATTTACGTCCGTCAAGGAGGCTCGTAAAGAATTTAGTATCATGGCGAGAACCAGCTTTAAGTTGAGTGGGAAGTCTTTCCTAATCTGGCTTTGTATTTGCACCTGGCTCCTGCAGACCGCCACTCAATTCGATCGATGAGGAACCTATTAAACACGAAGCTCTGTTTGTGAAAATTGAGTAGGCCGGTAGGAAGGGACTTTGATTCAAAAGGCCACAACTCTGTCCAGGGAGAGACTTTGCACGCTGCTTATCCAATGGCGAAGGAAGAATATATTTGAACGTCACTCGAATGCGAGGAGAATTCATCTGCGCATCCAATTGACGCGGGAGCTAATAAATCGTGAATCTCTTAGTCTCTCTTTCTCTCTCTAAGAAAATTGTTCCTTCGGCAAGTGAAGGTAGGGCCATCAGCGTAAAACAATATTCCTATCTTTCGTTATCGAGTCCAAACAAATCGAGGAATACATATGTGTTGTGTGAGCTATTTTGTTCGAATATACCTCTCAGCGAGCTGCTAAAGTTGTGATGGTAGCTGGTTAGAAAAATGCATGTACAAAGCTGCCCAATACGCCTGAAGTCAGAAGTATCAAGGCCCTTCACGTTACTGATAGACCCTCAAAACAGCTGTTATCCAGTAGCCAATGCGAGTTAATATCATGATATTTCAGTGGAAAACTGCGGACGCATAATTGAATCAAGTAACCTGTTCGTTAGATAGGTCGCACGTGTTAGAAAATTTCGTAGTACTTAACCTTGAGGCTTTGGAGAACCCGGCGTCAACTTACGCTCGGCGAAAATCAGAGCTCGAAGCTTTATTTAGATCGAGATCTGCGTAGTCCGCGGCGGCAGTGGAATGACTGGCAGTGGAAAGTACAAACAGTAAATATGCTCATTACATTTCTTCAAAAAGATATGTAATGCCTGCCCCATAAGAACAGGACCGAGACTTCCTTCTCCGCCAGCGCCTACCATGACAATGTTAGCCTATTCTAGCCGAAAGAGATAAGCTATCCGCGTACAATGGTCGGCGACGTCGAAGCCTCCGAAAAATCAATCCACAAGGCAACGAAAGGCTGAGGCGCGTTTTAAAGCACGAGTCCGAATTTCCATTTATGCCCAATGGATTTGTTGTTGTTGTTTCACAGAAATTTCTCCCATGATATCTGTACGCATCTATTTGTGCCGGCGATATCTAGCCGATAAGTATTTGCGATTAGGTCTAGGTCCGTTTGGGGGGAAGGGGAACATTAAGTACAGTTTCAAAAGTCAGCTCACACTTACGTCGCTTGAACGGAACGCGGGAACGTAGGGACGCGTGGAGCTAAACAGGGCAAAATTGGCATTGCGACTTGGAAAGCCAGGGAGACAGGCAGGAGAGCTTTGTTAGCACGCGGGTCACGTCCAGAGCAATTGAGGTCGGTCACGAAGCGAGGACCTGAGGAGATGGCGGGGGTGGGATTCGGAATCTAAAACGGTACGGCGGGAAGTTGTACGACAGGGCCAGTCAGACTATACGGGCGTCAGAGTGGCCGACAGCGTTATCCCCAGCAAGCGGCAACGCAATGCGTACATTCGCACGAGACGACAGCCAAGCCAGGAGCAGCCGCAGCAGTTGATCCTTATGCGAAACACTGCAAGGAACAAAGAACGCGCGTGGACGCGTTTCGAGCCACCTCAGGAGGTTCCGGTAGTTTACATACGGTTTGCGGGGCCCTCCCGGTCACCCCCGGGGGGAACTCGGGGAGAGGTGACGGAAAGACGCCTCAGCTGAAACGTCGAGGAAAAGCGTAAATTCTTCTTGTCGCGGATCACGAAACGGCGACAGTGGCGGCGGCGGCGGCGGCGGCGGTAGCGGAGGCGGTCGAGCGACCGCGGAATCAGCCCTGCTACCTCAACTGGGTAGAACGCCGAGGGGACCAGAACACTTCGAACAAGGCCAGCCCGCAAGTTCCTCCACTCTGGTTGTTGTGTCACAAGGGACAGTTTACCGGCCCCATGAGAGAATGGGCCAATCCCAGCTATGTGGCGTGTGCTCTTCGTGCCGGTTGCAATATACCTCGTAATCGCCGCCGCCTTGTATCACTATAGCTGTTCGACTTTGAATCCCACCCGATGACATGCGAACATGGGGTAGAGCCACGCTAACAATCTCCCCCTCGCTGGAGTAGGATCGGATCTCTCCCCGCGAACGCCTTGGTGCTTCCTCCCGGAGGCGAAAGAACACGGCGGAGGAGCCAAAGAGCCTCTTGGGGTGCGGAAGGGGGGTGGTGGTGGTGGTGGTTTCAGAAAACCAGGCAAGTCCTACAAAGTCGAACGGCCTCAACGAAACCTTCTAAAATCCGAGGATAAACGGTAATACTGAACTTGAACAGTTCCGACGAGTGAAGATGATAGAACAACATTAGCTGTTTGGATATTTACGATACGATATTTTCGGGACATTGACGATGTCTTGATAATGAAGTACTCCCAACTGAAATGGAGCTTCGTACATTTCTCGATGTCTCTGGTGGTTGCCTTTTTCTTTCAGTTTTCCACTATTTACGGTTTATCGTAAGGGTAATTGGCTTTTCAAACGGTTATGATGTTCCCTTACTAACTATATGTGCATTTCGAATAGAAACAGGACAGAACAACTTGGGAAGGTTATCATTTAATTCCTGCTAGGGTAAGCGGGCTCAGTTTTTGTGTTTTGATTTTGTGCGAAAGTAAAGACTTGTATATAATTATAAGACGCATAGATGACTATTCTCTCTCCGGTACACTGGTATAATGCTGAATAAGCATCTTCTGCTTCCTGAAACAGTTCAAGTTAACATGGTTATATATATATATATATATATATATATATGTCCACTACTGTGTAATTAAGGTTTGTCGCTCACAATATTGGAATATTTACGTCAGTGTATGCTACAGCTTTGTTCGTTAGCTAATTAAGTCAGTTAATTACGATACCTCAAGCGCATACAAAGGTTTGTTTCGAGCCGGAACTGCCATCCTTTCTTCAGCATGCCAAATAATCCATGCAGTGATCACGAGGTGAAATGAACATCATTTATCGGAATTGCGAATCACGCGGAATCAGTAGGTTGACCGCGAAATCGCGTCACGATCACTACCACACTCCGGTTCGGAGTTGGGTGGTCACGTACAGTTCGTTCGCTACTGAGACTATACAAATATGAAGACTTTGAAAACGGTCAACGTGTGATTGCGCCCAGGAGCTCATGTCGGTGTCGTTGTCAATTCATTTTAGTGACGCAGCAAATGGGTAATAACAGTCTTTCGACACTCAGAGGTAGCTAAAGATAGCCAGTAAATTTTGCGGCCGCTTGCGCCAAACGGCAGAACGCTTCTATCTCACGGTGCATACGAACCCATTTATCGGATGACTTGTGCCTGATTATTAGTAAAAGTTTCCCTCGTCAATAGACCCATACCGAATGATCGAGGCAGCTACCTGATATGGACGTTTCGAGCCTACAGTAACGTTGATAATGATAACGTAAGGCCGAACGGTAGACACGTGCGAAGGGTGGGTTCGGAAAACCCCAGAGGGCCAAAAGGCGCGGGGCAACGTGATGAGATATCGAAGATGTCGACAGATGGAGAACTCATCTGATTCATAAAGAAGCAAATGATCGGAGAGTGGACCTTTCCATGTTTTCGGTACGGTCAGTGCGGGTACACGTCCTTGTATACTTTAACCCAGCTTTAGATTTGTTATTTCTTTCGGCATTACCGTAAAGTGTCGTGGGCGACAACCTGGTGGAACAGTCATCGGATCGACTTGTCTGGTAGATGCGTTGGAATGAAAAATGTCTACAAAGCTTTTTGGCAAAAATATTGAAAGCAACTGACTTTGTTGTTAAACCTTTTTAAATTTGCCATTTTTGCTCAGCATAAAAAGTGACATTGGAAGTGCGAGTTTTCCTTTCGAATGCCTCCGCGATCAGGAGACAAACTCGATGAGCAATATTAATAACTCACTGGTAACTTGCGCATGAAACCTTCAGAGCACACTGTGAATGACATTATAATTTATACTGAATCATTTCCGTATTTGTCGTTGTCTTCATTGTTACAATGTTTTACCTTAAATAATTAGCCGAATTAAATTTTAGCTTTGTGGAAGATTTTGCAAATGACCTACTTACGGCTCCTGAGTTTCCAAATTAGGGAAAGCTGCATAGGAGGGCACCCAGCTCGGGATGCTCGTGGCGTAATGGTTACGGTATCGAAATTGGTGATATACGGTATATATATATATATATATATATATGATCAGGAGGAGCAAATATAGCTTTACGGTTGCTATAGTCGTATAAAATCGTTTATTCAAACATACGGTAGGTCGGTATTTCTAGGGATTATGGGGGGGGGGGGTGAGGACGACAATGTCCCGAGGAAGGCGATGGCATTGCCTCTCTGCACGGCGAGGGACAGGCGCTGCAGGAGGAAAGAGCCAGCGCGCTTGTCCCCGGTGGCGCGGATCAACCTGTGGTAGACCCCCTCGAGGAAGTTCGCAGTGAGAGGGCCGTGCCCGCCCAAGGTCTCAAAGGCAAGGGGGGAAAACAGGTGGGTTGCTTGGAGTGCGGCGTACTTCCTTAGCTTTGCCCGTTCCGCACGCGCTACTGCGTAACCGGGGATGGTTGCACAGTGGTTGACATAAGAAGGTGCTAGAGTGTCAACCACAGTGCCGTCCCAGACCAGGTGCAGGCCTCGATGAAAGGGGATAAGGGTGAGGCCGTCAGGGCGGCGCCCGTCAGAGGTGTCGAGGCCCTGTGGCTCCCTTGTGCAAGGAATACCGGCGGAGTGGAGGGCCCTCACGAGCGTGTCGTTAAGCATCGTGTGTCGCGGATGGCGACCGGTCGCGGATGGCCATTCGTTGCGACGGGGTCCCCGCAACGCTCGCAGCTGTGGGCCGCAACTACAGGGGCCCCGAGGCGAAGGCCCACACAGAAGCGGAGGGAGCGATCGTCTAGAGCAGTCGTATGTCTACAATCAGAATCAATTAGTAGCAGCATCAAATTGTCTCAACTGCAAACTTACACTTTTTTTTTGGAAGTGCATTATTTCCTGACTCAAGGCGTACGCTATTCCTAACTATAATACGCCTACTTGTATAAGCCTTCTCATAACGTCTATAATTATATTGTAATCGTTAGGAAAACTGAGAGGTGTACAAGTACCAACACAGCTGTTTTAATGGACTGAACTATATTTGAAATAAAACCTACACACAAGACACATACATAGTCCCTCCTGTATTTATTTGATCTAATTGCCCATCAAACGCCGGAGGTGGTGCCCCGTACACGCACAAACAATATCCAACATAGAGTCAGACCTAGAGATCAGATACCCATTTCTGCTGGCTCGAGCCAATAACTAAAATCTTGCAGATATTATGCTAGCAGTAAAGTAATCCTTGATGGGATCTCCAGAGATGTCTGAAACGTCAAGCAAATGTACGTCAAGCAACCGTTAGACGTTTATCAATTGGCTGAATTCAATAAGGACAGCTCCATACGAGACATGCGGGTTTTACCTTGAGAAACAGCCATTCTAAACTAGCTGTGCCACTTAAGCCGACGTTTTCATTGTCATTCCGATGGCGTGTTTACTCATAATATTTAAACACTTACTAGAGAATTCTAGTAAATGTGCCGAAAAGAAAAATATCCGATTACGGGGGAAAGTCGCCATTCCATGTCGATATCTCATGACGAATCTGTACTGAGCAGGCCGCAGCGTAAGGGTGCTGACGAGATGGTTAGCCTATAATCGATAATGTGACTGATATGAAAGCCTACATTTGGAGCAGATGTCTATCAAGCAGATATTTACTTGGGTAACTTTTTTTTATATAATTTTTATTTCTAGATATGGAGCCGATTGGGTCTAGGTTAATATTAAATTTACGCATTTTCTAATTAGTTGAGGCTTGAAAACAACGGGTGAGTAGGCGACCTGGACCGAGGAGAAGGAGGCATGTTTTGAATCCTTAATCGTAGCACATCATACTTACACTTGACCATCGTCAATATTGGATTGCATCTCCCAGTCGTTATTTTATGTATTCAAACTTGGTTTCCACCACTCTGCATGAAATGCGAGGCCTACAGTAAAGGTGTTCAGAATTTATATCTAAAGGGTTGAAAAAATACCCTATAAAGTGCTACTACTATACATATATTTTCTATTTTGTGTGCGAAGTCGCAAAATAGCGTGAACGTAATTAACACCTGCTTATGCTAATAAAGCATTACACTTGCGGGAAAGCTGCACGCTTACCTGGCATATTGTCTTTTCGGCTCCATCGATTAGACCTTGGAAAAACGAGGCTCATTTCATCGTCCGGTCTCATAAACCACAGTGAACGTTCGAGTGGTTCCTTGGGACCGTCACGTAATTCCAAGTTGCACTGAGGGGAGACTTAGTGAGATGGGAGTTCCAATCGGCGGTCCTCTTCTTGTGTGCAAGGCGCTATTACTACCGGCGTTATGCTATGTGCTTCCCGTTTGGGGTGGTGGTCACCTGAGAATTATAACATGCAGAACTCAGACAATCCAAAATGATGTGCTGCATGTGGTAAGAGCCGCAGATTCTCTATGGTGGAAAGTCTGTATGCTTCCAACGGAGATGCTGTCTGTTGATAAAATGTATATAGTCTACATCTGTCCTCTCTTGCATTTAAGACTGTTGGATACTCATCCCGCATGAGATCGGCTCTCCGATTAGCGCCATCACAAGCCACTCTAATCACCGCCCTGTCACGCTCAGAGATCCCTTTGTCACCAGTGAGTCTACTAGACATGGCTGAGTCTGCCGACCACCAAAAATCTCTAGTTCGCTCTATCCAGAGGTTCGTTCACATAGGAGAATGCAGGACTTAAGGACGAATTCATAAAACATGTATGCAGATCATGATGTGAATTGTATTTTCATTGTCGATTGGTGTCTTCTCAAGAGTTACGAGAGCCGTTATAACTGGAATCTAATGCGTTGAGTTTCTTAGCGATTAGCAGTGGATACAGTTATATTATATGTTGGTTTATGACATAATGTGTATATTTCAATAACCGATGTTCCAATCGTGGAAGTACATTGCGACTCTGCTTTATCCTATTTTCCTAACCAGAAGATAAGCGTTGTGCGCTATACCGCAGTTCCGCCGTAAAACCAAGTTTTGTACTGTTCTGTAAAACAAACTGTCTCACAGCAAGGCTTCCCAGAAATGAGAGTGATACATTATTTAGAATATACACCAATACGGTCAGCTCAAAGCTACGTAACAACTACTAGCTAAACTTACTTAGCATGATACACAAATAGTTCGAGATAATTAGATGCTGTGTCAGCATCAACGTCATGGTCGTAGCCTGCCACTGGCAACGGTCGAAGAAGCGGACCCTAGATATCAAAAATACAACCGTTCATTCGTTTGGTAACAGTAACAATAGTCGAAACGGTGAATGATGTGGCATGTCTTAGTATAATACATCGCCTGTAAGATCCTTATTGACGGGGTTAGCGGCGAAAGCTCTACTTTTGTATGTTCCCTATGAACTTCTGCCTCAGTGGGAAATCAATTGCTCAGTTCAGTAGTGGATGCCTTCGGCCAGCCTATGCTGTACGACACGAGTCATACAATGATTTATGAGGATATTTTACAGCAAAACCCGGAAACATCACGACGCGTTTCGGGCTGATACAGCATCACAGGGTTCACCTTGTCAGCCGACCTCTTGTGCGAAGTGTGAAACCGCTGGAAAGTTATTGGTTACTTGACCATGAACAGCTAACTCGAGGCCATTATCCCCTATTGAGCCACTCAAGCGGACAGGTTCCACCGAAAGGAAACCGACCGTGTACAGAGTTGTTTCGCTTCTTTTGCACCAGACTTCGCAGAAAGCACACACCGAGATGTTGTCTTACCAGGACCCTTTACCAGTAAACAATTTCCATACTGCTTGAGTGCAGAGTGCGAAACTGCCATGGTCGGTATTGGAACTGGAAATTGTTATCCAGTGGTAGAGGCACAGCTCAATGGGCACATTACGCTCGAATTATTCGTGTATGGTGCCACAGGCACGTAAACTATGATAGATGCAGAGCTCACAGCTAATTTGTCGTTTAACAACTCTTTCCTTGTTAGAATACGTAGTGGTATGGATATCTAGGTCAATACAAGGAATCATAAACACGCAATACGTAGGTGTCAACCGACGAACGGCGTTCTGTGTTATGTACGCTAAGTGAATGGGAAGAACACTAGAGGATCTAGTTTTACAAGAACTTATAGATGGATCGGACTGGACTGATTTATCGGCTGACATGAAAATGATCGTCTTTGTTTGTTTGAGTAAAAATATGTTGTATATTTTGTGATTGCTGTGCGTAGAGCCTTTTCGTTAACTGTCTATCATTAAAAGGTAAATGTCATAAATGTAATTTCACACTTAACAATGCAGCGATTGTTCAACTCAAATACTTCGATAATTCACACATTCGTCACATATTAGGTTGACCCAAAATTAATGAGACTCGTATCGTCTTGCGCCGAATTCTTATTCTTGGCTGGTTTGAATTCAAATTTGGCGGGTAATGAGACACAACAATTAACAAAAACCTCTGTGACCAGTGTATAAATAAAGGAGGTGCTCATAGCTAGCTAGCTATCCTCTAGCTCATACTTAAAAATCTTTGTTTTAACTCACTTAGTTTATTCAATATTGAATTTATATGTGTCATTATTTTTGGGGCCTAATAGAAGGGGTGTATATCGCAATCAAATGTCAGCCGGTTTCTTTAACGTCTTCGGGCTGACTCCCAGCCTTGAACATTTAACGTCCACGGAATTGCTTTCGGCATTGCTTCATAAGACGGACAAAGCCCTTTAAATGCAAATGTGCAACGGTGGGGATCGAACCCGTGTGACCACATACGTGTCTCCTCCTGTCGCAAGACTCACAGGAAGGCATTACACCACCGGGCTCGACCGACCGCTCCCTGCTGATCCAATCAATGGTCGGCTTTTACAGCAGCGAGGGGAGGGAGTCGCTGAGCTTGCAATAACATGATTGTCATCTTCTATTGTCCTACATCAATAAATTTTAGAGTCTTATCGTCAACTTCCGCGCACACATGCTGTCTTGACTTACTCGTATACGGCAATTCTAAGCGATCTGTTTTCCATGACGATCCCGACGGCCATCCGGAACTACGACGCCACAAGTCACAAGTCTCAAGTATCGTAGTGCGAAAACCGCCATTGCCTCCTTGTGAGTTCAGAGCTCTGCTCACAGATTGCCTTTCGAAATGAGAAGTTGTAATAATGACCTTAATATGGTGCTCAGATTGTATTCAAAAGCAGGAGTAGGGTACCCTTTAGAAAGACACCGGGACAGTGGAAGAGCTATATATAACGAAGAAAGCGTAACATGAGATCATGATTTTTTCATGGCCGCCAAATTTATTGGCCATGAATGAACGTTTCCTCCTTAAAACGAGAACAAAGTGCACCCCCCCATGATAGAGAGCGTGATCGGCAAACGTCTGCAACGACTCCATTCTCGCGAATGAATCGCCCTTATTTGTGTTCCCTCCTTCGCTGATTCTAGCTCTGGATGTGTGTGTGTTTTTTCTCTCTGCACTTTGCTTGGCTCTTTTAGCCCTCGACGTTACTTCTTGAGTCAGAGAATTTAAATCGAGAGAGCGACGCCTTGAATGGTTTCGTTGGTCGAGTCTGCGTGGCGAGAATAATTCGTTCGTTTCTCAAACAACGCCTGCTTGCTGGACGGGGGCCCCCACTTACTGTGCCTATGTGCGCTGCAATAGCTAAACAGAGCTGGTTTGGAGTTTGCTCGGCGAGATGCTTGCTACCGATAGCAGTTATCAACGTGGTAAATGGCAACCTCGTGATGTGGAGGTTGCCATCACTTGTTCGTGAGAGGGGTGTACACCAATATATAAATGTAGCATTTTGACGGGAAGGCGGGAGATATTCGCACTCACCGTAACGAGAAGAAAAAACCTAGCATATATCTGTTGTTTTTGTTTGGTGTCAGCGAGCAGCACCGCTTTGCTTCGTTTAAATCTACGGCTGATCTCGCGATGTTGGATTTTACTACGGCGTCAAGCCCACCATGCTGACGCTATTGTATCCTAGCTCTCACATGTTGGCTGATCTCAGTCGGGCTTCGCATCGGAAAGCGCCGAGCGAAGCTGTAACGATAATGTGCCACCCTCAACGTATAATAATACATCCGAGTCGACCGAGGGGTCGGTGGAGGGACAGGCCGCCAGGGGTATGAAAGGTGGGGTGGTCCCTTGGTGCAGGCGCCGCTCACCTCACGAGAGACGCGGATCTGGATGGGACCACCCGCTGGGTGGAATCCTCAAGTGGCAACGATAGGCGGAAAGGGAAAACCAAATAGAAGCGAACCACGGCTGACAGAGCCGACATCACGGCCGATCTATTCTTCCAAAGGCAGGAACGAAGCCAAGAATCAGCAGTGGTGAGGTGGCCGGGGGGCGCAAGGTAGGACGGAGGTCTCTGGTCAATATCGAAATTTTCGCGGGAGCGCAGTCGGTGGCACTCAGACGTTGTACTGACAGCCAGCTCCCTCTCTAGTATGGTCTCGTACAAGGACTACGGTGAATTCGTGGCGATTGCAACATGTCAGATGGACTATAATCGTTACCACACCTTGTGGATTGAATTCTTGCTTGACTCGATTGCCTAAATAAATCTACCCTTGGGTACCTGGGTGTGAATCGGCTTTGCGCGGAACATTTCGAATTCTGGGTAACGAAACACTCGAGCAACTGGTTAGCGTGGTGGGGGCGTCGTCGCCAAAGTTGCAGCAATGAAAGTGATCAGTCTTCTTAGTCCTTTGTTTCTTGACATCACTCAGCCCTCTGACAATATCTAAATATAGTTAATACAGATCACGTTGGCTCGTTAACAGATAGCGACACCTGATATATGGATCTGATATTGCGTGAGGGCGGTGTGAAACTCGGTGGTATCACGCGGTCGAGTGAAAATCTCAAGTCTCAGAAAAATAGTGTTTAAAAAATAAGAACCCACAAATATTCGCTCGCCATACCAGAGTTTGTGCGGCAACCCTACAATAATGCACCCAATACATATATATATATATATATACAATATAAATATGGCTGATTGGGGATCTGATCACTTCAAAAATTGAGATGTCTCTGCTGTCGAAGATGGTTTGCTTGATTCGAAGGGAAAGATAATATACTACTGCAAATTAATGCATCTAATATCTGCCGTTAAATAAACTCAAAAGGAAAAAAAATATATATATATATATATATGTGGAAATTTATTCAAACATACAATAATTATGTTTATGTATATATTTTATCCAATGAGACACTCCAAGGCATCATTCATAGTAAATTATTCCACGCGTCGGTTGCGTCAAATAAATAAATCGACAAATATCTCAAACCCGCAATTTCGATCCGCGAAAACTACCGAACCTGGTACATCTGCGCGTAACGCGAGAATCGAATGACAGTGATTGGGTTGATTGAGACAAAGCTGCCTAACCTATTTTAGTATAAAACAGTTTTTTTTTAAATGTGTTTTCAGTATGATCCCTGGGAATTTACTACACGTTGAGATCTGGTCGGTAGCTCTTGCACACCATTCATATGACTTCCGCGAGAGGGGTCGTACACTATTTCTCTGAGTATTTTTGCGAGATCGTCCCAATTTTGCTGTTTGGCAGCCGTTAGTCAGTTGGCTCAAAACAACGAAGAAGTCGAGGGAACGAAGGATATCAGGAGAATGTGCGAGTTGACTCCACAACTTGATTCCCCTCTAGGGAAAAACTCACCAACTCCAGCCGAGGGGGTGGGGGGGTTCGTGGAGAGCACACGCACATAAACGTGTTTGCGGCAAGCCACGTATCCAGATTCCCTGCCAAAACGTTTTTATGTATTCCTATTCGGAGGCAGCGGTTTTCTGAGCTGGGAGCCGATAGAAGTGGAAATCCATGGCCATAATCAGCATTCTGTTGTCGTCGTGGATGTGTCCACACACTTTCACATCGATTCAACTGTTTCAGCCGGGTTATAATTGGCGACGGTGGTTCCTGTCGAGCCGTTTCGAATTTGAACCATGTCTCATCAGTCGTGGGAGTAATTGTCTCAGGATCGCTTTCATCTTGGAATTATAGCAAATGTTGTGCTCGCCAAAATAACAAAATAGCCAAAATAGGCGTGGCACTCAATTGATCAGAGTCCCGCTCATGCATAGCTTGTCCTTGGCGATGTTCTGAACTATGGAGTGCGCCAATTCTGAGTGGCTTGGGGCGATCGTAGGGACGAGTGCCTCCAACACTGGAACACACATACTTTCAATTTGTCTTCTGCTTTTTGCTGTATTTGAGCATCAGTACGATCACCTCCAGTTATATTTTGGCGAGTTCTCTCATCTACGTTAAACTTTTTGCACACCATTTACGTACACTTGGAAGACGATCTGGCTATGTTAGTTCAGAATGATGAAACGATAATTCGAGTTTACCAATGAACGGAGATAAGGCGGGCCTACCGTGCGATAATTTTGAAGCAACCTACTCGCGCTGATACCTACAGTGAGGCTGGTACCACGCTCAGCAGAGGAGGTGCTACGTCCCGCGTGTGTGTGAACGAGGTCGGGCTCTCCGAGGTGACGATGTACAGCGCCAGCGAAGAAATGAACTCAACACGGATCCAGAATCCAGAACCCCTGCTTGCAATCCCCTTCAAACAAGCAGCTCATAAACTCGCCAAATCCCTAAGCTATATCTTTCAAAGGTACGAGTCATGACTACCATGGCCACCACGGTCTACAAAGTGCTGTCAATGATGTAGTTTGTGGTCGGAAAATATGGATATTCGTCGTTGTACTCACAACTGTGTACTGTTACTTATAGGGTGCCAGAACCTTCGTCAGAGACACACAAGTTGCAGCATATGGAACTAAGCAAAACAAGTATTCCAAAATATCTCAGCGTTAGGTTCTCTGAAACTTCAAAGTTTAGTGAACACGTCAAATCAGTTGGACGGGTGAAGGTCTTTGACATGCTATTAGATTGGTTACACACCTTCCCTGGAAATCGAAGTAATGCCAAGCGTAAAGCCGACTCTAGGGAAGAGATAGACTCTCAGCAGACGCTGATGGTTTTAGCAGGCAGAGGCGTCCACGTCAACAACAATACACTGAATCGGCCCGCTTTAATGGAGATTGTAATGTCCCTGGTGGTGTCCGCGCGTTTGACAAATATTTCCTCTTCTAAAAAAAAGGTATGCTATTGGATACTAACAGGATACAATTTCAAATTCCCCATCCGCCTCCTTAACATGATGTAACTCACATGTGGATTCTCTACCATTGTATGCATCGATAGTCTGGAGCCCAATAAAAGCTGAAAATTTGTAGTTCCTTGACAAGATGCAAGGCAGGTTTTTCCAAGAAGTTGAACACCGAGAGAGTAGCAACAAAGATGCCGGAATCGTTTGCCGAAAAAGAATCCTGAATCAGAGGTCACAAGGCAGTCATTCGGACGGGAACTTGACATGATGATCGCATCAGGGGAACGATTTTCTGGAAATTGTTAAAAAGCGTCGATCATTCTAACACTAGGCAACAATAAGCAAAACTATGTAAATCCATTTCTATGATTGACTCCCACTAAACTCCCACGTCATGAGGTGCTGTGTTGTGAATTCCGTTTCCTCCAGGGGAGCCAAGAGGCATTCGAATGACTTTATATACGCTGAGGTCTGCCCCATCACGCTCTCTCCCTTTGAAGTTCTGCTAATTTGCTTCACAACGTGCCATAGATTGCATTCTTCATTGCATTGAGCGATAAGCAGCGACACTATGTCGCGTGCGATGCAGTTGAGCGCATTTGGTCTGCAGCAGCAGACCCGACCCGGGAGGCCGCTCCATTCTGGGCGTCTGAACCGCGCGCGCGAGCGGGTCTAAGAAACGATGGACGAGTCGTCCGTTGCCTGTCCAAATGGTTTTGCCAAGCTCCTCGTTAACTCACATCTCACGTACGGACGCGGTAGCGTTGGCGGCGGTGGCCACCACCACCACGGCTCACGGCCGGATCAGGTCCGAGCCGACCGGGGCTCTAAAGACTGCGGGGCACATCCGACGAGGCACACATTGCACCGCGTGGTGCGCCTTGCACTCAGACAGACACATCAACGCTGCAAGATATGAGTTGCCCCGACCCTGGCCTCGATGCGGACACGCGAACGTGGCCAAATGGAGACGCCGCGGAAGCAAGCTTTAACAGGGCTTTCGT
This sequence comes from Stratiolaelaps scimitus, assembly GCA_019614645.1. Taxonomy (NCBI): domain Eukaryota; kingdom Metazoa; phylum Arthropoda; class Arachnida; order Mesostigmata; family Laelapidae; genus Stratiolaelaps; species Stratiolaelaps scimitus. Next base: position 897,427 of record JABWDB010000018.1, on the reverse strand, counting down.
ATTTGGAGCCGGCGGTTCAGTCGGGGAGTGGGCCGCTCTGGGCTCTCTCCGCGTTGCTTTCGTTCGTTGCAGTGGATCAGTAGTATGCGGGGAATGCTGGTGGGTGGCGTAACATCACTCAATTTACGTTCCTTCCACACCATCCTTGTGCCGGCCAATTCCCGGCATCTTCAGAGTAGCAGGCAGAGTATCCGGCGTTGAACGTACACCATCGGCCGGAGGTCGCCTCTCTCATCAGCAGCACGCTTAAGATGTTTCTACGCAAACAGACCAAAATACCCACCCACCGGACCAAACATCGGCACAAGCACAGACGGCAATATATGAGCGCTGCATAGAATATCGCGCTAGCAGTGGTGGTATGTATGACTTTATGCGTTAGCTATGTCTACATTTTCTACGCGTTCGTGGCCAACCGCAACGACTATGTGAGTAGCCTACAACGACAACAAGAAGAGCAAAGGGGAAGACTGATGTCCGCGGTGCCGCAGGAGGTGATAGTGTTATACAACTGTGTGTGATGATGTTTGTATGCAACAGATGCCCCCCGCGAATGCAACCGCCAAGCGAGAGAGGCGTAGAGAGAGGTGACGGAGAACGACGCCGGCACCCGGTCGATGCTGCCTCGCCACTAGTTCGGGCTCACAGCTGTGGTGAAGCTCTCTATCTAACTGTCTGTCTCTCTGCTCTGTCTCTCTCCATATATATATATATATATATATAATGTATATACACATATACACTGTATTCACTCTCTTCCTTCTCTTCGTCTCTCTCTCCCTTTATCTGATGAAAGAAGAATATTTTCACGTGTTTGTGGCGACGAGAATCATGTTAGTACACGCAACACGAACATCCGCTACATGCGTATGGCTGGGCGGGCGCCATAGCGGGTATACATCGCAACTAAGGGTTAGGGGTCAAGGGGCCGAGGTGGAACGAGGTACGAGGAAGCAGTTTGATCGAAGGAGACTGATGCATACGAACGAGCGGGCTGTGTGCCTGCATAGGTAAATGAGGCTGTCAGGCTGCTGCGTAGGTCGGAGGCGACACGATGATGATGTCTGGTAGTGCGCCTTATTGATATGGACAACTGAGATGGAGTTTCGTCAAATAAAGTACTCGATAACTAGCTGATACACGATCATCACGAGTGGTCAATAACGTTATGTGATTTGGGATACGGCTAAGTAAATATAAGATAAAGTATATTTTATAAAATTATGCCACGAAAAAGAGCACAGAGGTTGATGATGGCTTTCTTAGATGCGTATGAAGAAATTAGTAAAATTCCCTTTTAAATGATTTCCTGAACACTTCCTAACTACGATATCCAATCTTCTTAACAATCGTGCACATTATTTAGCGATGTATCCCAACATTTAAGCAGGTTTAAGTCTTGTGATAGATAAATACTGGGAAGGTACTGGTATTAATGAAGCTGAGTAATAATTAGCGAAATGGAAAGGCTAAGGTATAGGGAGCAAACAATTTGCCGCAATTGCCACAGTGATTGTCCCCTAAACATGGACGCAATTCGGTCGATGGTAGCGTTAATAGTTTACTATTTCGGCTTGCGTCTTGCTTTATTATAGATGCAGGTGCATTGTTATTTGCGGTCTTCAATTTATCCGTCTCCAGTGGAGACGATACTCGGGATCGTGTTATTTATACGAGTATTAGAATTGGACAATGGACGGCGCGACAAAGACGGCGCGAATTACTTTGAGAGAACGGCATCGATAGATCGTTCCAAGGAAATAATTATGTTTTCATAGTCATCGCCATGAAGAAATAGCTTTTGGCAGAGACAAGATGGGATTTCCACTGAACATCGAAAGATGACATTTGGTGAAGAAAAAAGGCCTCATCTCGATGGTCGGGAAAGGATTTAACTGCTATAAGCATGATTATTATACATGGAGCCCTGAGTTTTTTGAGTGTCACCAAATGAGGGACGATTCTGCAATGATGTAGACTCCACTAAAGGGACGTGAAAATCTCTGACCTCGTTCCCGGTGACCCATGCGAACTCGGGCGACTACGCCTACTTCTGGCAGCAGAGAAGTCAGCCGATCCTAGCTATATTGTCCGAGACGACAATGCACCGATTCAGACCGTCATGGCAGTAAAAAATTGGACTCCAGCTGCTAAACTCCCACTTACGGACCATCCATAGGACCCTCATAGGAGGCCGGTACTATGAACGATATATGGGGTTACAATGCAACAGATGCTTTTATCGATTCGAGACAGTTCACGGTGCTCTAAGAGGCATTTCAAACAGCTATTACAGCTCTATGGCAGAATATAGACCGAACATCATTGAACACCATTTCAACACAGAACATTCGATGCGATTTGTGGATCAAATGAAATATGCACACGCGACTAGTATCGGTTTGAAGAGCAGGTTGTGCACCTGAAAGCTTTCCACCCTATCTAGCTATATTATTTTATTTCGTGCTCCCAAAGTGGCGTTTTCTGAACAAATATGTTTAAGATGGTATCTTGACTGATCTCAAATGTCTGTCAGGTTCTTCTGTCGAACGCGTTACACGGCTAGGTACTTTTACCATAATACAACAGGTGTTATATAATAGTTCTAACGGATACAATCTCGAGCTATTAGCGGTATCGATTTTTGGGAAATGACTGTCAATGGCCCTCAAATTATAGTGTGGCAAACATCATGTGTTGACGACGGATCCTCAAAAAAACAAAGAACAGTATCGACGGACTCCACTTTGGGTCGAGCAGTGCTACCCAGGTGATGATGACACATCAACAGCGACGGGTGTTCGTTTCGCTCACATAGGCTGTGTCTCCTACTCTCGAGAGCCCCGTAAGGACCGAAGTTCCTACTCGGCCTGTCGCGGCAGGCCGACAACGGCGGTATCGACAAATCGCCACCGGCAAAAAGGGTCTCTGTTGTACCTTCCAGCGCTCCTATCTATTTCGCTCGGCCTCTATGTACCTTTGTGCGTCTTTGTGTCAATATTGAACAGCCAGCAGTGTCAGTACATCGCGGGAGCTTACCTAATAGATCTGCGAAGGACAATGACGATTCGCGTCTGGGACACCGTCAGAAATTGCACACCATGTGATAGCTCACGGGTAAACCTTCCACCCTTTCGTCGAGGTCTGCCACTGAACGGCGCACCGACCGGCCGCGTGTAGGTGAGCAAGTTTTGTCTAAATCTTGTTTTAGCGAAGCTTACGAGATGTATCAAGGTGCAGATGCCGGTTTTGGCAGATGTGCTTTGTCGAATGCTTTGTCCATGAAAATGGTAACGTCAAAAAAGGGGCGCGTTGCGTAACCGGTTAGATATACGAAGAAATGGTCGGGCATAACGATCGCGTTTCAGGTTAAGTTCATTTGTCATGGGAGGACGTTATCAAAGTACAGTACCCAGCGCATAGGGTGAGGTCAGTTTTTCTCTTTATTCAAGCTGAGATGAAGCCAGATATAGGTATGTCCTACCTATCTTCATGCAAATGATATTAATTGTTTTTATTTTAATTCAGGCTCACAATGACAGTGTTGCTTGCGTGACTATGGGATAAACATTCATTCGAGTTTAATCTACATTTCACTTTTTCGCTTAAGTCTCGCGTCCCGTATATCAGCGATTACGCCATTCCTGTGATTTGACAACACACATGTAACATTTAAACGATCTACCCCGCCTCTGATTAAGCATGGCAAAGTTGGAATCACCGTGAGCTTTTAGACCTTTGTAGATTCTTTAGATTTCCTTTTGTGAGATTGTCGACAGCTGAAATGCCTAAGCAGACTATTCCTCTGAATACTGCACCAGCATTTTCTTGCACGAAACACACTCGCTTTGCTCTCTGCTTGTTAACAAGTGAGATTTCTCTACGCGTTCAGACTCGACGGTAAGGCGCTAACGTCTGTATCAACAGTCTATTTAGTCAAATTTCTGTATATGTCAAGAATGAATTGGACAGTGTTTCGTGAGGCTACTACCATTGGGTCCAACCAAAGGGCTGGGGGAGATCGCACTTTTTTTCCCAAAGAAAAAAACACTCCTTGCGAGCTTGCCAACTTGAGTGGGAAAGGCGTGCTTGCCTTCCCGCAACGACTTCCGTATATAACTAATAAGCACGATTCATCGCATACACGTAAAGTCATTAACAGTGACTGCAACCAAAAGGGACAGGTATGCAAAAAGAGGTTGTGCAATGTCTTTAGATGCAGGAAGCTCGTCGTTTGAATGGACAGTTTGCCTAGGCAATTTCGGGTAAGCAAGGTTGTCTGGAATTTGTCCAGGTCTGGACCTTGATACATCGTCGGAGTCGAAATAAAGATGTGCTCTAACTTGCTTTGACCCGTTATACAGAACATGAAGCCAAACTCAGTGTAAGAACATAATCAACCTGTTGAGCACTCACAGCTCTATCTAGCCTAGTATTAGCGAGGCATAGAGTGATTAATATTGGATTCAACTAACATAGAAATATTTTATCCAAAATTGTAACAGGCAAAGCGAACACGTCCTCAGAGCCGGCGGGAGGCCGGGTGGCAATTCGACAGAGGACGTGGGTTCCTAAGAGCGACTCTGCTAAAGGCACGTCAACCGGGGTTGTTGTTCTATCGATGCTCGACAAAAACGAACTGCACTTACATACACTCAGAAGTTGCAGCATCCTTCATACGGCTATTAAAGTGAACTCGGCGTTTAGCCAGCTGGAGCAGTATCCGCTGTAATGCTACAGTGACAACTTTCCGAAGCACCATAACCAAAAAGAGCCTACCTATGCTTGAACAAATGGAAACATTGACTGAATGACTTCCGAACAAGCGAGTTATTACGCCAGAAATCTCAGATGAACATGGTTGATGTTCTTCATTTCAAAATCATTTGTGACACTGCCCCCACTAAAGTCACGGTTGCGCGCAATGTCTCACAGGCGTTTCCTGCACGCTGCCGCGGGTTGGTTGTGCCCTGCAGGATGTAAGCATTAATAAAGGTTACAGCCCACCGGGATGATAACGCCATTGGCCGTGCCACTACTCGGCTGGTTGGCCGTGATTAGATCGGCACGATTTATTGCGAGGCAACCTGCCGAAGCGCTGATGATAGTGTTCTTAATGGACTTCTGTCAAACAGCCCCGAGGTTCCTGTCCCCCACCTTACAGAGGGTTGCAGTACATCTTTTCTTATCGGGGGCGAAACACCTGAATGGTCTTTACTTCAGCAACAAGTTGTAAGTGTTTCCGGACTCACTAGTTTGTTCGTCGAAATGTGAGAGCCATGAGGGAGTCGTGGCTCACCTCGATAACTGTGGACAAAATGTGGAGGATTTACTATGCACCTATATATTGTGTGTTATACATGGTTATGTATTCAATACGAATATACCATGTTACAAATACGTATAGGTAAACTGGCGCTATAGCTAATTAGACAAGATATAAGTAAATAACTTTTTTCTTTTTCACCATGACCGCCCCCCTTGTGGAACTGTTGACGATGTTCAACAGCTCCACCCTTCTCGGTATCGCTCAGCGCATTGCTTCAGTATGGGGACAGCGAGATGTGTACAAGCCCAGCCAGGTGAGCTGACTCTCAGCTAACTAGCTAATAAGTAAATAACCAATATGTCGTAACTTACAGGGTAAACAAATCATCTGTAAGGCCGATTCTGAAGGAACTATCTTGTAAGGAATCGGCTACTGTCACACAATGAATTAGATCAGAATAAAGTTACGTCGGCCAGACCAACCAGCCTTATAAACTTACCCTGGACAAAATTGGGCCTGATTTTATATTAATAGTAAGGTTTCATTGTATTTCAAAAGAAGAATACAGTGTGTGAATTTGAATATTGCCATAAAATGCCTTACAAAATGTACACCTTTTTGTACGTCATTGATTATGGATGTCATCCTAAATTGAAATTATCATATGTTCCTAGGGTTGGTTTGTCGACAGCACGTTACTCTGGTCTGATGATAACGATTCGAATTAGGTACGTTCTAACTATTTGAGCTAATTGCAATATCTCCATTGTTGGACGCTTATGCATACACCGATAGACACTGGATTCGTTCTTGCCTTTGAGATGCACAATTTTTTTCGCGTGAGATTCTGCTGCTGTTCTCGAAACGATCGCAGGTCATTTCGTCAATGAAAAAATGCAGTGCTTTGTCAGAATATGCATATTACCTGTTCATCAAGCGTTTCGCAAACAGGTAAATATGTTAGCTTCGTGGTCTGCCAATAAAAAGGCTCACTTCACGACTTATCAACCGGTCAGGCTATCTACCTCAGTTAGCTCTTAGCGGTCATCCAGCTCTTAGCGAAGACGTGACCACTTGCATTGTTTTGGGGTCACGCAGCTAGATAGAGGATAGGGTTTATTTTGAACGCTTTTAAGGGAAATATTCAATTGTTCAAGTGAAATTGAAATTGACCGCCCACCTGATTAAGATACCCCGGTGGGTCCTCTTCTGCTTCCACTTGTTGGACGACTTTAAGAAATTACCATTTGAGTTTTCAGAGCTAACTCTAACTCCTACAAGTGAAAGACTAATCCGCGTGACGAACTGGAAGACTATCAAAGAGTCCGTTTCTTAGATTCATGTTACACTTTTTATTAAAATAAGCAGGTGGCATGGAGGCGTATTGTACGTATATGTTTAATCCGAAGCGAACGAGTAGTCCGTTCGTAAACGTAGGTCTTTATTTGTATTTATTTGACGATGCGAACAAAAATCGATCGGCTGCGATCTGCTTTCCGTTTGACGACGAAGTCAACCAGTCTTCGAGTTGGATTCCCATCCTTTTAAGCCAATGTTCGAAAGAGACCAATCTTCGACAACGAACGGGCCACAGTAACCACTTAGGGTTGTCCTCTGTAGAGATTTGATTTATTTGCTTTCTCATCAAGACACCCCAGGTTTTACGAACGATGAGGTCTAGTGTCATAAACTGTTTATGGCCGGTCGACATATTAGGGCTTTTGTGTTGGCTTCATTACCCTTCATACATACACACACACAAACACGCACATAAATCGCTTCTACCCGTAAAGCTACCTATGCAAGCTGCCAACGAACTCTCTGGCCTTGTGAAACGATCCAGCGGCAAGATGTGAGCTTCGAATATAGTGAAATCGGATAAGTTCAACTAAAATTTGCAGGTAGGTCAGGAATTGAAATTCGTTATGGAGTTGGCTAGGCGAATTTAAAATCATTTTCCAGACGTATAGAGTGTATCAACCTTAAATGTGGGAAGGGGAGATTGGTGCTAATGTGACGACTTGACAATCGTCAAATTAGCATCAAAAATTCGCTACTCAACCATAGTGTGTGAGCTTGCTTTCTGCTCCAATCGAGGTAGCCTCTTTTCTACGCTATCAATATCATGCCCCCACAGTGCTTTGTTTCGGTGGTGGATCGGTTGTTGTTTAGAAAACGGCAAAGAGGTCGGACGACTACCGTCAACGCTGTGTCATCCCACAATCATTCGAAGCTTGCACGAGCCTTCTGAATGCATCCACTTACATTGTATAACTTCTCTTACCAACGCTAATTATAATAATTATGAAAAAAACTTCTAAATGCACCCCATCGTTTCGCAGGCTGTACGGATATTGCAGCGATATGAAGTGTGAAAGGTTTCAACCTTAGCAACAATAGCAACTACCCCCTTCAAGTGGACAAGTCCAAATAATCAATAAAGACTAAAAAACAAAACGAAAATCAGTCTGCAAGTCAATACCATCATTTAGTAATCACATCCCGGATCCTCGGATCGCGCTTCTTTTGTTGACCTACCTGTGGTAAACGTCTCAGACAATCTCAGACAATATTCGAGGGACAGTAAGAGGATTGCGTGCTATGAAATCAACACTGCAGATTAACGGCCTCCTCGAGCTTTTAATTAATGAACGTGCACATGAACCTTTCCTAAATGCGCCTTATATAAATGTTCTATGCCATACAGCAGATTATAGTTGAGCTCTTCCTGATACGGTATAAGCGGTATAAGAACCAATTCCCCAAACTCGTTCCCGCGATTGTGACCGTTCTCAGAGTCACTGTCGTTCGTTCTATAGTCACTTCCCTGATCAACCAGATGCCAAACTATCGCCTCCGGGTCTCTGAACGGGTGTGGTGCACTTCATTCGGTTGTACCCCCTTAGGGTAGCCATAACAGTTTATATTGAGGCTAAATTTATTGCCCATTGCTTTAGAATAAAAGTGCACAATCGTAGTGAGATCGTAGAGAGCCAAGTCAGGACCGACCCGGCCACGTAGTACGCCGCCGTGCTGTGCGAACTGAACATAGCTAGCAGGGGGTTCAACATATACTCGCAAAGTCCTGATCTGTGTTGGATACAATGAACGTTTCCAACAAGCCGTTACATTGTCGGCCCCGGGGGCCTGCAGCACTAACGTCAACCAGCCAAGTCGAGCCTTAGCGATACGCTTATAATTTACAAATTACTCTTTAAATTACAACGAAAACATGAACACTCTCCTTCACGGGGCGGGGGCGAGATAAGAATTTTTAACACTAAAGTAGAGTAAAGGTAAATCTTTATTGGTCTATTAAAGGAATTGCAATTTGTATAATACAGTTGAGGTTCTTCTATATGTTATCACGCAGCGTTACTCGAACCTCCGGCCTCCTCCTTATAGTACGGTACGTATCTAGAAACGCACATGAACATAGTGTTCGTATTGAAGCAAACACAACTCCCCCAATTATCCCCCGCATAAATGCAGCCCCCAGCTATCCCTTGTACTCTCTCACAGTTACCCTCATATTGTCACCGAAGGAAGATACTAATGATGTACTTTCTGTACGACTACTCATATTAATACACTATACCGCTCCATAGGACACATTCTCGTAGCATCATGTCACGCGGGATCGTAGCATCCATTTGTATTATTACATCGAACAACGACGACGAATACAGAATTTTTTTCTATTTTTCCCTCTATTTTTTCCGTCTAATCCCGACGCTGCCGTGTTAAACCAGGTATCTTTTAGCCAAGCAGAGAACGGTCGAATCAAATCGTTCGTTCTTATTCCTATCGTTTACCCCGCCTCCCCCCATCATATCTCTCTCTGTATCTTTCTTTCTCTCTCTCGATGTATGGCTGTCTTGCGCGTTACTCTGTTACACTACAATATCCATTGTCGCGGCCAGTTCGGTCCCTCGAGGCGTCAGTTCCGTTCATAGCCGACTTCTTCTTGGGCACTCCATGCCACGGGGTCCTGCACGCTTCGGCCCGACCAACCCTCCCCGAGTTCTGCCTTTACATCAGCCGGGCAGCAGCAGCAGCAGCGGCGCTGTGCCCACCGCCGATCCTTCTCGCGGCCAATTTGTTTTTATAGTCAGCACCCACATACCCACAGCAGTCCAACACCCGGCCGCGAAGGCGACGACGGAGTGGGGCGACGTGCGTTGCCATAAGCCAGAGACGGTTGTTGTACTGATGGCGGTGCTGGTACTCGCACTTGGTGTACGCGAGATCGGCCAGAGCGGGGCAGCGGGGATTGCGTCAGGAAAGCGACGGAGCGAGAGAGCTGTAGTACCTAGGACGGATGGCCGCCGATCGGACGAAAACAATGGAGAAGATCATCAGAGCTTGTACTTAGGCCCTGCACTTCACCAATCGGTAGTTTTGCTACTCTCGCTGAAGCTCGATGCTGTAGACGCTAATGTTATACATACCAATGCAATTTTATTCTAACACACACACATATATATATGATAGATTTAGATGAATTAATAGATGATACTATTAACGGTGAACTAAGCCAATGGCGGATGTCAGGCTGGCAGAATGTATAGGGTCGACGGTCTAAAGAATCCCGAGGTTTGAAAATAATTTAAAACTACCAAGGAATAAATCTAACATCGTCACAACTATTCAACTATAAATTAATCACGAAAATGAGACACACAGAAGTATTAGTGGAGCTAAACTCCAACGGGGCAATATTATCTGCCCTAGTTTAATTTTATATAAGGTGTTCATCACTCGTGACCAGAATCGCTGCTATGTAACACCACATGTCCTTTAAACAATAATGATTCACATAGTTTATTCAAACCTACAGTAGCTAGGAATTATTTCTAGGGATTATGGGGGGTGGGAGGTCGACAATGTCCCGAGGAAGGCGATGGCATTGCCCCTGTGCCTCACAGCGAGGGACAGGCGTTGCAGAAGGAAAGAACCTGCGCGCTTGTTCCCGGTAGGGCGGATCAACCTATGGTAGACCCCTTCGAGGGAGTTTGCAGTGATTAAATCAATCATTATCATGTCGTTTGTCTCAACACTTGGAGTTGACGATACCAATCATACAATTTAAATTGTCATCATATCATGATCTTCACCGATATCGACTCACTTCAATCTGAATAATGTTGCTCTCCCACTGTGACGTTCTTAGCATTCCGCTCGTGCCTCGTACTTCCACCAATATAATGGTACCGAAATAATTAAATCGTTCATTATCCAATATCATTTTGACCTATCGTCCATACATGAATTATCTCATATGTTCATCACCCTATATTAATTTAGTCTATGTCGGATATTGATTATGATTGCGTGTCTAAAAATATAGAATAGTCAGAGAAGCACTTGGGGACAGGAGCCGGCTTAATCACTTCATCTATACATCAGCTATCCTGTGGATTGTGGGCAGGAGTGTCAGTGGACCGTGTGGATTCTTTCGATGACTCAGTGGACGATGATCGCTAGCGACAAATACCCTTGACGGTGTCTTCCTTTGCCGAAAACGTACCCAATTGAACAATACGTGGTTCCAATAGGACGGTGCTACCTGCAACAGGCTCCACAATCGAGCTGCTCCAGAAGAAGCTTGCTGGGAGTTTGATCTCTCAGAACGCAGATGTTCGTTGGCCACCTCGTTCGTGCGACCTGACGCCCCTAATCTCTCTTTTTTCCCATGGGATTTTTTGAGGAGCACGGTGTACGCCAGTAAGCTCGCTACCATCGGCGAGCTGAAGCGAAATCTCCCTTAGGATGTTTCGAAAATAACGCCCAGTATATGTGAAAAAGTCATCAAAAATGGTGTATCTCACCGAACCAAACGCTGCTGCTACTGATTTCAGTAAGCCCAGACGTTCAATAGAGCTATGCGAACCGCAACCTATATGTCGGGTAAGCCCGAGTTCCTCGGTTCCTCGTCCAATGCACGCAGTGCCCCAAGCGGTGTTAACTGGCCACGTGCTACGCGTGTGTGCGTGTGTCCGGGGGCTGCGGGGGCAACCCAGGCAGAGAGAAAGCGGAATAGTCGATAATGGCACCTGCCCGAATTTTTCGAACAGGGGAACTGAGCAGGACGCTGTAGGTTTCCGGGTCTCTGTAAAACAATGTGAAATTAAAAACGATTGTGACGTCCTGCATATGTATTAAGCATTCAGCAATCTATATGGGTTTGCTGAATTGTCGTTTATATGTATCGTACTTCTCCCATACTATTATATATCAAATCATATATCGCCCGCTGCATCGACCTCAGCAAGCTCATGGCAATATTGTCCGCGCAAGTTAACGACCTTTCATAAGTGACTGTTCAGTTCTGCAGGTTAAGGTTGGGGCTGTGTTTATTGGCGAATGCATCACCTAGGATACTCGGCATTTAGTAATACTATCGCATTGAGTGCCCCAAAATATATGCCAGCTCGCCCTCTTCACGAAAGGCAGCAATTGACCGTGAGCCTCTAAGGTAAGTGTGTGATGACGTGTGTTGAGACTAAGTGTGCCGGAACGTGCCTGAGAATCTCATTAAAAATCGCATTGGCACCGTGCGAGTGGCGTCTCAGAGCGCCCACAGTGAGGCTGAACAGCGAAGATGATTGACGGGCCCGCGCACACGAACGTAAGGACAAGCCAAAGCTGGCGTTTAAGGGGAAAATCACTTTCGAGCGCCCATTCTTGGTATGTCTTTCTCTATGTCTACCTGGAATCCCGGAGGCTTGCCTCGCTGAGGGGTGCTTCTCTCTTGTGGGAGCCATATTTACTTTAAATCAGAACCCCTATAGACGGTTGGCATAATTGTTGCTGCTTTTAGTAACAATTTGAGGCCTGTTTGCACAATTGAGACTGAAACACACGCACATATGCATACACATAGACGCAGGGTTGGCGATCGGAGGGACGCGACGTTTGGTAACAGGCTAACACCATATTCGTAGTACGAAAGGAATCAAATATATTTTTCAGAAAATAATTTCTCTAAATCGATATTTCCTATATACTCTTGGCTTCAGCTGAAAACCCTTTCGAATTTAGCCAAGTCGAAATTATTGTCGAGGTTCGAATTTGATTTCTACATTGAACTGTAATATTATACATGCTATATGCTTGGCTAATTATCACCTCCTGGAGATCGTATCAGTCATAGGGCTGATAAGATATTTTGTGTATTCAATGCAGCACCGTTAAAAGGACCCATCATATAGATAATACACCGAGCTACACTCACACACTATCTGTTTGGAGACGTGAATTGAGTTCCCAAAATGAAATCATTCTCCAAAGTATATATATACACAATTTCTACTGGCTAATCTCTTCACTAGCTCCTGCTATTTTCAATTCTTCGCAATATTTGCGTTGGCTTCGATACAATGTTTACATGCTACTGGCACCATAATTTCCAATGATAATTTTTTCGTTTATGAAAATATAACATGTGTATGACAAAAACGGATAATTTGTCGAATGTGTAAAATGCGTGTATTTAAACAAATGATGTAACTACGGTGAATTAGCGGTCGACAGGCGGCGTCTGAGCGGGAATTCCCGTCAACTCGCGCTTGCGCTTCAACTACGTCATCATGTAGCGCTCGTGTATATAAACAGTTTCAACTTGTGAGTAACGGTAAAAGTAAAGCTTTAGTGCCTTTTAAAGGAACTACAATCTTTACATTGCTTAAGTTGTAAGAGAACGTAAGCAATGTAAATAGTGCAGTTCCTCATCAAGCAGCGGGACGCGAACCTGCTGTCGCAGGTTTTTCAGTTTTTTGCGGTCGTTGGCTACAGTCAGAGATTTAACCGTTCAAGCCACCTCGCTGATAAGATCAATTCATAGGCGGCCACAACGAGGCCATCACCCTGCGGGGGTCTCTATTTATTTTCACTTTACAGCCGCCTGTGTGTCTATCTAACTCTCCCATTGACAATGGACAAGTATTCGCCCCCTGCGTTTACGGTGTTTTCATTTAGTTATTAGATAGGTTAGTGTGTGTATTTGTCACAATGTGTTTCAAAGTGCCTCGAGAGTTGTCATTATATTGATTAAAAAAAAAAGCATATTGCGTATCGTATCTATACATACGACATATGTATAATAGCTTTATGCATACTAATCTATGCCGACACATACAATGAAGTCGATTACATCATGACACACACATAGTTGTTTGGGAGTTAATGATGCACATATGGTCTGACGTTGCATGTATGTATTTTTTTGTTTGTGGCATTGTTTGAATAGTTGTCCATGTATCTTTAGTGAAATATAGGTATATCCATAATAGTTATTATATTATGTGTGGTATTGATATAGACTCCTTAACAGCCCACTAATCTAAGGGAGTGTGTGACGAAATCTGCTCTATTTGGAGGCTTACGTTTGGTATGCTTGTTACGCAGCATAATGTAAAATTTTCAGAATTCATTATTATAGTTCTATGTTAGGGAGATGCGACTGGTATTGCAAGACAGAACAATTTGTTTTAGGCAATAATCTTTAACGAGATATTTTGTCTTATCAATGTTTTCTTCTTGCAGATTCGTGCTGAGCTTCCGGAACATAGCAATGACAACTGTAGATAATTAAGTTGCTGTAGGATTGTTGAATGCTGCCTGGCAATAATACCCTACGATTATCTGCTATACGTGGACGAGGATCTAAACTTGTATCTATGTGGGCCAATCCTCATCTGCCGCAGACATAAAGTTGATGTAGCAGCTCACATGTGAATCTGGCTCACAAATTTAGGTTGCTCTTGTATACCACCAACGTTGCATGAACGAACGGACTAATATATTGACATACTTTTTTATAAGAGCACTATATCGTACGGGCCAATCGTTGTAGCCTCCACTAAACGCTTCGTAATTATCAGATGGACCGAACACATCACTAGTAGTTATCCATTGTATGACATCACCAGATGGAGAGTACCCGCATGTGTCGCTTGCAGCATCCGTGGCCAGAGCATCATCGCAGTGTTCACCAAGGAAAAGCTGGTAACCCCGTCTTGACAAAGGGACGTTACCGTAGCGCCTCAAGACCTAATAGGCCGCGCACCCCTAGGTACAAGTCCATCCCACTGGAACCGTCCCCGAATCCCTCCAACATGCACGATGTATGCATGTATGTATATATAATAGAAAGGATGGCACGATAGGCCACGCTATTAAGTTGAGAGTCCTCCCGATCTGCCTTGCCACTTACCCAGGAGGTGCTTCCAACTTGTCTTTTTCCTTTCGGCAGCAGCAGCAGCTCCTGATCCCCCCCCCCAGTCCCCTTCGGACTCTCATGGAGAAGGTCCCGACTAAACAGCCCGAGGCGGTCTGTGTCATCAAAGGCTCCTTCAGGCCCGAGCGAGACTCGGCCCCGACACGAATAGACTATAGAACTGACAGAAGAGCACGAGAACAGAAGCACGAGGTGCGGAGGACAGGGGTAGTACGCCGATCGGGCGAAGGGATAAATAGATATGAGATAGAATGAGTGATAAAGTCCGAGTGTGGTCTAGAGGGTGAGAAGACCCGGACGACCGAGACCCGGCGGGAGTTTTCTCCGGCCTCATTGACGATCGCGCGCCGTTTTCGTTTGAGCGTTGCCAGCGAACGCGATTTGGTAAACGACGACCTTAAGTGACGTTGCGGTCCCGTCCTTCGAAGGGACAGTCAGCTGACCGGCGCCATTTACCGAGGGCTGCAGCGAGACGGGTTGTGTGGGCAAGTCATTGAGCGCTAACCGGATGGATCGTATGCCGCTGAAATGATGGTAGGGTTAACGGAGTAGAGCAAAAATATGATAGAGACGATAGGAGCGGTATAGACGGCCGCTATGTAAACACGATGAAGCATGAAGAAGCACGGGGCGGGGTGGGGGGGGTGGGCGTTGCTCCCAGGGTGGGTTGCGAAGGAGTCGCGAGATGACGGTGGGACTTTTGCTGCTGCCGCAGCTAGACGATGGTGGTTGCTGATGATCAGCCGATGAAGACGTTGAGGGCAGCAAAGGATGACCACGAAAGGGCAACATCGCGATCTCGCAGTCCATACGAAGCCAGTGAGGAGCGGGGATCTCATGGCGAGGTGGCTCGCTCACAAAACTAAGCACCCAGGGACAACGAAGTCAACTGAGGCAAGTAGTTATTCTTGATCATGAAGTGTTCCAAGCTTAATCGTACGTTTGTCGAACCATGTTACGGGAACAATTAGCCACGGGCAGAGCAACAGGCAATATTTTCATATATGTATTATAACTGACTTGATACATGTGCCGTGGAGCACCGTGGAGATGATCTCCAGACCCGCCATCGATATTACCTGATCTAGAACCTTGATTATTCAATGTATACAAATTTGCGATTAGGAGAAATCGAGTCTCAGCATGCGCACAACATTACAATATTTCAATGGGATTAACCGATATCTAAACCTATCGTATACGTAATCATAATGATAGAGTGCTAGACCTGATGGTCTAACGCTGCAATGAATTATGAATAGTTATTAGGGATTATATCACCTGGCTGCGAGTGGGCAACAGTGAAATTTTGCTTATAAATTTTGCGTAATAATATATACAATACGTAGCGTAAACCCGTCATTATCAACGTACGCGACGCCTGAGCTCATCCTAAAAAGCGATTTACTAAATGTCCCTAAAGTTTGTACGTATCACGGGGTGCACGGTCATATATTACCTCTATTGTCGGCTATGTTTTAAAAGCTCCTTTCGCGCTGTGATGCGTCGCAGCCGAACGACGGGTTGAGCGGTAAAGTTGAGCCGAATTTCGAGCCTGCCACTGCGAGAAGAACGCCATATCTGTATAGAAGGCGGGAAGTATAAATTTCCCTTGGGGACAATTAATCATGTAGCAGCATATAAAAAGTTTCAGCAGTGATCGCAGCAAGGAATTATTACGATATTTGGACAAAAGTATGCCGTCTTTATTTGTTATGGCAGGTAGCGTTTTAGATAAGTGCTTTTTAATTGCTCTCAAGTTCTCGCGTGACGCGAGCGTCTCGAGTCGACCACCGGCAGATATATAATAGCATATATCTAGCTTGGTCAAACAATAGGCACCAACTGATTGACTGTAGACCGTTTTTTTTTGCTAAAACGAAATCTTTGCTTAGATTGATTCGTTTGGCGACAAACGTGCGCTGAATCGCAATTACTCTATTTTTTTGGGGGGGTTAGGATTACAGGAATGCATGATGCACATACGTGTTGGACGGTCCATACGAACACAGCTGTGTGGGACTCACAAAGGCCGCACTAAGTCCGCGTACCCCTCGCCCTGTGCCCAGATGGCTCGGGAAGCTTTTAGCATTAGCACTTCGACTGTTCCATCCGGGATCGCAATTAATCGATCTGAGATGACTGATAAGAGAGACTCAACGATTGGCCTAAAGTAAAGTAAACTTTCTGGGCAGACTGTCAGCCTTAAGCATTTAACGCTTACGATACAACTGCTTTCGGCATTGCTTCATAAAACCGACCCCTTTAAATGAAGATGTGCAACAGTGCGGATCGGACCCGTGTACCTACGCAGGTTCGAGTCCCGCGACCTGGTGACATATAAGAGAACTAGGCATTGTAAAGTTGCAGTCCCTTTAATAACTCAATCAAACCTTTATCTTTACGCGTCTCCTCTGGTTCTAAGGCAGGTACACACGAATACACGACGCCTACCATGACAACGCGTTTTTTGGGTTGTCATTGTAGGCGTGTTGTTGTTGTTGCTGCTGCTGCCGCCGTTGTTGTTGTATTAAACAATGAAGCCCATTTACTCACTCGGGTAGCAGCAATCACAGAAAGCTTCTCTATTTATCAGTCTCTATTATCAGTTGTCCTAGACGAATACCTTAGAAAAATACTGCACGATACGACTGCACGGTCATATTTACATTGGAGTTGTCTTGGATATTTCTACCATTATATCTTACCGTAGGTACACAAGATGACGTTTTTGCAGTAACACGGACAAATAACACAAAGGTAAAGGTAAAGGTAAAGGTTTAATGGTTTATTGAAGGAGCTGCAATTTTACAATGCTTAAGCTCTCTTATATGTCAGGGGGGAAGATAATTCGTGTTCTATTATAGACCTTTTTATTAGCACCATAAAACATGTCCTCAAGCTTTCACGCTGCACCGTTGTCACGCCCGTCTCGTATGCATTGACCCCAAACCAGTGGCGATCGAATTGCAGCTCATCGCGATCGTTCGATTCACTGGCGTGGCGAATAATAATGATAATAATAACAGTCACCGTAGTACTAAGTGTCGAACAGCTAAAGCCCGTCCGCCTTATTCGTGTACACGATGAAGACAGTGACGCCACTACCCACTTCCGCTTAATGATAATGAGGCAAAACTCGAAGAATAATATTTAAATGACGACGATACGGCTGGCGGGGATTGTGGTGATGGATTTATGTTGATGTTGTCAGAGCCGGACACTGGCAGATACGCGCACTTGCGATACATTAAGCAGGCCTGATTGGAACATGACAGCGTCAACAGTTCTTCTTACAAGCGGGGCTGGAGTAGCGCGGGACTTCTTAGGGCGAGAGAGAGAGAAAGAGAAAGATTGTTGGGATGAGAACCATTTTCCGTTTGATCCAAGGCGAATAAGTTGAGGATTTGCCGTTGACACATATCAGTCGACATTTTATAGTGTATGCCTATGTGTTAACTGAGTGCTCGCAAAATGTTATCTACTAGTTCGTGATATCAGTTTCATATGTGAGAACCGCATGGTAATCGTAACCATCTGAAAGCGTAATAGTATAATAATGCTTTTTGACCACCATATAAGTGTCTTCTATTCTGGTTTCCTACAGGTGAATCTTGCATTTCCTCTGAGTATAAATGCACTGCCTTCCAATACTATTAGTAGGTATATTATTATCCTCATTGAAGGCTAAGTAGTCACGACTTCTATCGAGCTCACATCGAAGAAGCACACAGTAGTTTTTGCTTTGCTTCCTGATCGTACACTTTCGACCCATTAAGTGGCCCGCTTGTCAATTGCTGTACGACGAGAAACATTGAACCGGGATGTTCAGTGGAGTACGAATGGAGCTGACATTAATTTAATGCGGTTTGTTGCACTGGTCTCTTCTCCCCATCGCCGTCATGTCCTTCGAGACAAGCCCCATTCATTTGGGAGGACCCCCAAGTGAAAGGCGGCTGCTACACAGGATCCCTTGGGGAGCACAATGTCTGTCAGCCAGTAGTAGCCGCCCGCCGCTTGAGAAGGGACGCGGGCCCACCTCCGTGGTTCGAGATCTCAAGCTTCCCTGACCGATCTGGCCAGCCGGGAAGGTTGGATTCAGCCGAGCGAAGCTGGTCCCGCTCAGCGGGAGGCGTCCATCCACCCGCCCCGCATTTCGTCTTTATCCCCTACGCGTTTAGGAGAATGGTCGTCTGGCCGGCCAAAGGATCTCGTCTCAGCCCTTAGGACAACACTGACACAAGGCCTAAGACACATCCTTTTGATGAAAAAGAGCGATTTTCGCGAATATAGATAGCGAACGCGGCGGCCTGCGCTGTCAAAACATCTTTAGGATCATCAAGGTCCACTAGTCTGGTAGCTATCTACACTCGACATAATGCTGGGTAGGGCTAAAAGTATAATAATATAAAGTAAGCCAGGGGCTAGACTTTGTGACTTCGAAGGCCCAACGGCAGGTGACTGTACCCAGCCTGGCTCGTTTTTCAACACTGAACCAACAAAGACGCTACGTGCAACAGCATCATATAGTACTACTTTTTTTTTTTTTGTTATGGGGGGTTTCGGGAACGCGTAATGCACATGCGTGACAGAACAGCCTCTTGTCACCTAGTGTGAGACTCTTAAACTCACTAATCATATAGTACTACTAGATGATTACATGATTACAGTCACTGTGTCATATCGTCGACTTCGGATCCACCGCCGGATCCTGTGTACGATTTTTCCTCTAGCATCGTGTATGCAGTTGACCCATGTGCTGCAAGTTTGTATGGACTAAACGTTGACCGACACCATCGCGGCAAACGAACAACGGCAACACAAAACGGCATAGAACGCACCCCCTCGAGGCATGTTGTTATTGTTGCTGCTGCTGCTGCTGCTCCTCGTCCTCTTGTCGTTGTTGTCGACTGTGGTGGCGGCGGCGGCGGCGGCGGCGGCGTTCATTCTGATGTAGTAGTTGCATGCATCAGGGCATTTGGCCTTTAACCTTATTAGACGCATGTAAGCCACAGCGATGCAAACTCCAATCTATTCGCTGTTCTACCCAGCGATGTGTAGGTCTGTGGGTGTATGTGCATGTATCCATGTAGGCGGTTAGCTGCAGCGGTTTGTTGTGCCCACCCTATTGTGATGGTCAAGAGCGTCCCAAATGTCGTTAACCCCTACCGCCTACTTCTCCTGCTTGCAGGAAGACACATACTGGTCTCTGGCTCACAAGATCAGCGAATTCGTTTGCACCGTTTGTTCCGGTGGTTAACTCCGCTGCGCCAGTTACTACAACGCGCGTTACCGAATGACCAACAGCGGCAGCAGCAACATCGGATGTACATAGCAACACTGCCCACCATCATCACCAAAGCAGCGAGCTGGCTTCTCCCGGGCTTTGCTTCGTAGGCCAGCAAACAAGCCCGGCGCTAACCTAGTCGCCAGTTCCTCGGGGGTGATAACTCGCCTTTCCTACGTGGTTATGTGGTTGCCTACGCCTGAAATTCTATCTGCGATAGTAGGTATCGTCTGGCTACAGCTCAGGGTAAATATCATCTCGTAGGCGGTAGAGACAGTGGCAAATGCTTTGGTGATATATACGCCCGCCACCGGTCAGCACTATGATCAGAGCTAGGGAATGCTGCATTTCATACTGGCTGGTGGGCGGCTAGATGGCTGGTTGAAATAAATGCTACCGCTGGAATGAAGGTATGTTGCAGGGGAAGCGTAGATCGCGTCTCACTAGGCGGACGGTCTGATTGTGCTGTAGGTCAACTGATAGTTATTTTGGTTAGCGGGGAATAGTAGATCCCTGGGGGGGGGGGCTGCGGGAGTGGGTTGATCCCGTCCGCTGCATGTTGGCTCGGAGATATTACGCATAGTATCCTGGGAATACATTGTAACGTGCTAGACAAGTAACTTCTTGGACTGTTTCCATATTATGAATGCATTATAGTGGAGAACTCTTTTATTCAATTTACACTGGTGTCGTTAACCAAAAAGGCATCCGTGCTGAAGTAAAACATCATTCTAATATACAATAGATTTGTTGAACAGTGGCTGTACCGTTGGTATGCCATTTTATTGAAGGACACAAAAGCAACCCTAACATCAGATGTCAGTTGACAGCTTCTGAATGATTAGATCTCAAACGATCTTCGTCTGCGGTAGGTGAAAAACCTCGGAGCTCTCTTGCGTTCGTTCTCAAAATCATACTTACTCGCGAAAAATGAAATATTCCTTTCTCCGGAAGTCCACGACCGCGCAAGACCCAAGATAAAAGCCAAAAAACGCGTTGCTTGTAGACGCGTTTAGAGAGTTCCTCTCGACGCATGTCTATCCTGTTGTTTTAATCCCACCACGAAAATTTGAGCATCGAACGTGCCAGGCAAATCGATCGAGCCATATCTAATGTGTCAACTGGTTAATGACACGGCTGGCTGGATGCCTGCCATGCAGATTAATTAATACAATTTGTCTTTAGCTTCCATAGTGAAGTCGTTTTGGATACTGCACAAATGCCATGGGAAGGCACTAAGTAATCGAATACATTACATACATTGTTCAGATTGTATTTATTTGCTAAATCGTCGTTAAAGCTAATCTCATGTCGCTGATAATTTGTGTTGATAAAGACGTCAGGGCGATATCACTGCAAATGTGGTAGTTAGTCATTTGAGTCTAGACCGATTTGGTCTTTTCAGTGAACCTCGTTCAAAGCAAGCATCTAACTTTATCAGTATCGGGAGGCTTTTCAGAACCGTTCTTGTGGTGCGACGCGGTTTGCGCTACGCCTCAAGCCCTGTTGCCGATCGGCAGGAGGATCGTGGCTAGTGTTCGCTGCATTTTCCTTGCGAGTGCGTTCCCTTTGTCGACACCTGGAAAGAGTTGAGGGTTTCATGAGTTAGTTAATCTCTAAAATCAATCAAGCCGTGCTAGTCTCTTTGCTTCTTGGATGAAGCAGTTTACTCTTGCAAGCTTTTTGTGTATGCATTATTAGGATCTTAATGAGTAGTGGCTCTCGCTTGCTACAAGTATTGCCAATATCTATCAAAGAGTATATGGCTTACGAGCGAAATAACATCTCTCGCGATGTACCTTGAAGGGCTTCCCCACAAACCGTGTTCCATGTATCTGAACAGGTGGTAATGTAATGGATCAATGTCTGGGCTATACACCGGGTGGCGGTAGAATTTCCGGACCGTCCGGAACATTTCTTGTCATTCAAATCGAAATCTTTAAGTCTAAAGCGCTGAACCCGTTCTGACAGATGTTTCTGATACTGCGGACTCCCTTTCTACATCAGACACAATCCTCGCGGTCTCAGCTGCATTTTTTCCAGCACGAAAATTGTGAAGAAGACAATGTCTTCACATATACCCCTCTTTGGCCCCAATATTCGATCGCTTAGGCAGCTTTCACTAATGCACCCAAAAATCATACTTCGAGCAGATTCTCAGCTGTGTCCTCAATATAACATGCCTCGGATTTGAACCTTTTAAGTCATTATTATAGCCGGGGTTCCTTTGCTATATTTTTCCAGCGTGCTGTTCCTGGTGCCAGAATTCATAACTAAAGCAAGATAACAACGAAATTCAAAGATTCTCTAAGCCTACCAGGATTTAAATCCAAGCCGTATGGCCGTCTTGTCTGGTAATCAAAGACACTCACCACTAAACGATCTACGGGACACTGCTAATGCACCCAGACGAAATATAAACAGTAGAAGATCTTCAAAAAAAAGCCCGTCAAATTTAAAACTCCACAACTTTCAAAAAACGGCCGAAATTACTTATCCATCAATCTGATACTAGATATTTGGTCAAGCAAACCACTCTTGTAGCAAACGCGACATTACGTGATGACCTTTTTTTAAAAATCTAAATCGAATCTGCTATTTCAATGAGCACGTAAGGAGAGACAGTCGCGCCATAGGCTTTTCTATGCAGTGCGATAGTCTCCAAAATGGCATACTAACAAAATTCTATAAACAATAAAAATGCGATGTTTAAAACACAAACTACATTAAAAGCACTGCCACCATTTAGCCTATAGGAAATTACTGTTTCCGCAGATAGACGATGAAGTAATCCAAGACGGAGAAAAAGCTCATTCCTAGCCAAATACCGACATAGCCGCCCAGGTAACCGAATACCTGCAATTACAAGAACAACAAGTGTAATCGCCCTATCCTTTCGCCGATATGACAAACACTGGAAGCATAATAATAGATTAGCTATTTTTTGGCAGCAGATACATATATATATATATATATTCTGATCTTTTGAGACCAACAAAGCCCTGAAAAATGTACAATGCCCTTGGCTGGGCTCATTATTCCTCAATGATGACTACGCCGCCGGGGGAAGTGTTGTACAAGTAGACCTGATAACGTCTCACCTCAATGAAGGTAAATTTTCGCATGTGTTGAAGAATGGTGTGTTTCTCCGATGCAAACATCACCGTTAGGCTAAATTGCTTTCGGGCTGGCCCGGTAACTTCGGTCTCATTAGCCGCGTCGGTCGGCTGGCCGTCATCTTCGTAATAGTCCTCTTCTGCCTTGTCTGTCAAGCAAGCGTAAATACAGAACGACACCAATAACAAATACGCCCTAACCTGCCCCGTAGCAAATTTCAGACGTCCTGCGACGTCAGGAAACATGACACATGATTCAGGGGTAGACAACACGAGTGTTGCGATATCGCTAGAATTCTCGATACCGATATGTGTCAAACAAGTCGCACATTAACAATACAACAGTGTGACAATGGTAAGCAATGTATCGATGGACGGCGTTCTGAGCTCATCTTGTACTAAGGTTCCAGCAACTTTATCTATGAGGTTTTGCTTCACTATTGTAAATTGCCTCAACTCAGTCTTGCCCCACATGCATTCCCGTGCATTCACACGAGCCAATCGTCGTAATTGCCTAATATAAGAGAATTCAATTCAATCTATGGTATATATTTTATCTATGTCACGTTGCTATTAATTGCTAACGGTGGGCCAGTTTTACGAGGAAGGGCCGAATCTTGACAACGCAGCTTTATCCATCCTAATGCTTACCCGCAGCAACTACCTGGCAACTTTGGAGAAAAATAAGTGCTTGTAATTATTGGGCCTATTGAGATTGTCTATTGAAGTTGCAAAGCTTTCTTTGTATAATACACATGTAGCTTCGAGGTATACTTCTGTAGATAGCATGCCCTGCGAAGCTATGCGCCTCCGTTGCTATCGTTGACTCGATGCCCAGCCCAACTCACCACTTGGACCAACAGGGGCTTTTCCTTCCTTCAATCCCTGAGCCGTCACCTGCACCTCATATATCACCTCTTGGCAAGGCTGGCGACATTGGCGGATGCACTGATCCGTGAAATGGTGATCGATGTCGATTTTCGCACATTTCGCAGTCTCCTCCTGAGTGCAAATATGCGGATGACGATCCCTATACGCGTATCTACAGAAGAAAATAGAAAGACGATGAGAAGCCCTCCCATTGTTATTCTATTGAATCATTTATGCTACTATTAATCTGCAATTGGTATGACGATATGGGAGAACCGATTCCAAGCTGCTCTAGCGACTGAAATGCACGCTGCGCTGAGCTGCATGCACACTAAAATCTTGGTGGTCTTCGGAAGAATAACGTGTATGATATCACACCTGTTTAGGTATACAAAACTGGGCCTTGTATCAAAACTTGCAGTGGAAGGGGCGTTCGTCTCAAAGGCGGTTCGATTCACTTCATCCGTATGAAGTACCTACCTCGGAGAAACGCATTTGCAATAGGAGCTCCACATGACAGCCTTGCACATCTCGTAGCACAGATTTTGAGTAGTTTTCCCATAAAACATTTTAGAGCGGGGCATACTATCGTAGTCTACACATTGCGTTTGGTAGGGCGGAGGAAGCGCAAGGGTTGTAAACTGCTCCACCAGGATGATGTACCGAGCTCCAGGTTCGAAGAACAGCGGGTGCAGTTGTCCCGCAGAGTTGGTCTCCACCTGAGTCATTGTCAAAGTGTCATTAACACAGCATCATAAATGCTATTGGTTTTTGCCCACTGGCGAAGTTATGAAATTACGTGTTCAATTCAATTTCGATCATTCTGTACCGCTATCTCGTCATGAACATGTGTTACATTCGACGCAGTCTGTCGGCGAACACGTCAACCTACTGATTGTTGCAAACACCAGTCATAGACTAATGTTCGCATCTTTCAGGTTCACCATTTAACGATAATTAATCTATTCCTAGTGGATTGCATATGCGGCGGAACGTGGAAAGCCGTGCCGTTAGGAAGCCGACCTCCGAGAGGGACCCGACCAGTTCGGAGCTTCACTGAGTCTTGAGTTCACCGGTGATCAGCCTCCATCATCCATTGGTGTCTCCCGACAACAGCAAATCCCCGCTCACACTTGTGTCTGAACTATTTTCCAAAAGGAATCTTAGAAATTATTGTAACAATTTCGACGCTCCGTCTGAGGATGTCCTCGATTTCGAAGTTTGAAATGATGGTCTCGTGATGAGAGTCGACTACTCATAATAAGTGTCGTAGTGCAGAAGATGGGTTCCGTTAAACAACGCGTTTGCAGGTGCCACATCTCAGAACAGCGGCCGCTCATCACAATTGCCTACCCAGTTCGAGACGGAACAATTTGACGGCGAACAACTGACCGTGACTAATTCATTGGTGTAGTTACATACGGTATATTAAATATATATATATATATATATATATAGGCTTTGTTGTTGCCTTACCTGATGAAGTACAGCATCAGCTTTGTACATATCAGATATCTGCAGCGTCTCCTCTTCGTCCCAACCCATCGTTACGTTTAGCTCGTAATCCCATGGGTATTTGCACTTGTTCAACGGGTGCTGAGGGTCCTCTATAGCGTGCAAATCGAGAGAGTAACACATTGCATCCGGAAATCTAAAATCGTTAGAAGAAGATTAACAAATTAGTCGATGTCGTTTGGGTAAGTGCTGACTTGATCAACTTCGCGGTTTGATTAGTCAATTGTCAAAGTCACCTCTTCAAACATGATGCCATTCTTCGTAAACGCAAGTAGGATAGCTTCCGCTCAGCAGAACTTGAAAGATGTTCCTGCAGGAACCACGAAGGAGTGCTTTGCTTTAGCAAGGCTCAGTGGACTGCCCAGTGAAAGTGGCCTAAAGGAATAAACTAGGAAAATTATTATTACCTCGAGTACGCAAACTGCCAGTTCACATCACAGTCGAAGGGTTCACAGCCAGACGTTGGTTTCATATGGCAATGCCCGATCGCCTCCTAAATCAATCAAAGTCGTTTTTGTCAATCAATAACAACCCCTGCTTATTGCATAGTATCAGTGTTGACTCCGTGTTTAATCCACTTCAAAGGGCATCTTCATCAGTCTCAGCATGATATGGACATGCAAGCACTAAATGTAACAAACAGATTTTTATCTGTTTAAGTGATTATATAAAGCACACATTTTTCAACCCGTGCTTAAATATCGGATACGCAGATTGTAAATGCGCATCTTCGATAGATATATATATATCAGGTTAAGGCTACCTGGGTCGAAAAGGCGACGTCACTGATCGGCGCTCGATTCCACAAAGCTTTGATGAGTGCCTCAGGTGTGGGCTTTTCCGCCCCACAGAGTTCCTCTTGAAGTTCCTCAATCTCACAGACCTAGACAATGGATCCGAGTGTTTGAGAGTTCACAGCTGTAAGACTCATGTAGAAATATTCATTTAACATTTTAAAACATCGCCGCCACCCATGTTGGCCCGAAACGCCAGCACACATAGACCCAAATGATTTTTACCAAGCATCTCCTTTGCGGAAGCTCTACTCTGAATGTATGTAGTGCTGTGAAGCCGCAATATTTAATCCCGAACAAGGGAGTCTTTATATGGAATGTTTTCTTTCCAAAGCTTTCACGAGAGGCCATCACAGTGGAGGCTGTTAAACCAACGGTCTATTTCTCTGCAAAAAAACCTTGCTGCGATGAGATATATGTGTGGGTGTGTAGAGGACCATTTCTGCTTCCGAGGCTGCGGACACGTTCTTTCTGCATCCGCATATTTTGCGCGAAGCCATTACACGGGTCGTTATGCGAATCACCTTGACCATCAAAGCAGGGGATGGGCTCGGTCCAACACGACGACAGCGTGTGGAAACCTCAAAAGCAGCCAAACTACGGCCGAGGATTGCTGCACACAGGTGCCCAGAGGCATCTTTTTTCCCATCGGCCACACCAGCAAGTTTGAAACTCATCGTTGCTGATGAATACGGCTGAGTTTGCGTCTAACTAGCGTTTTTGTTAGGTTTGCATTGACAGCGTATCCTGCTTATTTTTGCCGCACTCTTCACGTCTTCGATTGACACGAAGCGTGTTAAGCATTGTTGTCTAGTCTGTCGCATTGTGTTTAGTGTTGTGTTAACAGTGCCTGTGTAAATAACGCTCTGGCAGTCGATGCAAGGTCTACATAAGGCACCTGTGGACTTCCTATGTTGTCGTGTCCTTCTTAATAAACTCGTCTCGCTCGTTGGTTCGTGCTCGTAATCGAGACAAATTATAAATCTCTGCAACGATACACAACGAAATCCTCACAGATATGGCAAATATAATAATTACGGGGTGACAGGTAAAATATGGGTAAATACATTGTGCGGGATATGTAGGCGTCGTAAGTATTATGAGTATGAGAGTAAGGTAGTGAACAGAATCATGGATTTCAATAATTTACGATTACGCTTATACTAGCTTATACGACGTTTGTAGCTCATTTCGAAAAGCACAAATGGAGAAACATATGTATAATAAAACCCTGGTGGTATCAGGTTAGAATTCATCGAGGAGATTTCTAAACGCAAATTAGCATCGTCCTTTCAGAGAAAGTCCACATTAATGCAGCTGATGTGGATGGTACAAGATTGGTCCATGTATATAATAAAAATGTACCCTTTGATTGAACGATATTATACTTTTCGATTTCCCTATGCTATATGCGATGATGAATTAACTGTATACATATGTCAAAATGTAAATAACTGTATACATATGTATAAAATACTATAGGAGAAGCAGGTGCATCCAACTTTTTCGGCTGGAAGACCGACAAAACGATCGCACCTGTACGTGAAGTCATTTCGGTTACGTTTGTTCGTTATCATGAACGTTGTGCGGGTTAATTATATTCGCGTATATCGTGCAGGGCAGATACACGGATGGTATAGAAGTAGATGCAGACTCACCTTCGTCCGGCTTACCCAGTTCGCCATACAGACGGTCAGCGAAGGAAAGACTAGATCTTTCATCGATTCCACTCTGGAATTGAATCACACAACAAGTGACTGATGAAATACTGACGTCGCAACTTATGCTGATGATTGCTGATTTGTAGAAACGCCCAAGCGTGTAATTCATCATCCCACAGTGCTCGTCCCAGGTACTCTCGTTATCATCTTGGTGGCACGAGATTGGCATTGTTGTAAACTTACGGGCAGATGTTTCTTTTTGTTTTTCTTAATTTCTGACAAGGAAAACTTGGCCAAGTGGTACTCCCCGGCAGTGGACGTGCGCTGAGCTGACCGAACGGAATCTATCCCCAGCTAGATCATACAAAGATCCGTCTGAGAGCATCCTCAGAATGTTTACCTGATATTTGTGGTTGTAGGAAATCGGAAGAATCCGAGGAAGAAGTCAGCGCTCTGGTAGACAAAGCCGACGACGCAAAGGACCGTGATGAGGGACCTGGAATAGGCCAATATCAATAGGCCGAAGCGTTAGTTAATTAGTTAGAAAGGCAGGACAAATAGTTGAGCTATATCAAATATATCTATTTTAATTAAGCTTTATAGTCAATAAATAATTGACTATAAAGCTTAATTAAAATAGATATAATATTTTATAGATGTCCCAGATATCTTTTATAACTTTCTTAAACTAGTAAAGAATAATATAAATATTTCCCAGTACTATTAATTTATTTTTTTAATAAAATTCCTAACTTTATAAGTATTGATTAATAGAGGTTCTTATTTTATTCTACAACTATAAACATTATTATTTACATAAATTTAAATCTCTCTATTATCCTTATTATTAATTGAATATTAAAAAAAAAATCAAATTTAATATAATACAATTATTTATTGACTATATAGCTTAATTAAAATAAGCGCGAGCCTTTACCAAAATGAGTCTTGGTGCATGGGATCAGTATATATATATAAATGTGCATACTGCTATTAATATCCAAGACGCTGTTTCTCACCTTAGCAAAAATACTGGCTGAAGAAGATTTCTTAACCGCCAGAGCGGCTTCTGCTTTGAAGGGCCATCTGCTGCGAGAGCCATCACCTCTTGTCGAGCTTTCGCCTTTGGGAAATGTCTGAGGAGGATAGAGTATATAGTGCTTACTTGGTGAAATTCAAGCTTTGTAGGTCACAGGTAGAAATATCCAGGTACATCAAACTTTTACTTGCAAAATTCTCCATTCACGAGTGCTTTGTCCGCCCCGTACCGAGAGCGATGCGGTTACAGATATTATTTTAGCAGTACCCTTGTGGGTGATTGCAACCAAGCGTTTTGCATGTTCGCCTCAAGCTCTCCCCCTAAATATAACCTCATAATATTCTAATTAATCCGAACAGCGGCAGTCACGTGAGAGAGTTTAGCATTCAACTGCAAACGTAACAGGCTACAAGCACCGCCAGTTATCGATAGCAGTTATTGGGTCGTACGAGATTTCGATATCGTGGTTAATTCACACTAATTGCACGTGATTTAAGCTTGCATAAGAAACCATTGTTATTGTTACTGTCTTGCCAATTCGGTTCCTATAAATGGACTGTATTTCATGCGTAATACGTATACAAGTCAGATAAAACAAAGAAACATTCACAGCGTTCCTAGTTCTACTTAATATATTCAAACAGATTCATCTCCCGAGCCTGTGTGCTTGAATTAAAGTTTAATTAGATCTTGCATCTTGATTTCTAAACGAGCCGAACATTGTATGTTGTATTGACTCAGCTCAAAGTCTAGCGATAGGCACAAGCTTCCAATTTATCTATCACAAATTATGCTCATTATGAATTAACACACATTTGATTATATTTCATTTTGGTGAGCTGCCCGTAAATAACAAGTTCTATTATGGGTCCGCTATCAAATATACATGCCGGCCGAACGCACTCGACAGCTCTAAGACCTCCATTATTGAATCACTCATGTTGAGCAGATAGCCCGGCCAGTTTTTTTTATACCCAGTGTAGCCTTTTGGAGAGGATTCCAGTTCCTTTTCAAGGTTTCTCGCCAGTATGCGAGAGTATTCATCGCTCCGGTTGACGTAACCGAGATCACTGGTGAAGTTATAACGACGACGGCTGCGCGTTGTCGCTACGTTCTCCTGCGGCAAAACTTCCGACGTACGCCTCAAATTGTACATAGCTGCTGTAATTAGCGAGAGTGTTGTCTTCTTCGATCTTCAGAGTGACATCATCAGGGTGTTGCGCGTCTCCTGTGATTGAGATTCTCTATGAGCAAAATGGTATGTTGACAAAAAGCTTCACTCAATTCATGGAATGTTACGCGATTGGAAAACGAATAATTAATCAATAAATTCAGGGCGAAAAAAATTAAATGAACAATGTGTGAATAACAATATATATATATATATATATATATACATAACAATGATAATGACACAACGAAATGATTTATGATTACGTTAGTTGTGACGCATGGACGAGATAGTGCTCGAGACGTGTGGACAAGGAGATCATTCATACCTATTTACATTGGATGTTGTAATTACTGTGGTTGTTGTTATATATATATTTTTTTTTTTTTCGAGCTGACCCTCAGCTGTTCCCCTATCTGACAGGTCTCAGCTCTTAACCTTTAGGTATTACTATGAGGACCTGTCGGAGCCACCTTTGCTTATTCTCTGCCTTACTCGTACCTGATAAGAATCTTCAGATAAAGAAATATGATAAAGAACTCCAAAGATTCTCCGCGTCTGACAGGATTTGAACCCAACACACACGTGTCCCTTCGGTCTAGTAGTCTAAGCCGCTCACCACTAGACCATCCAGGGGACTTGTTGCTGTTGTTAGCCTCAAGTAAAGAAGGAATTGCCAAAGGACTTGTTTCTTCATCTTAATCATAAAATACACATATTATTTCTACGAGCCGATAACAAGGTCTAGGCTTGCTATCTCGTCATCATCGTTCCATGAAGTCACAACGATCAAATCTAGCAACGAACTTACTGAACATTAAGCAGCTAACTTACTAACACTCATCCACCATTCTCAGGGATCGAAAATTATATGCTTAGCAATGCCTTAACATTCGAGCCATAGGGTTCCCGGCACCTGATCATTTTGAACCCGATCGTCGATCAGTGATTCTGCACAGCTTGTTTAATGGAGGCGAATGCACGCGAAGACAGACTTACCGCTAAAGCAATTCCGTGGACGTTCAATGTTGGCTGAGGGTCAGCCTGAAGAGGTGTCCGCGACGCACCACTAAGGGCAGTTACCCGGAACAATGTTTTCCCTTCTTGCAATCGTACGAAGCACGAAATTTTTATAACTGCCTTATCCAAGCAAACCGTTGAATCAGGGGGGTGTCGGCTGGCAAACACCGTTGAAAGCGAGGGTCCCACCCGCTCTAGTTAGGAGAGCCGAACGTTTTGACTGTCCATCTGAATTTGCTGGGTGCAGCCAATACCACTCGATATTACTTAGTATGCGGGTAGCTAGGCCCCATGAATGTGTCAAAGCGTTTGAAGAATTAGGCCCCTGTGGACATCAGTCGACAGCACAATATCGACACACAAGCGGATAAGCGACAGACGTTCCCCATTTGACATACATGATTGAGTTGTGCTGTATATATATATATATATATATACATACCTGTAGAATTTGAGAAATAATATTCTGGAGAGGTTTCTTCGTCTGTCGTTGCAAAAATTCTGCACGCCCTAAATCGCGAGATGGTGTTACTTGCCCAAGTTAAATGGTGGGTTGATTTCGTGTTCAGTAATTGTTTCAGTACTCAGATACGTGTTCTAAGTAAATATGTGCATCTCGCCAACACCAACACGCCATCAACTAAAAGCGGCCCACCCCCGATGACAGACGTCTATCGCTGGCGATCGATCCATCGACCGGCCTTCGACCCGTCCTGTTTGTCTACGCCTCATCGAATATTCGCTACTGCGCTTTATTACGCTAGGCGGGTAGTCTATCGGCTGGGCCAGCCGTGGTCTCGGCACAACCGAAAGTTGTTTTTCGTTCGAAGGCAGAAACTACATAGCTGATATAACGGGAGATTTGGCAAGAACAAAGTCTCAGGAAATCGACTCACTAATGCAGCTTGAAATTGCGGAGGGCAACGAAGCTTGGATGGGGGGAGCTCATGAATTCAGCGTCTATAAAATGACTCGTGAAGCCACCGCGCAAAAGGCAGGATTAGTAATTTTTTTTTTTCAAAAATACCTTTCTCAACAAAAGAGGGGCGGGGTGTACATTTGGTGTATGCTAAAAGCAGTGCCGTGGACGTTAAGTGTTGGCTTGAGAGTCTGCGCGAAAACCTTTTATACATTTGCTGTACAAAAATTTGTTACTTCATAGTATATGCATTCGTGTCTCTGAGCATGCACGTGTGGCTCGAAAAGAAAACATATAGTTGATTCTTTCGGTCCTGGCGATTTGTACTGATAACACAGTTCGTCCACTCCGCAGACTATTTTGTCTGACATTAAAATATTTATAATACGTGTTTGAAGATAGTAACCTTTTGTAAAATCGCATACCTGTCTGTTTGTGTAGGTCAGTAATAGGAAGTAAGCGAAGAGTCGAGCGACTGAATGACTTGGGTAGGTATGTGCAGGTTAAAATCCAAGTCCGGTGAGACCATAACGTCCAGGTCCCTCATACACTTCACAATCGGTATAGGCTGGTCGTTAAGAGTATATATGTGAGGGTCTGATAGACATAATGTGGCACATTTAGCGACGGATATTATCATATCATTATTGGAGCACCACCTTGAGATGGCATCAGCGGCTTTCTGCAGATCGCGTCTTCCGGATTCGGTTTTCTACGGGCCGTAAAGCTTTAGATCATCCGCGTAAAGTTTATGTGTTATAGACTGCGGAATAGTGTTTTTTAAGTCTAAGATGTAAATGCAAAATAATATGGGCTCCAAGCAGCTACCTTGGGGCACCCCAGAGGGGCAAGCACCCGCAACTACTAATACTGTTTTTTATACGTACCCAAAATGAGCGGTTACATAGGTAGTCAGATATCCAACAAAAGGACCGTGAGTCAATTCCCAGTTTCTTGATTTTTGCTAAAGGTGAGGAGTGATTTACTCTATTAGAAAAATCGAAATATATGCAGGCGAACATTTGTTTGTTGTTGATGTAAATGGTCCAATCTTGAACCATATCAACCAGCTGGGTGGCGGTGGATTTTCCCTTTGTAAAACCATGTTGTGCCTCATCAAGTAACCCCTGAGTCGTTAAAAAACTAAACACATGATCTACAAGCAATTTCTCAAATATAATACAAGCTATAGAGGACTGGGCCACTGGTCGATAGTTATCGACATCGGATTTTGACCGCAGATGTTTTAAAATACTCTGGTACAATGCCGTCCTCATAGGACCTGCAGTAAATAAGATACAAAGGTTGGGATATGATTCTCCCAATCTTTTTGAGAAAAATTGAAGGAATTGAGTCAGGTGTGATTCATGATGCAATGGTGGCACACGGAGCGTTGATTTCTGTCGAACTGATCTTGACCTCTTGTACCTACTAAATGGCGCAAACCATCTAAAATGCGTAGAACTTCTTTCAACCTAAACATGCACTAGAAAAATGTGCCCTCATGAATTGTGTAATTTTGACCCATGTCAACGACATGAGAAACTACACGCACCTCAATCAGAGAGAACACTGACCTCTATTTCAATTTTTCCAATCATTCTGAATACTCATTCGTAAGATTTATTCAAACATATAATTATTAGGAATTGTTTCTAGGGATTATTTGGAGGGGGGGATTAGTTGGGGACCGGGGCCGAGGCCGACATTGTCCCGAGGAAGGCGATGGCACTGCCTCTCTGCCCCACAGCGAGGGACAGGCGTTGCAGAAGGAAAGATCCTGCGCGCTTGTCCCCGGTGGCACGGACCAGCCTATGGTAGATCCCTTCGAGGAAGTTCGCAGTGAGGAGGCCGTGCCCGCCTAAGGTCTCAAAAGCAAGGGGGGAATAAAGGTGGCTTGCTTAATTCCTCTAGTGTTAAATATATTTCACGTGTGGGCGTTTGTCTGACCAGCAATGAAATCTACCAGTGAACATATATATATATATATATAGATGTAGTAAATTTCACAAATGTTGAGTTTAAAATTTGAATTTTGAATTTGCCGACATCTTCCTCTTAGACTAAATTGGTAAACAGGCTCCCTAGATGAGATTTAAAATTATGAGATTTCCAAGTTTACATACCAGTTTTTCTAACCAGTAATTTAAACAGTGTTAGCACAAACGTTTATTCAACTCAAGCCTATTTATTGATCTGTGCTAAATAATATAGCATATATCTGCGTTCGTCAATACCGGTCAACAAATGAAGAATATGAAGCCTTTGAAGATGACAAGCAGCTCGATATCCGATTTGTTTTACACGGTTCACAAGCCAAGGGGAATGTTGCCCACGAAATAGCCGGAATAATTTTCTACACAACTATTGCTCCTATGTAGCACTAGATAAAGTAAATACAACAAATTAATAATTGGAACTGTAAAAACATTTATTGCTCGCCTGTACACTTCATTAGTACCTATATATATATATATATATATATATATATATATATCCTCTTATGGATAATAATCGCTGTCTGTTAACTGTACATGATCCCGATTGCTAAACGTAATCAGGTAGTTCTTCAGGGCAGCTGGAACAACACCGACCACAGCAACAGGAGAAAGAAAGTCGCTCTGGAAGGTAGAAGAACTCCACTGGATCCGACGGAGGCGCCTGTAGTTGCACAATGGAAGTGCTCTGAAGAGAATTCCACGAGCGGCATAGACCTTGAACAAGAGACAGAGAGAGAGAGGAGGCGTAAACGGTGATGGTCAAGTTCTCCTCCACATGACATGTGTGCTAGGCCTGCATTTGTTCGAATCTGGTGATCCACGAAGTGGTTTATTTGGCCAACGCATTAGTAATGTGGAAGCCTGTCAATGGACATCCGCCGTGAAACTAATGACTGCTATCTAGTGTTAGACACTTTGCTGTACCTATCCGTACGGCGACCTTGCTATTTATAAATATATATATATATAGCTCCAGGAAGCCACCGTAGGTGAATAGTCCGGAGAACTGAATTAACAGGGAGGTCAACAGGGAGGTGCTTTACGGGAAATAAAATGTAGACTTAGCGGGCGCGAAAGATCCGCCAACCCATATTCCATATTATTGGTTGTTGTCTTTTTTTTGTTGTGTGTATGAAGCTGACATCCCAAACAGCTGTTGTTATAGTATTACCATAATAAATTAATAGTAATGATAATATTTACAATAATAATTATTATTATTACTATGATTAAATATTATATCAGACAGCTACTTTATGCAGCCGAACGAAGGCGGAACTCAAAACCTCATAGGCACCCCACAATATTCTCAAATCTCATGATGCGTCTGTGCAACGCCACATTTGTTGCTGTTCACCTTCTGTCCACTGAACACTGTTTAGTAAGAGTTTTTTTTTCTACGAACTTCGCATCGGTAACGCTTTTAGTGAAAGCATCTATATGGAAATCACACCGATCAAATGTCATTTCCACAAAAACCGCACAGCTGTGTCAGGCGCATACGTCAGATTATGAGCGTCTATGTGCGCGTATAACGCTACAGTGGCTGCTGCAGTGGCAGGAACAACGTTGTCCTGCAAGCAGGATGAAGACGGCCTGGCGTCGTATGCATTGTCGACTGTATGTGTATGCATGTGTGATTTAAGAGAGAAAGCGAGAGTGTATCTCTCTCTCTATATCTCGCTGGTTCCTCTATAATGGTGCCGGATAATGAGAGTATCGCTTCCGCCCCCAAGCGGGAACAGTGGCAATCATGAGACGAGACGTCCGTTGTGCGCATTTATGTGCTTGTGTGAAATACGAAATGCGAGAATTTTCTGAAGCAAATATAAACGTATCTGGAGTACACGCGGCTCTTGGAACCGTAAACATGTAAAATATCATAATAACAATAATAACAAACATGTCAACCAATCGGCGTCAGTGTTAATCCCTCTTATCTATCTGTCTGTTTGTAGTCTTCATATCTATGATGCAATTGGATTTCGCAAAGGTTCTGAGATGCCTATTACAGAGCAATGAAAGGCGCAGGGCTAAAAGCCACAACTTAACATACAGTATTGTTTTTCTTTCTCGTCGTTCGCTTCGGGAAACACTGGCAAGAGTAGTTTCCGAAATACCACAGTTGTGCTAGCTTTCCGCGTCCTTCTGTTGTAACATTGAACTCTGAGGCTAGGTCATTCCGAAAGTGTGCTATAACAATTTGTTTCTGTTATAGCAGATACGGTAGATACCGTCCAGTTACATCTATTCGTATAGTATACCCTTCATCCCATCACAGGATTGTTCTAGTGCGGGTTGAAGCCCGGTATGGTCAATACGCAACGGACGACGATACTTCTAAAACCGATCCATAACGTTCATCTTCAGTATGCTAACGCTTATCGCTTGGCGCAGAGGTAATTCCAAGGAGTGATTTTACCCCGCTGCGATAACGTCCGCCCCCACTATGGTTGTACGTACGAATCAGGTTAAAAGCATTAAACCCCGTTCGAATTATCCTATAATAACTGAAGACGAACAATTCGTTGTATAGTGGAAACGAGCCAGCAATTGGGTCGTATGAATTATAAATTATAATTGAATTATAATTATATGAATTATAAACGAATATAAATAAATACTATGCTGTAACACTATGGTCGTTCGTGACGAATAGTATAGTTGTGGCAAGCGTAGTTGAGACACTTTCGAACATTGAAGATATAATAAGCGAAGGTCCCTATCGATCTACGGGCTCTGTGGAGAGCAGAATAGAGCAATACCTTACCTCCCATTGGGTAGCAGGCATGTAGACTGCCGGGCGATGTGATGCAGCTGCAACGCGGTCGCGGGCTCAAACCGCTGCACTTTGACGGTCTCACGGAGCCATCGGCGCAACCATTGAGAAAGCCACACAAGGCCACAGTCGCATCGAAACGGGTTATCCTCCAAACGAAATCCACCTGACCGAAACACGCACGAGATTAGACTAGGAGATAGTTGAGGCGGTACGAAACCCCGCGGTCGTTACAGTCTACCAAGAGCATTTCGGGAACGTGATCAGAGATATGCGAGGCTAGCCATACGTTATACTAGATTATTATCCACGGCAAAAATATTATCAATTTTGTTCTAGTAGTAGACGATGTTAATGGTGGAAAAACAATTGATGGACCTCGTATGTTCCACACGGTGTTATATTCAGATCAGAATTTGCTTGGTATTTGGCCGAGGTGAAGCGACGCATAACGGACTTCTGGGATGAAGAAGTGGATGAGTGAAGGGTCCGTGGTCTTCGGTACTGTCGTACTATCTACTGCCTACTGCTGGTAGATTTTATTTCAAAACGACTAACGTCGAAAAAGAAGTATAAGGAGTGAGACTCGAAGGTTGTCAGCGTGTAGGCAATGTCTGTGATTTCGAGTCACGTGCGTCAGGCGCAGGCAGCGCATTATGAGTAAGGCTAGCAAGCGAAGGGTATTTAGGCAGAGTTACGACCCTCCCCATTTGCTGCTTAGACATCCCAGTTTATGGGCAATTTATAGGCTACTCCTTACCGGATGGCATTGGTTGGAGGTATTAAAATTCAGGCTCAACGAAATAGGGGATGTCTCAGTCTCTGCCTTTCCCGTAGGTCGAGCCCGGTGGCCTGGTGGTGCATTCGTTTGCGTCTTTCAACCGGAGGATACGTAGGTACACGGGTTCGATTCCCACCGCTACAAATTTGCAATTAAAGGGGTTGTCCGTCTTATGAAGCAATGCAAAAGCAATATCGTCGACGTTAAATCTTTCAGGCTGAGAATCAGCCCGTAAATATTAACAGAACCATGTAAGTGTATTCGAAGGAAATCTCCCACAAAATTGTCATAATCTTGCCTGGTCTAGAGCTGGTCACAGGTCGACACCACGACTGCAACTCGCATTGAAGGTTTACGAACGGCAGACCAGCCATTTCAATCCATAGACATTTGTAGCGCATGGAGAACATCCTGTCTTGTAACTCGCAGGGAATATTCAATGAAGACCCAGAACGGCCCAACCAACCGCTGCTGACGACGCTTCAGAAGGTTCGCTACGGTCTGCGGCTCACCGGCTACGTTGCGGGGCAGAGAAGGTAGAGAATGCATGTTTCGAGATGGCCGTTCATTGCCTGCTTCCCTGAAGGCCGAAAGAGGCCAAAAAGTCCGGCAGAGGCCCTTAGGTCCCCCCGAAAAGGAAAACGCAACCGACCGACGGGACTGGATATGGAGATTGAATGCGGACATAGGCTAGATGGAGTACGTTTAGTAGTACAGCATGGTCGGATGAGGGTCGCAGTAGTAGGAGCAGTAGTGTGTGTGTGTCTGTGTTTCTGCAGTCTTGGGTTTCCTAGAAAAAATTCGGTTCTCCCCTGAACATGACTCTCCGGCAAGTCCCAAGCACTTTACCAAGCAATCCTCCCTTTCGGAAACTCAAGGGCGACGTGTACAGACACTGGCAAGAGCGGAGGGGAGATGGATCCGGAAGAGTACAGCTAGCATAAAGGCCAAGACATAAGATAACGACGACGACATGTCCCTAAGGAATATCGCATGTGACTGGATTTTGGGTGAGTTTCAGCCCTGAATGCTTGTATCTAACTCAGGCGGGGCATACCGTTTAGCTGGGGATGACAGGGCGAGCGAAGGGTAAAATAAGATAAGAGATAACAGCGTGTGATGGCTGCTGGCGTGTGCGTGTGTGTGTGTGTGTGTGGCAATAACGAACCTGCTAGAAATTGTGTGCTCTTCGAATAGGACATCCTCTTTGAGTCGAGCACGCGTGGCGAGATGCTTTGCAGAAGGTTGGAGCGGAGATCGAGCGTAAGAAAGCGCACATCTGTCAGGTACCTGGACGATGGACATGAAAGAGCAGGGAACAAGAAGCTTTTTTTAGCATGTACCCTCCTGGAGAAAGTATCGTAGTCCTTACTACCACTTATCTAGAAGATCACACTCCTTTGTGCGAGAACAGAGCCATACTGCTAACGAATCACTAGAACTAATCCACACCTAAGCCTGTGTAAATAGGAGCAATGGCTGGTTTTGCATTTTAATAATACAATATCTCAATTTAATAAAGAATCTTCTTTTCTCAAGAGCGCAAAAAAAATAGTTAGAGTTTATATTCGTGAATTTGTTAGTTCTATCGTTGCTTCAAACGAGGAACAATACAAGCGCGCCTTGTATCAATTGCAAGCTTGCGTTTACGATTGTAAATTGCTCTGAATGATTCTTCTTTGCGTTAATAACGCCTTTCAGATGAGCTCAGCGCGAGTGTGTTTTCTTTATATATATATATATATGAGAGCTTAAGCATTGTGAAATTGCAGCTCCTTTAATAAACCAATAAATCTTTACCTACACCTTTCAGAGTTCTTCATAATTTTCATTTATTGACATTGGGGATTCAAAACCAAAATTATAAATGCACCCCCAAGCAAATAGACGAATGTACACGGCCAGCAAATGGTAATCATTTAATTATTTCGGATAATTTACTGTAAAGCATAGAATACCAACCGGAGGAGGCCATCAGGAAGTTCCATAACTGACGTATGGCGAATTCGAAGTACTAGCTCGTGAATATTCTCCAGTCCAAGGAAGGCGTCCGGAAGGATCGAGCGTAGGGATGATCCTTAAGAGAAAGATTGCAATTGACTACTATATAGAATATTTTCTAAGGTCGTCATACAGTACGATATGATACAATACAAAGTGCTCCTTTATTAAAGGGGTTAGCTTAAAGTCGTATCTGGTGCGGCGAACTTCGAGCGAGAGCACGTACCCGTGGGTATGCGTTGGAGGTTATTGTTATAATTGTATAGCCAAGTCTGCTAAGGCTAAATCGAACATGAGTATTATATAATAAGAGGAGATATCACTGGGGAGACCATCCTTTGTTGTCTGAAAATACAGGAAGCAGCCCAACCATACGGGTGCTCGTTAACACCTCACAGGTTAGCTAAACCTTTTATAACTTATAACTTGTCCTTCTAGCATTAATTTGTCGTCGACGTGATCAGTGAAGTTAATAGCTGGGTGCACATAAAACGACGAAACCCCGCCACTATACAGAAGGAATTGTTACACAACCCTTTCTGGAGGCTAACCAAAGTTTAACGGCTTCGAAAGTAATTTTCCGTGGACCTTCGTCCCGTACTTTTTGATTTACATACATATAAGATCAGCAAGTGTATTTTTGAAACAGAAAAAAAGCTGAAACAATTGCAGTGGACGACAAGCTTTGCTTAAATTCCCATCCGAGATTTACGACTCTGTGGTGATAGTGGTGTCCTCTGATGTCAGTTTTTGCGGGTGTTTCTCAGCCTTCGTTGGTTTAAAATACACGCTGCGATCTAAGTATTACGGCGAGAAGCAATCTAATTACAACGAAGTTTAGCAAATTTAAGAACCGGCGAACTCTGCTAAGTCCTCCATGGCATGCCGTAACTACTTGAACACCCTGCATTAACCGACTATATACAACGCGACATCTGACGCGGTGTGAAGGAGCTCGTGCTGAACATGTTTCTATTCAGTCGTTCGCCTTAATTGGCCAAATTTTGCTTCAGTCACCGTCACCAGATCAATATAGAGTGACTCGGCCTCGTTGATGGCCCACAGCCTCATGATTGTGTTCAGGAGTTGGTGGTGTTCGACCTCAAAACGAAAGACGGACCTCAAAATCACCACTCCGATATCAGAGGCCCCGAACATGGGAGACCCCTGAATGCAAGCACGCTGTTATGAGTTAAAGACGACAAGCAAAATCGTCACAAATCGTTGGATCTGCTGGAATCGCGCACAGGCGAATCGAACAGACCCGAACGTCACACGGCTACTGGTGGTAGCATCCAATGTGACTCGTTACATTATACATTCGTGAATGTTATCGATACACTCATCAGATATTCTAAGCTTCCCAAGAGATCAAAGAGGTCATTCGCGTGCGTTCGCGTGCTCTTACTACCCTCGACAGCAATCTCTTTAGGGAATAAACAGCGGCACTAATTACATTTAAATTCTACTTTAGAATGCATGAGCAGATATACCGGCCTTAGTTTTAAATACTGATGTATGTCCAACGGTATTATCCGATGGGAGATCCTTAATGAGAAAATACAGTGTGAATTATCTGGTCGATTTAGCCGTCATCGATCTTATTATATTGGCTCAGTCAATAGTATTAATATGTGTCAGTATCGTGGGAAACATAGACAGGCCTTATAGGGTATCCTCTGATACAATTTCATCGAGTTGCATTCATTTGTCCTGTGGATTTTATCAAAAATAGTAACAACAACCATGAACTACCCCTCAGCGAATTTCATAATGTGCATGCAGTAATATTTCACATGTGAAGTTTAACTGCCATTCGTAGGCAACCGTAAGAAGCAGTATTTTCAGCTCGTTGATGGCTTTCCAGACTTACGTAAGAGCCATCTCTCTACAAATTTTACACGCGCGGCCATATCTTAACTCGCGCTCTTGACGAGAATTTTCCACATAACCAACTCTGCCAGACAGTGACGTAACCGAGGAGATGAAGTGCGCCCGGCCAAGGACGGTCTATGTTCCGCTAAAATAACTAAATATCCCACCACGGATCAATGTGTCCCTTAGGAGGGGACTAAACTGTCGACGGATAATGGCCATGGTTCACGGGCTCACTCGCCGTTGGGCGAAGAGCCTACTAGCTCCATGGGACGATGAGCAAATGGTCGTCGGGTAAAATGGGTACATCTAGGTTAGATCGAATTTCCCTTCTACTCTCATTCATATTCTGGGTGTTGATGGGTACAGTGGTTAGCGTCTCCATTGAAGTAAGGACATATGGATTACTAATTGTGCTGACACGAATGGCAGTTTTACATTTGATCGGTGAGAGATTACTAACGCTAAGAAAATCAGCTCCACATGCAATTGCCGTTCGCGCCCCCCTCGACGTACGCGTAACGGGAAGGAAATAATGAATAAAAATTGGCGAGCACCGCGAAGTATCTTCATTAGTCAGTTAAGCCAAGTATTAGCATTATGAAATTATGAGTCAGCTGATGAATACTGATAAAATTCTCCATCGAACGAAATTGCAGGCTCGGCTTAGCTGCACACGCCGAATTGATCCGAACGTAGCTGCGTTTGAACTTGTTTCAAATCTCGCCGTCACAATGACATCAGTGGGTTCAACGAAGGGAACGAATAATCATCCGTTTCAGACGTGTTTTTTTTACCTAAAAGACAACGTCACATTCGATTTAAAAATGTCGCGCACTGAGGTGGCGGCGTTCATTGGAGATCATGGATTCTGTAGTGAATTATTTTATTATTGTAATATATTAATATGCCTCAATCCATAACAATCCCGGAGTCCATCCACATACGTTCGAATCACATGCTCCCTCCAGCTGGAATACCATGATAAAGGTGAGCAAGTAAATCCAAGTGGAAACAATACTTTCCATAACACAGCTACGGTTCATAACATTTAATTAAATATCTGACGTTCGCTGAGAACATCCAGGCCAAAGTGAATATCATATGTTAAATCAACTTTAACACCCATAGTAGAATACTTCATTCATCGAGCACGAAGCAGGTGCTACCCCTTGTCTTGGGCATGCTTCTTTTTTATATACGTAACCCTGGTTAGATGTATTGGCCTTCGGTGCTTCTTGCGTGAGCCAATATATGGTATACCTACAAGCATATTGCCTTGGTCTCTCTTCCATAGCGTATGTTTCTCGTTCTACTCTCTTGCAACAACAGTCATCGAACGACTCAGCCTGTCGAAGTAGGCCGGGCCGGGCAAGTCAAAGCTAGTTAGAGCGATGTTGCGATACCAAGACCCTGCCAGGTTGTATGTGGCTGTATATGCCCATCCGTGCAAGAATGAACCTACCCCTCTAAGGGG
This sequence comes from Stratiolaelaps scimitus, assembly GCA_019614645.1. Taxonomy (NCBI): domain Eukaryota; kingdom Metazoa; phylum Arthropoda; class Arachnida; order Mesostigmata; family Laelapidae; genus Stratiolaelaps; species Stratiolaelaps scimitus. The sequence goes on along the minus strand of JABWDB010000018.1, from coordinate 854,612 downwards.
TGAATCGTATTGTAGCAGCAGATCATACAGTGGTACCCGCAGTTGGTTCCTGTGGGTGCTGTTTGTGTGCGGGTGTAGTGCGCGCGTTTGTATCGCCAGCAGCCCTCGGAAGAGGGGAGACCCGAGGGCGGCTTTAGGGATCGGCGAAGTCCCCGCTCCACCTTAGCTCGAAGGCAAAAGCAAGACGGTGCCGCGAACGGTGAAGTGATCTGGTCCTACTGATTCTCGCCCCCTTTCGGGGGTAGGGTAGGCGAAGTGGCGTCTACCGACACCCGATTGCAGAGCAGTGCGAGCCAGCCAGTGAGACCTGGCCAAGTCTCGGCTGAGCGGCTGGCTCCGCGTAAATCCCGCTTATGGAACCGTTACCCCGTCACTCGTACAGGGTCTGCAAGACGAAGCTGCTGTTCGGAAGAGCCGGCCTAGGACGAACGGAGTGACAGAAATAGGCAGACACGCAGGTAGCTAGGTGGGGATAGGTGTGCAGGGAGGAGCAGAGGGTAATCTTGCTGCAACGGTAGCACCCGAGGCAAACAGCGAGGCCAACGCTCTGTGCTCGTGGGAGGGGGCGTCAACCATCGAAGCTGGAATGATTGCTCGAGCTGATATACGCCGACAGACGTATCGAATCTGTTTGGCGCGGCAAACGGTTGGAGGGTACCCAGCGGCGATGTGCCGAGGGCATATCCCAGACAATCGCACACAGGTCGCCACTGTCGCAACTGCTGCCGGCCATGCAGAGGTGCCGAAATGAGCGGAACTGTGCAGCTACCGGGACAAGGGCCCAAGCTCACGGCGCTCAGGACTCGGATCATACGCCATATACGTTCGATTGGCCCCCTCTGCTGAGCTCTGATTTGGTAGATGTGTGTATGTGTGTGTGTGTGAGAGAGCGTCTGTGTCTTCGTGTATGTCGCTGCACTGTCCTGTTGTGAGGTGTGAACAACTGTACGTCGGCCAGATCACCACTACTGCAGCTACGGTGAAGATGTTCGCTCTCGCATGAGAGGACAAGAATGGTAGCTGTACTCACAGAAGGCCTCCGGCAGGCAAGCGACCATCTGAATTGGTTATCAAGACCAACGATATCCCTGTGCGTTCCACTAAGATAGCTCTCTCTCTCTCTCTCTCTCTCTTTGAAAGCAGTGCTATGATCTACTATTCCCGATCAACTGGCTGGAATAAAGCACGTACAATGGTACAACACGTATGCAATTGTCGTTGCTGTACTAAAAAGCGTAGCGCAAAAAGACAATAGCTCCTTAGCAGTCCTAATCGAGGTCTAGCTGACGATAATAGTTACGTATGTCGGGTCCTGAATTTTATTTACACTGCATGTTTAAACATATGTTCGACAAATCTATCGATAATCACAAAGCTACAATAGCTAGGTAGGTTATGCGCGGTTGCCATTCAACAAAAAAGTTAGAGTTCTCGAAACAAACATAATTTTAGAATACACCGTCCAATTTTAATGAACTGCTAATAGGTTAATTAGCAGGGTCACAAGCACCGATGGGTGTTTGGTCGCACCCCACGAAACGTTCTCAATGATACCTGTGATTTGGAGTTCACGCAGCTTTGTGGTGGCGAACGCCCACTGAAGTTGGTATGAGAGAACAGGCTCCTCAACTTCAACAGTCACCTGTCGAAGGGCCAACGAATCGGACAGCAATTCCTGCAGTCGCAGCGATCTAATGCCTTTATTGTACGTTGACAGTTTCAGTGAAGACAGAGCTCTGTGAACACAGATACGCAGATAATGAGCATTTGTACCATGCGAAAATGATCTACGATTCTCCTCAATGCCATCAAGAGGGAGATGGCTGTTGTCAACAAACATCGGCCACCTTGTTGCTAGCAGCAGCAGCGACTCAATAACTTTGTCTAGTTCATCTTGACTGAAAAACCTTGTTGTTCGACAGGGTTGGCCAGCGAGATAAAATCGATGTCATTTTTAATTTGCGAACAAATTCATTCGTTAACTAGTTATTTATGCAGAGCTTAGAAGAATGCTGAACTCGTTCATTTCTCCATTTGCTAAACACGCTCCTTTCACGAATCTGGCCTGACAAGCCAAAATTGTTGCTGTATTTGGCAGATTCGACAGTACGATTGAATTAGTACGTGTAACCGTTCAGAAGCGCCTTTACCCAATGTGCTCTCTGGGGGTGGCATATTCCAGCTCGTTTTTCCTGTGGGCAGTAAATCTTCTTTTCTATATGACCCCGCATTTTCCGTGATGCTACTCGATGCGTGGAGAGGAAATCAGCAGGTAGAACGAACTTGTTATATGTACAATACAGCCAGACACACACGCCCACATCGATAGAGGTATGATTGATATTGTTTTGGTGTTTCGTAGCTACTCACTTGAGATTGTGCAGACACCGTGCATCAAGATTGGTTAGGCTGAGATTTCGCATGTCGAGTTCGCTGAGATGAATCAAACCTCGAAACGAGTGCAGTGTTAGCACCTCAAGGGGATTCGAGTTGATTCGCAGGCGGGTGAGGCGCGGCACCTTGCGCCAGATCGAGTTTGAGATTTTATCGATTGCGTTACCTTCGAGATTGAGCTCTCGTAGCTGGTCCGCTGAGAAAGCCTTGAGCAGCGAGCTGAGATTCTGGGCGCCGTTATACGACAGGTCAGCAACGCGTAGCGAGGGAGCGTGCACAATATATCGAGACACCGATGTCGTGTTGGCTAGACTTAGCTCGGCCAGTGACGGCTCGTCGAGAGCCACCGAGCGGATGTTGGAGCCGGATACATCGAGGACAAGCAGGCCGCGGGGCAGTGACCGACTGGACACGTTCTCTAATCGGGCGAACGACATCATAGACACATTGAGCACCTGAAGCTTGCTGGGCGATGATTGGTCTAATGACACTGCGGTGAGAATAGGAACGTGATCGAGCCGAGTGGCTGAAAGGTCCAACGATGCCAGCGCCTTCAGTTCGGCTGTCCCACTATAGTCGAACTTCTCAAGCGGGTTAAACGACGCGTTGAGCATCTGCAGTGACGATGGAAGGGCGGCCGGGTCAATTTGACGCAGTCGATTTCGCGACAAATCGAGCACGCGCAGCATCGGCCAATGGTCGGCCGCCGACGATGACGGCGAAGGAGAATCGTTTCCTGGACCAGTAACTGCGGCGACGTTGAGCGCAACGACAGAGGCGGCGGTCGTCACGAGATAATCCTGTGCGCGCACCTCGGCCGACGGCAACGATTCAAGACCATTGCCCCGCAAATTGAGCACTTCAAGAGCTGGTGTAAACACGCTGAGATTGGCGACAGCCATCGAGCTGAGTCGGTTTTCTGAGAAATCGGCCATGGTCAGCCGGGTCAGTGGTACGCCGCCAATTGCCAGCTCACTGAGACGGTTTCGTGACGCGATGATCTGTACGAGCCTCGGCATCTTGGCCCACACTTCCGCAGTGATCCTGTCCACACGGTTGTTCGAGAGGTCGAGTATTCGCATATCTACCGTTTTGTTTGTTTCCTCGGTGAACATCGTTTGAATTTGATTATTTGACGCGTTGAGGAAGAGTCGATTACCGGCGTTCTCGAGCATGTCCAGATTGAGATGCTGTATGAGATTGTTATCGAGGTGGAGTCTCTGCAGCATCGGCAGTTTGTAGAAGGCGAAACGCTGAACGCTACGGAGGCGGTTTGACGAAAGGATCACACTCACTAACGAGCGGAGGCCGGAGAAAGCGTACGATTCGATCTCGCGTAGTGGGTTCCCGATGAGGATTACTTGCTCTAAGGACAGCACGTTCTCCAAGACGTTACTTCGTAGATAATGGATACTATTGTAGCTTAGCGATAAACGAGATATCTTTGATGACGGCGATGAGATATCCGGAACAGTGTTGAGATCGTTGCCCTCAAGGTCTAGGTTGGTAACGGAGACGGCTAAAGGCTCGGTTTGGTAGAGACGGTTGTAGTCGATCTGGAGAGACTTAAGCTTCTTCAGAGGGGCCAGTAGCTTGGGCGCGTTGCGCACAGCAATGTCGCTGACGAGCGTCGAAGACATCTCTAGCGCTTGCAGATTGCCGAGTCCCTCGAACGCGGATGCGTCGTAATAGTGGATGTTATTGAACGAGATTTTGAGCTCCTTCAGGTTCACCAGATTGCGTAGTGCCTGCTTCGTGATTACCTTGACAGCGTTATTCGATAGGCTCAAACTGCGCAAGCTCGCTGACCACTTCGTAAAGTCTTTCGGCGTCAAGCGTTCGATTAGATTCGCTTGCAGGCTTAGACGTACGAGGTCTGTTGTGCCGGCAAGGGCTGGCGGAACCGCAGCTAACTGATTGTAAGACAAGTCCATCACCTGAAAAGTGCACCATTACATTTCGTCGTTATTGTATTCGACTGTTCCATTGAGCCAGTTCGTCGTGGGAGCCCCTTAATGAAAGGGGCGTATTTCATTTAGAGTAATTTCCACCAGGCACCAGAACGGCACGGGTGTGGAGTCTCGCAAGTGTCGAGAGAATCAGCCCACCTGGAGTGTCCTGAAGAACGCGGGGCGAGTTAAGCCCGCTGACGCTGCGGGCTCGAACGCACTCAGGAGGTTTCCGCGCAAACTGAGCACCGTGAGATTTCCCAGGTCGGAGACGCACACCGGCAGTGACGAGAACTGATTCTCGCTCAAGTCGAGAATCAAAAGCGATTTCGCGATGGAACCTAAGTGAAAGAAACATCAAGGCAGACCTCTGTGAATGGACGTTAATGTTGTCGCCTTCAAGGAATACGTGCGTATTTACATTAGCATTATCGTTTGAGTAGTAGGTGGCCACATTGCTAAGGTGGTATGACATACGAATCAACATGCCCATTGAAGAACAGGTAGCTGATGATCAATGATGTAGCTTGAAATAGAGTGTGAAGGTTTTATTCGCAGCTGTAAACATGTTCAGCCAACGGCAGAAAGCGCAACACGAGAAAAAGTGCTGCTGGCTTCACATTGTACAAATCATTATTGTTATGTTACACCAATCGAGAACGCTGTGGCCAAGTTGATCGGGCTTATCAACGTGTGGGAACGGTAGCTTGCAAATAGAAAATACCACCGCATTATACAAAATGATGTGACTTCTTCACTAGAAATCATATATATATATATATATATATATATGCATTTGAAGACTCCTGAGCAGCTTACCCGTATAAAGCCTTAAAAAATTATCGCTATATGCGTACACTACTATTTATAAGACTTCGACAAACTCTCAAGCCTGGCATAACTTCGAATCTCCTTAACGCTGTAATTGTTTACCCCGTTCATAAAACGAAGGGCGGCATGTCCGACGCCATTGACGGACGACACGTGTCGTCAACTTCTGTTCCATACAAAAGTCATGGAAAGCGTGTCATCAGTCAACAGCCAGCGAATGAAACGACAAAACCAGCAGAGGGGGGAGGGTCTCATCTGCGAGAAACAAGTGGCGTCTCGAGTGTCAAAACGATCGCCGGGAAGTATTTAATCGATTGACGCGTTCGAATCTCATTTGATGAAATCGGCATTCGAGACCGTCATGCCTTCTCCGATCTCCGATCGATCACCCGCTTCGTGGAATAGCCTCTAGCTAATTGTCGTTGTTCATCATTGTCAACAAGGTCAGCGCTGGTCTCTCATTATCGCGTCGAGCGGCAACTTTCACTGTCACACAAGCCATCATATTAGGGTCGCTTATGTACGTTGTGGGCACAAATTCTCGTATGTACTTAGATTCAATATCAAATAATGATAGTCAGTGCTGGTCATATCAAAATGTCTTGCTCTGTGTCCATCGATGTTACCTATTGCGAAATGCAAATTGCGCCAGCTGGCTTTCCCCAGATGAAAATGCTTTATACTCCCGTTTAGTTTATGACTTGCATTGCAAAACATGTGCTGCACACACACACCAGACAACATCAATTTGGAGACAATTATTCCATGAAGTTATATCATACTGATAATCAGAAAATAACCAGCGTGCAGCGTGTTCTGTGCGTGATACCTAATCTCAATTACCGTGTAAAATTATGTTGCAGAATTTGTAGCTCGTGTTCCCAGAGAAGCGAGCTGGATGTTGGTGTTCGGCAATAATCATTACATAATTATTATCTGAATAATTATATCGACAGGCTGGACCTATGGACGCGACAATTTGATTGGTATGTCGACACGATTCCGATGTGTGTGTGTATCTCCATGTGCGTGTCACATCAGTTTGCTGTACTGAATTAGCGATAAAACATAACATCGTCAGCGAACACAAACTAAGTGTTTTTTTTAGGGTCGTCATGTATATCTGTGAACAAGTGCACGTGAACCAAATGGTCGCAAAAGAAGTAAACCTAACAAATAAAATAAAAAATAAAAAAAACGAAATATTCCTCCTTCAGGTTTGGCCCGAGTGCGAACGTTAGCATTGCTTACTTTGCCCCTGACTCTGGACCAAATATAGGTTATAGTGTATGGTTTTAGTTTATGCCTGTGGGTGAGTCTGCCATGTATTGTAATGGGTACGTAATACTATGCAACAGGTGTTTGTTAACCTATGGTAAATTGAACGTAAGCATTGTACAAGTGCAGTTCCGTCAGTAAATCTCACTAAATGAATGAATTTGAATCCATCTATGACGCACACAATGGCTAAGATCACATAGCCAGGCAATTTTCTGCTTTTGTCAGCGAGAAACCCCCAGAGCTCACGCGTTTTTGCTCAACAATCGCCCGAGTGCTTAACACGAGTGCTCCGGCTGTTTTCTACGGCCGGTCGTTAAACGACGACGACGAGAAGGGCGGCCGTAAATTTTTCCGAAGCGGTCGTTTTGCGCGATAGAGGCATAGGCAGCGATGGGGGTGTCTTACCATTAAATGTGCCCTCTGGGAGCTGCATGAGGCGGTTCGAATTGAGGAAAAGCTTCTTGAGACGCATGCCCTCAAATGCGGTTTCGCTTACTGTCGAGATAAAGTTGTACTCAAGGTGTAGCGCTTGAAGATGCTCGCAGCTGGTCGAGTTCGCCAGGCCGATGCAAGGCGCATCGAGCTGTTGCAATGAGCCATGCGACAGATCCAACACTTGAACGGCGCGCCCTAGGTGCCACCATTTCGGCAGGCTCTTGAATACGTTATTGCTCAAGGACAATCGTCCAAGAGAGGCAAGCTTGTGGAGACTATGGCCTGGCGCCGCGTTGATAATGTTATTGCCGAGGTTTAGCGCTTTCAATCCTGTCGGTAGTGTGTTGCCCTCGATGCTCAAGATTTGATTGCCATCAAGGTCGAGTGTGGCGAGTGAGTCCGGCAGGCAGTCGGGGCTAATCGTTCGAATACTATTCCCGGAGAGGAATAGCGTTGATATGTTGGTGTACCGGAGACCTTCGGGCAACTCTGTGAAGTCGTTGTGCTGAAGATTGACCCACTGCAACGCCCGCAAGCTTGCTAGGTCCGGCAGCGCCACAAGACGATTATCACTAAGATCAAGACTCGACAGTGAATTTTCACTACCATCGAATGCTCCCGAAGGTATATCGTAGATCGAATTCTTTGGCAGGCTAAGCGTCACCATCTGCGCAGGCGTCCACTCAAGTCGAAGGAGACCCGATCTGCTGACCACGATTTGGGTGAACTCGCTTTCTCTTTGAACGAACTCGGGCCGAAGAAATACATCTGTAACAACAGAAAAAACCGAGTCGTAATTAGAGCCATACTTGAGTAGCTAACAAATCTGTAAAACACCTTTATTGATAGCTATGATCAGTATACTATTTATTTTTCGGCTATTTAGCTATTTTATTCTTACACAAGTCGTGCGATTTATCCGTCGTATGGTAGAGCTTGAACGAGTCAGTCTCCTCTATGTCGCCTTGCAGCCAGATACAGCTGGGTAGGCCGTCTGCTCTAGATATACATGGTATTAGACATACTCAAAAAATTAGTTATATGGTGGGCATCACAATGCTCTCTCTGTCTGTATATATATACATATATATTTGGGACAGACGATGTTCCACAGACAATTTTACCGAGCTTCAAAAGTAAATCGAACAATTAATAGAAGTTTGAAATTTTATACGTAAACATAGTTATATGGTATTATAATTAAACATTCCTGGACCGCAACGGTACGTACAAATTCACCGAAATCAGGCCGAGCGATGCCATAGCCTACGGGGTATTTCACGTCGTCAACTATCAGTAAGCCGTCCTTGGAAAAACCTTTGGCTTATTTCATTATCTCATTTGGCTTATTCATTAACCATCTATTGCAGATACATAGATATCGCCAACATATGGAGCTGTCATATCTTGAGGTCGTTTAATATATAAGATAGCTTGGTGAACTTTAGCAATTCGTCACTATTCGAAATGTGTAGACAAGTCCCATACACAGTGGAAAAGGGCGGCGATGCTGATCATTTGAAGGATACTGAACCAATGCTATTTCTATATTAAACCGAACCTCTATTTCTTAAATTCAAATCAATTCTTTGTAATGGAGACTCTAAGAACTGTTAGGTTAGGCGTATTGGTATTAATGCAAGCCTTGAGTTGTAACAATGGTGGGGTCATTCATGCTGTGGTATAAGCAGAACTTCCACAATTGTAACTGTGATACCTCACATCTGGTCGCAGACGAGGTAACAACCTGAGGCAGTAGTCCATCATTGAGAAAACAACAGTGTCTTGAATGTTTTAGCGATCCTTCTCGAATCTGCCTCTCACGAAGTTATCGATTCGCGTAATGTGTGTCGTTCACTCTATTTGCTATTTTGCATCGCAATGTTATGCCGGCGGCGTCGCTACTGACAACAGCGACGCGATGTAGTTGAGGTAGGGAGTTCCCTTTTAGCAAATACGAATAGGAGATAATACAGAGATAAAGCAAATATCGACAAAATCAATCCATTTGTTGCTAATCAGCTAATCCCATTCAGCCGTGAGGGATCACTGACAGCGTTGGCCGGCGGTCGATCACTGACTATCGTGGCACTGATAGTCACCGAATCATGATATATATATATATATATATATAGATGATGTTGACCGTGATGAGGACATGAAAGCTTCTGATGTTGATAAATGACGACCTATCCCTTGACGTCGTTCTTCGTTCCCTTTGATCAATTTGATTAAGTTGTCTCAGCCAGACTTTCGCGACCACCCCACCGCGATGTTACCAGCGACCCGCAAGCGCACTCGAGTGCCACCGCGAAATTTGTAAGTGAATACAAGTTCACTGAGTGTCTAGCAGAGCAAAACGGACCGGGTTCAGGGGGTGGGGCGCCTGAACGGTCTGTGTTTGAGATGACCCAGGGGAGCAGAGACCGCCGGAGGCAACGTTGCACGAACCCCACCTCGCGCTCTCGGGAGACCGACAGCAAGCGCGGCACACACAAAGGGGGTGTGGGGATGGTAGTACCTACAAAAAGAGCTTGCTAGCTGTGCGCTATCGTTATGCCACTTCATAGCTAGTTCATTCGTTCGCTGTAAATTTCGACACGGGGCAGCTCCGTCGCCTTGCGGGCGACGATTCGGGTTCAGCATTTCATAGGGGGCGCATTGCGCGTTTTGAATACGTCACTACAGCATCGGCTGAGTTGGCGTATACCGGCGAATCATTCAATATGACATACAAGGCATATACATAAATAGATACTGCCCGATGAGCCGAGGGGCGGATGTGAGAGGGGATTTTGGAATTGTCCGTACAGAATTCGTTGGCTGGCAACGGCAAAATACGCAGCTTCGACTGCGTCGCGAAGAAGAGCCTGGAGAAGCCGGGAGAGAAAGGCGGCAGCTTCTCAGCCTATTCAACCTGAGCAAAGCGTTCCTTCCCCCAGCGTAGCTGAAGAATAGAAGTCGCAGTTGCAGCAGCAGCAACGTCCAGCACTGCTGCCGCCGTCGCCGCCGCCGCCGCCGCCGCCACCGTCAATGTTACCGTTGAAGTCCCTTCGCGGGCGCTGGCGGACGGTCGACTCGGACGGGCCAGCTCGGATGAGGAGGACTCGGGACGAATTATTTGCATATAGCTTTCGCCTTGCTGACAGGGCGCTATTCAAATTTTGCCACGCTTTCCGATGGACTGCCCCCACGGTGGCGCGCTCATTGAGCACACCAACCTGTCTACCTAGCCGGCAACAACAGACTGAAGATGGAGGAGGGGTCGAATGCTGGCGCTTTTTGGTTGCTTTTGAGTGAATTTCACGCCACTGCTCGCACTCTCTCTCCCCTTTTATCCGTTTTCGTTGCCTTGGGCGGCTGCTTTTTCGCGCTGTTTCTACGCATTGACATTTTATAGAGCCATTCTCCCACTTCTGGGCAATCCCCGGCCCGCGAACCCCCCATTGGCTTCGGCCGGCGAACCCCTGCGAAGAAAGCTTCAGCCGGCTGAACGGACGAATAGCCATAGCCTACTAGCGTGGCCGCAGCCGATGCAGCGCACGATAAAAGGCAGCGCAACGGCCTGCGTTGCTTGATATAGTTATATTGTACGGCGCCACAAGGGTGACGCAGCTCTTCGGCACGAGAGAACGGGCGCCGGCGGTACGGGTAATTCCCTTGAAATTTTATGGTAAGTGCTCGCCGCCTTTCGGGGGAGGAGGCTGGGGACAAAAACAGCCGATATCTAAGTACGTTATTTCAGTCTTTCTAAGGCCGGGCACAACGAGATGGCAAGAGTTACATGCATTTCTCGTTTCTGAGCTGACTTCTTGATCGTTAGCTCTGCTATTATCGGTGAAATAATAGCTCCTTCGTCGTGGCATCCTTTGGCGTGACAGCTAGCGTGACGTCAGAAAGCATAAAACAGCAATACCCGCGTAGAGGTAGGCGAAGATCAATAAATGACGAATAAAATGTCGGCAGTGATACAGTAAATCAACAATACTGAGAGGTAATGAAGCCGCCCATATATTTGCCCTGTGAGTCCTGTACGAACCCTGTACTATAGTCAAGTGGCTCAAAAATCCGGGTTGAGTCCCCTTGAGGAGGACGAGACTGAGGGTCTGTGGGCGGTTGAAAATTCCACTTTGATCAGCTTGATTGGTTTATTTATTTTTGCTTATATTTATTATTCATTTATGTTTATAATTCATCCGTATAAAGTACTATCGATGTATCAAAAATCGATTTTGTATAACTAACACTTACTCAAGTACTCGAGTACCGGAGAAGCTCAGCCGTTTCGATAGTGTCCTACTACTCAATAAATCATTGAGATGTAACTATTTTCGATCGGACCTTGAACACGAATATTTATGATGCTATTATTCGTCTCTATTTCAGTGTTTTTACCGCGTCTCGTATCTTCTCCCCGGGCAGAGGCCGTCTCTCCCTGTACCCGAGAGTTCGCATCTTGAATTCATTTCATCCACAGAAGCAGAGCGCATCCCGTTGCGATTGGCCATTGAGGCGAACAAATGATGATATAGGGACATTAAAACACCATAATCATCATAATTATTACAATAGGCCAGCCTGAGCTAATCGTGCCAACCTTGAAATACAACAGCGCATCGGCCTAGGAAATATCTCAGAATATCATGAAAACTAGTGGAAAACGTACAAAAACGATACTCCGTTAGTTTTACTCGCAAAGCGAGTTAAGTATGCAAATTGTTGAAAGCAACACACATGCTAAGTAAAAAAAAACGAGACATCTAATTGATTCGCAATAGGCAAGAGAAGGACAAAATATATAATATAACATTTGCGGTTTATTTCCGGAACTGCAATTTTACAATGCTTAAGTTCTCGATTAATTACTCGATTAAAAAAAATAGAGTAAAAGTAAGAGTGTGTTACCATCAGAGTGTATATGGTGGGTGGTTTCACCTGAGGAAGGAGGAACGACGCCTATGCAACTTGTGCAGAAGGCGCATGACTGGAGAGTTCGTCTAAACGGACAGGAGGAGTTCAACTATAGTATTTATTTCGACTTCATAGGCTATATGGAGTCGATATCGTATGCTCATACTATGCTAATTCCTAACATAGACCGCTTAGGCATATACAGCAAAACCTCACAATGTCTATCAGCCTATCTGGACTCAAGGTCCTTTTGTGGGAAGATCAACTCGTCGGCTAGAAGACCCTCACCCTGTGCATCAGGGGTTCCGCAAGGGTCATGCCTTACTATTTCGTCTCTTTGTTCCTGATGCAAATCAAATTCTCCCGCCAGGAATAACACATTTACTTTTCGCAGACGATTTGAATCTGTACACCCGGGCTCGTACGGTGAGGTTTTTTTTTTGTTGAAAGGAGGAAATCTTCTTCAAACGCACGGACACCACCGCGTGTGGTTAGCACTGTTCAACTGGACATCGATAGGGTCTCCGACCAGCATATAAAATCACCATCTCCGTTGGAAAGTGTGCTATTTGGTTCCATTCGAGGCGCGTACGCACATGTGGATATGCTGAGAGGGAACGGCAGTATTAGACGCCTGCAGACCTAGATCCATCTCTATCCACAGGTGCCTATCTGTTGCTTGAGGACAGTGACCATTTTCCTAGATGTGTTTCTGCGTGTCTACAAAAACACGCTCAATGTATAATTGGGTAATACTAAGTAAGCAAACATTATCTAGGTCACGGCATGTTAGATAGTAATAATAAACGGTCGCGCCCAATTAGCTATAATCAACTATTATATTGTGAAGAGGTTTTATGGAGGAATGGGAACAGTCGATCATGGTTGTTCTAGAGGGTATTCTAAAATTATTTCAACGAGGGGACTTTATACGGAGGACTATTGAAATAGATCTCGGGACGAAGCAAAGTTATCATCGATTTCGCGGACGCAGAATCGACTTTCAAATCTCAACCAAGTATTTTACCATTTCATTCTATCATTAACACTGAAGACACAATACGAACAGGTCCATAATTCTGCTACACTCTACAGCCCTTCTAATTATTGTGGGTGCTATATAAAATTACTTGATACTTCTAAACACCGATTATATACAATAGAAATACCTCTATTTAATGACAAGTGATAAATGAGGAGGAGTTTATTTTCAATGGATCACATTCTTACGATAACACTATTACAATCAGCTAGTTACTGTCGTCTCGGACGACTTCATCTGTGATAAATACTACCGAGGTTCAACGATGTACTCTGTCATGAGACCTAGTAAGGTCGTAACCATTTCCTCAAGGGATCTCCGATAAACTTGCGTCCCATTCTGTTGCATTGATTGCAATCAAACCGTTTAGAGCTCGCCAAAGCTAACGTGAAAATGACGTTAGCTTAGCTGTTGATGTATCCAACGCCGTCATCAATACACTGCACTCCGTGCTCGTACAATATTCGAAATTGTTGCCACCATACCATAGAGTGCAATAGATTAACACAGCGCGTGGCACGGTGGTAACAGACACAGGCTGTTGCTGCTCAGTGGTCTCATTGGCCCCTGTACAAGGCGACGACGTGTCGGCAATTTCCTTCTTCACAATACTGACGTTTGTGACGTGACTGAGCGTACAGATTGAGAGCATGGTAACTGGAAGTAGCCGCATCCTCGACAGTGTGGACACGTTTGATCCCACGTCCCGGATATCTGTTCGAGAATTTCCAAAACGCCCTCTACAAGGCATTGCTTGTTTGGGGCTTTTATTCGCTCTTAAAAAAAGAAGTGTCCATGATAAATGTGGTCCTTAGGAACGCCGAAAAGTGTCACATTTACTAGACACCCAAAGTCTTTCCGTCACACTACGTCTCGCTGCTGGCGGATCTTGCTTTGATAGCCATGGGCACCCTCCTAAAACCCGAATTATTTGCTGTTCCCCGTGCTTCGCCGTCGGAGCAGCGGCAGAGAGTTGGAACGTGGGAGGCATTGGAAAGGAAGGCTATCCTGCTGGACCAATAACTGTTTCAGGACGACAACGAACGCACGCACAACTGTCCATCCTTGGGAATACCATATCGGAGGAACTTGGATTGTACATCCTCGAAGGTCTACCCTATTCAATAGAGCTGGGTACTGTCGTGTTGAGGATGTCCGTAGCGCTTGTCCCGTCCGGCATTTCTCGGTACTTATCCGTATTACGGCCGATACTACTACAAAAGAAATGTCGAAAGGAAAAAGCCGCATTGCTCGGAGCTGTACTGGAACCCACTGCAAAGCTGAGTACCAGAACTGACTAGGCGTATAGAGATGCACAGTTCTTTGAAAGAGAGAGAGATTTATCAACGACAACGAGATGATATCCGCTGGCGATTATTTTCGAACGTAGATGCGACTGGTCAGATATTCTCGGAATATCAATATGGAGAATGGAGAATTGGTAGCACGGATGCCTTCGATCCTTGACAATGTATGCTGAATAGATGTCAAAAGCGTTTCATAGCCGAACTCGTTGTCTACATGCTTGCACTTACTTCTAGTAATTCCAGTATATACGAGAGCTTGCTGCCACTGGCCGCGCCGATAACGCTCATCACTATATTCGACTTATCCAACACATCGCTTATTGTGGACTTAGTTCTATTCAGTTGCAACAATCCATTGCCAACTTCCGATCGATGCATCATACATAGCTGGGCAGGCTATCCCAGTAACTAGGCAGCTGAAACTATTCCCATGCCAGACCCGTTTCATGTTCCGCGTGTGACTTGCTCACGTGCACGATCCAACCGCCCGGATCCACCCATAAACAACTTAGCCAGTTACTTTGGTTTGGGCCTCCGACGCCGATCGTCACTTCGTTCAGCTTCGTCACGTGTTTGTGCGTGAATAAATCCAAATCTACATCCCCGCGTTCGCCTTGCCGAGGAAGCGTCGTGCGCGTTAGTTGGTTGTCGTTCGCCGCCCACGCAGAGAGACAGACAGTCTGCGCTACGAGGACCTGCTACTGAATGAACTGTAGGCAAACAGCGGCAGGCTAAATTAATTTAGCTGCTCCACGGGCCTGCTCGAACACCACCACCCCGCCACGCGCGCACTTATTAGTCTTAATTCGAATTTAAACTCGAAGCCACTCCAGTTGGCGCGCGCCGCCCGTACCCCTTTCACTTACGGCACAGCCCACCGATCGGGAAGCCATACAGGCAGCAGCAGTAAGCCCGTTGAGCAGCGTCGCTGTCAGTAGACGCTTCCTGCTTTGGGGTTCTGCTGCCCGCGGCGTAGATAGAGACACACACATACTTTCGGCACGGCGCCGCTCGAATGGGCGACAGCGGAGACTCACACTGTGGACACCTTTCGAGGCGGCCGCCTCCCTTAGGGATTGCCTCCGCCAGTCGTTGCCAGAGCAGTGGCACGCTTTTCGAGCGCCATCTGAAGAGAGTGGCAATCGCACGGCTACAATCGCGATTACTGCTACGCTAACACTACAATACAACGCCCCGTAATAGTGTTGAGCTCATTACAACTCCATTGGCTGCCCAGGGTTCTCGAGCAGTTTGCCAACACGCGCACGCCCAGTTTATTGCATTCTTTTAGTGTAAACACAGAGTGCCGCAGCGCGCACGAGATAAATACGTCCACATTCGACATATGATCTAACAGGAGGCTGACTATTCGCCTAGGATAGATTGATTTGCCTACATAGTTTTGTGTGTATGTGCGGCGTAGCTGGGTAGGTGCCCTAGTCTGAATGTATGTGCGTGTGTATATATCTCACACATATATCTAACACATCTCGACAATATGTGTATTGCACGACAGTTTTGTACCCCCTCTCGGCGACCGTACGACGAACAATAACGAATTCCTCGGGTGCATGGAGTGAGGAACCGGTGGCACAGTGCTACCCAATAATGAGACCAAACACTTTCAACTCACTTAGAATGATGGGGCGAGGCGCTGTAAGATATAGGTATTATAGTGTGATAAGTGATCGTTGCGGGGCGCATCATCGCCACCAGGGTCTCCTCGTCCCCTCATTAGATCTCTCCTTGCAGTATCTATCACCGGTGTCTTCAACGCCCTCTATCTCTCTGCTAGCTCTCGCTGTATCACTACGCTGACAACTCGTCGGTTGCGCCTGTCACTGCTGTTAAGGCATATGTACTTGTAGTAGTAGTAGCACTAGTAGAAATGGTAGCTGTCGTCAGTCACCTGCAGACGACGACCGTAGCGCACATCCCCATTCTGAAACAAGATCCCAGCCATCGGTGCACCTAACTGGGAGCTGTGAGCGTACGCGGCATGTAGACATATATATATATATATATATATGCTTATGGTATGCTTGAATTCTTGCCTTGGATGACGGCCTAGAGGTGCGCTACAAGCAGGTACCATCTACTATATACATCGCAGGGAACAGAGGGCTTGCTGCATAGGCAACGAGCTTGAACATTAAGGCCGTAGAAGATCGAGATGGAGCGCTCGAGGGAGTATGATATTGATACTGGAGGAGAAACTAAAAGCAACGAAGCAATATGAGTGAGGCAGATCTCGAGAGAGCGAGAGAGAGAGAGAGAGAGAAATGTGATAAATAGGTGAATGAGAGGCGAACAGTAGAGCGTCCACCAGCTCATCAGATCCGAGAGGGTGCAGAGGGCGATCAGAGAAGATCGGACGAAACGATAATAGCACCGAGTGATGAAATAGTCGAGTGTGTGGCGAACATGGCCCACGAATGGAACAGAGAGCAATATAGACAACGAAGCGTTCGTTAGACCTATTTACCAAAACGGGTGGCAGAGTGCACAGCGGAGAAGGCGATGAAGAGTTATTGAAACGGGGACGACTGATGCGTCGGCAACAGCAAAGGGAAGCCCGGGAGCCGAGACCGAGAGAGCGAGAGAGAGACGAGAAAGGTGAAAGTAGATAAATTGTCGAATCTAATTAGAAACTTTTACGAGGTAAACGAGCTAGCTAGACTGATTCCTTACGCCACTCCGACGCTGTTCGGGCCCCAGGCCTGCGGCTGTGGCTGATCCGACGAGGACGTGGGCATCTCTTCCCGCCCGCCTCCGCTTTGCCCAACTTGATTATAATGTTGATGATTACGGTGACGGCGATGGTGATGATGATTATTATTATGATTATTATTGCTGTTGTGGTTATATGCTTGTTGGTGTTACACAATTGCTAATGCAGCAGAAGGGTTGAGTACGGTGGACTGCTTCGGGCAAGCATCACTTCCGCTCATTAGCGCCATCAACATGATCAAATAAGTGCTTGCAAGGAAGACGAGGCTGGTACTATAATTGCTCTCGTTGGGCAGCTAACCTACCAAGACGATGCATGGTGGAAAGCGCAGTGTGCTATTATTTACAATGAACTCAACGCGGGACGGAAACCGCGGCACTTGCCTTCGCACATCCGCAGAATTGGGATGAGCTCAGCAATAATATCTCTCGGACGTGTAAAGCTAAACGTTTATTTGTTAATTATTGAAGGGAGGGCAATTTGCACACGTTCTCTTATATGTCCTGGAGCAGGTCGCGGGACTCGAACCTGGAACCTCCGACTTTTAACCGCCAGAGACCCAGCTGTCCAAGCTACAGGCTTGGACGACTAAGTCAACGACGTATAACGATTGAGTGTAACACGTCCGTAGTATTGGACTCGGTCTCATTTCACTCTGCGCAGTTCGATCGAAGAGTTCAATCTTTATAGCCATTGCTTCGAAATCAGTTCGCAGCCTTCAACAAAAAGGCGAATCCACCATGTGTTGATAACGAGTTTAGAATCTCGGCCCGTCAAGCCATGTGAATCGCTTAGGATGTTGCATCACAGGGCTGACCTCAGGATTGGATCGTTTGATCCCTGTCAACATTTGTGTGAAATTTCAAAAGTCAGAGAATGAGACAGATAAAGATAACCTGTTTTTGCCACATGTCAATATGTCGTTCAGCAGCAAACGAAGTTTGTTCCTGGTAAAGTGTCATGCAACGATACGACCCTTTGCGAATGCTATATCTGACATTGTTCGAAGGGAAAGCTACATAGCTCCATTGGAAATAGCTTCAGAGAATTGCAGAACACTTTTCGCGTTACGGGTATCTAAACCGAACATATGCTTACAGCAACTTTCCACGCAAATTAGCTAGTTTTCGCGGCGGCACGAGGATCGTATCGTAAAACGGCGAACCCATATGTATTACACACAGAACAATTTTGCTATTAAAATGGGCTTGGTTCATTTTGCGGTTCCTGATAGAGCGTACAGGTCCGCGCACGAAATTGACGTGGTCTCCCGACGGATCAGAAGCACCCGACAGCATAGCGAAACCCGCAACTTACGCTTGGCCCCCTCTGAGAGTGTGTCACGCACGCTATTAGGTACACATGCGGGCCTTTTGCGCACTGCAGTAATCGTAATCAGGAACATTCGTTAAGGGAGTGGTGTATGTCGACTTCAGCCGAAAGATGGGCGAGTACCTGTGACAAACGTGTGGCTCGTTGAAGGCAGACACGAATGGAAGCCGTTAGCCGGTCAATACACACTCTTGAAACTCTCTCTATCACCATCGAGTAACCTGTAACTGACTTTCATATATGAATGCTGCATATATATGTATATATATATTTATATATATATGCCAGAATTGTCAACTCCTGAAATGAAGCTTCACGCATTTTTGCGAGGTGCTCGATAAAAGCGTTCGATTCGATCCACGGCTCATTCATTGTATTTCTCCGCTGGACGGGGTCCATCCATTGAGTTGATCATTGTTCTCTGTATTAGATCTTCTTAATTAGAACTTCGTAGAGTGGTACAGCATGTCTGTTACTTAAATGTATCCGTAACATTACAATGGCTTAACTAGAATGCCATTAGTAACTCAGTAGTCCATAATGTACATTGCCACACATTTGGTTCAGGGTAGTGATGCTGTCTCGGTTGTTTCGGCAATCGAAACCATTGTGCGGCACAATTAGACAGCCTGCATAAGGAAGCTGAATATAGCCTGGAGCATGGTAGCTTAGTTCGCTAGAGCGCTAGTCTGGCAGGTCAAGGACTCGCGGATCGTATCCCGGGTCGTGTAGAATTTTTTAGTTCTAGTTAGCTATAAGCCGCGAGGCCTCGACTTGACACCAGCTGTCCCCAACTGCGTAACAAGTTATTATCTATTCTAAAATATAAATTAATTCGATGTCATAACTAGCCGTACCTGTGTGTGATACTTTGTTCTGGAAAGTATAACCCATATATTTCATTTTGACTGTAAATTTTGTGCCGGGATACTTACTAAGATAAATTATGAACAAGAGATCCTATAACAGGCACCACAGAGAGGTAATTGCATCGGGATTTGTCGCACATATATTGTCTTAAAGAAAAACTTAGAGGTCTGACTTCTCATAAGACTAATGGGTTTCATTCAGCTGTAATCAATCTACATGTAAAATTACGCGCTGAGTAGTATTCTCGTCACATATAATAAAATAATCCGTTATTATCGATATGCTATACAGTTTATCACCACCTCTAGTTCGGCTTCAAGAAGATGGGTTTTACATAAGGAAAACCTCCACTCCCACGAGTCCTGTGCACGGTCATCCTTATTAATCCCCATTAATCCACATGCTCTCACGATGGTGCTCGGCCAAAATATATGAAGAACCGTGCAGCACGTTGAAGGTCTCATTAAAAGCTTTATTATTCGAGACAGAACAGCCAAGTCGTACGTCTCATTTTGATTATTTATTTTCTAAAATCACCCAACACTCGATCATGATTCAATAATCAGTCGCTTATCCTAACCTATTAGATATGAAACAGCATGACGATTTTATTTTCTCATTATACGAATCATTATCGCGTTCTCTGCTAATTACACGAAACACATCAGCTCGATTTCGGCGTTCAGCGTTTCTGTGTAAATCTGTCCGTTTCGACTTGATTAGTGAGCTATTGTCGAAGCACTTTAATTAAGAATAGGTAAACAATTTGCCAACTCGAATATGCTTTCTAATTCCTCGCAGTTTGGAAGCGTCCTGATGAAACCATATGATCTACCCTATAGGGGAATGAATTTCCTACGTTGTTAGTTGACACTTGCAAGAATCTTGCATTTGGTATTATCGACGGCGCTTACGGAACACTGTTTGATTTCAGGATGCAAGATGCAAATAAACGTTTTTTATACTTGCAGATACATAAGTCTGCGGGCATCGGTGTTGATGAAACCGATGTCGACAAGCGATGATTACATGCAAGATTTATCTGCGGTATATGCAACGCATAAAACACACAGTTCCGATGTTAATAATAAGAATACCTAAATAATACAGGCTTAGACCAAAGATCAGGTTGTGTGATACAACGAAGTAATAACACTGAGCAGAATAGTTTCTCTTAATTTTAAAATAACGAGAGAGAGGAGAGAGAGAGAGAGAGAGAGAGAAGGCAAACCTTAAGTATCCTGGTGTTTTATAAGATACTGTGGACCAATTCTCAGAGACTGTGCTTCACCTGACGCGAATCCGATGCGCTCAGTGTTTCGTTCATCCAACATTGGCTGCTTGATACCTCCCGCGACTGCTGACTTGTCCACCGCCGCCACCGCAGCCGTATCAGAAACACGGTGCGAACCACAACACAGTCCCCTTACTGATACATTGATGCCTATATATGTGTGTGTATTATCGGTGATACTGTCCAATCAAGAGTGGACTGAGAGCGGCAACAAATGGCAGACCATAGTTCCCCCAGACGCCCTCAGTTCTGCTAGTGAGTGTTGCCGCTGAATACTATTGGCTACTGGTATCCCTGCTAAGTTTGCATGCAAACTCTGATACCGGTGACCGCATTATTTTGTGGATTCTTGTGGAGCACCCGATTCGCGCATACGATGCAATACAATATAGGGACAGCTCGAAAAAATCATATTAAATTTGCATCTTTATATATATCTGTCAATTCGAGAGCTGGTAACAAAAGCAGAGCATGCGCGTCATAGCATAAAATTTAGCTGTCAATTCGTATACGAATATCGAGTTGTGAGGAAGTCAGTGCAAGCTTCAGTGGTCAGTTAATCGGTCAGATAAGCGACCTTCATCTTGGTTTGATTCGTGAGCTGGAATTCACCAACTACTGAGATATGCACACTACAAAGCTACACATGTTGCTAATTGTTTTATTTTGTTATAGCAAAAACAACAACAACAAAAAACAACAACAACAGCGTTTCAAGTTGGAATGGTCGTTCGCCAACAAGTTGGAGTGTTTCGCATAATTTACCTTTGAGTGAAAAGATCCGTACACCGACACAGGTTACCATGGCGTTTTTGCACGAGCACATCGCATGGAAAGGGCACTCTGGTGAGGCTGAACATCCGCCAAAAAACATGAATGTTATTGTCAAGAACATCAGCATCCCACGTACGGGATACGAGCGAATTCCTGCTCGACACATTTCGCTGCTGTCGACTGCCGTAAACTTTGATTTGTTAATCCGCCTGGTGATTTCGCTCTGCCGAATCTGCAGGCTGGTTATGGCAGCGGGAACACACAGATGACACTGATATCCATCGAGATTTTGACGCCAGACAAAAGGGTGGTGATACGATTTTTCGCGATGAAATGCATCGTAGCAAATTCATTTGTCGACAATCCTCTCCATATAAATTATAATACTATGGTTATCCATATGAAGATGCACAGATAAGAGTTTCATTGTGGCACATCATTTAGATTCGAAGAGAAGTGCATATATATATATATATATATATATATATATAATGTATGTATATATACGATATATGAACCTTCTTCACTGGCAGCGTTTTTCTTGGCGTAGATATCTCTAAGGTTGTATCCACCTATGAGCCAACATCTGATTTAATATCACTTCCTTGTGTTGCACAGCTAACCGAGAGGAAGAGGCGAGTTCAACATTGGCCACTCTTGTGGGCTTCGTAACCAACATCAGCGGCGTTCACGTTTCTCGTAGTTCACAGCGTCACCACGTATCCCGGCAGCGACGCCCCATTCGAAGGGATTGCGGAGCTCCGCATCTTCCTGCCCGATGTAGATATACGACAAAGTCGACACGTGAAATTCCCGCCTGAGGGAAAGGGAGCCTCAGAGAGGGCCCATGGAAAGGGCAGAGGACATCGGGTAGTGAAGGAGACGGCAGCCATCGTGGGGTGGGAGGTGGCATCAGTTGAAGACTCGGACGGGTGTCTGAGGGCACAGCTCGTCCGCAGTGAAAACCTGTGGCGAGCTGGGCCACTTGCCACAAGATTAATTATGCTCATAATATTTAGAGCTAGTTAGAACACACTAAGGTTTGTCGGGCGTAAAATGCATAATGAATTCTAGATACTTGATGAGTGTGTACGCTTCGACGACAGAGTAAATATAATATGGTTAATAATACGGTTTTACAATGTTACAGACGTTATGTAATAGGACATGAATAACGCTGAACAATCGCGGAGAAAATGAGGTCAGATATACCGTGTACCGTAATCTGTGATGTAACCTTGTGACCCACAACATCTGGTTGCTCTGATATAAATAAAAATAGCTTTCCCACCAAATATACGATAGAAAAATATATTTCCTTAATGAGAAATTGGTGTTTGATTTTAGACAAATCTCCCGATTGAACAGGCTAAAAATTTATTTGCGTTCGTTGGCTCTGTGAGATAACTCTGTTGTTTCTTCTAGACATTGCTAGCTCTGTCCCCATGGTTGTCCTTGTTGTTTTCAATTACGACTTCAGTGGCATTTTTGAGCCAGACGCCACTTGGCTTAGTGCACAAGGATTCGTTGACTAAATCGCCTCCATCGAGCCTTCGTTGGGGCCGGTGCTGTGCAGAATAACATCAGGAGTACTTTGTTTTAAAAAAACAACAAACACGATTAATCTACACTGCTACGGTGGTTATCAACCGCTCGCCGGGCATTAGCCGACGCAGACATCTGGAACAACATAAAAATGGCTAAATGCATGCAAACGTTTTTGTTGGAACTTAAATTTCAACAGAGCCGCCTAAATTGACTATTGTACGAGGCGCGGCACCGTGCTAATTTATCAAGCGTAAGGAGATTACTGCTCTAAAGCCAGTCAAACATCGTTGCATACGTGAGCTAACAAAACGAATATTATCCAGTAGAATCATGTTTCTATCTTTGAGTTCACTCGAATCTCTAGATACAACAGTGGTAAACCACAGCTGACACAAGTCTAGGCTTCGCATATGACCGTGTTGTTCTGCTAAAACAATACCACGATTCGATACAATGATCTATGCACTGCCTTCGGCCTATGGACAGTATTTACAGAAAGGCCATGCATCTTGGGTTTAGCCAACCCATTTTTTGTCTTGGCGATTACCGTAGAATGTACATGTCATTCTCCATCTCCTGTAACACAATTTCGTATATAAAACGCTTCTCTGTTTGCCGAGCAAGCAGCGAAACAGTGATGGTGCAAAGGATGCGAACGATTATCCTTATCGAGCTGATGTTGAGGAACTCTGCACGTTCCTCCTCTTCACACCTTCCATAGTGCAGCTGGTCGAGGTTCTCTGGATTGAACAGACTATTCGTAGCTGACCGGCAATCATTTCAATTGACTGGGCCGAATTTTTATTCAAGAACATCGGATTCCTCTTTCACTTCAACACTCAATTTCCGCCGTTTCAGCTACATTTTTCCCAGAACGAAGAAAATTTTAATTGTATTGCATGGACTCATTAATCGTGCGCCTTGTGACCAATCCATCTATAATGATTGTGCACTTTCCGTGTGTCAACCAATAGGGCGTCGTTACCCTTGCGTTGTATTCTAGAGAACGTGTCTCATATGATCCGTATTTGTCCTCGAAGAAAGAACTGCGAATATACCTTTCCTAGCTATTACCCTCGTTACCTCATTTCTCTAGCACGCTAAGTTTGCCGTGACGACCGACTGTTCTTCGGGACGAAAGATTGGCTGCCTGCGTGAAAATCCTTCAGCTCATTGTGAGGCAGATGTCTTATTCAGTAAAATGCCTACCCCTAATTCTCTTCATCTGGTAGAATCTGTCGTTTCCATCTGCGTTTCTTATCTGGCGCACCTTGCCGAGGTCAGAGAAATCGGAAACAATGCTTATCTACTGTGATGATCCTGAATCTACACTTCTACATACATCGGTATGATGCTATATGCCTTGGCAATTACGAATTCCGAGTTCGAGCGAGATCCCTTTTGCCACGCAAAGTGCGACACCACGAAACAATGCATAACGAAAGAAAACACATACGTCAAAAATTGAACTCTGCACGACGAAGAGAGCGAAACTTACAGTGACTCCAGTAACTCGGGCTGCCTGGCTGCTCGGTGCTCCTGCAAACGACCACGAAACCACCCAAATGGCCTCTGAGGACAAGATGGATTCGTTTCCCTGAGACTCCATTCGCACGGGCTCTGCATACGAAATACACAATGTGATATCAGGAATAGAAACACAGCCCGTTAGCCACGCACTACACGCTATACACGCACAGCGAGAGAGAGAGAGAGAGGAGGGGAAAGAGAGGCTCAGACACGAGCACATTACCACATAGCCGCAGACCACAAACACGTTTTGCGACAGCCGCCTTTGGCGCCATTTGTACAACACGCGCACGGGAAGGAGCTCTTGCGAAAAAGAAGAGGCCGACAGGCTGAGATAGCGGTGTGACCATAAAACTGAGGAAAACTTTCTTCGTTTCATATACCCAGGACCCCCCCTCCCCTCCCGGAACAGAGTTTCAATCGCGATCCGATGCGATCCCTTCCGACTCCCTGTCTTGCTCCTTAGGCTCTGTGTGAGGTCGTCGCTGACGGGCTCTGTATGCCCCCGTTCCTTGCATTGGCTTCAAACATCTGACGTTTCGCATCTGCGGTCAGCAGTGCTTCTGTTTCGATGGTGCGTTCTTTCTCTTCTCTACGTGCCTACAACCTCACGGCAATGCCCATGGAGCGCTACTGAACAGAGAGCATATCTGACACATGGGTGGAAACGAAATCTTGAGTTGCGTCTAGGCCAGAAGCTTTGCTACAAGTGAACTTGAACAGAGGCAACACAGGTGTACAGCACACGACTGTGGTTCCCTGGAAAGCGTTGTCGGAAGACAATGCTTGGTTTCTGCAAGACCTGATAAACGACGCGAGGAATATCAATAGGAGCTGTTGCCTTGAAGCGTGCATGGGTATACTGTTACCATAAGTGTCCGAGGGGATAGATGTGTAATCCAAGTAATGTTTGCTGATGCCCCTTACACGTTTGAGTGGCGAAACGTTATGGAATAGCGAATCTGTTTATCTGACATCATCATCGCGTCACTGCGTTTCGTATGAGAATAAAATATCAGCACTATCTTTGTACATAAGAGTGATGATGGACGTTCTCCAGCTGAACTGTTGATATATCAACATGCTTCAATTTACCAAGACTCGTCAACGAATGTGAGCGCAATTATACGCCAGGCATCCGCACGGTCGGGAGGACGAGAGGGTCGTGTCTCTAAATAAGTACCTACATTGAATGGAAATGTAAAATCGCCTAGCTCACCGACTATGCTATTTACCTACGAGGTAAATCGCGAGGGGAATTACACAGATCCTGCATGACCCCCTGCGGGCGGATCTCGGCCTGGAGGGAATGGGGATCTACCATCTCATTGATGAAGGCGAGCGCCACGCGAGCGCCATTTTAATGAGCTTCATCTAGGCGGTGTGAGAGGGTGCGACGGCACCAATGTGATCCTACACCGACCGGCTGGCTGGCTAGCTGCATAGGAGCTGCTCGAGAGTTGCTGCTGCGGGAGTTTCCAACTGCACCAGCTTTGCCCGGTTCGAAGGTTTGACTGACACAGGCGTGACCGGGCATGCATTAACGACGGCGCGCTTGTGAGTCTATCGAAGGTCGCGATCCGGGGCCAGCGAGGCGCGCTGTGCCTTGCCGCGTTCTACGTAAGGGACATTGAGGGTGGAGCGGTATCCTCCAACCCGACGTATACGAGCTGCGACGAACCGGCTGACTTTCGCCAGTCACCCTATACCATGAGAGTGTGATGCCAAGACTCTCGCGGGGTGCACGAATTGCGAACATGAAGATTTCGAGATTCTCCTCCAGGCCAGGGGCGCCAGCTCAAACTCAACTCAAACATCAGCTCTCCGTCGACGGCTATCGCGCTCGAGCTGAAACGAACGCGGTGTCGCAAAGTTTCGAAACTCCTCAATTGTCTTTCTCTACTTCTCCTTCGATCTCATTGCAGATAGCTTGAAACATGTGGGACGAGGATAATCGAGCTTTGGCGATTTTGGTAGCGTTGACATCGAAGAGCTGGGGGCGGCCGGGGGGGGGGGAGGGGGGTTGTTCAGGGGAAGATGTTAGACTTGACCCAGCAAGAAAAGAAGAGCTCGAACTAAGGAAAGGCGATTGTAGCTGTAGTGAGCACTGAGGCCGATCGATCAAATGTAACCGCATGGCTGACAACGTTGTGTAGCTTTAGGGATATATTGATGTAGCGAAGGTCGGCTTTGAGACGCCTAGCTGCTATAAATAGATAATGTAGTCATTAACGAAGCAAGTTCTTTAGAAAGGTAAATACTGCAACACGCGCGGCGAGGGGCGTATAGGCAATTGGTTTCTCAGCGGGCTCAGAGATAAATTCGACTATAAAACTCCGACCATGGAAGAAAGTGAACACTGTGAAGCAGCGTGTAGTTGATTGTGGAGTATCAAATCCTGAGGCGAACTCCATGTTATTCTGTCATTTCGGTCATTCACTCCATCTTTAGCGCTAAGGCTCAATTAACAGTTTTTTGCGACTGCCTGCCATCAAACAAGACATTGTCAAGGCAGATCGCGCGGGGCGAATTTAGAAGCACATCCTAGATATTGTTCGAAAATACTCAACCTTCTTACATAATAATAATAATAAAACAGTCCTAATCGCTAATCAAAAATCATTTCGTGGTCCAGCTGTCCTTCTCCTTCTTGCGGTGGCCTCTGATTCTGTTTCTTCTGATGAAGTCATCACGCCGACTCGTCGGCGTGATGTGCGCTCTGCGATATCGCCCTGTTATCGGCATGGTTAATCTCTGCCCCGCTTTGTTTTCGCCTTATCGAAGGGTCCATTGTCAGCTACCCATAACAAATTAACACCATCCGCCGACAGGTTTTCCGCACCATCATAGCGCTCGGTCCACCATCGCGTTGTCGTGCTCGGCGAACGCACTCCTCTGGCGTATTCACAAGGGATGCTTGAGGCCCAGAGCCAAACGAAGCCGTCGAGTAAAATCGAACCCTACTCAGACAGACGCCTATTTGCGACAACGTACCTCATACGTTGGTAGAATATGACCCCGTTAAGGCTGAGGTGTCCGAGGGAGGTTTACGGGTACCCCATATCCCATAACACATTGGGCGGCTATTCGGTTCGCTCGGAGGTTCGAGTCATCATCCTGTGTCCGAAGCACACACAACCATCAACCCCCGCTAAATCGAAGTGTATGTGTACGACGGCTTGTATGCTTGTGAATGTTATCTACAGAGGAGTGAGAGAGGAATCGGGCGTGCCAATTCGCCGTCCCGCTCTCGAACATGATTAATGCACGAAATACACGAGAGATTAGCCTTTGCCGGTCGCGGCATGCCAAAGCTCGTCGCCTTAACGGCCATACACAGCAACACTTACAAGCTTTCATTACCACTCGTATATATATATATATATACATAAACACTGCGAAAACTCGATTTCTGATTGTATGTCTCGTCCATGCGTACGGTGTGCACGTAAGGTGTGATCTTGCGTGGGCTGATCGAGTGTCGTTCTGATCTGTGCAGTGACTTCGAATTTCAATGATCCGTTGGATATCCATTTTTTTGTCTTATTAGAATTGGTTTCTTTTGCTGGGTTTTTTTTTCTATTTTTCTTTGCAACGTCCGTCTCTTTCGCTTAGATCGAACAAATGGCGAATAACGAACTGCTGTTGTCTGTATTTCTGATATATATATATATATATATATATATATCCGCATTTCGCTTCGTGTGATCATTTGTTAGTGGTTCATGAAATTATCAGAGGCTATACAACGCTATTGCACTCGCGTTGAATCTTGCTTAAATCAGTTCGTGTCGAAACAGCAGCACCCGCCTGACTCACAGCCAACATTTAACGTCCACGGTACAACTGAGTTCGGCATTGCTTTATAAGATCTATCGTATTTGGAACATCGAGCGTACTTTGTAGTTGGCTCGCATATGGATTATATTTGCCAGCTTTGCTATTTATTGTCTATTAATTCCATTATATGGATCTTGCAAGATGGATTCTTTATAATCCACTTTCTCAAGGAAGGCTGAGAGAGCTTTTGTTTAGCACTGCTTTTTAAGCGATAAACTATTGTGGTGCTTAACTCAAAAGCGTCGATTGTTAGCCAGCAACCCTCTGAATTTCAATTTCAACCTTTATTATTCCAGACAACGATTCAGGAAACACTCTTATTGACTTCGTGAACGAAAGTTTCGTGCCTTGTACGGGGGGTAAAGGTAAAGCTTTATTGGTTTATTAAAGGAGCTGCTAATCAATATACACCTGGACAGAAACAAATCAAGGTCTGAGGTAGATGTCCTTTCAGAAAGTAGGAACACTATACGAGTCTAAACAAACGCCGAGGTACAATGCAAGAACTTGAGCTGATATTGGCTTGAGATGCTTTCACTGATAATAGCAATGAGCAGTAGTAGAATACGATGCAGGCAGAATACGATGTTGGCTGAGAGTTAGCCCAAAAAAGTTTAGTTTAGTAGATAACTTAGCTGCTGTTTCTATCGAAACCGTCGAGTAGGTAAAATCTGTTAACGATAATACTGAGTAATTCCTTTCAATTGATGATACTGCAAGCTAAGCAACGTGATCAAGATCATATTGAGTCGTCGGAGAACATTGTTACTTACAATGAAAACAATAGTGTTTTCACGTGTGCGGCTAATTAAAGCTCACATCCTGCAGGGTATTAGCAGTTGGTACAGGGGATACAGTGGTCGTATGTTTTAGAGCTGAGAACCGGCTCGTGTACGCAACTGGCGCGCCTCTTCGTCAGCATTCGCTCAAGAGGGATCGGCTGTTGTTGTTGTTAGAGGGACGCCGGAGCAGGGCACGGGCCGTCGCTGAGCGAACGTCACGCTGAGATTTGGTCGCGGAGAGCTGCACTGACAGCGCTACTGAATTATTAACTCGCCCTCGCACGGAGCCAACCGGCCAACCGGACCCTTCACGAAGAGGAGGCTTGGAGTCTCAAATCTCAGTTCCGTTGGGAACGCCGCGTAGTTGGACTTCACTGACTGGCGGCCGCTTGGTTAGATAGATCTGGGGAGGGGGACGGGCGGCATTAGACGCGTGCCGACGTCCGGGTTTGAAAGATGGCAGACGCCAACCTTTTCACAGCTGCGCCCGCTAGACAGGGCGTCGGTGCGTACCGACTTCGGGATGACTGGTGCAGACAAGTCGGCAATTGTTCCCCTCCGATCCGCGCTACGAGAGATCCATCGTACCGTTGTCGGGACCTCGATGCCAAGGGGGAAGCATTGCGCTTTCAACAAACGAATGGGGGCTGTCTAACCGGACTATCACCCCCTCGCGACTACACCGCTCAGCAGATTTCGGCGCAACGCAACAAGCGGGCTCCTCCGAGAGGAGGCGTTCTGAGACTGAACACGAAACTAAGAAAAGGGCGCGCTCGCCCCCGGCTGACAATGACGTGGATGTAGCTGACTACCGCAACTACGTTACGACAAGATGGTGGTTGTGCACTCGCAGACTTCATAACGTCCGCACGGTAACAACTGTAAGCAGGATTCTGCTATGAAACTGACTCGTTTATCATACACTTGGTGGGCATCGCTATTCTCACCGGCAGATTCTCGCGTGCAGCTCGCTATCGGCGTCACCGATTGCCTTGTGAGTAATTAGTGTTTGAAGTTACCGAGAGAATTATCGGGATTGCGCTTTTGGAGTTGCTTCGGTGCCTAGAAATCGGCTTATCGAGCTGTTTTTGTTTTGAAGTTACAGTCGCGAATGATACCAGCGCGACAGATACCAGCGCACTTAAAACTTCCAACATAAAAATTTCGTGTACTGTAGTCTTGAGTGGCTCAGCGGATACAAACCCCAGGTCTGTCGTTACCTCACTGCCAACGACGTCTAAACTTTCCCTCAGCGCGGTGGCTTGGATAGGCAAGTCTCTGGCTGCAAAACGCCAGAGGCCGCAGGCTCTCGAGTCCTGCGACCTGGTGACATATCCCTGTCGAGAATTTAAGCGTTGTAAAAAACCGCTCTTACGTCAATAAACCAAAGACTTTGTATTGTGCTGCGGACAGCTTTCGTTATGAAGATAGATCCTGAAAGATTGCAGTCTTTGTCTTGGCTTGAAACAGGATAATACCATAAGTTGTTTGAAGACCATTTATGGATTAAATGGAGGTTCACTGCTGGATCTCGCATTTTGTCTTACATGAAGGGGAATCATCCACAGCAGAGAACCTAGCTCCGTAACACAATCGATACTCAGTTACGGACAATTATGTTATTAGACACGTTCACATTCATGTGTCTGGATTATTATGCTGAATTGCGGTATTGATACAGTGTCCAACCATGAAACTTACCTGATTCCCCAAGGTAGCTAATTAACAGAACCGAAACGACATTCACATGTCATTATTACATGTCAATGATATTACGAGAAAGCTGTCCACCTACATTTCAAGTGTCAAACTATGGACCTATGGCCATTGTCGCATTTGAGGAGGAACAGGTGAAATATCAACACCTTATCAGATCGGAGATTGTCAGCCTGGCTCGCTCGACGTTTAATGTAGATCCTAAGCGTACCAGGAGGATCATTTGTGGTACATATATATATATACGCCTCTACTTGTCGTGAGCTATAATGTATAATTTTGCCAGACCCAGAAGCCACACCGTGCATATGGTATTTTACGCGTAACATTTCCATCATGGTTTTATATGGGCATTCAAATTCACCAAATTGTCATGCTCAACAATTACGCTACTTCAGTGTATGCGGTCAGCATTCGAATTTCATCATTGGTCTGCAATTTGACAATATAATATCTTGATCCACGCCATTCTCACACGCACCATGATTGTGCCCATGGTTGTGCACGGTTTGTTATGGTCATAGTCGGCGCGGTATAAATGGTCTGTAGCGGCACACGAAGCCTAAAGAGACGGATTTTCCATGAGGGTTCCCTCGGCTCGTGGCCACTGGTGCGTTCCGTTGCCAACTTCCGCCAAGTCAGCCACCCTCAACATGGGAGTGGAGCCAAAAATGGTCGGGGAGGGGGGCGGGGTCTGCGTAGAACTAGGCCATCTTGCTACTAGCCAACTTACTGACAACACACCCACAGTTACTTCTCGTTGGGCGTAGCTACTCTAAGCGCACCCCAGCTTCGTTCCTTGCTCTCACTCGACTCTCTCTACCTTTCTCGATCTCTCTCTCTCTTGCCCACCACACATTCTCGTGTCAACCGCCAGTGCTCTCTGGGGCTGCAGCTCTTGTGGTCTACCTCAGAGGTCCGGTGCGCGATCCTTGCTCGCTGGCTCCTCGACTGATATGTCTGGGATCGTAGGACCCCGGAGTGTTGTTTTGTATATGCCAACCCCCCGACCACTGCAAAAGTACAGCGTCAAAGCTCTTACCAATAAAGCTTTACCAGCTTCGCGCTGAGAGGTGAGGCAGTAGAAGAGCTATCGTTAGGATGTTCCTGGACAGAGGAGGGTACCAAATCGGAGCTCAATCCCGTCGTGAATCCTCATCCTCCCCACCCGTCCAACCGAAAGCTTTCCTTAAGCCTCGAGGGATATGTATACATATATATATATATATATATATATATTCGCGCGCACGCGGGAAGCATGCATTCGACTGACTGGCCGTCTCTCGGAGCGAACACCCGACCGGTGTCTTCCCTGCCTCTTTCCGTTTTCCTGTAGTTCCGGGGCTAACTTCCGATGTGTTCATTGTGCCCCGCATTCACACGGCGGACTCAGTTTCTTTCATCGCGCCGAGTAGCCCCTCGTTCATCTCCCTTTAGTATTTGCCACATTTGCGGTGTTACCTACTTCACGGCTGTACTACCAAGGCGACTACTCTTATGCCCCACTGGACACCGACAGTGGTCCACCAGAAGTGCCATTCGATAGACACGGCGGTATCAGGCTAACAGTGAGGGAAAAGCAGTCTCACACGCTTCACGTATCATCCATATCGACGTATATCGGTCGTATATAAACAATGAGCTAATGTAAGATTGGATAGGGGCAATCAATTGGGTTCTGATAGGATCGCTGTAGGCGCACAGCAGCTCTGTCCTTGCATCGCGTGTAACGTGTTTAATAATCTGTTTGCTTAAAGAACGAAGCCTTAGATGATAACTATAGTACAGTGGTGGGCATAAACTTAACACACATCTATATTTCAATAAATCGTTACAATGAATATACACATGAGGCGTTCATCCTGTATCAGATTAATGTACGTGTCAAATAACATAAAGACCAGGGCATTTGACGGCTTAAAATGAAATATGTGATTTTCGGGTGTGCAAAATGATAAGTCGCCCTCAGTTATCTAGTGTTTTCGCTGGGTTGATTCTCGTTTTCTTGTGCTAGTTAGTACCGTGCGGCGCGCTTTCGCTAATTATAACGTTAAAGATTCGGTTTGGCATACAATCAACGATATTTCGCAGAATCTGGGTGCTGATCCCTTCCCAGGCCTTAAACAACGCCTCTTTTAGTGCTTCCACAACTGTATGCTGCTGATTCGACACATATACTCGTCGGACAAAAACGCCTAAGACGTTTTCCATCGGGTTGAGATCCGGAGAGCACGCTGGTCACTCTTGGGTTTTAACTTTGTGCCGTCCTAACCACTCACGTGTACTCGCGCTGATATGAATTGTTGGAAAATAATTGGCAGTCGATGAAATCTGGCCTAAACGGTGGTAGATCGTCGATCAACATCGGCTGGTAGTCCTTGCTATTCATTCGAGATGAGACGAAAGAGAGTTCGAGTTTGCCAAGCTCCCCAAACCATAAAGCACGCTCCGCCGAAATTGCGCTTCGAGAAGTACCGCGACTCTTTACATACAATATGCCAATAACCGTTAAATACACCTAGCCCATCCAAATTTAACTTCTTCGCGTCACTAAAGACAATCTGAAACAACATAGCACTTTTTAGATGAATGTGCAACCTCAGGATACTATTTCAGAAATGGTGCCCCAATATTCATCAATGTCC
This sequence comes from Stratiolaelaps scimitus, assembly GCA_019614645.1. Lineage (NCBI taxonomy): Eukaryota > Metazoa > Arthropoda > Arachnida > Mesostigmata > Laelapidae > Stratiolaelaps > Stratiolaelaps scimitus. The sequence goes on along the minus strand of JABWDB010000018.1, from coordinate 821,400 downwards.
AGTCTCCGTCCATATTGTTGCGAGCGAAGTTTAATTGGGCAGTGATGTGGCTTTCTTGAACACGAGGTCTTGTTTTCATTTGCGCCCGTATGGTATGCGGACAAGGCTTAATTGTCCTTAAAACGGTTAATCTTTGAACCTGAAGGTTTAACTCTTTCCCACTTGCTTCATACGTTATAGTCGAATTCGAGGCCAGTCGACAACTGTGCATGGCAGTTCGCTGCCTGACCTTTCGTGGAGGTCCTTTGAACTTATTAGTACCGTACCTCGACGGACTGCGCAACTAATTTTGCACTAGGCAACGACCTCTGCCAATTTCTCTAGCAATTGCAGCCTGGGTCTTTCCTGCTCGGTGTAAAGCAGTAATAACTGCTTTCTCTGAATCAGTAAGACTCGAAGCGTGTCCCATGACTACAGTACAGCTTAAATGCTCAACACAAACTGGATAAACCCAGCGAAAACACTCGATAACTGAGGGTGACTTATCATGTATGTTATTTGACGTGTACATGTAATCTGATACAGAGTAAATAGCTCAAATGTATATTCTTTATAACGATTTGTCGATATATAGGGGTGTCTTAAGTTTAGGCCCACCACTGTATCTCGAAAGGAGCCAAGCATATATATATACATATCATGAAGCAATACAGAAAGTAGTACCATGGTCACTAAATGTTGGCTGTGGATCAGCCCGAAAAATTTTATTTATTTATATGACTATGTGAGCTTCGTCATCCGTCTGTTTAAGCGTAGTAGCTAAATTCGATATGCAATTCGCTGCATAAAGCATACTTAGGTAGTTCACCGAGTTTCTGAAACATTTTAGACTCTAACTCTTGCTCTCTTCCAGGTAACCACCTGGAAGGACGCTGGGCTCAAACCCTGTCAGACGCGTAGAATCTTTGGAGTTCTTTATCATCTTTCTTTATCTGAAGATTCTTGCCAGGTACGAGGAAGGAAGGGAATAAGCAAAGGTGGCCCCGATCGCTCCTCATAGTAATACCTAAAGGTTAAGAGCTGAGGTCTGTCAGATAGGGGAACAGCTGAGGGTCAGCTTGAAAAACAATTATTCTAGGTAACCACCGACCTTACGCCCGCGATAGCCGAGGCTGCGGCAACGTCGCAACCCCCACATATACAGCTTGGACGAGTTGGCAGGCAGTGGGATATATTCCTGGTCGCATTTCCAAATCGTGCCGTGGCCTCAGGGAGGCATGTATCTTCCAACTCCTCCCAACTTTTCTCGTAATTATACCGAACTGATGACTGCCGAGCAATCATCCGAAAAGTGATCATCCACATTTCAGCGCATTCATATCGCTCGATCCTGTGCACTGGTGTATTACCAGCCACATAGGAGTGCTGGTTTTGTCGTCATGAGGCACTTCACTTGTGGTCTTCATTAATTACTCCTTTCATACAAAACAATTATTTGTCATGGTGGCGATTGAGCAAACCGATGAGGTGTCGCCGTCGTTACCGTTTGCACGAAGTCGCGCCATGTAGCTTGTATTGAAGCCGAACAGTGTGAACTTCAAAGAACTGTGCGTGATGCCGTTCCGAGACAATCCGAAGTTTGCTGCTGGAGCTTAGAACGTGATGGATGTGCAACATCTACTTTTGAACCGCATAGAAAATAGATCTTCCATTGCACCGAATTGGCATACAACGCCATACCTTATGCCAACTAACAGGCTTGCAGAAACATCCGCTGTTATTATGCTACTAAATAGAGGCGAAAATATTCAGTGTGTCCAATCACCCCAACATCATGTACAATGCAGCTTCGATTGAAGACTTTCGAAATGTATTTAGTTAGTATAATGGCAATGATGACTGGCTTCATTTGATTAAACAGGAACATTCAGTAGAGAAAAATATGATGTTACATATATATATATATATATATACACGAGATGAAAAACAATAGCGAACAGTGTGTCGCTAAACAAGGAATGAATCGGTTTATGTCATACGACTAAAACACCCACTAAATATTATTACTAATTTTGCCACTCGATATTAGTATTTACTTCGACAAAGGGCGCACCAGATGTGCTGATGAATAATAAGAAAATGGCTTACACGTGTGCAAATTGCCTCACACTGAACCAGTCGGGTACAGCGTCACTTCGTTCTATCAAAGTGAGAGCGGGTTCCTCTGTTTCGATTGACGACATAAACGTGGATAGGGCCTGTCAACTTGGTTCTGATTTGTCATCGTTCAATTTATTTCATTCGTTCAGAACCGCAAAGCCACCACCACCGGCACCGTACACCGTGTGCTATAAGTGTGTGTGCGTGCGTTTTTTTTTTTATAACAAGCGACGAGTCCTACAAAGCTGCTAGCTTTTCCACATCGTCGTCGTCGTTGGTAGATTTCCACCCCTGACACATGGCAGGGCATACTCCGCTATGACATTGTCATCTACTGGCTGTGCCAGCAGCCTCATGTGACCGCTTCCTCACCACCGGCTCCTTCCGTTGCTCCTGTGCGTTCGCGTCTCGGAGTCGGCATTTGCCACTTGTCTGTTCCCACTCAAGACCGTCTTCGTCTGCTCACAGTTGCTAAAATGTCCCTCCCCCACCACAACCGTACAGGCTCCATCGGCAGGGCAAGGCTACCACTTGCTCCTTCGCGTCGACTCGGTGGGAGCGGGACACACTTTCAGGGATATTTCTCAAGGGACCGTGCACCGCCCAGGAAGGCAGGACTGGCTGGCTGCCTGGTTGGTTGGGAGGGGAATTTATTGCCAAGTGGAAACAGAACAAGAAATATAGACAGAATGAAACGACGCGGGACAGACGACACAAAGAAATACTAGGAAAACGCGTGAGCACTCCGGAGAGAGCGGTCAAAGTGAATCAGGACGAGAGGGGGCGGCGATGCTGCGGCCGCTGCTCCTTGCCTTGCTATATATCCCCCCCGTGGGGTCTGCTTCTGGCGAGTTTTACTTAGCTGACTTGCGCTGCTTCTTCCGGATTGCTACGCGTAGATCCCGAAGACTGTCGTATGAAATCGCAGGCCGCATGTCGGGCTGTACTCTAGAGACTGGTCGGGGATCTGGGACACACACACAAAAACGGCCACTTGATGGCAGGCCAGTAGATTCTGTTGCTGTACATTGGATTACTCGATGCTGCGATATCGCGACGGGACGAACCCGAACACAACCGAAACATGGGAACGAATTTCGGGAGTAAAGCATTATCCATTGGTCAAATGTCAGCTTCGCCCAGTCCATCCCATGGTACACGCGCGAAACAAAGCAGCCGTTAGATCCGATGCAAAGTTCTCGGTACTCATCGAATGGTCAGTAAAGTTTCACCGTACGTGTCGCAAAACACGGGCCTCCAATGTAGTTGTCCGTGCAACGGTGACCACAAAGACCTGCACAGGCAGTTGTTCTGGGGGGAAGGGGCGCTTACGGGAGTCTGATTTAGTCCGACCCCCCCAACTTCTGACCACCCTTATAACTTCGGCACAGTGAGTTACAAGTATAGGGCCATCAGCTAGTTACCGCCCACCAGCTTACACTAGCTCGCCACTGACTTACCAACTCAGGTTGCTCCATTGAGTGGGCCGGTTAGTCTCTCTTGCTGCAATTTGTTACAATCTCGTTACAGCGTGGCTGCGGGAGGTGAGGGACTTGTCTCTGTTGCTCAAGGGTAGAGTAAGAGATGAACTCCGCTTCCAATAGGGAAGCTAATCTCAGTCAAAGTTAGAAGTACACTATTTTTCTAATGGCAAATACAAGTCTCAACGTTTGAGAAAATCATGTCGCTATTCAAGGATCAGTGCCAAATACGGGAACGAAACAAAAAGCCTGTATTGTTTTATGAGAGCAGAAGGACTTTTATAAATGCGTCCGGTTGTCACAGAGTATCAACAGCTGCTCTTCGGTGATTCCATTATATAATGCCACGGTGCCGTTCTGCCCTCTATAGTAACATACATTGTTTTAAATGATTGAATCTATTTAAAATATTGACGTTGAATAAAGTCATAATTATTATATTGTATATGTATGTTCATTGACATGCTGACTATATAAATGCAGGGTGAAGCCGATACGATGACGCGACGCGGGCAATGGTGCTTTACGAATACATATATTTATATATATATATATATATATATATATATATATATATATATATATATATATATATATATATATATATATATATATATATATATAAATATATGTATTGTCACAGGGGGTGAATTAACATTGTGTCACCATCTGGAAAGTCCTACTGTGCGTCAGACTTTTGGAACCTCACAAAAGTCATTCAAACATCATTCACACTATACTGCATCACGTGTTTTACTCCGACTGTCCAACTGTTTGCGATCTCCTTCCGAAATGTGTAACGCGCATTGCGTATGCGTGGGTTAACCTTCGACGGATCCTCACTGAAGCCCACCTCAATTCGGGCTAGTTCGGGCATAACACGACATTGAGGCAAGAGGCACTTTCATTAAGAAGAACTCTCGAGCTTCTTAAATAAATGGCTCTTAGCTTTGCTTAAAGTTAAACAGCACGCCGTAGAAACGGGTAAGGTTCCCCTCCTTCGGCACGAGGAGGGGATCTCGCTTCAGTGGTTTTAAAGGGGGCGCCCCAACAGAGTCTGCTGGCGAGCGGAATCGGGACGCACTCGACGAAATCAAGTGCTCGGTGCGGCTGCCACAGAAACCCTGCTGGTGCTGCCGCTGCTGCTCAAACAGCAATACACAGTCCGCTGCATTTCAGCGTTTCAGCCACATAGGATAGAATCCTATTTTGGGGCTACCCCACCAAACTTTGTACGCGGTAAGCGTTTTTCTTTGGCGTCTACCGAATCGGTCTTAACCACTTATTTAATTCGAGGTTTTACCTTTAGTCTACAAGACAAGTTACGCAGAGATCCAGCCGCTGGCAGGAAGTTTTGTAGACACACAATCGCTGCTATCTCTCTTCGATGATATAGTGCAGATTGACCCGTAAAATAAAATAACAGTAATAATAATAATTAGTCGCCAATAATTATCATAACGCTTTTGCATTGAAATGATCACGTGCGTGTTTTAGGTGAAAACATACTCAAACAAAGCGTCACGGGTATCAAGCGAGTGTATCTATTAAATACATTCCCATTGTATGAAATATTACTTGGTTATAATTCAAAGAGGGACGTCACCTGTAACCAAGTTAATTTTGGAGGGCTGGATCGTATTGTATTATTCGTATATTTCGTCGCATGTGTAGTTTTTGAGAAAATTAATATTTTTCATTTTTAGGCAATTTTTTAAAATTGAAAAATACTTTACTGCCACTCTAAACACTGCAGCGTAATACATGGTTCTCTTAGGTTGCCCAGAGAAGTGTCTATCACATGTAGTCTCCGGTATTCTCTAAGTATAGTTGATTCATTAATTGGAGCGTATATAGTTGTATAAAAATTGGGCACCATTTATCGTGTTTCCAATATAACAAATAAAGGAAAGGCTACATATTGATCGGCCATCGCGATGATGCCACGATTTTCTCTTAATGGCGTCCCCAAAACTTCTTGACTTGTTTCGTGCAGTAGTCTCAAAATTCATGAAAGTGACTCCGGTAGCAGCATTTCTCTATCATTAATCATCTCCCAAATTCTCACTGCTGACGTTCCTAATCAAGCAGAATATTTCGTACAATCAAACAGAGTATAAGTGTCCCTCCGCCGGAAATGCCGCAAAATATAGTACTGAACATTCACGTTCTCAACAGTTCAAGATTTCGAAACGTTCAGTGAAATTGCCGAAGTTAACAAACAGTGAACAAACTAAGATAAACACTAAATAAACGGACCACACATTCGCTAATAATGAACTTGATCTTTGGGTTGGCGCCTCCAACTCTTCTCCCATCAGACATTTCTCGTTGTTACTACGAGAAGTCCTCGAAGAAAAATCGTCACCTCTTGCCCTCGATAGTCGAGACTGGCTGTGGCTATAGTCAGAGAAATTTATTCAAACGTACACTAGTTAAGAATTATTTCTAGGGAAATATTATACTTTCGACACGGCTTAAATTAGCTCAGCTATGATGACAGGCAGTAGTTATACTTATATTCTTTTAAGTATATATATATATATATATATATATATATATATATATATAGTCGCCGAGGAATGGTTTAATCATACATGACCAAAGTTTTACAATATCGTGGTCCCAGATTCGTACATTCGTACATGCTTCAGCCGCTCAATGTGTTGAGTGCGTTGCAGAGCAGAAGAAGAAGAAAAAGGCGCGTTCGCGAAAATCGACTTTGATTTGCTCTTTTGTAAAAAAATCAAGGTAATCCAACGGGGCGACACACGAGCTGACGACGCAGGGCCTTGTTGAAAATCGTTCGCTGATGCGAGAATTATATCCCCATACGAAGCAGCGCTCTCGGACCCCCCACCGCCGACGCCTGTTCGACTGCGCCGGACAGGACCATAAGGTCGCGCTTTTTTTTGTGCCCTTTCAAATAGGCCGTATGTTCCTCTGGTATATTTTGCCATAGTCAATATACGGCAGTGGAAGGGAGGCGGGCGGCAGGCCAGTTACTTTCATTCTTTTCCCAAGCAAATGAACCGAGAACGCAAGATGGAGACCCGTGACGATATAAGTTCTTCGGAGTGACTGAGTCCGTCCGTCTTAAATCGAGCTTGCAGCTGGCGCACGTGCTTTCGAAATGCCCTCTCTGAACGACCAGCGAAGGGTGGGTTCCCACTGCTCAACGGTCCGCTCAGTGGGCAAACAAAAATGACACCGCTTATGGGGTGTCATGACCTTCTCAGGCAGATACCTATGCAGACGTTTACTCGGGCCCCTACTGCAGATTACTGGGCAAGCCTCATACTGAAAGGATAGATGAAGCTCAACTCGAACTGCGTTCGGCACTATAGGATAATCTTGTTTGGTATCAATGTACGAACGAAAAAAAGCGGAAATCCTTCTACGATGATGTTCATCTGCACCATCTGTGAAGCGAAACCCCTATCATAATTCGGAATTGCATGAACACACTGACGCCTGCTCATAAATCTACACGAAGCTGTACTTATGTCAAGCGATCGATCTGACACCAGAGGTTGTTAATTTGAGAAGAGCACACACTCACGCAGCACGTGTACCATCATCAGGATTCCGATCTTGCAAATATATATACATCATATGTAATATATATTGTTTGGAAGCCTACCGGTATCTCGGCGCCTGGACATAGACCACCTTCCATCACTGGATCATATTGGAAATGGAAAATTATCATCTTATTCGGCATTTCAGTAAAAATAAGTTTTGGGAGGCACGCGTCCTGTGAGGGATAATATACTTGACGTATGTTGACATCTGACATATCTTGGATACAAGTTGGGTGCGATCAGATATATCAGAAAACGATTACTTCGTATTTATTCAAACATACAATAATTAGGAGTTATTTCTAGGGATTATGGGGGGGGGATTAGCTGGGACCGGGGCTGAGAAAATTTATATTTATCCAACAGAGACGTTACATCGATTGCAATAGATCACTATCATATCATTATCATCATATTTAATTTATCACAACTGTCGCGTTGAAGGTAACTAATAATACAAATAGCGGAGAGAGTTCAATGCATATCTAGATCAATGAACATGCATTTAGTTGTCACACCATTTGCAAATCGAAGGACACCATCGTGTGTAAAATAACCGATGAAATGTTCACTCTCGACAAGGGGCAACTGTTGCTGTACTTGACATTTAGAATCAAAAAAATCCAATTCAGCAAGAAAAGATCAACCACCAAAAATCCACCTGTGAGTTCCTGCTAAATCCTCTCCTTCATCAGATCGATGCTGTACATCTGTTTTAACTCTGCTTGCTAGCCTTGTACGCCAGTTACCAATTTGCTGCCCTCTAAACTGTATAAATACTCGTACGAACAATGTCTAGCCAGCAGTTTTTAGGATGCGAACGAGAGCCGCATATAAAAGAAGCTCCTTTTAAGGCGGTTACAAATCGAGACGACACGACGCCGAATCTCAGATTCTACCCGCAGCTTGGTTTTTGGATGGGCGACGGTGTTGGACGGTTGGCGGGCGGTTATAATAAGCTACGACGGCCTATACTGACAAGAGCGAGATAGCCGTGATATGCTTTGGGTCGAATAGTGAATTAGCTACGTGACAACGTTGGCTGTGTCACTTAGAGCAGAGTCTTACTGCAGATACCTAAATAATCTTCCGATTGAAACTGATAGAATACCCTATGACGAGTGGAGAGCCCAATTCATTTTTAGCACAAACCATACGATCACTGTATTCCTTCTTCAAGCGCATGTTATTGCCTAGAATGAACAGTATTGTGACCCCTTATCAAGCGACTAGTACAAAGGACGCTTACACAAAATGTTGAATTCTCTTTACAGAAACAGAGAACAAGCAAGCAAACAACAATACCAGTGCCATATTTTAATAGAAGTTTGCTTCAATTTTGAGTACTCTTTGTCATCATCGTCAGCCGGCACTGCTTATAATACTATATATTTTTGTTAATCCAAATAAGCGTACGTACGGCTTCTGTTGTCGTTGTCTCAATAACATACATATGGCTAAATGCACAAACGGATACAGCAGACAAATTGCATGCTGAACATAGCGAAGTCGTACTGAAACTTATCACGGGAAAAATCAATTAAACGTGGTACAGATCAATGTAAATGGAAGAGAAATTAAAGCTGATCCTTTTAGTTCATCTAAAAATCAGGGCGGTGTCACCTCATCCGCTCAAATGACTCTGTAAGCGCGGAGCTGTGAACAGAGTTGCTGCTTCCGTAATTAGAAAAAAAAACAAGCATTCGGATACGTTGCCCCCCCCCCCTTTCCCGCTGACTATCAGGCTAAGTCGACAACAGGCGCCTGCTTTAGTATTCGGAGAGTACTTCGCACCACCTGACGCGCGATAGCTCAATTAAGGCCACAAGCTTCATTACTGCGGGGCGTTCCAGAAGCTCTTAGATGGTAAACACCGATGAACGTCCGACGTCAGCAGTACTTGTATATACCGTCTGTTTACTGCAGTATGCACTCAATCTCAGACCTCACCTAATATGGCGCCCGTACAGCCTTGACGTTCTGCGACGATCGAAGCGTACCAGCCAATCCCGAGGTTCGATGTTTGAAAACGATCGAGCACCGTATACGACGAGCAGGATCTCACTATCCAATGGCACACACTTGGGTTGGCTCTCCACACGTGGCTATATTCAGCGTTGCCCCTAACTGAAAATAGTTCGATATATCGATGGATCGATCCATCGAGATGCGCGTGAGCCGTAATCGTGCCATCCCTCGAATGGCTGCTATCTATAGTAAGGAATCAAGGGGCAAGCTTTATTAAAACACCTTGTGGAGCATCACATCTGCCACACAGCCGTGTAAGATAAGGGACACAGCCAAGCTCATCACTTGTCTTAAACTATGGACTGTGCGCGCTCTTTATTATCGAGCCTCCTATGATTATGCGATCAAGGAATTTTAATGAAAGACGATTCTGTTGAATCTCATATTGGACTGCTTAGCTGGAAAGTTCGAGAGGACGAATGCCTTTAATGTGAACGGAATCATTTTCTAGCATTGATCTGTGTTGCGTTAGTCAAATCTGCCATATCGAACTCGATATAAGTGACGAAAAACAACAAAAGAATAAAATTAGTCAGATCTCTGAAAAAGTATGGCTACGATTCCTAGTCATTTCAATTTAACTGATGTGACAACATAAAAAATCAGTACAATGTTCAGTGTCCGTATACATTGTCGAGGTGGAAAACAGCACAACGGCGAAACCTGCCACAAGCCCGCATCACTGTCATTATCGGGGACACCAACACAAAAGAAAGACGTCTTTACCGAATAAAACTCAACCATAGAATAAGAAGACATCGAACTCATCGGCACGCACTCACATGGAGAATTATATGTATATATATATTTTTTTTTTATTTATTTAACAATATTCTGTCTTATTACGACTTCGAATATCAACGCCCTCTGATAGTTTTATAAAAAGCATCTGCCGAATGACAAAATATTTACGATTCTTGTCGGGACGAATTCCTGCAACCTAAGGTAAATTTTCAGGATTGATTCACAGCCTTGAACATTTAACGTCCACGGAACTGCTTCCGGCGTTGACTCAGAAGACGGCGCCCTTCTCAAATGCAAATGTGCAATGGTGGAATCGAACCCATGCACATACGTGTCTCCTCCGATTGCAAAGCCCAGAAAAATGCATCACGGCACCGGACTCGATCGAGTGAGTGTCGGCCTCCATCTAAAATTATGATTCTAATATCTAATTTATCCGCAAGCCAGCGGAAAAACGTCTAAGGATAACCTTGTTGGTAACTATGTTCAATTACTATACATTGTAACATTAAAACATGTTATTATATAACAGTATCAAATAATGTGGCAGAATATAAGAGAGCGTTCGCAAACATCTTTCAGACTGTACAAAATTCAAATTCTGGCGAGGCTAATATCTATTTTTGCACTAGTCATGCTTGTATTGCATAGGCACCTGTTATTACCAATGCGTGTAATGGCCTTCCTACATGATTACGGTATCATCTGGTAAGCAACGACAAGATACGGCCAACGCGTACAAGCTTGTGCTGTGTTGGCATGTATTATATAAAGTTGCACAGAGTTGTCCATTTTACTGTCGATACTTACGTGTGTCGGGCTGGATGATGGTTAATTTATCTAAAAAGGGAAAATTTACGTAAATGCATAAAGTGGTGCCATCCTCCCCCGTTCAGATGAGCAAAATGTCTACTGTACTTCGTACGATTCTTGCAGACACCTCCCGTATATACGGCTAGCACAATATGACGCCGTCATCTTGAGAGTATTCAGTAAATAGGCACCCGGCGTCGCCGTAGCATTCCCAAGGCCACCGACAGAACTAAATGAGAGCGAAGCAGGCCAATTTGCATAGCACTCCCCTGGTCATGCAATTCCTGTCTTGCTGCATGCTCCTTGACACAGTGCATGGCTTCCTGGTAGCCACAATGATCGCCAGGAATATGCACACCATCTATTCTCGCCACGGCTCAACGTTTGTGTGGCGTCAAGCTTGTATGCGAAATGCTTGAGGCGGCAGACGTACCTTGCGGCCCCAGGAGAAGGCAGCGCGAAGGCGTCTCACCCAAATGACCGCGCAATGCCGACCCGTCCGCGGTCTCCGTTCTGCTACCATTACTTGCCTCTTCTCGACCCTTAACTTCTCCCATGTATAGCGTTCGCGATAGTGTCGCTACGGACGTCGGCATACATTCCCGTCTCCTGCCTTCCAGCCACGAGCTGCAATTTGTGTGGAACAGCGAAAACCGCTTTCATGGATATGTGCATGCATACTCTTGTGGATGTGGACGCCAAAGAAGAAGAAGAAGGAGTCCAACCACTGGAACAGACAGTTGTTTTTCAAGCAGCTATTGTGTAATAATAATAATAATAATAATTATTATTATTATTATTATGTAATAACAGAATGGAAATTAATCATGTGGTCTCCTGCGAAGTGCTTAGACTTAATGAATAGGGGTATTTAGCTAGATATATGTAAGGATGTAGGCTTAGAGTGGAGTGGGTACGAAAGTATACTAATGGGAAAGCAACAGGTTTATAGTGACGAAAAAGTAGGATAAAAATTGGAGCAGCATCGATTTGAACTCTAAACCCACTTTTTTCTTACTGTAAGCCTACTCTTCGTAGCTGTAAACTTAGACCCTACTCTACTGTAAACCCACTCCTCTCACACTGTATATATATGTATATATATATATATATATATATATATATGTACATAATGTCGATCGTATGAATTTATACGTTTGTTGTAAATCAGTTCAGAATCTATTAACATAAAACATAGAAATGAATATATTTTTTGTATATATATATATGCTGATGTTATATTATGTATATATGCTGGTGTTATATTATGTATGTATGCTGATGAAATTATGCAACAATTTACGTAACTAACAAGTGTATGATCACCTGTCATCGGCCCTGTGTAAACAATGCCGCTCCGTCAACTCGTTTGTACCAAGTTCTAATTCAGGGGTTGTTGAGTGACCATTCGGTACTGAACAACTCCCACAACTCGCGAACGGCCATTGACTATCCTTTTGTCATTAGCTGAAGCATTTCCAAGCAAGGAAAATGTATGATACGTTATGTAAGCCAAATATTGTTTATATAAAGCGCTACGCCTCAGCTCACAGATAAGTGATATTTATAGGCTTTATATAAAGCATAAATATCGCGTACTTGTCAGCTAAGGTGTAGCGCTAAGGTCTCGAAGCTCAAATTATTTTCTTATATTGAAGGTTGTAGCAGCTACCTCACGACTCTATCGCAGCGTAATTTTTGACCTGCTAAATAGTCATGGGTCCCGTGGTCTCTGTTTGACCAGCGGGAGATGTAGAGCAGAATCTTCGGCACGACCACCGACAGGATATCACCTGTTATCACACGACAGAATTGACGGTGGACTTCGATGAAGCAGTTGTAGCTAATAAGTGGCCTATACGGCAATACGACCATCTTTTGAGTTAGTCGAAAAAAAGACAACCTCCGAACCTCGAAGCTACCCAGTAGCACAACATAAGATTGAAAATGTCAACTTGCCCCCATTGCAGTAACCAAGATCTCACGTATAATAGGTTGTATGTATGTATTAGCGTTTACGGTAACTGTCGACGGCAAACGCGAGCACGTCTCCTCGTCGCTATCTCTCGCGATTTGTCATGATACGTCCATGGGGTATGGCAATGAAGTTTGTATATGGACTTCCCCGTTCTTCACGTGTCCTTCGTAAACGAGTTCAGTGTATTGTGCTCGGCCGCAGTGTCTGAGAAGCAACGAAGTTCGCGAAGAGTTTCGCCGTTTTGCGCCCAGTTGCACCGGTTGGTTTCGTCAGGGGGAGGTGAAGGGGCGCTCGAGCTGATCGAACGCACGCCGCGATAAATCAACTCAATGAATCGATCAAAGAAGGGAGCCGTCTCGCCAACATCATCACTGGTGACGTCCGGAGACACAACAGCATATTCAACGTCAGGATCGGCGGAGTCAGTGCGAGGCCCCCCTGTGAAGCCCCGGTCAATAATCGTAACACCTGCAAAAAGTAAAGCAGGGCCGCCGCCACCGCCGCAGGCGCCGCCGCCGGTTTCTGCCGTTCCGGTACCAATACCAGTTCCCGTGAGAGTTCCAAGATACGACATTGAAAAGGCATTACAAAACCATCCGGAAAATGACCGCGTGGGCGTCTTTGTTGAGATTCCAGAGAAATCCATGTAAGTCACGTTCAAAAGCTCACATTATGGACACTGTTCTCTCACGTAAACGATTTGAGTTCATGACCGCGTACGTCTATTCGGGTGACTAATTGTGATCGCACTTTGATAAGAAATCATACGTGTGACTCTTGAATAGGACCTTGAACAACTCTGATTTCTTGCCCTCATTCTATGCCACGCTGCAGAGACTTAAGCGCCCTGGCCAGCGAACTGTGCACCCATAAGAATTCAGCCTGTTTCAGATGCAACCGCATCAAGCAAGACCATACGTAGTCTTGTTCAAAATCGTTCTGACCCGGCATGGTGTGACGCTTTCCTGATTCTTCACCATTTTTTGGATATGTCGTGCACTGGTAACTTCGTCAAATACAGATTCGCATATTGCAGACCATGCTTTTTTCTTTTTTTTTTTAGAGGAGAAAATTTTCTTCAAACGCACGGAGACTATGCTCTTAAATAATTCTCAATGGATGAATATTTACTATTTTGCGTTACTATATCTCATTGTGACATCTATTGCTTCCTTTGATCTAATTGACGTCGGCGTATTTTACATCACCAATTAAATATTTGGGGTATAGAACCTATAGGACTATAATTACATGGGTCTTAGTCTAAACCTTGCGAGGTTTAAGAAATCACCCTATACTATGATCTTCGATAAAGGCCGTCATTTTAGCACTTCCATCCAGGTTTGCATTGTTAAGTAGCTACCCTTTATGGATTGCAATGTGACGTATTCAGAAAAATGTGGACGTCGACTAAAATATATCACTTTTAAGATTAATTATTAAGATCTGCCTGCTGTGAGGCAGAGAGGCAATACCACCGCCATCGGTCGGGAGAATGAATGCCTTAGCCTGATACTTCGATCACAACTACTTCTCTAATTATTGTTTATCTTAAGACATACAATCATATGAAATAAGAGCATACCTCTATACAAAAAATCCTCGAGACATGTTTCTCAACATGCACACCGATAGCGCTTAATTAGGTGAGCCCCAATAAACGGGAGACCTGGGCGTCTCTAGATTTTTTCTTCAGTCATGAAACGCTCTCGCATTTCATTGAGCGGAACATTTTCACTAAATATCAACGGTCTCCACTAACCGATTGGCTTTGGATAATGCAAAATATGTTGCACATCTGGACCAGTTCTATTTCGCCTGCTGTGAACTCCACATTAGAAATCGCAGCGAGACACAGCCGCATTACGCAACCGTGTCTCGATTCAAGTTTTACGCGATCTGCAGTTGGAAGTTTGACCTGAAGAGTCTAACCAGTATTTGAATTTCCTTCGAATACCGACTGAGGTGAGAAGGATAGGTCGACAGTTAGAAAGGAGTTAGGCTTCTTGAGGATACGGGGATGTTCCACAACCTCGAAAAGGTACGCTGTCAATTTGGCTCAAATTCAATTTGTGGGCACGCGCTTTGTCCTTCTAAATCAATGCTTGTTGCATGTGCAAACCCGCCTCTTTCATAGGAATCGCTTCCCAAACACGATTGAAAACATGATAATTTCCATGGACAGTTTCAATGATATTCATCCATGGAACATCGATTTGGATGTCTATATTTCGCCGCTCTAGGTTTGTCATCTAAAGTTTCTTCGCATTCGGGGGTGCACTAGCGAACCTAGGTTCTATCGGTCATAGCTGTATCATATTTGTTTATATTGAGCAGGCGAAGGATAGCCTATTGATGCCCAAACAAGGGCAACCGTCAGCGGTGATTAAATCGTATTGGGGAAATTTCCTTATCGCCAATATTTCAAGATTTATCAAATTTGTTATATCAAGCTTTGTACAGTATCTTGGTGATGTCTTTCCGGCGTTATCGCTAGGTATGATCTTGCTCGTTGATGACTGTATCATCATGTACTCGCAGCTGCATTGTATTGGTGTCCCCAATAAAGCTACGGGGTCCATACTGCCGCGGGCGCGCATGTCAGGAATCATTCGTGATTGTTTCTATACTTCTAAATTTTTTGAATAAACTTCTGCTTGGTGCTGCTGCTGGGCATCAGCGTTTCTCCTATCAGAAGTTTCCAGAGGAAGGTCTACACATCCCTGAGGCCACGGTAGAGTTTGATTTTGCGTGCTGAGACCCATCCCACCAGATAGATCCTACTCTCGATTTATTTTCCTAATCTGTATCCCTAAGGTACTGTGACGCTGCCGCCTCAGCCATCACGATTTGATTACTGGTTGTCTATCTTGTCTAACGTCGGTTTATCGAGCCACTTGATCAACAAAGTGATTATATTGTACTAAGTGACAATATTGAGAGTACGTGCCCTGACCGTAATGTTCGGGAGACTGCTATGAGTCATGATGTACTACAAGCAAAATTGCATGACTACACGCTATATTGGTTGTTTAAAGAAAGAAGGATTCGACCAGCAGACAGCGCCTAATGCTATCCATCTCATAACTTAGTGGTCATAGAGGAATGGTAATTTGCTCTAGCCGTTTGGTCTCTCTTCGATTTATTTAACTAATTTTGCCTTTCGTTTTGGTTTACAGGCGCGAAATGCTGCCGATCATAATCACGTTCTTTTGTATCCTCACCTGCCTCGTGCCGATCGACATATTCTTGGCGCTTCATATTATGAATAACCATAGAGCTCCCATAGCACATCACATCACTCAAACGGCTTTTGTGACAGAGCCCATCGCAGTGGTTGCCAGTAGCAGTCATTCCAGTAGCCTGGTTTCCGCGAGAACCATGAGGTAATGACGTCCGTATGATTACCCGAGTTCAGTTATCAGTTACACGTTTCATAGAATTTGAATTGCCAGACGAAGGCAAACTGCCGAAGCGGTAACGTCCCTCGATAGGCCACCCGTATACGCGTCAGTCTATTCGGTTAGCTTTTGCTGGCGTCTTGTTATTAAACGTACATTATCAAAATAATGAAAATTATTGCACGAAAACTTGTTCAGCACGTCAGGGGAAAGACGATTCTGGTTTGCATCCGATTTCTCCTGGCTAAGACTGTATCGTTCCCAGTCGCAACGCGATTGCTGTTTTTTCCCATCGACGTGCGATAGATGTTTTGGCCTACGAAAACAACGCAATAGAGACACGAAGGCGAAGTCATTGTGCATTTGCTTCGAATTTTTGTTGGCTACATCGAATGCACCAATGAATTGTTTGATCGACTTTAACGCAAAGCTGCTCTGTGTTCTCGGTGCCCGATGCGGTCTGCAGGGCAAACTTCTAGTTCAGATGCCGCTTGCCGTGTTGGAGACAAGTCTGGGCGTCCTTGCCACAGATTGAGCCACCGGAAGGCTACGTGTTTAACGACACAGGCCGCGAATCAAATACACAGAGGTCACGTTTTATGAAGGTGGACCGCCTCGACGCTTCCAAGTACGGAACATCGACTTTTCGACAGCAGAAGCATACTTTGTAATACCTCCAGCAAATTCACATAACATATATCATCGGGTTATAGGTTTAAGGTTTATAGAATAGGTTTAAGAAATATTTATAGTTGAAATATTTATATGATAGGAGATGCTCGCCGTAGAGTGGTGAGCTTACGATTTTCCAAATGTGGGTATTTTTCGTCTCAGCACCAATTGGGCTGCCATCATCAAGTCAAGCTGGGAAATCTATGCACAATCGTCAAAGGGTACTATGTGGCCGTTGGCTTATTTTTCGCTTAATTTATTCAATTAAATGCCATTGAATGATGCCCATCTATGATGCTAACCCAGCTCGACTGTGCGGCAAGTGGGTTGACCTGTAGGATGAACTCGTGCAGCAACATTTGCTGTTAACAGACGCGTTTGGCTATGCGCGATATTTCTTTACTAAAGAAAATAGATAGCCACTATGGAAATGTATGACGTTATGCTAACATGTTATCGTGGATCGTGCCTTCAGCTTCAGCGAAGTTTCGTAAATTAGTTAAATCGCCGCAGCGTTGCGGAGTGTTACAACAGATTAGGGGGTTCAAATTCTGTGGTCAGCAGCTTAGACCTTATGAACTATAGTCTTGCGTAAGGCTGTCTCTGCCTCCGATGCCGGAGGCCGCGGGTTCAAGTCGTGTGGAGGTGTGGCTCGAGTCCTTATAGGTTAAAAATATTATAGCCGAAAGAACAGACGAGAAAAAATGGACCATTAGTTGAAACAAAGTGCTGCGGCAAGCTCGTTTAGGTTTACCGCGATCAATTAGATATAAACGTGTAAGTCCATTTTTGCAGGTCGTGGTCGCTGACACCATTACGAACTGACGGTGACTACTTGCTAATCTAAGAACAGGTCTGTTATCAAGAGTACGGGCGTGATTCTTGGAGACATTCAACGCATGGACGAGACCCTCAAGTGACTTCTTGTGATGAAACAACGTTGAAACCTGCATATAGATTCTATGTACAGTGGTGCCCCCCTGTTGGTTTTCTGGTAGCGAAATTGCTATAATGCTTCATTTTAAATAGGATTTTCATTAGATGTAAATTATAAATAAATATTATCGCAACACGCTATTATAGCTACATGTATGGAGTTTATGGATGTGGCGTAATGGTTATACTTATTATGTTGACTACGGTGGTATACTCGCGAACCATCGTAGTCAACGTAGTTACTACCAATCGAAAAATTCACATATGTCCTACAACAGTTTCGCAAAAAATTGTATCTTTTTAAATACCTGACCGTTCGTGCTTGTGGAACAACTTGGCTCCAGCCAATTTCTCGCTGAATTTGTGCACAGTCCCCTCGCCCTTATTCGCTCGGCAGAGTCAACCTGATGACAATCTTTGTGCAAACTGTCAAAGACTGCTTCGGGTTTCACCGCGCCGAGGTGGTAGCTGTCAGTTCCACTACCGTGGAATCAGTCTTCGCGATGCCGGATGGGAGTTGACTGCCGCCGCGCGAAGACGTGCTCGAAAAGCTGGCTCGAACTTTGCGTGCGCGTGTAGGAAGTAGGATTCGTCATCATCTACCTCGTTGTGTACCCTCACCCCACCCTTGCTCTCTCCTCCAATCGCGACTGGCAATGTTGACAAATCACCAGACTCCCGCTAGCGATGCACTACGGCAACGTCGTTCAACATCGCTGTGTCATTGGTTTGGGATTCCTATGTTGGTTAGCTATATCAGGAGGGCAAAATGGAGGGACTTCGTCGCCTGAAATGGCTACAGACGATGGTAGTGACCCTGGGGACTCAAATGGTATTGACCGCGTTTGTTCATCACAGCGTGCCATGTGTTGCGAAAAAATAACTCAGCTAATTCACCAGCTTCAGTGAGTCATAGGTGAACTAGCTCTGCACGACAGACCCTGCCCACTACCATCCATAGTTTTCCACCGCCCACTCCAACGTACCTGGACCCTCATTCGCAAACCGAACAGCTACCTAACGAAATTGTAGTTTTCCACTATAGGTTACTCAAATGTAAGTCGATTTAAAGCCGAATTACAAGCGAGGACCGCTCATCATCGCAAAGCAGCTGTCCACACTCATGAAGGGAACTTTACTAGCAACATCGTGGATGAAATTGAGAAATGGCTTGTCAGGGTGATCCCCTTTGATTAATCTTGTAGTCTTCCGTGTAGGCATTCAGGACCTATTTATGGTTATCTTCGAACATACGGACGAAAAATCGAATGAGGCATAACAACAGCTGTTGCTTCCGTAGATCAGGAAACTAACCAATATCGCTTCCGATCGCTCTGTTCGTGATGTCGTATGCTCCATCCCTCCCATACCGAGTCGCGAAAGTACTGTCATATAGTTGAACAAAGTGATACAGAACCTACTGACCAACGAGTGCGAAAATGAGTCAGTTGTTTACCTGGACACCTCACTGGCTGTCTCGTCTCTGGAAAAACTACCACGTAGGTCGGGCGTCGCCATTGTGTCCATTGCTCAATACATTCGGAGCGAGGCATGCGACCATAGGGCTAATGTTATTCAAATCACGCACATAAACGGTGTGTCTCTCAACGCTGAACGTCCTTGGCACATGTTTCATCACACGATATCAAATGACTTCTTATTTCTGAGAGCTGGCTGACTCCTGACATAAGAGACAGAGAACTTTCATTAAATGAGGTATTTAGCGTTTTCCATAGGAACAGATAATCTAAAGGAGGAGGCACATTGATGCTTGTAAGCAAAAAGTTAGTGTTGCACCCTGGATATTGGTAGTCTAATGGAGGCTTTGGCGGTTGATATTCACTTGAAGGACAATGTCCTACGCCTCGTCTCATGCTGTGTAACAAATTATCCTCAACACTATTCATAAGGAGTTCATAGAGATCACTGGGCACATTATGTGTGTGCGCAGTTGCTTAAGGTCTTTTGCAAATCTTTCAATCCCGTGGATATCTGATTTTCATCTTAAATGTCCATAAATAGCTTATTCCAATTGATAGAACAACCCGCAAGAAATAACTCACTCCTTCTACTGATAACCGAGCTCGTCGTCTTAGAAAAACCGATAGTAAGTTCATCATCTATAAAGGCAGATCACAGCGCCTTCAATTTCACAATTCTACCTGAAAATAACGAGCAGATATCGACCTCATGTGAGTAGAAATTCTGGAAGGAAAGCAATGACGAATAGGAGACCACATGGTTTAACATGCCGTGTCACGATCATATATTCGAATGCTTTGTTAACATTATACTGTCCATGATGGACAGACTCACACCTAAGCAAGGTAAATATTCTCAATTCGAGGGCATTCAAAAATACATTAAAAAGCTTAAAGCATTAATAAAGGCTGACCCAAATACTTACGTGGTCTCCTGCCTATATTGTCGATGTGATTCATATCGACTGAGGATTCCTCAAGCATGGTCTCTTAGCTTCAGACACTAAAGAGTTCTTTACATAGTCGAACAAGCGGATCAAGGGTAATAATTGAGTAGATGCTAGTAAATGCTACTTTAAAAGCTGGTGACACACCAAATGTCGAAGTATTTAACAGCTTCTTTGCATCGGTATGTGCAAAGCACAGTAAGGCCCTGCCACTTTTTTTGGTTTTGTTTTGGAACACTTGAAAATGCATACGCACATACCCCGCGATTCCTACAAAAGGTTTTTGCCCGAGAGTGTAGCCCAGTGCTGGGCCCCCTAAAAGCAGTGATGTACATCCCCCAGTCATTCCCGGAACACAGAAAGCATTACTTCGGCCGAGGTGGAGGTGCCTCTCATTCGTGCTCCTATGAGGACTGTACAATGACGGGGGCCGCCCTACGTTGAAGCTCCAGCTCATTTTTCTTCTTGAGAATCCTTTCCACCATGCTGCAACCCGGTCCCATACCTGCTCGTCTTCCAGCATGCCGGCGATGAGGCCACGCACCGTCACAGCATCTGCGAGTACAGGTGATCCTTCCCGAGTGCCAGCGAGAGCTGGGCAGTCGCAGGTAGTATGCGTTACATCATCAACAACGTCCGTATCGCACTTGCCGCATGTGGGATCAGACTTTCTTTATCTTTTTCAGATATTTTGGGTAGATACAGATCCATGGCCCTTGAGCACCTGAGTCAGGTAGTATGAGGTTTCACCGTGTGATCTGGTGAACCGTTTGATCAGATCAGGGATGAGATGACGAGTCCACGCGCCTGGGGGTGTGTCCAGAAGATTGGTCCATTCCTGTTGCCAGTCGCGCAGCGTCTGGAGTCTGGCTTCGGCTTTCCCCAGTGTGGGGTGTGCTTTGAGTCTGATCTTTTCATCGATCAGTCTCGTCCATGGCACTAGCCTCGCGATCGCAACCACGGCCTTCGTCTCAGACGTTTTGTAGGCTCTGGCCACTCTTATGGCAATCTTGTTTTGGGCTTTCAGGAGTGCGAACTGATTCTTCTTGAGCTTCATGGCCCTAAGGACCTACATGGGCGCCGCGTACATCACAGTTGATTATGCCACTGTCGCGAGTAGTGACGCTAGCCTTCTGATGCTCCGCGAGTACTTGGCAGGATTTCTCCAGGATGTTTGCAACCTTTACAGCGGTTGACCACCTCTACGGCTGCTTGAGCCCTTCTGCCTAGTTCGTCCTTTTCGCGAGTTGCTACGAGGATGGCTAGATCATCCACGTAAGCCAGCGTTTGAACTCCCTCTGTGTTGACGAGCTCCAAGACGTCGTTGTGCGCCATGTTCCAGAATGTGGCCCCAAGGATAGATCCCTGGGGCACTCCGGCTGTCATAGGAAGCTCAGATTCGCCGTAGGTAATGGACCGTCCGCTGAGGTGGAAAGCGATGAGCTTCTGCAGGTACGGGGAGACCCCCGATCCCCATTGCTTTTCGGGGAGCGACTTATTACAGCCTCTATCCCTCTCGGGCTGGGCGGGGGATGCTATCCAATGCTACGAGCGGATCAGGGCGAGTGGGGTCTGGCTGGCTTGAAAAGAGCTGTCGCACCGCGCTCTGAACTAGTTGTGTCGGGAGCGTAGATCGTGGCCACCTGAGTTAGTCCATGACGATTTTATAGGGTTTACAGCATACGTCATCTTCCACCACTTGCTTGCCTTGCTCTTCCTGATGGCGTTCTTGTAGGCTTTCCTCGCCTCTTGAAGAAGTTTCCAGGTTTTCTCGACTCCACTTCTGGCCCGTACGACCGTCGTTCCCTGTTGCAGGTCCTTCTCCGGTCTGCAATTTCTGTGGTCCACCAGTTCGATGTATTATTGTTAAAAAGGTTGACTTTTATATTAGGTTATACAAACGTTGTCGAACAATAGAGAAACTTGATCCGCGTAAACGTTTGTATAACCTAATATAAAAGTCAACCTTTTTAACAATAATACATCGAACTGGTGGATTGCAGAAATTGCAAAGCGGAGAAGGACCTGCAATAGGGAACGACGGTCGTACACTCGCGCACGAGGGGCCGGAAGAGGAGTCGAGAAAACCTGGAATTTGGAGACCCCAACTGAAATAAACATGTAGAGTCGATATAAAGAATGTAAACTAGATTCATACGGAGGATTGTAAGCGGTGTCATCTTCAAAGGGAACTAATTAGTCTCCCGTCCATCAATGAGCCATTCGATGCTTCCGATACTCGGATATACAAAAGAATACCAGCAAATAATACTAAGAAAATTTTTCGACATTCCTACGAATAATCTACTTAGGGGACAAACTATCCGCCCAATCGTGGCAGTTCACCCCGAGCGCACAAACAATATAAACGCTCGAATGGAGAGCGTAATTTTTGTCCGAAGGAGAGCAAATTATGCCCACCCCCTTCTGAAAAAAACATTTGTAAAAATATGTATATATTTGCGGAATTACTTAATAGAATATTTCGGGAACACCTTTATAATAATCCATCAACCCTTTGGTCAATGAAGGAGAACTTGTGTTGTATATTCCAATCAAGAATAACTTCTCCTGATACAAATATGCTTTTCTGCTTCCGACAAGTCGTCATTGGGTCTGAGATATCAGAGGGATGCAGTCATCACATATGTGTAGAATTAATTAATGACACATCACTTGACTTAAACTGTTTTTCGAGCTGACCCTCAGCTGTTCCCCTATCTGACAGGCCTCAGCTCTTAACCTTTAGGTATTACTATGAGGACCTGTCGGGGCCACCTTTGCTTATTCTCTGCCTTACATCACTTGACTTAAGATATTAAGGATTTCCCCATCTCAATTCTTGTCATTATTGTCAGCAACTAGTGATAACGACAAAGAGTTAATACTGTTCCTTCGCGAACTCTGTAATATAATGTCTCGTTACGACAACGATACGAAAACCGCCATAAGAGAAACATTACCATTAGAGTTGCGAGTGACTTTGTATTCAACAACAACTAAGTAAACATACTGTTTGCATCTGAAAACGGATATGTAGCTTCTCACTTGTTATATAAGCTAGAGTAACGGATCTCCGAGGGTGTGAACTAAACTGGCTAAATGCAAACACGTTCTGTGTATAGTCTGTATCATCTGTGCCGCTGAATCCCTTAATGGCAAACGTCCCAAACTGTCAAACTATTACCGGCCAGCGAATATGGTCCATATAAACAAACGCAAGGTCCACACCATATTCTATCGCTCGGGCGACGGCCTAACAAGGCAGTGCGTTCTCCTTGGAAAGCAAGATGATCGAGATCGTCTCCGCGACATCATGCAATCGCCAATGGTAGCTCTATCTGCTCCGGGTAATGCCAACGCGTGTCAGTTCACGCTTGTCGCACTGCCCAGTCCCTCTGGGCGAATACCGAATGTCGACAACACAAGCTCTTAAATCGAATCTAAACGAGGGACACTGAACACCTGTGCTGATGAAGATCATTTTCCGAAGTGCTAATGCACATCTCACAGCTCATCTCCTGCTTGAGGACATGTGTGGTGCGAATCGCACTTAAGTGTCGACACAGCCCTTGTGGTAAAGGTGAAGCTTTATTGTTTGATTGAAGGAAGTGCAGTTTTACAATGCTTACCTGTATGTTGCGACACGGGAGTCGAACCTGCAGCCTCTGGCTTTTTACAGCCAGAGACTTAGGTATACTTTGGTTTGTCTTTTACGCGTTTTTCTGACTCGTTCTCGTATTCTTCCGCGCTCTCCCCTCGCTACCATTGTGAAGCCCAAGAGAAAACGTTGTACTTTCCTCCTTCATCCCTTCCCGACGCTATTGTCAGCGATGACCAACTATTCGTGCCCCTCTGCATACTGTCTTGTGAGTCTGCCCATAGAAGGCCACTAACTTGTTACCGATGGGTGCGTTTTGTGACACCTCGTTTCATAGTTGGCTCCATTTCACCTTCATTCAGTGCAGGAGTAGTTCTTATTTCACGTACCGCTTTCTCTGACAATATCTATTTTGCACCAGCTGACACAGCTCGGGATGTATCGGTTACCCACACGTCTGGTACTTGTGCCACCACTAGATGTATTCAGAAAACGTGCAAGGAGCACAATATGAATCGGAAACTCTATAACCAATATAATCTTAATATGGAAGAGTGTAAAGGGGTTCATCATGTGGTGGCTTCATATGCGGTGGGCATCTTTCTGTAAATCTATGCTCACAGCAATATTTACTTTACGATAGACATCGGTTATTCCACCTTCACCTGTACGATAAAACACTTCGCGATCCCAAAAGTGACGATTCCAGACAACGCTGACTCGTTAAATACAACAGTGTGCTTCTCAGCATCCATATGCCAGCGTGACATGTCCTGACTGTGGGCCACATTGCCGCGTTGCTTCGAGATCTGGTCCCTTTAGGTGTTCTGCACACATGCTCTAATTTTATTAATCATCTTTATTTCACACAAAACAGACGAGCGTGTACTATAGAGTTCAATTTGCTGTGATTCTACTTCATATGAATTAGCCCGAAGCGACGTAAATGATCAAGTGTCTGCTCAGCTACAGGCCGCTGACATGTTTGAAGTGGCGCACTGAGCAGAAGTCACTATGCCGAAGATTTGCTAAAAAAGCTTACCGGATCAGTGCAGTGGGCGGCATGGAGCTCAAATGAATGGGACTTAAGTAGCTGTCACATTCTCAGAGGTTTTCGAAACGACAAGGAAATAAAATGATACCTGAAGAAGAATCAGTCATATCACCTACGTGGTCATTATAGAGAAGGCGTTAATTAAGCAGCGCCTATTGCGATCAGTCAATTTGACCTTTGAGTGGGAATCTTATCGTACTTCAGTAGCGTTTTGATTCGTGCGAAATGCTAACGTATACTGAACTTCGGAATATTTGTTGTTGTTGTTCTTCGTAGAGGAGCCACCATTCTTTTTACAGGTAGCATCTATTCGCATTCGGTTCGGTGACCCCTATCTTTCTACGACATGCAATACTAGCTGTTGAAGTATGCAGGCAAATAAGAAAGTAAACCTCGAAGTGGAAGTGTCTGCCCACGAAGTAGGGTAAGAACATCTGCAGTTAATAGAAAAATGAGCTGTTTTCCATATCCATTGTTGTCGTAAGAATCTATGGCACGCTAACTAACGGTAATAAACAGTTCATTATTTTTACTGGTATATATTTGTATATACCGCGAATATAAATAACCATAAATATATATATTTGTATATATATATTTATGGTGTATATATTTGTATATACCGCGATCCACGAGATTCAGACAGTGCGAATCAGTGCACTGCTCGAGTAGCCTAATATTGGCTGTTTGAGGTATATTAAAATTAAATAAGGACAACAGAGTCCATCGCCGAGCCTCGTAGCGGGTGCTTTGAGCCAGTCATGAATTCCTTTCAATAGAAAATAAGTTAAGTGAACAGTAATCATTGGCATAGATTAGTTTGAGGAACTTGCCCCATTGCAGTAAAGTGCACTTCCCCGTGGATGCAGAATGTCTGCCAATTCCAAGAGAAGTCTTAAATAGGAGATTATAAAAAGAGGAGCACTTGTTTCAGATTCCCCTGGTGGACGGTTGCGCTTCTCCTCTTCATTCTTATTCTGATTTTGCTGGCTATCGACATCTACCTAGCTGCTCACCAGCGTCCGGGAACATTGGCAAACAGTACATCATCCCATTCTGTCACGTGGACATCCCCGTATAAAACAAAGTTATCAACCTTGATATATAGTACAGTGGCAAATTGGAGTAGCACCACAACCTCATACGGGCCATACACCACCTCGGTATCGCAAAGCTCGTCCTCAGAGGCGCCGGAAAGTACACCCTCAGTGGCCTCGGAAAGTACACCCTCAGAGGCTTCGGAAAGTACAACCTCAGAGGTTCCGGAAACTACATCCTCAGAGGTGTCAAGAACTACATCCTCTAAGGCCTCACGCACTACATCCTCAAAGGCGTTGGAAACGACATCCTCAATTGAAAGTACAACTTCGAGGTTTCGACCCACGCACTCTTATAGATCGCGTACCACAGAACCGTACAAGCGTCTAACTACAACTCCGTACATGCCTTCAACTACCGTCTCCAAGACCACACCCTCGCGAACGTCTGAAACCACTCCCTCTGAAAGCACTTCCTCGGGGGCGTCCGAAACCACTCCCTCAAGGGCTTCTAAAACAACTCCCACTGGGGCCGCTGTAAGCACTACCTCTTGGGCGCCTGTAACCACTACCTCGAAGGCATCTGTAACCACTACTTCAGGAGCTCCTGTAACAACTACCTCTTGGGCGTCTGTAACCACTACCTCTAAGCCGCGTGTAAGCACTACTTCAGGGACGTCCGTGACCACTCCATCAGTAAGTTCTAAAACAACTCCCTCGGAGACGTCTGAAGCCACGTCCTCGGGAACGTCCGAAGTTACCCCGTCAGGGGCGCCTGTAACCACTACCTCGGGGGCGTCTGTAACCACTCCCTCAAAGGTGTCTGTAACTACTACTTCGAGGGCGTCTGTAACCACGACCTCGAGGGCGCCTGTAACCACTCCCTCAGAGGCGCCTGTAACCACTCCCTCAGAGGCGCCTGTAACCACTACCTCGGGGGCGTCTGTAACCACTCCCTCAAAGGTGTCTGTAACTACTACTTCGAGGGCGTCTGTAACCACGACCTCGAGGGCGCCTGTAACCACTCCCTCAGAGGCGCCTGTAATCACTACCTCGAGGGCCCCTGTAACCACTACCTCGAGGGCGCCTGTAACCACTACCTCGGGGACGTCTGTAACCACTCCCTCAGAGGCATCTGTAACCACTACCTCGAGAGCGCCTGTAACCAATACCTCAAGGGTGCCTGTAACCACTACCTCGGGGGAGTCTGAAACCACTACCTCGGAGGCGTCTGAAACCACTACCTCGGGGCTGTCTAAAACCACTTCCTCAGGGGCGTCCGAAACCACTCCCTCAGAGGCGCCTGTAACCACTACCTCGAGGGCACCTGTAACCACTACCTCGAACGCCCCTGTAACCACTTCCTCAGGGGTGTCGGTAACCACTACCTCGAACGTCCCTGTAACCACTTCCTCAGGAGTGTCTGTAACCACTACCTCGAGGGCCCCTGTAACCACCACCTCGAGGGTGCCTGTAACCACTACTTCGAGGCCGTCTGAAACCACTACCTCTGGGGCGTCTGTAACTACAACCTCGAGGGCGCCTGTAACCACTACCTCAGAGGCGCCTGTAACCACTACCTCTGGGGCGTCTGTAACTACAACCTCGAGGGCGCCTGTAACCACTACCTCAGAGGCGCCTGTAACCACTACCTCGGGGACGTCTGTAACAGCTACCTCAGAGGCGCCTGTAACCACTACCTCGAGAGCGCCAGTAACTACTACTTCGAGGGTGCCTGTAACCACTATCTCGAGGGTGTCTGAAACCACCACCTCGGGGGCATCTGAAACCACTACCTCGGGAGCATCTGAAACCACTACCTCGGGGGCATCTGAAACCACTACCTCGGGGGCGTCTGAAACCACTCCCTCAGAGGCGTCAGTAACCACTACCTCGAGGACGCCTGTAACCACTACCTCGGGGGCGCCTGAAACCACTCCCTCAGAGGCGCCTGTTACCACTACCTCGAGGGCCCCTGCAACCACTATCTCGAGGGCGTCTGTAACCACTACCTCAGAGGCGTCTGTAACCACTACCTCGAGGGCCCCTGTAACCACTACCTCAGAGGCGTCTGTAACCACCACCTCGAGGGTGCCTGTAACCACTACTTCGGGGCCATCTGAAACCACTCCCTCAGAGGCGTCTGTAACCACTACCTCGAGGGCACCTGTAACCTCTACCTCGAGGGCGCCTGTAACCACTACCTCGAGGGCGCCTGTAACCACTACCTCGGGGGCGCCTGAAACCACTACCTCAGAGGCGTCTGTAACCACCACCTCGAGGGTGCCTGTAACCACTACTTCGGGGCCATCTGAAACCACTCCCTCAGAGGCGTCTGTAACCACTACCTCGAGGGCACCTGTAACCACTACCTCGAGGGCGCCTGTAACCACTACCTCGAGGGCGCCTGTAACCACTACCTCGGGGGCGCCTGAAACCACTCCCTCAGAGGCGCCTGTAACCACTACCTCAGAGGCATCTGTAACCACTACCTCAGAGGCGTCTGTAAGCACTACCTCAGAGGCGTCTGTAACCACTCCCTCAGAGGCGTCTGTAACCACTACCTCAGAGGCGTCTGTAACCACTCTCTCAGAGGCGTCTGTAACCACTACCTCAGAGGCGTCTGTAACCACTCCCTCAGAGGCGTCTGTAACCACTACCTCGAGGACGCCTGTAACCACTACCTCGAGGGTGTCTGTAACCACTACCTCGAGGGCCCCTGTAACCACTACCTCAGAGGCGTCTGTAACCACTACCTCGAGGGTGCCTGTAACCACTACTTCGGGGCCGTCTCAAACCACTCCCTCAGAGGCGCCTGCAACCACTAACTCGAGGGCGCCTGTAACCACTACCTCAGAGGCGTCTGTAACCACTCTCTCAGAAGCGTCTGTAACCACTACCTCGAGGGCCCCTGTAACCACTACCTCGAGGGCCCCTGTAACCACTACCTCGAGGGTGCCTGTAACCACTACCTCGAGGGTGCCTGTA
Organism: Stratiolaelaps scimitus; assembly: GCA_019614645.1. Classification (NCBI taxonomy): domain Eukaryota; kingdom Metazoa; phylum Arthropoda; class Arachnida; order Mesostigmata; family Laelapidae; genus Stratiolaelaps; species Stratiolaelaps scimitus. Next base: position 792,555 of record JABWDB010000018.1, on the reverse strand, counting down.
ACCACTACCTCAGAGGCGTCTGTAACCACTACCTCGAGGGTGCCTGTAACCACTACTTCGGGGCCGTCTCAAACTACTCCCTCAGAGGCGCCTGTAACCACTACCTCGGGAGCGTCTGAAACCACTACCTCGGGGGCGTCTGAAACCACTACCTCGGGGGAGTCTGAAACCACTCCCTCAGAGGCGTCTGAAACCACTCCATCGGAGGCGTCTGAAACCACTCCATCGGAGGCGTCTGAGACCACTCCCTCGGAGGCGTCTGAGACCACTCCCTCGGAGGCGTCTGAAACCACTCCCTCGGAGGCGTCTGAAACCACTCCCTCAGAGGCGCCTGAGACCACTCCCTCAGAGGCGCCTGAGACCACTACCTCGGGAACGTCTATAACGACTACCTCGAGGGCCCCTGTAACCACTTCCTCAGGGGCGTCTGTGACAACTTCCTCAAGGGCCCCTGTAACCACTACCTCAAGGGCCCCTGTAATCACTACCTCGAGGGTGCCTGTAACTACTACCTCGGGGACGCCTGTAACCACTCCCTCAGAGGCGCCTGTAACCACTACCTCGAGAGCCCCTGTAACCACTTCCTCAGAGGCGTCTGTATCCACTACCTCGAGGGCGTCGGTAACCACTACCTCGAGGGTTCCTGTAACCACTACATCGGGGACGTCTGTAACCAGTCCCTCAGAGGCGTCTGTAACCACTACCTCGAGGGTGCCTGTAACCACTACCTCGAGGGTGCCTGTAACCACTCCCTCAGAGGCGCCTGTAACCACTACCTCGAGGGCGCCTGTAACTACTACCTCGAGGGCGCCTGTAACCACTACCTCGGGGGAGTCTGAAACCACTCCCTCAGAGGCATCTGTAACCACTACCTCGGGGGAGTCTGAAACCACTACCTCGGGGGAGTCTGAAACCACTCCCTCAGAGGCATCTGTAACCACTACCTCGGGGGAGTCTGAAACCACTCCTTCAGAGGCATCTGTAACCACTTCCTCGGAGGCGCCTGAAACCACTCCATCGGAGGCGTCTGAAACTACTCCCTCGGGGGCGCCTGTAACCACTACCTCGGGGGCCCCTGTAACCACTACCTCGGGGGCGTCTGAAACCACTACCTCGGGGGCGTCTGAAACCACTACCTCGGGGGCGTCTGAAACCACTCCCTCAGAGGCGTCTGTAACCACTACCTCGGGAGCATCTGAAACCTCTCCCTCAGAGGCGTCTGTAACCACTACCTCGGGGATGTCTGAAACCACTCCCTCGGAGGCGTCTGTAACCACTACCTCGGGGGTGTCTGAAACCACTCCCTCGGAGGCGTCTATAACAACTACCTCGGGGGTGTCTGTAACCACTACCACGAGGGCGTCTGAAAACACTCGCACAGGGTCGTTTGAAACCACTCGCTCAGAGCGTCTGAAACAAAAACCTCGGATGGGTTACCAATCACAGCGTCGGGCCCATCTCCATCCATCCAGTCAAACGCCCCTCAAAACACAGCTTCAGGCAGATCTGAAAGCACGAAGTCAGGCAAATCGCAAACCACCTCAGGGGCGTCGAAAGCTACTCTCTCAAGCCCTCGGATCACGTATTCAAATGGGCTACTAGCCAAAGCGCCGAATGGGTCTTAGAGCATAACCTCGGATGGGGCCCAGATTACAACTTCAGGCAACTATCCCATCGGAAAGATCTCAAACCAAAACTTCAAGCCGATGCCCAACGACTCTCTGGGGCAGATCTCATACCACAGCCACAAGCCTAGCTCACACCGCAGATTCAAACCGATTTCAAACCACACCTTTAGGACGATCACCAACTGACCTGTCGGTCGGATCATAAAACATACATTCATGCTGCAAACATACACAGTTCAGCATGACACGAATGGTGAATGGGACGTTTACAAGTGCACACAGATTCGCGCTCTCTCTGTCGGTACGATCTAACGTACGGTAAGTCATAAAATAAGTCGTGAACTAACGAGGTTCATATTGCTTCCAGAATCCAGGGGTAATAGGTTTCCTGAAAGTGTAAGAATATAAAATATAAGGTAAAAACCTCCCAACGTTGCATTTTATATATGTAACAGATCGTCATTATCATAGGTTTCGATCATATTTAATCCGGAACATCCCATGTCGAAAATAGGCAATTATTGTAAAGTCTTCTGCAAAACAGGCTTACAGTGAGTTATGACGTATGTTTAGAGCTGCACGAGATTGAGCTCCGGTCAACGTATGACGCTCATCGCCTATGGTGAGGTTTCCTTAACGAGGCTTCGAGCGATGTGGAACGAGCTAGGTTGAAGGCATTTACCAGTCGTGGACGGTGCTGTTCCCTACTCTTATATAGGAACTTTACTTGATGATCAATCTACCCTCCATGCAGTAGGTTTACGTTTTTAAAGTTAAGCTAGTTTCTCTACATTCCTGTTGCTGTGGAGACCTGGTTGATTCTCTTGACCATCATAAACTCTCTTGTATAAGAAGTGGTCATGGCCCGAGACACTCTCTATTAAACGAGACCTTGGCCGGAGCTCTTCGTTCCACATCTATTCCCTGCATTCGTATTTGTCGCTTTGATGGGAAGCAGGTATTTGTCGCTTTGATGGGAAGCTTCCTGAGAGTACGTCGCTGATACCCTTTTCCAGAGGAAAAATTCTGGTTTGGGCTTGCACTATGGCTGACATTTTTGACCCTTCTTATGTTAGTCGCGGAGCACCATGGCCTGGTCAAACAGAAAATGCAGCCGCACAAGCCAAGAATAGAAAATACGCCTCTTTAATGAATGAGTACTACTTTAGGCCCGTGGCCTTCGAAACATTGGGGGACCGGAAGAACAACCACTAAACTTTCTACAGATATATATATATATATATATATATTAGGAGGAAGGTTATCGTCCGTTATAGAAGAACCACCGAATTTATGATGCAAACATTTTCCTTAGACATCCAAATAGGCAACGCAATTTCTACTTTGGAGACGCTTAGGGACTGGGAAAGCGTGTTCCTCCTTGTTCTGGATATCATACTATGAATCTATAGAGGATGGTGATCTTAGATACATTTCGCCTTCAGTGGGTACAATTGTCGCTCATTTTTCTAATTCAATAAAAACAAATAGTAAAATTCTTGTTATAATTTCACTCTTAATTTCTATAATTTTTCCAGGTGATGGTTACTCCTTGAAGTAGTGTGTGCTTCTGAAGGCATCAAACGATGGTGAAACAAGCAGTTAAAGGTTTTGCTTAACGACGACTCGAGCTTAGCTGTTTCGCCCTCTGACTCGCAGGAAAATGATGCTTTTCACGTACATAGTTGCCATGAAAACGCAGCGAAATACAGCGAGTAAGTTCTCACTGGTCGCCAAGGATGTGATCGATGTAGGAGGATCCGTCCAAAACAACATTCTACTTGCCAATGGTTTACTGCGCACAGTTTTTATTGACATTGTCATTTATACCGCAGCACGGGGACAATATTGTAAAAGCGGTCAAATAACAATAAGAACATTAAGGAAAACTTTAAATATATCAGTTGTACTAGCAATAATAATAATAGTAATAAAATATTTTTCACTGGGTAGAGACGTAAATCACACTTGCAAGTTATGAGTAATCGGAAATGAAAAACAATATAAGGAGCGAATAAGGAATAGACGAGATAACAAATATACATATATATATATATATATATATACTAACGCAAAAAAATCTGACAAAGATAAACATGTATGTCAGAGTGATACGCACTTTGGCCACCCCAGTGGTAAAATTTTAACCTCTTTGTCGGCTCATTCTGAAATCCCACACATCACATGTTACGAAATTATAACGAAAACCTTGAAAATGATTAAGGAAAACGGGTCCCCTACGAATTGACTCCGGCGCAGATAGAAAGACGGGTGGCATATTCTAAATGCAACCTACAAAACCATACGCAATAAGAACGGACATTCCCACTCGGCGATTTGGCGTTTTTAAGTTTGGGTTGTGCGAAAAAAAGTCGATGAAACTCGATATCTCCGAGTCCTCGAAAATAACCCACGGACAAATGGAACGAACATAGAAAGCACGCGGTAGAGCTTCTTGATGACAACGCAAAACCTCACCACACGACTGCTAAAAACGGACTGGATAGAGATCAACAATGTTTACCTGTATTCTCCAACACGTTTTAAGCTCTTGCGACTATGGTTGTTTCCGTGCATTAAAAAGGTCACTTGGCATGCGCTTGGTGTAGATTACGCGAATATCGTTCTACTTCAAGAAGCAGTCGACGTTGACATTGGGCTGGTAACACAAATGGAAAGTATACTACCATTAAGAAACTCTCAGAGAGCTAGCTAGGTCTGGTATTTTAGCTCTAGCAGCAAAAGTTTGGCGCACTGACACGAGCCATTTTCTGTGCTGATACAAAATACATTTCCTGTCTGTTTCCAATGTATCTATGTGCTCACCCGTGTTCACCCCCCGCGGGAATGCTCATCAGCGTGCTTTCTTCGCTAAGTCTATGCACAGTCCTGTATCCATAGCAGGCTTCATTCTGTTTTAGTCACTGGTCGCAGTTAATGAACTGCTTTAGTCAGTGCTACCCGTCGGCGTTTCGCTTCTAAAAATGAATCCACAGCTATGGACTGCATTTAATCTTTACGCATGTAGTGACCGCTCCAAATAGCGAGATCGACCACTTGAATGCAATCGTTCCATCGAAGAGTTGGGGTCACTGTCCTGTCGAAATATGGTGGTTTGCGATTTTTCTATCTGGTTTGCAACTATTTGGCAGTTTGCCTTGCAGAAATACTATGCAGTATGATGGAGCCTACGTTCATGACGAAGCTATAGCAACGATTCGGTGATGCCGTCCTTAAACAGGCCCGATACGCCACCCGAACTTCGATATAGGTGTGGTAGGCAACTCTTCGACGTTTGAGCAGAATTTCCAAAACCTCCATTCCTATGGTTTGGGGTCAACTCTTGGGATTTGCTTGTGAAGTCGAGGCGCTAGTAGCCATTTCCGAAGGTCAGAAAATATTTAATACCTTAATGATTGATAAACAGTTCGCCCCTGAGAATGCTTCTAACAATCTGTGTTGTTGCTTCTTACAATCTGTACAAGTTTATTATTTATATTTATTATTAGTTGCTAACTGTGCAACGCCATTCGCAACCATACCAATGTTACCCCTCAGGCTTAAGAAATTGATACTGGGGTTGTCAGCTAGGTCCAGCAATCATTGCAATAAATTTAACATATATAAAGTTGTTATCGTTAGATTCATTTTCGCACTAATTACAACTAATATGGTAAGACACATGAACATGTGCCTTACCATTCAACGATTTTTGTAACTGAGTATATATATAATATTTCTTCTCTCATTATTTCGTTTGGAACATACGAGCTCATCCTATCTAGTTGATATGAGTGCAAAATATAAAAATTTAACTCTGCATATGTTTTATAATATTATCTAACATTGTTTCATATTAGTACAATTACTATTTTTATTATTGTTAATAATATCATTACGATTATTTACAGTACCGCGGTATATATTCACCGGGAGATTATTTATTATTCATATAATTTGAGCAATGATTGTATTCCATAAACCTGTACTAATTATTAACAAGAGTATCATGTTTACCACAATTCAAGACCGTCCATCGCCCCAGTGTCTAAGCGCACCCAAAATGGGGCTTGCGTTGATATATTTTTGTATACCGATCAAAAATCGTCGGATTAACAATTCTCCTTCATGGGGATCCTCTCCAACTGACGATAGTCTTTCTCCGCATGAATGTACAAAGTTCGAAGGCCGTACTCCCAAGTCCTGCAAGAGTTTCGAAGACTAGAAGTTTAAAGCAATATTAGTCAAAGACATTCCCCATTAGAGCGGCGAGGACACGGCCATTCACAAACAGAAGATATAGATGCAGATCGAAGGATTCTGGTCAAGGTTTCATTTAGAAGAGAGTGCCTGGGGCCACGTGTCGCGCTTTTTATTATTTACACGGAAGATCTTGACGACCGAGTTCATCTACTATCTCACCGCAACAACAGGAGTGGGCAGAAACCAGTGCACGGCCTAAACGAGAACCTACTGAAATACGGGAGTACTGATCGTCAAGTAAAGTGCCAATGCGGAGGGGAAGGATGGTGTCCAGCCGTGCACCGGCCTAGGGTCTTGAGAGAACCTACAACTTGAGAGGTCCTATATTCTTTGCTACCTCATCAGTAGAAATTGCTGAATACACTCGTGTATAAGTTGTGTCTATTTACATCACATGCCTGATCGAAAATTGGAAAATTTCTGGCGCATGATCTTTAACTGCTTTCAGCATAAGTTACCGCACGATGAGTTAAACGCGTTGCGGAAATCAAGTTTCGCCAAGAGGAGCGCTTCTCTTGGCTGATGATAAATGAATGTTCCAAGCAACCCACGGTTCCAAATCCAGGCTGACGGGGTCCCAAGACTTTGGTAATTTTCCCGCTAATATAGCTACGGGAAACATTGGCGAGGAACAAGCAAAGGGCCGAATTCAAAATTTATTCGAAGGGCGAATAGACGAGCATCGGATATGATAGGCAATACATAGCATCCGTGATGTTCATTTCACAAGTCCTTTGTGGAATTGATTTCGGACCGCAATGTTTCGCCGTTGAATCCGAAGGATTTCTCCAACCTAACCTATCTCAACTCAAAACTTTACGTCTTGATATACTTGTCCAATAGTCTCTTCCGCTTGTTGGAATAATCGACATCTGGCATATAATCTACAAGATCGTCATATTTGATCCTCGTAATACCTCGTACTAAACATGCCTCTTCGACAGTCTGCAAAGACACCAGACGCTTCGCAGTACGAGCATAGCACTCCTTCAAAACTATAGTACACTTTGCATTGCTTATTAATTGCTTCCTCTCGACTATTAGGCTGCGTTGCGTCTTTCTAATCTGACTTGACAGCTATCTCAAACATATACGATCATGTTTATCGGTATCAATCTGACTCAAAGCATATTTTAGAACATGCGCACGATAATCCCACTGACTGTGTAGTTTCTTTTTTGCTTCGCTGCCAAAATGTTGTTTGTTTTTTTATTTCAAAGTGTTATTCGCATGCTGCTACAACAATGTTTTTGTTTAGATAATTTCCTTGGATATTATCATTCTTATCTGGCTTAGCTTTTCATTACTCCGGTGGTATTATTCCGGTGTTTTAATATCAGTCCCAATTCAAGGAAACGATTTCGGAACATTAACCCCACGTTCAGTACTTTCACACAGTCACTATGTTAAATAGCATATTAGAAGTACGTGTGAGCTACTATGAGACACTTAGAAACTATTCATCTCATTTACTGCAGGGCGGCCTCCCCGGCGTTTCTGGTCTCCTCTCTAATGCATGACAAACATCTAAGTCTTCGGGAATCCACCCCCACAAGGTTCGGATCGAAAGAAATGATGAAACTCGCTTTAGTGTGGTAATGGTACACTTCACAAGCTGCTTCCCGTACTGGTGAGACCTGCTGGCGGCGTTCAGCAATGCGTCCAAGTAACGACACACCCTTGTCTAGTACCAGGCATTGATAACGCAGGGATGCGACGCATCTTGTCTAGCCATCAAGTCGGTGTTGGAAATATTCTTCACCTGAACTACATACGAATCACTGCAGCCCGGTTGGACTCGGGGAAATAAAACCAACACCATGCATTCCACCGATCAGCTGTTGCATTCACCCTAGCAGAGTAGTTGGCGTACCCTTCGCGATCGTGTGCGTACGCATTTACGTCGTTCTATTAGGGGTGTCTCGCTTTCATCACGGCGCCTTCTAGTATCTATCATTATCTTATCTCAGAGGAACATAAACGTAGAGAAATTGACGGACACTCGAAGGTAACCAGCTCACCCGTCAAGGGCGGCCCCTTTAAAATGAAACCGCATGCAAATTTCAAACAGACAATGAGGTGAAGTCCCATTCCCGTCCCGAGTATGCCTAGTCAGCACGAGTGCTGCAATAAATTCACGGTCCGTTGTTCTCAAATTCCTCGTGTTAGGAATCACGAGGGGCCCGGGGGGGTTTTTGAGCATTGCATACCAACACCAGCTTCGTTCATTTGCCCTTCAACGAGGGACGCTTTCGAGTGTCGGCTTCGCTTGGCGCTTCACCAGGTGCACACACACGGACCCATGCAGAAATGTCCACAAATTCCATTGCGTCATGCTTGTACATGTAGGCGCTGTGCAGCGGCGTCACCGCCATTATCAGCAGAGCAGGTGGGATGGATGATGTCATGCAGGGGAAGGAATGATAAGATATTTCATCATTTGTATCCGGCTTTGAATCTCCTGCATGTTCAATCAGATATGGCGCGTATGGCGAACATCAATAGAATACATTTCGAGTGCGCTGTGTGCACTGTGATAGAGGCCTGTTCCAAAAATACAATTTGTATGTTCCGTCTGCCAGCCTAATGGCAGGCTATGTTCGTACATCGCAGCTTGTCGCATTGTTCGCGTAGTTTCTATGTTCGTAAATAGCCACACAGGGCTCGAAGAGGTTGCATGTAGTACGATCCGTAGTGTTCTACGATTCTAAGAAGGTCAAATGAGCGAGTACGATATCTATATAATAAAATAAGTATGTAGATCATTGCGAGCAACACTGATTCGGCATATCTGATCTATGCTCGAGTTTCAGGTACATCAGATCAAACATGACATAAAATATACACCATGTGCGCCTTGCGTACGGTTAAGTCACAGCTCATCAATGCTGTGAGAGGGATTGTTAAGAAGGCATAATCAGTGGAAATCTATGAATGAGCAATTCTTTTCTAGTGAATAGATTTTTAGAAGATACACTATCATACGATGGTGCTTTCACTTGTATCATCATATTCGTGTATATTACCAAGCGTAAGTTGCGTACAATTTCTTCAACGTCCACGTGCCCAAGGCGGCTAAAATCCCATGAACCGCAAAAGGTGTGGCGTTGACTTCCAACATGATATTGGTGCAGCAGGGCTTCTCTTCTAAAGTAAGCCATCTTCGCTATGGGCAGCACTGTGGAGAGAATATAAATCACTACGCTTTGCATCGGTTGACAAGTTAAGTGAGGGGATTAAGGCGCCAGCGCTGCAGAGTCTCATGAGCTGCTCCACTGTCAGACTGGGGCCAAGATTGCACGGTAGATCTCAGTCGGTATTTCGTATATTCGGTAGCCGGACTTGTCTGGCGTCTACCAGATATTACGAGTTACTACAGGACCAAGACCATTGCAACGCATTGAGCTTCGAGAGGTCACGGTGGTCGCCAACAAGCTTATCTGGGTTAGGGCTGAGATTCGGCTTCCTTGTGCGGTCGTTGCCTCGCGGACAATCCCCTGTGGGCGTCCAACTTTATCTGAACTTACCCTCACTTGGTCAGCAGTTGAAATTAAGTTCCACCGCTCGCGCCCATCAGCAAGCGTTTCCACACAATGTTCATATTCCATGTTTCGGCGTTCGGAGATATTTACGTTCTTCTCTGTGCTGTTTATCGATATCAGCATAGTCACACCCATACGCGTTTGTCCTTTGCAATATAAATAGGTCCATAAGGGGGCGGGTGGAAAAAGTGATCATCCTCGAGGTTAAGAATTACAAGGGCTTGCCGGAGAGACCCCTAACAAAACGTGAGCCTCTGCTATTCGTATATGAAATGTATCCGCGAAAGTTGACGGTGTCCCTAGCGAGATGGGGCTGATTAATCAATGCGATAAAGGCTTAGTTAGTATTTGTCTAGTACAGGTAACAATTGAGCTTAGGCTGTAATTTTTGAATATATCTTGTGCGTTTTTTCTATTCTTTGTTACTTTTTTTATTTTTGTTATTTGTTGCTACTTTTTTTGTTACTTTGTTGTTGTTATTATAGTTAATAGCTGACAATACTTTAGTGGTTATCTATGCATATACGATGCACGGCTCTCATCGTAAATCCACTATTCGAAGCACACAATCAGATTAGATATGGAATATCTTTGTGGCAACTATCCATAAAGATGCTATTTTGTTCTATTATCTGTAGATCATTGACATATCGCTTCGCCTGTGTCTTGACGACATAAGAAACTAGCAGAATATTCAACACTGCACCGGGGAAAGAACTGCTACGTGGTCCCTAAAAAGAGAGAAATGATGGAAGGCGATTATTCAAATCTTCTTCCCGGGCTCCTCCAAGTCGCGCCTGTCCAAACGAATAGCTGGCAATTTTAATTTGCATTTTGACGCCCGTCTCGCACAGAATGAGGTACGTTGAAGGCTGTTTGGATCCCAAGGCGAACAAGGGTTGTGGGATGCGAAATCGATTTTGTGACCCGGGGCGGTTTGTCTACGCCAATGTCTACGCCAACTTCACGTCGACACCTCGTCGATGTCATCTGGACTTAGATTTTGTTCGCTGATATTACTTTCTTTTCTATCGCGTTCGCGGACGTCGGGGTTGCTTTAGCCTTATCTACGTTTGATCAAAAATGCGCTCATCTGAAACAGTATTCGACAGTGTGAAAGGGTCCGGGGCTGCTTGGCGGCTTGGCGTCCGTCGGCGTTGGCGCGTTGCGATTCGGGACGCTTTCCGTCTGCCTTCGATCGACCGAACAGTCGTCGTTCATCCTTCGGTTTGGCGAGGGTAGAATGTACATAAGGCTGCCTCGTAGTTGAGACGGCTTCACGTCAATTTTTTTTTCCTTTCCTTCGACAACTACCCTCAGGGAAAGTGCATACACACCCTTGTTCGGCGCTATTTGCATTGTTCTTTTACTGAAGCCCAACATACAATTTGAAATGCCAACCCGTTGTGCATAATGACCTGTGCACGAAACGTCGACTGGAAAACCGTCTGTGTGAAAGAGAGAGAGAAAGACAGAGTTGTTAGTGTACGGGGCTATTGTATATGTTATGCACCATCGTGCCATCAAAATCCGTTACTGGTCTCTCCCAAACAATATCATAGTTCACTGGTTGTGGAGGTGCGGTCCCATGAGCAACTCGTTAATCCCGTTTTGAGTGGTTGTAACGAAAATTCAGGTTTTCGAGAATCTTCCCTATCACGATTGCATTCTGCAATTTTATCTGGTGTGCCATATAACGCAGTTTTGTCACTAGAGTGCTGAATATCCCCTTCACTTGTACTCATGCTTTCAAAATCCAATCATATTCTAGGTCACTCTTGTGACGAGGGAATTTTTCTCCAACTAATATACACTATTATATTATTATATCGCACAGATAAACTACTCCGTTTTGACCGCTTTGTAATAGAAGAAGCAGCATATCATAAGATTGTTAATTAACAGCGCTCCACAGGGATGTTTCGGCATAACTTAGCGTATTTTCTCATTATACTGAATTTCTTAGTTTGGATTTTTAGTGAGAACGTTGAAACACAAACAAGTTCACCTCATTTCCCTAATGCTTATCTATTTGGAATCTCCAACAAAAAGATATTGATGCTGCGTGAATGTCGTTAAATCACTGTTCGAATGAATATTCAAATCTTGGAACAGCGAGGTGTGTTCTGGCTACGTCACGTCGTCCACGTCCTGATCTCGATGTTGTCGTGAGACATTTGTACGACGACCATGGCGTTATCCGCCGCCTTTCCCGCTCTTCTCCGTACGCCGCTCTAATCACTATAGCTTCGTATACTAATGAGCTACTTAGGTCGAGGTCAGTGGTCGACTGTCCATGATTCTTTCGAGCCCCCAAAGTGTGTATGTTCGGAACGCCTGCCAAACTTCTTCTGTTCTTTAGCCTTGTATAATTAGAGCGCGCCTAACGAACATTACACAGCGTTCGTACGTATGCTACTGCGCACCTCTAAGAAAGAAACACACAACAATATCGAATTGTTCAATCAGCTCCTCACCAGATACCTGTATTATAAATACATACTATAAATTCAACCAACCCGATGAATCCCTGCCAGCTTAAAGTTATTAGCCAAATTGTTAGACAATGACGGACAGTGGCGGCAAATCACATAGATAATGTTGTTCTCAAAAATGTATTGCACTTTAGTTCATGTCTAACGTTGCTTATTGTTATGTTATTATACATAATGACACAGCATTGAAGTAAAAAAAAAGGTCAACTGGCAATATGGAGGCTTTGATTGATTTTTGGGGTTGCCAGCTGGGAATCGATCCTTCTGGACTCTCTCTCTCTCTCTGGTTAGCTTCTAGTACACGTATATATATATATATATATACTGCATTGTATAACAATAAAGAGTTTTGTATTCTTTGGCTCACATATACATATGTACTGTTATGCACATATGTGTATACATCACAGTGTTTCCACTCCAGGATGGGTGAGAGAACATGCAGACGAAGAGCCCACAAATGCGCAGGCCTTAGGCAGACACGTCTTCCTCAAATTGATTTCAATGTCATGGGACCAATTAGCAAGTATTCGGAAAGATGTATTAAAGGTCTTGCAAAGAGTATGGAGGCCAGTGCAAGCGATCGAAATGAGGGGGAATACTTGAGAGAACTGCTATTTTTAGCAGTATGCGGATCGAATACTGCTTTGGTAATTGGATCTACCGATTAGTTGTTACAAAGTCTATATATCCATGATAAAATATTGTTATTATAGTACACGTGCCCCGGGTACAATTGTGGCCTAGATGTTAACAGGAATAAACAATAACGATAATAATCTTATAATAATAGTAACAACAACAGCAGCAATAATAATAATAATATAATAATAATAATAATAATAATAATAATAATAATAAGAAGAAAGAAGAACACAATTTGATTATTTTACGTCTTCTCGTCAATGAACCGTCTCAACAAGTTTATCGCGTAGTGTCCTCTAAGTGGATGAAATCTTTGTTACCTCAACTTGCATTTGTCGGCATACAGTCTGTCCATGTTGCTAATTACCATTCCACTGGGCTAAGTCGTTAATGGATTTTTGTGATAACGCTTCGTGTGAGGACGAAGGCGACAAGCCTAAGCGTCAATGGTGAGTAACACGCGTAAAACATTCCAAACAAAAAAAAACCCCCTCGACGAAAAGCAATCGAATAGCATGCAAAGTTACCCGTTCGCTCTGTTCCTCGTTGCCTGGGGGCCACTCGTTGCCGAGATGTCAGCACTGAAGCAATAGAAGAAAGAATCCTCAATTGTTTCCGCGTTTGCCGAGACGTGTGAACTGCGAAGCCGATTTCTATTCGTCGTGCGACGTGGGGTATTCAACTATAGTTAATTAATGGATGATTGGCATTACACACTTGCTCTTGTGAGATACGATTGTTTCGAAAGTTCCCGCCAAGAAAATCGGGCAGTGCTGCCGCCTGGCGGTTGAATCGTCAATCACCAATTGCATAATATTCAATCATATACCATCAGTCATATGACTGGGCGATTCTCATGTTGTCAATGTAATAACGTATTAACACTTCATCTACGCATTTTGAATTTCTGTGTGGCCTGATGGCGATTTCTGTCAGACGAAAGCAAGTCCCAACTTGTCGCACGTGGATGATTCCGGTGTGGTCATCAATTTAGATTTGTCAATGTTATAAAAAAGAGAACATTGTCGGTTGTCAAATATTGTAGCTGTTTCTGTGGTGGAATTCGTCTCCACATATCGGTCCGTTTTCGAGGAAAGGTTTGGCGAGGTCCCACAACTTGATATGAACGACACGCAGAGCTTCGAAAGTAACAGAAATAGCATCGTTTAGCATCTGGGTCGTGGCAAAATATGTTGACAGCTACAGAAAGCAACCCTCGCGCCTGTGCGATCTCGTACGTTCGAAATTGGTCTTGCCAACCCAGTGACAGGCGGGCGATTGACTGATAGCACACTCCCCAGTACCCGCCAGTGTTATTGCAAATATATATAATATATATATATATATATATATATATTATATTACATGTATAATATTGTAACGAGGTCAGTGAGACAGAGGTACCGCCACACAGCGATCACCGTACACGTAGCATATCACCAACGCAATGTGCTAGTCAGGTAAGACAAACATGGCACAAACGACGAGCACCGTGCACATGGCGTGCCACTGTTGAATGTGGATTGAGATGCGGGGGACATCTCTCCACCGGCATGTGACGCTGTGATTCGTCGTAATGCTGCTGTCGCCGACGCGGCTGCCGACACCGCCGCCGCTGGGCACCAGCTGATACTAGAGGCGTATTGGTGCAACGTGGTGGACAACCACTCGGAAGAAGTACTAGATCTCTAAGAAGTACTGATAATAATTAGTGAAATATGGTCCAGCAGCTGCACTGAGGCATCGACGAGTTAATAGGCGACCTTTGACCAACAGTGATACCGAAGTGAAGTTACTGTAGTGAACATAGTAGAGACTACTCCTGAACCACAAATACGGTGTTTATGTTGATGATACTAATGATGATGAGAATAGTTGCCGGCCGCTGGTGTTGCAGACGCGATGTGTGATTGGCCAGCGGAATTACGGACACAGATTGTTGTATGATTGGTCGATGTGATTAGAGGGCGAAATGCGCCCGGTTCAGCCAGAGTGAAACAGGTAAAGGCCCCGCACGGGGTAAGTCTTGTACAGTCGTACCGTCGAACGTTAGAACGCTTGCACGTTAGCACGTTAGACGAGAGTACATCCACCGGCGTCGAGATATCCACCACAACTCTGTATCGTCCTTGCGGTAGACTAGTGCTGAGTCACCTTCGGAAGCGTAGGTAAAGTTGAGCTACCCACTCTGAGCCCACACCCCAATTACCGCTTAACAAATTAACTCCTCCCCCTCTTACCGCCTACAGTAACTTTACTTCGGTATCACTGTTGGTCAAATATAGCCCATTAATTCCTCGATGCCTCAGTGCAGCTGGTGGACCATATTTCACTAATCATTAACAGTATTTCTTAGAGATCCAGTACTTCTTCCGAGTGGCTGTCCACCATGTTGCACCAATACGCCGCCAGTATCAGCTGGTGCCCTGCGGCGGGGGCAGCAGCATTACGACCAATCACAGCATCACCTAAACTGTTTTTCGAGCTGATCCTCAGCTGTTCCCCTATCTGACAGGCCTCAGCTCTTAACCTTTAGGTATTACTATGAGGACCTGTCGGGGCCACCTTTGCTTATTCTCTGCCTTACTCGTACCTGACAAGAATCCTCCGATAAAGAAAGATGACAAAGAACTCCAAAGATTCTCCGCGTCTGACAGGATTTGAACCCAACACATACGAGTCCCTCCGGTCTAGTAGTCTAAGACGCTCACCACTAGACCATCACAGCATCACCTGCCGGTGGAGAGTTGTCCCCCCCCCATCTCAATCCACATTCAACAGTGGCACGCCAAGTGCACGGTGCTCGTCGTTTGTGCCATGTTTGTCTCACCTGACTAGCACATTGCGCTGATGATATGCTACGTGCACGGTGATCGCTGTGTGGCGGTACCTCTGTCTCACTCGGTGATCTGCCACGTGCGCGGTGATCGATGTCTGGAGGTAGGTCTGTCTCACTGACCTCGTTACAATATCAGAATTATGGCGTAACAACGAAAAATCGATGCAATCTGATATCTCGGCTTCTTGATAAAACGCATGGACAAATGGCACGAGCATTGAAAGCACCCAGATTGAGGCTTCTAAATGATAACGCTGAACGTCACCGCACCGTTGTAATCAACGAACTGGACGTTGGCCAACAACAGTCATCGATGGATTTAACCTGCATATTCATCCGGTTTAACCGCAAATGGGCAGGATACTGCTATTCACAGCCCTGGCTCCGATGTGTGAACAATCAGGGAGAGCACCGCTGTTACATACTAAAATATTATCGCTCTAATTTATTTTGTCTAAAAATTACCAAGTTCTTCGACTTACAACATAGCTCTGAACGAGCGTGGTGAAGAACACAAATTACATTCTGTTAAAATTCGATCCATGATACCATTCATTAATGATGACTATACTTCATTAGATCTACAATATCTAGGCAATTCAGTTTATCTACCAAATCTCGTATCTATCAGAGTTCTTATTAGAACTTTCGATCGGTTAGTGCACTATAATCTCCCAGGAACCCACTCGTTTTCTTCAGGGGAAATTCTCACCCCTAAATCGGTGCCACCCATGAGGGAAATCTCTGGACTCGCATGACTCATTGCGACTTACGACTAAACACCGTTTTCTTTATTTACTATTAAACGCTAATAATAATTAATAATATTATGAATAGTAACAATAATACATATGGCCACACGAGTTTCACCAATGCGGCGCGTATAACTAAATCGACCTTTTCATTTATATTTAACGAAGCTATTTTCTCGAAAAATGGTGATCCCGCGTGCAGTAGAGCAACAACGCAGGCTGGAGGCAAACTTCTCAGAACTAAGTTTGTCGCGAACAGTCAATCCAGTTGTAACCTATTTAGCCGTTGTTTGCTAAGCGAGCGTAGTTGTTTGGCAATGCCCAAGTATTTCGCCTTGCGGCAATGCAATACTTCAAGTTTTGAGCCTATTTATACTGCTTTGAAGTTTCATCATGGGACCGAACATTTCCGAAGGACATGAAGAAAGCAATCGTCGTTTGGCAACGACACGTGTTGCACTGTAACGTCAGCCTTATTTGGAATCATTGACTTGAGAGAGAGAGAGAGAAAGAACTTAAGCATTGTATGCAGTTCCTTTAATGAATCAATCAAGCTTTACCATACCTTACTTGATGAGATAAAATGAGAGAAATAATAATAAGAGGTGCAATTGTAGAACGAAGTATAAGCATTTGAGAATATACTCTAAAACCTATACCCTGTTTTATAAAGAACTACAAGACCTAGTTCCTCCCCCGTTGCCGCATAACATCTAATTTAACCGCAACCGTATTTCTGTGACATGACAGAATAGGGAGACACCATTCCGCTGTACGCAGTAACTGACCCGTAAACGAGAGAACTTGAGCATCTTCTTGAATTCGATGCTACGAATAATCAGGCGTACCTTCTACGGGACCCGTTTGTCGAAACCACTGTCAGGATATGAACGACGATCTTATTGTGTAGTGTACTCCCGTGTCTGTCTGTCTGCATCTTTCGTAAGAGCGATATTCCTGATCATACCTGGCAATTATGTCTGTTTACTGAGCATTTCCAGGACCGGAAACGCATATGTAACAGTGTGGTGTCCTAGCTTCAAAATTGTCGAGACTCGTATCTTTGAGATAGACTTAAGAGGCCAATTCCACCGGCAGCAAGCTACAAAAATACATAGGCGACCTGAAGAACGCTGTAATTGCGGACGTGTCGTCCCATCATTTTGCCCTGATCCGAATACATACATTTTCTCGAAAGAAGAAAGTGATCAGTTCGTGCTGATAATTCGGGCTGACTCTCAGCCAACTTTTAACGCCCACGATACTGCTTTTGCATTGCTTTATTATAATAGACAGACCCCTGAACGCAACTGTGCAATGGTGGGGATTGAACCCGTGCACCTACGCGCTTTCTCCGATTGCACTCCACCGACCTCGACAAATGCTCCCATTTCAAGTCTGTCTACTATCGCCATTTTCGCCATTGACCCGCTGTGTGCTTGCCTGGGCTGGTCATCCATCCGTCCGTCATGGGTTAGGAAGCAGATCACATGGTCCAGCCGAAGAAACGGCTCTGTCTATTCTATCTTTTTAAGCTCACATCCATTGTAGACAATCTCCCGTGAGCCTAACTAATCTCGGTCACTTATCTACGAAGCTTAGCGAACAGAACCCAGTACAGGCAGAACGACACTCCTTCCTTAGCCTCTTCACTTCGTCCCATGTACCTTGCGAATCTAATTGCTTGTACTCTGAGCTACCATAGCATGTTACGTACGCATGGGCTCCTTGCTAGCGCCACTGTACTTTGACCACTCTCGCTCGCTTACAGCAGCGGCGTTGATTACTCTCCAGGGGGATCTTAACCTCTTTTTTATCCTTAGCGACACCGGGACAGCACCTCCTCAAGAGCCACTAGTAAACGGAAGTTGGCCCATCCCAGTGTAAGTGCCTTAGCTGAGCATTGAAATGCCTCTCGAGGGGGCGGTGACTACAGAGAACGCGCACACTTGGCGGATGTGCTCCCTTTAGAAGATAATTTGAACTTCTTCCCTTACTGCAAGCGTGTTATCGCAGCTAGCAAGGTAACATCAGACATGCCCAAAATGTCATTTTTGCTAGGCATCTATTAATACATCCATGTCGATGCCATCGCA
This sequence comes from Stratiolaelaps scimitus, assembly GCA_019614645.1. Classification (NCBI taxonomy): domain Eukaryota; kingdom Metazoa; phylum Arthropoda; class Arachnida; order Mesostigmata; family Laelapidae; genus Stratiolaelaps; species Stratiolaelaps scimitus. The sequence goes on along the minus strand of JABWDB010000018.1, from coordinate 774,295 downwards.
GAGGGATGGCGATAAAATTCCGATACACGACGATATATAGTGGCATTCATGCAAGCAAACACTATTATAAGGTCAACTCACATAATCAGGGACTCAATCATCAGGGACGATCTAATATAGGGTAGGCGCTGCCTTCTCGACTTCTATTAAAATAGTAGTTGCTCGGTTCTACCGGACAAAGTTGCATGCTTTTTCCATTTTTGTAAATGTCATTATTCCCAGTTTTATATCCGCATGTCTGTTCGACGCCAAAGTGGACATAAGCCTGCGTACGTGATCTACCCTCTTTGCCTTAGTACGAATAGGTATACTGATACAGATTATCTATTTATTCTTTGATAAATATGCGCTTTGCTGTACCAATGCTGAAGCGTTACGGATATCCGATTTCGTTGTCTGCTGTGAGAGAGCTCGTGCGACCCTTGCTTTTTGGCTGCTCAAGAATCGGGCCTCGGTAGTTAAGTATGCTCTTCGTGATATATGTCGTGTCATAAGATGACGTGGGCACTGATTGCTTCAGCAGTGCATTGCCTTCCTCGTTGACGTTCGCCTTTGACATAGGATGCGGGCATCAATGACGCCGTAGCAGTCGGAGGACATCGAAGCGGTCATCACTGGCATTGATAGTCCTTCTCCCCAAACAGGCAGATCAAATATGCACCGATCTCGAGGGTAACTCAACTTGCTCCCATAGTTGCGACCGATAATATTAAGGATAATGGATGATCGATAGGCTACTCACCTCGGCTGGCAGGAGAACTCGAATTATGTCATCTATACAGTGTGACGTGACGTAACGGGAAACGACGTTGAGAAAAGTTGCACAACCCATCGTGGGTGTACATTGCAAAGTGCTCAAAAAGAACTCACATAGTTGAGAGTTTCTTTTCAACAAACACGTTAAAACCGCACAGATACACTATCTATCTATAAATCGGGAAGGGTGGTGCTGTTGAACACCGTCAACAGTCCCACAAGTGTTGACATACGTTAGCAGGCCCCCATAAAACAAAATATTATAGATACGCTATTTACAATGTTGAAAAATAATTGGAACCTACCATATTTTTACTTAAACTTTCCGAACCCATACATAATATATATATATGTATATATATATACCGACGTAAGCAAGCCCGTAGCCTATGTTGATGTATCCTATGTTGTAGGTTAGGCGGCGGGCGAGTGTACTCGAGAGGTACACATAATTATTTTTGACGATACCTCGGCACGATTTGTTGTGGGTGCGTTTTCTTAATTACACACGCCATATTTCGCCTGATTTTGAGGTTTCCTCTGTTTGAAGAAGTATATTCTTTTGTGCCAATCTTTAATTCTACCAGATGAGACATACGATATATATATATATATATATATATAAGCATAGTATGTTCACTGATGTCGTACTGAGTTTGGCATGTCCATATATTACCAAAACAAATTTTCCTACTTTACTGGGTCCTGGGAAGAAATTTTACAACGGGCTTCCGAAGATGCAATGTTTCTAGCAACCAAAGGGTTCCTTTTAACTTTGCTGATATTCGAGTTTTTAATGAGCTTATTAACCTCCGCAAATGTGAATGGTCAATAGATCTAACTCTACAAACTGTCGCCCATAATCAACAGTACCTCATTCATATCAGTGAGACTATCTCGTTCATATCATTAGCCGTACCATCTCGTCAGTCGATCGCGCATCGGTTCGTATATTTGTTGTGCTCCATGGCTGAAGCTCCACGATCAGGCTATGCCGAGAGTGTGGACATAATAGTTATCTTCGTAACCTGCAAATTCCTAAGTTGCATAGCTTCTATCGGTGTTAGACGGTCAAATGACGGCAAAAAAAAAAACACACAACGAATAAATTACATGGTCTCCTCATCGCCAGCCTCCAGTCGAAAGGTTGTTAGGTAGAGTAGGCTGCTGCTCTGATCTGGATTTGCGCGTCGGACGAGCGAGCCGCGCCTTCGTGGTCTCGCGATGCTGTTGTATCAGCAATGCCATTATACAATGCGTTCGGTACACATTTCAGGGTGCTCAGGGAGGATTTGTAAGCCCCCCGCGGATGTCTAAGCTCCGCCGCCAGCGTTCCAATGTCTGACCGCGCTGCCGCGACTACTCTTACTGCCTGCTTCAATTTCAACGGGCGGGGGGGCTGGGGGGGCTGGGGGGTGGGGTGGGGTAAGGGCTGGCAAACATGTATAATTGTATCTAACATGGATGGCAGGCGTGTACGTCGTGTCGTCGCGGCCCCGTCTCGTCCTCTAGCGAAAAGCAATATTTCCCAAGGGGCTGTATGTTGCGTGTTGTATTTCGTGTAGATCATGGGTTCGGCGAGGGAACGGCAGAGATCAAGCCCGACACTGCAATTTGCAGACTCCCCAAACGCTCAGTGTAGGCTGGTGGGATGCTGCCGTCGAAATCAGTCAGACCAGACCGTCTGTCTGCCTCAATGGCTGGCTGTCGGGTTCCCCCCGCCTCCGCTCATGCATGCTTTAGCGGTTTTTGTTTGCACACGAATGGGTGGGGCCGACTAATTTCGCATTATATAAACATCAGTCAACTCTGCCAAGTTATTATTAAGTGGAACTACCAACATTGAAAACGTCGTTCATACGCCCAGTGATACAGGGAGAGTTAGTGCTGCGTCCCGCCTTCCAACTTGAATAGAGAACAAAGGCTGATTCGAGATGTGGCAAGGGCGGTTATGGCGTCTGGATATACAACACTTGGCATTGAATAATGCTTGTAAAGGTACCACTAATACGAATCTTACAAATCATGATGACGCTGCTCTGATCTTTTTGTGACGTCTGAGGTTCTTGCGTTCTTTGTTGCGACCTACAGCGCAGATCGAACGACCTTAAACAGAGTAATTGAGCTACCCGTGGCTCCGTGGCCAAGTGGCAAGGCGTCTGTCTTGTAAACAGAAGATCGTGGGTTCGAACCCCGCCGGGGCCTTCAATCTTTTTATGGATCTTCACCCCATCCCCGAGTTTCAGTGGCTTAAGAAGCCCTAATTTCGACGCTAACTAGTTCATGCACTCTGCGCGTTGCTCTTATCTGAAGCATGAATGAATGACCAATGCAGAAGGAGTAATTGATACAATATTGTCAGACGCACCCAACGAAGTGGACCGATAGGATCGCGATTGGGTTTGGGATGAACTGTTAAGAAACTTCCATTTCTTGGATGAATATAACATTATTTCGCATTCAAACAAGTCCACAGACAAGATGATAACACATCATCTGTCGTACCGATCGAGGTCGATACGACATTTTGTAGGGGACCACTAACTTCCCAAAACACTAAGCTTAATACATAATATATTCATCATGATGATAAGGGGGATGGCTGTGATTGATTATCACTAAATTATATATATATATATATATGCCCATTCCCCTTGCTGTGAGGCAAAGAGACTATATAAATTATAAATAAATATTACGGTTTACGAAGAAAAGACAACAAACGTTTTTTCCCATGGTTAAAGAATGGCAATATTTCACTTTTGTGACGATTCGATTTAAGCCATCTAATTGTCAAATTAATCAAACTTAGTTTCAAATAGCGCTCAGGTTTTTTAGTCCTACAGCTGTCGCGTGTCGTCGACTTCACTTGAATCACATCGACCGCGCAATGACTTTCTCGAGGTTTTGTAGGATTGTTACATTCTATGTACAAGATGCCGGCGGCTCTGCTCTAAGCACGCGATTCTCACCTAACCTATCCATGTGACATAGTTCTACCCATTGCGAGGTATTCTATTACTTATATATTATTTCGTTTAGTTTTCTATTTTAGAAACTTTAGAACACATATTTCTAAGTATTCAGTCGTCTGGAGAAATAGCATCGCGGCTTGGCTGTCATGGCTCTCGGTGCGTTCGTGTACATATTCTATATATATATATATATGTGTGTGTGTGTGTATATACATGTGTGTTAAGGAACATTAGTTAGCAATTCGCATAATTTCTATTGCAAACGATTCTCGCTGGAGTTATGCAAGCTGCCATTGGTTTTAACTGAGACGTTATCTAGGTCATTCTGGCTAGGTTCACGAATGTCCTGAACAACTTATGCCCTTGTACGCCAACGTAAGTCTCCGAGCACAACAAACATAAATTTACATACGAATAAGTCAATAAGAAATTCCGTGGGTTTCTCAAGATATTTTCTCATTTGGTTCAGTGCATTCAAATAATGTCACAATTTTACTGTAACACCACCCTGATAGCATTAAACCTGATAAAGGACTTCGAATAGACGTGTTAGATTTGAAGGATTACAGTGGAAATACTACCTGTGTGCTACCAAAGACATCGTTCGTTAAGGTTGATTCCTATTACCCATATATGTAATAAGGTGATTTAATTAAGATACGACGACCACCATGCATTTTTAGAAGTTAGTTAAAATAATAAAATCCCTCAAAGAACTTTTGTCGTACCTTAGGACGTTTGATGATCTATTGTCAGAAGCATGTCGATAGGGTAGGTACAGCAAAAAGGTGAGTTATGTTGCACTGATTTTATAATGGTGTCTTTGTGTGCCAGCAAGGCTGTTGTTCCTTCGTACGATATACAGCATACTGTGGCTTTGACGTATAGGATCGAGTCAGTTTGATCAACCGTTTGCGACGTAAGAAAGCCACTAAGTTTCAATTTTCTCAGATAACACGCCCTAGTCATCTTACCAGGTTATACCTCTCGGATGAACATGCAGTTGTTTGTGAAGCTTCACATAGAACGAATTTGCAGGGGAATAAGGATTAGCTATAGCTTGCATTTTCCTTAATGTCCTTGAATGTTTTCGAACACACGATGTATAATATATTCATATAGTTCCTTTCTTGCGTTCTTTCTCCGACGAAGATTCCCACTGAAGAAAAAGTACTCTTCCCCTATCTAGTTAGTGCTAATTGCCGATATCATGGTGGGTTCATGATCGGACAGTGTGTGACGTGTGGCATCGTTATCCTCGGGATCTCTTTCATCGCGAAGATCCTCCTCAATACTGGTGTCGGCCGCGATTAAAGCCATCGTACTCACGACGCTTTCCCTACCCATTGAAAATGAGAAAAAGCACAGCATCGAAGTTAAACGTTGTATTGTAAATATATATATGTGTCTTTCGGAGGTGTTTCTAAAACGGTCCGTTGAGTGATAATGTATTTGTCGCATATCATATCACTGCTGAGTACGTCTATTCACTGTTGGCTGCACTCGGCAGAGTACGCCACGCGGAGTGTCAGCAAAAAATTCTGATTAAAACAAAACATACAAAAAAAAAAGCAAGCAAGGATGAATCAAATCCGAGCTTTCTAAACGCGAGTCCACCTATGACCATGGAGTTATTTCAAAAGGGGTCACTGGTTAGCCACATGGAACTGATTTAGCCTGAATTAAATTATCTGACAAAGGTTGAATTCTAGGCAGCGACGGTCCGCTAATCTTCACATTGTTCAGGTGTTGACACTACGCAAAAACATTTACTAGGCGATGAACGTTTCAAATTGGACAGATGGCTGCGAACTATTTTGGGAACATTGGGCATGTGTACATATGCTATATAATTTCCTCTGTAATTATCTATTTCCAATACAATACAAAGTTTTGGTCTACTGACTGAACTGCACTTTTTGTTTTTACAACGTTTGAGTTCTCCATAGGGATATCATTGTTATTTGTCATGTGAGCAATTATTTAGTCACATAAATATGTAATGAACGTTTAAAAAATGTCCGGCGAACATCCTAAGTAAGAACCGAGGGGCTGAAGTGCACCAGTGTTATCGACAATATTTACCTGCGGAGACCGCGTCCACTTATGGCTGAATGTTTCGATAAGGCACTACCGGCATTGTTCCTCAGGGCAGCATTGCCACTTGACACGCTATTGTGCCGGTTCGTTGACCTAACGGAGCGTACGGTCACACGATCGTCCTCGACCACTCGATCGGAACCAGCCTTCGAAATACCAGAGTCCGAGTCAACCTCTGCATCCTCATCGGCTTCAGCCAATGTACGCAACTCGCCCATCTGTTATATAAACACCCGAACGAGAAGACATGTTCAGCGAACTATTCGCCTCCAATAATCAGCAAAGTGTGCTTGAATCACACGCACACACGGAATTAGGTTTCTATCGTGAGTATATTTTACGGACTACAACGGTTGGGCCTGGCCTGGTCCGGACAAGGGTCCCATCTCAGTAGGGCTGTGCCAGCATGTTGTCGTTTAAAAACACTCTCTACTTTTAATGTCCATCGATAAAAGAAAAATGTGTGCTGACTGTCACAAAAGAGCTCTAAGGTGGGTTTATATTTGGAGCTCGCAAATATGCAGACTTGGACGCACTCTAAGTAGGTTAAGGTAGGTCTAAGTAGGTTAAGGAGATAAATAGGTAAATTCGGATGAAATAGTCGAGTAATCGTCAAAATCTGTGAACATGTACTCGCCTCACTATCTGAGGCCATGAATTCTAGTGAAGTTTGTCTCAGTGTTGCTATCGAAGATCGGCGAGAATCCATCATCTTATTGCTTCCCATAAACGCATTGCTCTGCACGGATGATCTGAAAAGTAATGTTTTTGCAAATATTACATTACTTTGAGTTAAATGTTCTGACAATGTTCATGTTGCTGCTTGGATGGCAGTAGAATCCCTTCAACTTTTGAGAAGAAGGAGAATTTAGTAATAAAAATTACTACTGAATAAGTCATCGGATTGTCGACCCAGGCAAACCTTCTAGGTAGAACTTCAACAGGAGTGTGCTTATCCTGTCCGATGTCTACATCTATGGAGCTCCTTTCCGTAGCTGGCTCCTCGTCCATGCCTCGTGCGGAAGCTCCATCCGGATCGCGACAGAAGCTACATCTCCACGTAAGAATGAGATACCCCAGGTAGACGATGCCAGACACTAGAACGTACCCCATGAGAAAGTATAACATCCAGACCACCTTCAAACATAATCGCATATATACACAAGCATACGTAGAAATTATGCAAAACTGTCGTTAGATGACGAAATTTATATATATATATATAGGTAGATTTTCCAGTTAATTTATGGAATTATGTTAACTTGTAACAGGATCTCAATGTATTATACCTTGGCAGCGCGGTCTTGTTGAACGACAATAAAAGCAAAGACATCATCACCAGAGAATCTCGCTAGATGTGTAGTAGGCGAAGTATTCAAGCCCAAGTTGGGAGTTACACCTCCAATAGTTGTAAACACCAAATAACCTGGAGACACAGATAAACGAATAGGTAGTCAGTTCAAATATCATCTACAAGTATTTTTAATGGGAGTATCATAGGTGAATTTTCGCTAGATTTTGAGCTATGTCTCAAACCCTATATTTTTGACTCAAGGAAGGAGTCGATACATTCGACTTGGCAACATACAAATAACCTCAGCCCCCTGATTATATATGCAAACGACGATTTCTATTTATATTCTCTATTTTACCACTTCTTTCATCGTGCTTGACATACTGCACATACACAGGGCATACTAAAGACACATCAATTTATCTCTGCTCATCAACATTGTGAGCGCACACACACACACGCAGCCGCAGATAGAGACACACCATGTATGTTGTATATATATATATATAGCGCATACGAAGTCGCTCAACCTTGACATCGTTCCCAGTAGCGTCGGTGTGCATTTGCGGAACGCCCTACGGATCATCTAGGACAGTACAGTTAAAAGTCATTTACTACTTAGAACGAACGCGCAGTCGACAACGCTCACAAATATGGCTACTATGCAAATAAATATGTATGATGGAGAACATACACACTCCAGTCAACTGCACTGCCCGGTACTTGGCCTTGCCAACAACTTTTGCCTTTTGTATAATCGTCACACTCGACCAGTTCCAAGCCCGCGTGCGCAACGGTGTACACCTCGAAAGATAAAATCAACGCGGGGTCAACCCAATTTTGAGCTCTTTCTCTCCCGGCTGCCAATTTCAGCGACAGCAGCAATATCCCCTAAATATGTTCTGCCGCACAAGTGACACCACATAGGCACATGGTCTAGGCACGGTCAAATAAGGTACTATGATCGCTGGACCGCAGCCACTCGCCTGTGTCAGTCACCCGGCGCTATCACGGGTCACGTATGCCCTGGCTGTGCGGTCTCCAGGTCAAGGCTTCACCGACCCCGTTCCCGCTAGGCGAAACTATACGCGATCTGTATTCGGCTATATGCGGCGGCCAGACGCATTTCCTACTTAAAGCTGGCCCGATTTTTTCCCGTAGATTTGGCGACAATTTATTGACCGAAATAGCACTCCTCCCTCGCTCGCTGCTGTTCAGTCTTAGCGAACGTATTCGATGTGCTCGACGGTGGGCAGAACACTGTGTACTGGTTGACGAGTTTGTTACTGCTTGTATCGAGTACTCGCATCGTGACTACAATAGCTGGGTATCTGTTGGACGCCGCGTCTCTAACTTCACAACGGAAGTTATCTATATATTGAAATCTTCTATTGTGATGTTGTTACAGTAACTTGTGAGGCTTTTTGATCTTTGACACAATTCAAGCCGAACATGTGGTACTTTCAGACGTTCTACACTAAAACAGTCCATGCAAGGTACTTGAATTGTAGACGTCGTAAGTCCAATAGGCTACTTCGTTAAGATCGACAGAGGCTGTTTTCTCGTGTTTGACCTATTTTTGGCTACTTGATGAGGTTTGATGAGGCCTCAAGTGGATGCCCTGTAGCACTTGAGGCAGGACAGAAGAAAAACGATAACTTTACGGCGAGAGAATGGGCAACTCTCCTTGAAATACAGACCGCGCATGATTGCAAGATCTACAGTGGCATTCCCCAAAAGGGAGAAAATAAAATAAAAGCAAATTTAGAATACCATGAAATTATACGAGAACGTAGTCGACGAAAACTGATTTTGTCAGCTATTTCGCCAACCAGCGAAGGATCCACAAGGGTAGTTAGCGTGACTGGTCAGAGTTCCGCATCGATTATTATTGCTGATGAATAACAATTAGGAGCAGAAGATGAGACACCAAACATGCCCAGACGCTCTTAATATCATCGTAGAGTCATGTTCAAAAACCAATGTTCATTTATATAATAGTAGAACTTTTACGAAATGGATGGTCCACAAGTGCACGACTGTACGATACTTTTTCAGCCAGTTGCATCGTTTTGAAGACCACTCGGATAATACAACTTTGTTCTCTCGACTCTTTCGCAAGCTTCCCTAATCTTATCATGAGACAAGGTAAAACTGCACCCAATCACCTATTTCAATGCCTATATACAATAACCCTACGAACTCTCTTTCGTCGACATGAATCAAGTGCATCCTAATAATGTAGGCTCTTACCGTAGAAGAGGGCAGTCATAAACGAAACGCCATGGGTAACTGCCCCGAAAGTGGCTCCGAATACAGCATAAAGCAGGAAGAACAGGCAGAGCGTCCAAACTGGCAGAACTAAATCGCCACGCACAAGTCGAAAGTAGTCATCGACATTTTCCGGTTGCACCAGGACGTTTCGCTCAGAGGCAACCAGCTCGTCAATGATTGATATCGGATTAGGCGTAGCGGAGGAACCTGAATGGAATATGCATAGTTCACGTTAGAGAGATTGGGTTATATCATGGTTGTGGACATGCTTCGTGAACGCAGGCATAGCAACAATGATGAGAATTGGCTAATGTTATCACATTGTAAAAATATCTGAATGCGGGGCTGGGGTATCTTAACTTAGCCACTTTGTTCTAGAGTAACTTCAAACTTTGTCACAAAATAACGTATACAAAACAGGCAAAATGGCCTTCTGTTGTTCTGCTGTTGTTCCGTAGCAACGAGTATGCGCGTATGTATGTTATTTGAATTGCTAATTTGCCACCACTATCACACGGCATGACGAATACATGCCTACCGGACGGCGAAGTTTCTCCGCAATAGCGCTTATTATCGCACTACGTGTTTACCTGATGCGTTCTTCGCATTGAGCTCGGGCGTGACACTACGTCGCCTGTTGAAACGAGCAAGTAGCCTCTTAAATAGCGAGGTGTCGGCCCGACCCACGGGAGTCATTCCACAGCAGCACGTGTGTAGACACAGCATTATCCAGAACTGAGCCATTGATCGTCCCATCAGGATAACCCAGGTCAATAGAAGCGGTATCCCAATGGCCGTGTAGATCAGAACAACTAGCTGGGCCAAGGTGGGTAATCGTAATAGATTGCCTGACGCTGTCCGAGCCCATGAGGAAATCAGAGAATCAGCAAGACGTATTCGTTAATACTATTGTCTAATTGATAAAATGAGAGTTAATTATTTAGCAGTATTACAGTGATGTGATGCTTTTATGGTACATGGCAGAAGTGGCCATCGAGGGAATTCATGCAAATGCATGCAGTATCTACTGTACAGACTGTTCGTTAGGCTACGCAATCCTATGAAAGACTAACCAAGATAGACGCTTTCGAACGGACTCGTTTCGTGCAATTTTTCCTTTAGAAAAGAATCCTTCATATATATATATATATATATATATATATATATATATATATATATATATATATATATGAGTTGCAAAGGGAGTCTGTGTGATCTCTTGTAAATGTGTATACCAGTTGCAGTGAGGAGTGAGAGAGTGAAGTAGAGTGAATTCTCGAAGTCCGTCCCTCGAAAATCCTTTCGGACGATCCCTGCGTCCCGTGTACTCAGGAGAAGCTCATCGACTGGACTCAGGACTCGGCTGCGTTCCAGTTCGTGCTCATATGTCTGAAGTAGCCTGTGCAGCAAGGACATAAGAATATGCAAGTCAAGGACAGCTGCAATATATCTAGAATACGAAGGCATATAAGTTGAGCGTGGAACGCCGGTAGACAACGGGGTCGAAAATAGACACAAGATGGCACATACACCCTCTAAATATAGTGAATGTCTTTGATGATAGCTTCGCAGTGCAAAATTGTGCTCAAAATTTGTACCCAACGGACAAACGAGTTTCGAAAAACACAAGCAACATTTGCGGATCCTCGAGATCCGTCTCGGCCGAGATTCGCAGGCTAGACAGCATTAAGCTCCGGTGACGTTTCATTGAGAAAAAAGTTGACTTTTCCACAAAAGTCAATAGCTTTGGGCCTTAGAGAAAGAAATGGAACAAAGAAAACTGCCCGCGTGCACCAAATCGAGGCTCTATTTACATCTATGAAAGATACCATATCGTAAAGTCAGCTGTCCCATGGCCTTGGGCAATTATCAAAGTGCTAATTTGTTTAGTGTACATTTTCCTGCCTCCTACTTGATTGACGTGACGCCAATATGCTCGTATTCTCTTTCCCATCTGTTTCGGTATGGCTGGATCCAACCATATCAGGCAACTTAAAGCTGAGAAACATCGAACGACAATGTTCCAAGATACCAATTTAACGAAAACAATAACAGGTACCAATTATTGCAATTGTCGTTTGAAACAACATTAAGTCTATTGTAACTAAAAAACGCAGCCACCAGTTGCACAGTCAATGGACCACTAATCCGAAGCCATATTGAATTAATGGTTGATCGATAATTATCGATCTTTCTGACGAGTTCGGCCTGTGCGCTGTTAGCTGCTGCTCTGTCCTGCGCCTAATTAACGTTAGTCAGAGATGTTCGACATTCGCGCGTATGTTTGTATACATGCTGGGTGCTGCTCTGTCATAACTGTGTCCATATTTAACTAATGTCGATCGGAAGTCTGCACGATCCAACTTTGCCCGATAGGACTCTGGACGATATACAACCGTCAATAGGGCAAAATGCATAATTTTTCCACATGTTTAAGTTTTAATAGTCAATAGCGTTATATTCATATTAATGTATTCATATTAATTAATTCAAATTTTATGTATTCAAGAATGTACGATGTGGCTCTGAGCCACTTTTCGTTGGACACCAGTATTGAAATTGCCGTATTTCCGAGGAATAGTTGGCTTGGAAGTGAACAAGTGTTGTTCAAAATGTTTGACCTCGTACCGATGAAGGAAACTTAGAATCGTAGCCACAACGGGATAGCTACGAAGCTGTTAATGTTTACACTGATTTGTCAAGGTTGAAGCTCGTTAGTGTAACAACAACTGCAGCAGCTGCAAATGCAAGCTGTGCAAAATCGGAATTATTGACGATACATAAAAATGTAACTTAACGTTTGGAACTGTCGGGAACTCTGTTAAATATACATCCGCAGAGTTCAGTTCAAACTCGCTCGCCGCTGGGTTAAATCCATTAAGAAGGTTTTAATTATTCATCGATACGATAAATGGCAATCCGGCGTGCAAATCTTTTATGCAGCAATATTTCATCTTTTAGGTTGGTGCGGGAGTGGGAACCACTTAAGATATCTTTATGGTAATTAGTGCGACTTCACGGTCGAGCCCGGTGATATGGTGTATTCGTGCGCGGCTGCCCAGCAGCCGGAGGTGCAACACATAGGTGCACACAAGGGACCGATTCCCACCGTTGAACATTTGCATTGTCGCTCGGCTGAAGCCAACCCGAAATCAATTTATTCTAGATAGTATGACATGTTTACGTAGACCAGCCGATAATGTGTGCCAAATCAAGATATATATATATATATATATATACGTTTCAGGAGATAAAAAGCTTCCTTTATAGCGACCTGTGAGCGTTGCTGAAAAGTTCTCGGTCGCTACATTCACTTCTTAGTTGTGGACAGAAGACTCGGTCCTCTTGGTCACTTCTTTTTGTGTCAGTTACGAGGCATCCTCCTCTTTTTTCTATCCATAAAGCATTGGCCTATAACCATGAAGTGGCAATCAAGATGACAGATGTCTATATCTAACTTTAAATAGGTGTGGCTTCGCAGGTCTGCTGTCGTTATCATTATGTTGTGTCTATTTTGAGACGGGGACTTACGACATCTTTGTCTTCCTATTGGGACCACTGGATGCGTCACACAGAACACAACCTTTGCGGAATTTTGTTAATGGTCGCCCTGTTTCAAATTGCATTGCCCAAATTACTGGCCCTCTCGGTGCATTATCAGGTTGTAGTATGTGGCTAATGTGGATCGTTACTATAATAGACCACGCTTAGGAGAAACTTGTGTCTTGCGACGAATGGACTCGAACTAACTGAATACACCTCTTTCAAGTTTCCATGAAAGTGTATTGTATAACAAACACACCTGCAGGAACAATATATATAGTATGCAGGTAAGTGACCTATGGAGGTTCATAAATTTCATCGTAAATAGCTCATCTGACCTGAAAAAAATGCAGTTTCGCTTGAAATATACTATACATCCGCGCTGCACAAATGACCAAGACTCAGTTGACTATGACGATGTAACAGCTGTTATGCAAACACATTCATCTTCAGTTGATTTTTACTTCATTCTAGTTTACCACATTGTATTTATCGATTGAGACAATTTCGAGTTTGCTGTGCCGAAAATGCCAAATTTTAGTTGCTACGATTTCCCGATTTCCTAAAGTTCCAACATTGATATGCATAGTAGAGCAGTTGCTGTAAAAGTTGGTTCTAGTACCACCATTAACACCATAAAAACTTGTTTCTTTTTGCCAAATATTGTTTTTAATTAATTTACTTATTCTGAAGAAGTGAAATGGCAGGAGAATGCTCCTCATTTTAACCCTCGCCACGATGGAGTCACAGAGTCAACATGGTTTGCCAATGGGATTCAGGTAGTATCTCGTATACTATCTTGCGTTGGGCTGTTTGCTGGCACGGGTGCGATTCGTGTTGAGGGCTAGAAGTTATAAAAAAATACTTTCTGTCGTATCTTTTCCCATATGATACGGCAGTGCCAATCAATTGCATCTTAATAGTTAGAATTGTATCGGGACAGAGTTGGTTTACAGAATATAGCTAATGATAACCTACTTCCGTTTTAAATCGCTCTTGTTGCCTGGTGTGACTTACGTAAGCGATTAGAGGACCTTTATATACGACATACGACATGTCATCTATAAACAAAATGTAAGGTAAGAGGAATAAAAGCGTCGCTTATTGTAAATTCCCGATGCAGTCAACGAGTTGTTCATGGGCTTACAGATATATTTTTCAAACATTTTGTCCCGACGGAGTGCACACGAAATCGACCTTTTTGTTTCATAGGTCGGTCGAGTCACCTTTCGAATTAAGTGTCGTTACGCAGACATGTCAAACGATACGCGGTAAGGTGTCGCACTGCAGGCAGAGGCGCTAAGGCGGTGAATTAAGAGCGTTGTTAACAAGAACCTGCATCATTTATTTAGCACTCCTGGTACATCATACATGCACCTCGTCCTTGAGCCTCTTGTGTTTCTGAACATTTGGAAAAGCGCTCAGATGGGGAGATTTGGAGAGCCTTTCCGGCGGACGACAAGAATGAAAAGCGATATGGTGCGAAACGTGTTGCTTATGATTTACAAACTGCCGCAAAGTGCTTGTGAAGTATTCGAATTCAGTGATCTTTGCTGAATCGGTTGTATCATTTTGTAAAGGTGCATCTGGGACTAGTCGGTAGTTGACCGCTGTTTCGATTTATACCCTGTTTCTCTGGAAACAGATTTCCAAAAATCGTTCACTGAATCACACGAAGAATCATAATCTATAGTAATGAGTTCCACGAGTAGATGTCAAGAGTCGTTTAACTTTCTTCTGTTACGTTTGGTAATCGTTTTAAAGATCATCTCTGGATCTCTTATCTCGCATAGAGAAAAGGTTTGGACATCGAGATCCACAAGATCGAGGAAGGCTGCTTTTTGCCCAGGGGACACGTGGTGCAGGACAGGCGTTAGAGGGGACGCTTAAAAGTAATCAGGCTTTGTCTGTCAATGAATTGTTGCCTTGCCGCTATCGGCTGACAAGTGCATATGACAATTTTGTCTCATGCCCTACGACAAATAGCAACGACAGTGTCGTAAGCGCCCTGTATGCGAATATTCTACGAATCATTTGCGATGGTTTATGCGAGTAGGTGTTATTATACGTTGAATAATGTTATTTGTACGTGGTAGCGTATGCAGGTCAAAAGATAATTTGAGAAAACAATCAGAAATCGCTAAGTGGAGCCGCCTTTGTTTGTCAGAGAGAGGGTCTAGTGACTTTGGTAATTAACATACTTGAAACAAACTGTCCTCTGAAGTTTGATCAGGATTGAGTAAATTAATGAAAGCAGTCCTCTGACAACAAAGCCTGAATCGTTTCGTGAGCATTCAGGCTCGGGCAAGCTATTGTGTAACGGAACTGTAATTTATATTTAGACCAGTCGTGACCACTCCCGCAGCATCTAACGAGACGTAAGGGAAAGATACCCGTAATTACAACCCTGACCATCTTTTTGCTACATATCTCTCCTGTTTATTTTAAGGATTAGAATAATACTCCTCAGCTTTCCCGATCAATGCGTGCATTTGAGCTCGTTGAAATCGAAGGTGTCAAGCAAATAGCCATTGCCCTCAAACTGTTTTTTTTTTAAATAACTCTAATATTCAGCCAAAATTGTTGTTGACTAAAAATTACCTGTATGGGTACACTATGGACACTAGCAGGTCAATTGACACTGCTCGATCAAATATGAACATCACTCGGTGTTTCTGTAAAATAAATTAATTACTACGTACTGAGTGTATATATATATATATATATATCTTTACAGCTGATACTGACCTTGCAATCATCTGAGCCACTTTGTCAGACTCGGAGTTCGCTTGCAGTTCGGCGACCAACAGAGTCGCGGTGTCGTTTCTAATCCTAGCCACTTTATCCCGCACATATAGCTCCTGTGTTGAAGGCGCCAAAATTACTACGAATATGGCCGCCCCAGTTACAGCGTACAGTATGATCATCACTGATAGAGCAACCCGCAGAAATAGCGGTTTTACCCACGGACAGTGGCGTACAGAGTTCACAAAGTGTGCGACGCCAGCCATTGGAAGATTATTGTCGGAACCTAAGCACTTAAGGAAAAACTGAACTAACCACAACTAGCTACACTAAAATGACTTGGCGCGGGTGATTGTTACGCGCCCGTACAGTCGTTACGGAAAAACGCTAGGCACCACATAGATAGAATGACAGTTCACTTGGAAGGATACTGCAGAGACGCGTCGTTCGATCTTCAAGTAGATTTTTTAGTCTTGATGCTCACGCTGGTCCCGTTCATCGAGTGCGAAGAATCTTGTAACAACTTTGCGCAGAAGTCCGATAATCAGGCCAACCGCAATTCCTTTAACGAGCATCGAGCAGATGTCGCTCCTGTCAACCAACACGTTCCAAAGGTTCCAGAGCTCATCGGTAGTCATGTTGTACAACGCCGAGAAGCTTAAGTCCTTTGTCGTCACCGTATACTGGGCATTGTCAGTCATGCTATTAACACGGTCGTGCCCTGAAATGTCAACAGCAATTATCAGACTTTGCAATTAAATTGTCAGAAGGCCACCGAGGGCCGATAATAGACAACCATAATATAGCTAACGTTTTTGATGCGATTTCAGTACGAATGGATGTGAAAATCTATTCAATCTCTGCTTGTCTAAACGGCCGGAGGTAGCAGATACGAGCCTCGTGAACAATAAACACGTGCATTTGGAAATTACGGGAAATCACAGAGGTTACTTGGAAGTTACTGGAAAAACCTACAAGCCTTAAACATTTTCGCAAATGGACGAAATCGCATCGTGCCGAAATCAACGGTGCACCGATGCGCACCACGTCTGACAGGAGTATAGTTAACTCTGACACTGGGTTAGGTGCCGCACAGTGTAGATACAATACACCACGGTAGACCGCTACGGTATCACTGACCTCAATACGCGTTGTTACTGAATGAAGTGTACAGTGCAGTCACGTTTTGCCGCGAGTTTGACAGAGGCTCGAGTTTGGCCTGGGCCACCAGCGGCGAATAAATGCTTCGTATCGTTTGGCACGATGAGAGCCGGTCGTGACCGCGTGGAAAGGGCCAGCTCTACCCGCTTGGGTTAGAGCCCTCGTGCACTGAACTGAGGGGAAGAGATCGGCGCTGGGAGATCGGCGCTGTTCACCTCAGCTGCTCACAGTGGACAACCACGGCTCCCGGTGAGGGGCGGGGTGATGAGGTATCTAGAAAAATGTCTATGTTAAGGCGACAGTTCATTGTTAAATAGTGAGAATTATTTCCTAGGGGTTTTCGCTTAAGGTTTATGAAATTTGAACTTGAACATTAGTGATGATTTTTGGCAGCCTTAGATTTCCAAAGTGGAGATCTGTTCGAGGTAATATAAATGATCGAAATACATATAGACTGAATTGCTTAATATTAACTTTAAACTATTTTAAACGTATGTCAAAAAGTTCGGCGGTTCTATGATTGAGGACTTGTCCCATTTGGATCCCGAGAAAACGCAATTAACACAGCATAATGATGATGAACATACCGAACATGGTGACTATCACCAAACAAGTATTATTGGGTGATTATCAACAAAAATTCCTTCTTAGAATTTCACCAAAAAAGCGATCGTTAGTTTTCGGAAGGGCGAATATATTTCCCTGCAATGGTCACTATTGCGTGCAGCCCCGATCCCGATCAGTGTGCAATTTACATGAACTACTACGAACAGTGAATGTAATGATATTCACGTTGCCCAAAACCACTCGGTGTGCTCATATTTAGAATAGAATAGATTTTGAAAAATCTCTGAGTCTCTGTCCAGCATCGATAGTGGGACTTTATGGTCGGTTGTGGCTCTGGAGTTCTACCTGCTTCGCCTTAGCGAGAGTTTCGCAAGCCGAATGCCATCGCCATTTTTCTAACCTACTTATGCATGTGGTGTAGTTTCAAAAGAGACATTTCCCATAGCATCCACATCCAGGATCCTCGTCTGAAGCCTACCGTTTACTTCTATGATGATGATAATTATTATTATTGTTACTACATTAGCAAATGTATCATGTCCTCGAGTAGATTTCGGTGGCATCTAAGCGAAGCTTTGAGTCACCTTTTTTCGGCGTTCAAATTTCCGCCGGGTATCAAATTCGACTTGACCGCGTGACCTGCACCTTTCGACAATTTTTCGACACGCGGCTTCCGTTAGCGACAGAGGCCGCCCGTATCAGACCTTTTGGATCATGTCCTGAGACCGTACGATCAATGCAAGCGATGTCGTCGCACGAAACGCACAAAGTCCAACTCTGTATAGTGTGTCAGTTCCGTGTGCATTGAGATTGGCGGCTAAGCGTTCCTGTTGAAGGCTATGATAGATGAGAGCAAACGGAGCGAGAAGCCACACACCTTCAATCGAACACGGAAGATTTTATCGAATATTGGCGACGCTAAAGTTGACAAATGTCTTGTCAGAAGCTCGCAATTGCAAAAAAAAAAACCACATCTGTGGGGCTTCCCTCGCGAACTGGTGACCTCAACCAACAACGCAGACATTTATTGTTTTTGTATTTTATTATTTTTTCTTTTACAAATCGTCTATGACGTCTGTATCGACTCAGTATATTAATATTATCGCGAGCGTCTGAATACGTTTGCTTCACATGTTCCAACACTGATGTGGCCCGAGATCGTACGGCATCCATTGGTCATACAAATGATCAAATATCGAATTATGTTATATTGATTGCATATATTTGTATATGATGTATGACAGTTGGCGACAGCTGTCAAAAATGACTTCAGCTATTTGAGTCAATTCCGTCGACTTGCATTTAATGCACAGGGATGGATTAGCTTAGAACTCAGGTACTAGACCTGAGATCTGATGAGACACCGCACCTTTCTATATATATATATATATATATAATTTTTTTAAATTAAAACCTGAATCAAAGAAGATTCGTTTCTATAATAATAGATGGCACAACACAACACATACTGAGTACCAGTATTCATGCTGTTTTCTCTTTTGTACTTCGTACATGGCTTTCCAAACGGCCAGCCATTTGGATGAATATGCAATGTATCAGCTATTTAGGATGTCGCAGTTATACGATCGTTGATCATGGCCCCAATCGACGAATCGGTCACTGGAACACAATAGAAGGTACGACCGTAGCCACATACTGCGTGGTATGAATGAAGTCAGTCAAATGTGTGGATATCTGACCTATCTAACCAATTTGGCGATCGTATTTGCTGCGCATGTGTCATAAAAAAGAAACTCCGAGACTACTATACTACTCGAACCGGAAGCGAACACCTGGCCGTCAGCTCATCCAACCAGCGAACGGATCATAAGGACACCTAATACGGTCGATTCACATGGATCTAGTTCAACAGCAGTGAAGGCAAGCATGGATACAGGAAGACGTCTACGATATGGTACAGATGGAAGCGACTCGCATGACGGCATTAAGGTTAGCTGAGTCTTTTGTCCCCTTGATGGTCTAGGAGGTAACGTCGGTACCACCTAGGGATACCGCTTGGATAATATAGACCGGATATCGCCGGCTCGAATCCTACCGTGGACTGAGGCAGGTGTGTGGATTTTTCGTTCCGATCTTTCTTGTAGTAGAGTCATACGGAGCTGTAAGTGCTGAGAGATGTTCGTTCGGGTCAGGTATGAGGTCTGACGGCCATCGACAATAGCATTTAGTATAACGGCATTCGCTCAACACTAGAAGAATATTACTATATAACGTTGGATAGACCGGGGCAGCAGGTCATTTATAACCACTTGATTTCTTATAACTATTTGTAAGAATTTATAACGGTTGTAAAAGTTATCATTATAACTTGTAATTATTTACATAGTGTATTTCTAATGGGAATGATATTAAGAAAATGTGTGAAGTACCACTTTATAAGTGAAATAAACACATAATCTGAATGATCGAATTTGATGTGTTTCTATTTAGAAATTCATTAGAAGTCCATGCTTTCATTTATAAGCTCAATCCCTGGGTATTCGAGGTGGCCATGGTTATTCTATCCGATATTACGTGTCTTCCGATTTCTGACTTTGAGTACCGCGTTTGTAGACTACGAGACTTGATTGGCATTTAATCTTTGACGTGCTAGAGATGGCGACAGGCACAACATTCATTGGATTTAATGCGCTAAGAGCTTTTTCCAAACTTAAAAGTATTTTGAAACCTGGGGATACGTATATGCCTGTACTCTATAGAGGTATCCTATAATATATATACAATAATCCATCATTAAGTTAATTGAAAGAGGTAGGACAAATTGCCCAGAATAATGAGATAACACGCCGAACCTTTTGAAATTTTGCGAGGCATCAGTCTCGAACACGTTTGACAAGGAAGATTCAAATTGGGATCTTCTCCATGGACAGACTTGCTTGCTCTCAGCAGGACACCTCGTTGTGTTTATAATTGTTGCGCGGAAAGACACCACCGGTACCCATTGACATATTAACTTAACTATATAACCTCTCGAAGATCGGTCCACCAGCGACTCTTTGAAAACTACGCTTTAAATCACACTTTGTCGATGGAAAACTAGCAACATTAATTTGTCAACTAAACGGTAACCAGCCACATGTTAGTGATCAAAAACATTCAATTAAACATTTATTTTTTAACCTGAAAAATGACGAGGGGAAAACGACCATAGAGACGAAATGGCATAGCATGTACATTAATATCTAATATCGTGAAGATGCGGGATATAGTTCCTATCGAAAAACAGCATTATGGTAAAGTCACGTTATGGCTTTGGCTGAATTTGATTCAATCACAATAAATACGCCTTTCATACACATATATATATATATACATGCACGTGCATGTTGAACGTGGCCGGAATCCTCTTTCATAAAGACGTAATTAATGTTACGAAGGAGACCGCCGCTTCCATCACCACCTGGCGAGCCAACTAAGCTTCAGGCGAGAATTTCAGAGTTGTGATGGGTACCACGTAGGTACCGCTCTATTATGCCTCCCCACCAGTAGGGGCAGCGCAGGTGGATCGTACCTGCGCTGCCCTTACTGGTGGGGAGGCATAATCATACACTCATCGTGCACTGGTTCCAGCCCTGTATTTACGGGGTGATACATGTCTGAAAGGCGCACTAAAAACGAGAGGTCGTCGATTTTCAATCCAAGTGGTTCTAAATGAGGAGTCGTCGTAGGCGGTTATGTCATTCGACTGAAATCGTTGGGCGGTGAATGTCGTTCAGTATCTTCACGATGGAAGCTAAGAGGAATGCCGTGGTGACTCCCTATTTGGCTGGTAAGAAGACATATGAGATAGTCAATGATCTGAAACACCTCGAATTGTTACGAGATATGAGGAGACAGACAGTATAGCTACATGCCAATGCCGTTCAGCAAAACGGGCTGCAACCCCCGCAGAGAACGTGAAAAAAAGGGAGATACCGATTGATGTACAAACCCCGACGCAGTGAGTTAAAACTGGCAAAAGACAGGAATATCTCGGAGGGCAGTGCACGGCTAATACTATAATCTGATCTGCATAGACGTATGGTTAAAAGCCGCAACAGATTCATAACCTCACGAAATTAAGAGAAGTACCGTACGTCAGAACGTCTCAGTGGCGGTTTGGGCTTCAGGGTGTACTCTCATCGTGTTTGTGAAATCATACACAAAGGTGAACCTTGTCACCCTTTATCACCAACTGGTTTTGGAGGATTGCTTGAAGCCCTGAGCGCACGGAGCCTATTTCACGAATAGGCCGTTAACTTTCCAACAAGACTTTACGAGTGCCCACAAAACGAAGCAGGCCCAGAGGTGGCTCACCCAAAATGTGCGCGGGTTAATTTCCCGCTCTCATCGATATAAGCCGGCGGTCAAAGATGCTTATATAAAAGCGTGTATGAAAATACCCGTCCATATCCTTTTTGCCACCACTGAGGCCTTCAATCACTGACTGAAAGCCAGTGTCAAGGCCAAAGGAGGTTATATTGTGAGAGTTAACTACTCCCATAACGTTAACCTCTTGTCCCTGTGGTTGCTTAGGTATGATTGTCAACTACACCTGTTTTGTACTTATGGAAACATCGGCTTTTTTCTGAGTATCACTTTGTTTTACAAGGTGGCATGTGACGAATGACACGTGGTGTTCGCAGCCACGTAGGACACGTGGACATTGTGTTCCCCGTACTTCTCTTGCACTAATTATTGTGCGTGAATTAATAATTATGACTTGAGAACAGAATTAGTCTACCAAACGACACGGTGTTGCTTCCCATCGCGTTCACGAAACTTGTTCTAATCTATTTTTGTGCGTATTCATCAATTGACTTCATCATCACATCCTATTTGAACTGGACGATAAGCCCAGGGCGATGGCGTTTTTGCTTCGTAGGTCGCATGTCTAGATTAGACATCTCTATTTTAACTCTCTTTTTTTTATATAAGCTTTCCCAGCGGTCCTGATCAGGACTAACTAGTTCTACCCGGCCTTTATTCAATGGCTGTTAAAAAGCAAAATTTGGCGACGAAGAAGGAAGCTTCAATCACTTCGATTCCAGCCTGATAACACACAGCAAACGCAATCAAATAGTCCACCAAGTCACATAGTTTCCTCAGTACATACCTATGTACGTCTGATCAATAATAATAATAATAATATTAATCATACGATACCAAAAATGCATCAAGAAAACATGATGCATTTGTTTTTCTGCATGACCCCTAGTCCTTCTTCCGATACTTGTCGTGTTACGATGGCATTACTACGAGATACGTTGGAATGGAATATCCACACCTTGCTGAGGCCACGCGAAGATTTGAACCTGCGATAAACGTGTTATCGGCAATGCTGTACCACTTTCTGTCAAATGAGCCGAGCTCGAATGTAACTCTCAGTGCAGTGCTAAGTTCGCAGTTGAGATTATGATACGGTCGTGAATATCTCAGGGTAAACCTCCCGACTGAATTTAATGAGGTCACTTGAATACACGTCTCAATCTCTCAGTGAAATACAATCGGGTTTGGCCAAGGTTCGATAGACTACACTATTTTGTAAAAATCAAGCCGATTCGTTGATTGAATACATTTTATTTCTTCTCAACATCTAATAAACACAAACGATACAGTCTATATATTAGATGCTCCACCACAAAAAGACATACAATATATGAATGAGAGAGACACCAGCTGTTTGTGTGTCGACAGGGCTGAAAAAGATATTGAGATGCGTAATACAAAAATTGTCGAGATGTTCATATGATGACATTCACTACGACGACGAGTCGATTGCGGTCCTCTGGCGGCACCAATCTTCCTCGAACGAAAAATCAAACACTTCACAGGGTCGCATCAAACCCCGGTCCGTAGCAGGCGTTCGTAACTCGGTGATGACCGGCCCAGGAGAAGAGTTCATCTTAAGCGCAGGCTATATACATTGCCACAATCAGAAATATGACGACAGTCGCCAGCAGAATGACAATGGCAATCGACTTCGTTTGTCTGCCAAAATAATTATTCGAGGTTAGATCAGGTGTAGCAATTTCAAACCACACCGGCTGGCTGATATCATCGACTTTGGTAAAATCTGCCGGCTGAAAATGGAATTTTCGTACTACTGTAGTAATTATATTGATGGTAAGAACAATTTGAGGTGTTGATTGAATTGGTACCATTCGTGCAGCAATTATGCTTAATATTATTATTAAAAATCATCCTAAGAATAGCACCGGTATCACTGGATTTGGGAATTTAATAATAATAATAATAACAATAATAACTATCATTATTATTAAATAATATCAATTCATATATTATATTTATTTTCTCTGGTACTGAGACAATGA
Source organism: Stratiolaelaps scimitus (assembly GCA_019614645.1). Classification (NCBI taxonomy): domain Eukaryota; kingdom Metazoa; phylum Arthropoda; class Arachnida; order Mesostigmata; family Laelapidae; genus Stratiolaelaps; species Stratiolaelaps scimitus. The sequence continues at coordinate 750,545 of JABWDB010000018.1, read as the reverse complement.
TTGTTGAAAAATAATAATCACTTTATAACACAACAAGCAAGGAGGCCAATACATATCATCATAATGGCTGCTCAACATCAGCTACTGTAGCTAATGATTTCGTGAATGTTACTCCCTGCGGTTTATGAATACTTTCCTGTTCCACGCACGGATGTGCCTTGTGTAGGGGGTATTTATACGACACTTGTAGAAACTATATAGAATATGGTGGTTTGTACCTATACTTAACTCTATCGATAATGTATGAATTGATAATAATAGTAATAACAACAATAGGAATTGGCGTGTTTTATCATAAAGGAATAGACAACCATAATAATATAGCTAAATAATGCTTTAAGCCATTATTGATTATTGGACACTACTCATTGGAAAAATGTGTTCTCGTATCAGCAGTGTGCTCGTCTCGAAGCATTGCGATGAGCATCAAAAGGGGTCGTAAGCACTCCACATTGTGATAGATTCCCCAACCGATTTTATGATGCATGTCCAATTAGTGGACACATTACGCAAATTCTGTCCTGTTCAAGCAAACACGGTTGAACTTTGCAGAACGGGCCATAGCCGGGGTCCGGACTCTGGCACCCCTGCGGAACAGATTGGATCCCTGTATCAAACATCCCGTTGATTGAGCTAGCACGATATAGCCTCTCAAGCATTCAAAAGCGTCAGCCGCGTCGTCGGTTTAGCTAATGGATGCTAGGTTCGGTGGAGAATTATTAGCAAGGACCGCCGTCACTTTTGTTGCAGCACTTTGTTGACCCTCTTCTCGTGAGTTCCCCCGTGAGTTCTTCTCACGAGAATCGTGTCGAACGACCAGAAATCTGGCGAACGCAACGACGGAAAAGCATTCAAGCAGGCAAGTAATGCCACCGGAAACCTATGGCAATCATAACGCTGCGGTGGCATAGTTTACGCAGCAGCCCGGTTGTTCAGCCACGACCGACAACTCACGTGACTTCTCCGGGAAATAAACACACGGAAATTGCCCCCCCCCCGTTCGTTGCATGTAACTGCCAATATATACCAAGTGTCATTGTATGCCTTTCAAATGATCACTACCGCAGCGCATTCTGATTAACTGGCACAGCTTTCAACATGGCAGCTATCTCTAATATCACGATTCACACCATTGACGACTTTCTTTACTCAAGAGCACGTTTCAATTCACAAATCGACCACAGATTACGAACGGCACTTATCAAACATACAGTGCACACTATGGCTACAACAATCCTTCGATGAATCGTAAGATACTCACTCGCCGATGGTCTCCTCCATACTTATAAAATTTGGGGTGAATTCCGGTGAGTGTTGCGCACCTATTGCATTATCGTTTGTCGTCGCCTGAAGCCATTCGGACGTTTGGGCTTTTTCGTTATCCCGTGCCACGTGCGGCGCCGACTTTCGGAAACCCTCTGACGTATTTATAGCGTCAGGCTTAGCTAGCATCTCGGACTTACTTAGTGTTTTGGATTTTCTCGACCCTTCCACCTTATCTGACAAATTGGCTTGTTCGTCCATCGTTGGCTCTCGTGGATTCGCCTCGGGTCTCGATGTGTTCGGTGCCGTTGTCTGTACGACACCTGGGGAGTCCGTTGAGCTGGCGTTGACCTCATCGTCGCTCATAGATTCGGCGAGAGTGGCTCAACGCGCAGCAGACGTTCGAGCTGGCAGCCTTCCCAACTTTGCCCAGCATCGATGATGTCCGTCTTAGAAACAAGCCGAGCTTCGTTGGCATTTGAAAGCTGTCCAAACAAAAACAAACGAACTGGCCTTGCCGTTTGACAACCAACTACCAGAGCTGAAAGGAACAACCTGCCCGAAATCGTGCTAAATGAGAACGTGGACATAAGAAAATAAACAACTCGGCGCTCGCCCGAATCGAATATCAGGACTCTCAATGCGAAGATTACATAGTTTTTCGTGCGTATTTTCTATGTGCTATTTGTTAAAAAGCATGCTAGACAATAACCAGCTCAAATGAGCGCCGTATTATGGCAGGTTTTATGTCTATGTACGCGAACGTTTTGATGAGACGTATCTCGCCGAACAGCACTACGGATAACACGTAACAGTCGAAGGCCGATGGTGCCGCGAGAATGAAATGAAAGCAAAACACGCTTGCGCTGCCACCTAACGACCTGACCTGCGATATCCATGACCCATTAACTAGTGCCCTTAACGAAGCTGTCATCGAGATGCTTGGTCAATTAAATCCTAAGCAAATCAATCGACTATCAGTTCTTTTTAGTTTGACTTTAAATTAGAACAGGTCCATGGATGGGAACGTTGTTGTGATGTTGAGGCGGGCGAGCGTAAGCTGGAGTGAGGCATGCTTTTTCCCCAAGACTATTTTAGAATACTGCCAATGCTCTTTTGAGTGTACTCGCGTCATTACCGAAGGCACGATGCGATATCTTTACTCCATAAGAAATCCGACAAAGAAAGTTGACTTTTATTCGCGTCTAGCGCTTAGCTGCGGAAAGTAAATAATCGAATTATAACTGAAATCGTGCAACACCTGACCATATAACGATTTTCGCTCGAACTAACAATCGACATCAAACAAATGATAATCCGCCAGAACGTGGGGGGCTTGTTTTTAACTGGGCAAACTGGTTTTTATATAGCACAGCAGCACGACTTTCTGATATACTACTACCTGTCACTGATATACGGCTGTTAATGAATCTTCTATTCTTAAGAACCCTATGTGCACAATCCAGACGTCATCCCCCGACAGTTGTGCACCGTCGTCGTCCAGGTCGTTCTTCGTTGTTCACATAGCCTAGTGATTAGTATTTAAGCCTGAGGGTAGTATTCTTACGGATGTCAAGCTGTTCGCCTATTTCGTCAAACGTAGAACCTGTTTCACGAAGCGTTATGGCTCTGACGCGTTCAGTTCTTGTCTTTACCATAGTCTTGCTTCGATATTGTCTCTCTCTACAAATGGCAAGTATACTTATAGCCTGAGACAAAGATATTTTAGCATTTAAATATCCTTGACGAGCATACGAGGATCGTTGATAATGCCGTTAGTTAAACACAATCATACAAATCTGATATCATTTTAAGCATAACACCGGATGAATAATAATCATGAGACCAATCAGTCTGGAGCAACCATTTTTCTACGTGTCGTGACATTTTACGATTATTTTCATTTAGTGTATAGAAAAAATATGTCTAAATTTGAAAACAGCATTAATTCACAAATATACTCAAAACCAAATACTAAAAAATTTGAACACGAGTGCTGCGTATAATACAATATATACATATATACACATATATATTTTTTATGTGGCACTCGTATGTTTGGTGTGTATGTGTATGCACATATTTGACTCAAGCGAGATAACATTTGACGTCCTATTTACGCTTGTCCATGATCCCTCGGTGAACGATTATACTTGCGAATTCTTAACTAACGTAATTTACAGTAATTACACAAGTTGACATCGTTAACACCATGCGTACATTTGTTCAGTCCCATAGTTCGGTGGTTTGTTACAATGAATACCACTTCTCATTTAAATGAAAACAATCACGTCCATACAGTAAACGCATTACGTCGACTCCGGCCTATGTCGACGCCTGCCTCTCCTGGCGTCATCGTATTTTGCCACCCCATCGCACTGTCTCTTCAAAGATTACATCCGAATCCTTCTCGCTCGATGGCTACTTAGCGTTGTTCTTTGTGCATCGCGGTATGATGCTCCCCTGTGGGGTTGTTCGTCAACACGTGGTGGGCTAATGGAAACGTTGTGGGAGCTACACCTTGAAAACCTACGGTTTTTTCTCCTTGCTCGTCCGTGCCGCGGGACCTTTTGTCGGCTCCGCGGGACCTTTTGTAGGCTCCTCGGTGCCTTTTGTAGTCTCCGGGGGACCTTTTGTTGGTTCTTCGGTGCCCTTTGTAGGCTCCGCGGTACCTTTTGTTGGTTCTTCGGAACCCTTTGTCGGTTCTTCGGAACCCTTTGTCGGCCGGTGTGGATGAGTTCGTGCACCTGGGTGAGGTGGCCTGAGTGTCGTGTAGTTGTATGCAATGCCGCCCTTACCATTGAACGTCATGTAGAGGCCGACTCCGAGAGTGATTACCACCAATACTCCGACAACGATACTTATGACGTACAGCCATTTTCTGTAAAAAGGATGAAACGTAATGAAATACGAATCGCAATTGCAAACATTGATGGGTCATCGCCCAGCAGACAAATAATAATAATAATCGGAATAATATAATAAATCCAAGCAGAAATCTAACCTAATCGCCGAAAGGCGCGGGCAGACTCGCTCTTCATAGAAAGCTAACTGAACATCTGTTCGGCGTGCATCCCATTACTATAATATTGGCTCTATCGAATAAACATCCAACAAACTCAAGACAACAGAAACAGTAACAGAAGTACAACGGCAAAAACGATTGACAGCCAGGACGACATGTCCTATACGCCTTTTCTGTTCTCACGTCTCATAGGCGGCGTTTTTCTGCGCTTTGAAATCTACTTACTTGCTTCCTCCTTCCCGGCGGGCAGGTGCCCCTGCAGATGCTGATGGTTTGACGCCACTGCCGGCACCGCTGCCCGGACCGCTGCCGGGACCGCTGCCCACGGCGCTGGCTACTGCAGATTTGTCATCAACGGCCGGGTTTTGGGAGTTGCTCGCTGAAGCCATTCACGTAACGAATGGAATATAATATGGAATTAGTGGGCGATTAATGCGGTTTCTCGTCACTGGTATAGATGATAACCTACACAGCTTGAAATCCTCACGCCTGTGCCACTCCGAGTTCGGTTTCGTTGTTACACGGTAACTGTATGAGATATACTCGCTCTCATTTGCGCCTGTGCGCTGATCGTCGATGATCGCTTGCTTGAGAACAATCGCAAAGGATTAATTGAACATAATGTGCAGTGGATTGCATGCGCCCTTGGTTTCGTCCGAAACTACAACTACGTGAAAAAATGAGAGAGTCATCAATTGTGCTAAATAGGTAACTGGGAGGATTTCATAGCAGTAGCGTACGCGCGCTATCGAGTAAACGTTCGAATCTCTGACAATGGTGTAACAATTCAATGAGGCATAATCGGCTTGACCAAGGATAATTTGATGCAACTAAGATTTGAAATATATTCTTGATAATCTCTCGTGTATAGATTTGTCATGTAGGACGACGTACTGCACGTCCTAATAAATGTCCTGGGGTCCTTGTTTCAACAGGTGTTGATTTGTTATCCTGGAGGGAGGGTGCAGCTATATTTTCGTTGGAAGCTCTATTTTAGCATAGGATTATCGTGGCAGTACACAGTTCTGGTGGATACTTGAGCGAACATACACTGGCACGTATTTTTCTTTGCAGAGCGTATGTATCTTATGTCAAATTTGATCATGATGGATATTGATTCATAGGTAAATGTGACTTGCTCGAACGATGTGTATATAACCTTGTAGAAAATTATGTACGAATCCATTCACCCAAATTTGTGTGAAATCGCAAATAGTTGCCACAGACATCAACGAATAAACTCATACAAACTCATCCGTTGACAGTTCGTCACGATGAGGACAATTGGTAAAAAGTGTTCAGAGCAGAGCTCTTCGTCACCAGATGTGGCCTGCAACTTAGGACACGGTGGCATATTTGCGACAGCTCATCCACGATGACTCGTTGAAGACATCAACATTCCCGCTGACCCCTCTTGCCATTGTGGGCTCACTTCCTGCCCGAGGTGCCACCAACAGTCAAGTGTATATCTATCGGAAATCACGTGAGAAGGGCAACAACCCGAAGTCCGAACGCCATCCTGGTGACAATTCACCAACATCTACTTACTCCTTACCCGACGCTGCCCTCTCTGCAAGTGACAAGCATTCAGAGTCGTGTGATCATTACAGTGCCGTCGGACAAGTCCGCACTGAAACAGGTAGATGCGAAGCGCCTTCGGCATTGGCCATTACAGATGTCGTATTCGCACCCCCCGCCCTAATCATCAATCTGGAGTGACTGTAGTCACTCGAAACGCCTCAGATTGTTGGCAGCTAAAAAACACACCAAGCTGCACCGAAACACAGAAGGGTGGGCCTCATCACACTATATGGCTCTATACACAATCGAAATGTCAATATAGAAATAATAACACCTAATATTGAAGCATTGTTTTATTTTTTTTATAATATGAAACTATTCGCTTGACGCATTGCCCCTTTCGCAAATAAAATCACTTGCCCATGCCTTTTGACCGACATGGGACGTTCTGTCAGCAGTCGAAGATTCATTCGTGGTACCTGTCCTACGAGACCCGGAATCACTCTTAGTTTTCGTCCGAGAAATCATTCGGCTGGTGCGACTAATTGTAGTGGTAAGGCAAAGGTAAAGCTTTATCGGTTTATTAAAGGAACTGCAATTCTACGATGCTTAAGCTCTCTTATAGGTCGTGGCTAATTCAAGGGTAATATTGTAATAGCTACTTAGCTACGACTGGACCAATTACACATTCATACAGCACGGTGAAAGAAACACGCCACAGCCTCTCATCCAGCTGTTCATTGCTGAAATACATAAGCTCACTGTATTCTCCAAGCGTGCAGAAGCACACATTCGAGTGCACCGTTTGAGTTTACCAGGCCATTAGAGGACGCCACGTGACATGGATATTACGTAGTGACAATTACTGTATAAGATTAAAGAGAATGATTTAAACAAACTAAACCCACTATAGCACAGGCAACGTGATGCACTCTAGACTATGCGTGGACTGCAATTAAAAACGTTCTGCGTCTGTCATGTTTTTTTAGAGAAAAATTTTCGCTTATGGAGATCCCTCTCATCAAGCACTTATGTGGCTCTGTAGCAAGCGACAAAAAGAAACATCTCTTCTGACTTTTTTATTGTTCGCGAAAATCTAGCAATTTACACGTCTGGCAGCATACTCGAATGCCGACTTAACTTGCGCCCGACATCTTATTAAGAAATTCAGGAAAAGCCACTCCCACGACGTGCGTCAAGGAATCTTGCGGATGGAGATATTCCTGGAACAGCTTGGTCCTTTTGATAATTAGACACATTTACTTACCCTCAAGAAACCAAGGCCGAGATGAAAGCCGATCGGTTATTTGAGAACCGGCTCGGCCTTTCCATCGGAGCTCCTCGGCTGGACCTTGCGTCCTTCGTCCTAGACATTTTAATTCTTTGGAACCAACACCCTTGATAACCTTGCAGAGATACTCGCTAAGATTCTCAATATGATGTGTGACTGCTTAACATCTGCGCCATAAGGGTTGAACAGATGACTCTTTCTGAGTCGCTTGGAGGACTAGGTTTGTTATACGTGGAATAGTTAACAAAACCTTACGATGATGCGTCCGCTACTCACTCGGTAAGAGAGACTGTCCGGTCCTTCTACTGCAGTGCTCAACCCTATCGTCAGTATCTCATCGAAAAGGCCATCACGGGATTGAGATCCGCATGATCTAGGTAACTTCGTCAAAAATTACGACAAGGCAAAGCTCATAGCGATATCTGGTAGTGGGAGATTGGTTTCATATGCTAATATTTACCTAATCGTTCTCAGCCTTTTAGACTTTGCAGGCACTAATACATATATGCACCGCTTGAAAGCCATTCTTGCCCTCTCTCCGAGCTTCGAATGTGAGTCGTTACTGCAGACTCCGGTGCTGGCGCCGCCGCTACAGAATTGGGAACTGATTGATAACTACAGGTATCGTGCGAGTAGAATTATGTACTTGAAAAGCAGCCGGAGCAAACTCTGCCGATTCAAACTCAGCCAATTTCAATGTCGTTCTAAATCGGTAACTTGAGTGCGATATGGAAATATATAATAATATAATAATAACAAACACTTTATTCAAAGGTATAATATAATTGCTACAAGTCTCACTTATGTGCATTTTCAATTTTGGCTCCGGTTGCGCACGTTGCGTGCCCGTGATGTGCGCGTGATAGTCTCCAGGGGAATAAATCATTAACACATTTTTTCGTGGCTATAAATTTTGGGAGTATATTCCTTTTGGATCTTGTCGTAGTTTCGACAATATCAAATAGTTTTGCAACCATCGTCAGTTGTTTCAACATCATTTTTTGAAGCAAGACTTTATCTAGGGCGTTAAGACGCTGGACGACATCTACAATATTTACGTTCTCTTTGTCACATTTACATTTATCACAGGTTCGACGTAGGTTCTGAACAGCAGTACGTATAGGTTTGGATCGGCAATGGTGAACGTACGCATTATCCGATTGCTTCGCTGACTAGCTTTAAGAGCAACGTCTGCAGTATGTTCAGAGTATTTTAGACTAGTTGATGTGATTATACCTAGATCTCTAATAGATTTTTGTGATTTAAGTTCTATGCTACCAATGGAGTACTTTTGTTTAGTATTTCCGTGTCCAAAATGCAGCACGGCGCATTTCTCGATCGAAAGCATGAGATCTAGCTGCCCTGCCCATTCATAAAAATCGTGTAGTGCTTTTTGTAGCACTGATCTCTGCTGAGGAGTATCTACGGGGGCGTATATTTTAATATCGTCAGCATAGACTTTAACAGATACAGAGGGAGGGAGAGCATATGTAAGAGAGTTTATATACATTATATACATTAAGGGTCCCAGAATGGTTCCTTGAGGGCACCCTGATGTGACGCTTGTTTCTTCCGAATACTGTCCATTGACTCGAACTCGAAAGGTTCTATTTCGAAGGAAATCAGTGATCCAGTCAACTAGAATTTTGCCGACTCCGAAGCGTGGAAGCATAGCAATTAGTTTTGTATGTGTGACTCTTTCAAACGCCTATTTGAAGTCGAAGAAGATGGCGTCAAAACAGCGCGACGCGTTGATTTCGCGGGCCCAATCGAATTGTGTGTCTATCAGCTGGAGCACAGTACTGTATCCGGGCCTATATGCATATTGGGTTCCACTGATGAGGCCTTGGGCATTGGCATTGTCGTAGATAGCCTTAGATATGATGCTTTCCAGAAGTTTGCATGCTATAACTGTTAGCGAAACCGGCCTCTTGTTTCTGGGATCGGTCTTAGAGCCTTTCTTATGTACTGGACATACTATTGCTGAGCGGAAAACATCTGGAATCGTGGCATTATCGACAGACTTTCTAAAGACCCAAGAGAGAGGGACACAGACCGATAGCCCCAGTTTCTTCATCACGTAGGATGGTATGTCGTCTGGTGTGGAACTTAACTTCGACTGTAGTTTTCGTAGGTGACGGTGAATGTTTTCCGCACTTACATCTACGTCGTGAACAGTGAGCCTTAGGGGTCCTTCTGGCAGAGCGGGTGGTTCTCTGCTTTGATGTAGCTTCAGCTCATCGTTGCCTGGGTACGTTGCTTCGAAATGCCTTTTTAATATCTCGGCCTTTTCTTTGTCGTCAGTGGTAAAAGTGCCATCGCTGCGCTGTAGTGAGCTGAGAGTATCGTGTATATGATAGCTCTTTGATCTGACAATACCAAAGATAAATTTAAAGGTAAAGGTTTTATTGGTTTATTAAAGGAGCTGCAATTTTACAATGCTTAAGCTCTCTTATATGTCACGCAGCGATGCTGTTATTATAGACCAAAGGACTATACCTTCTGGTGAAGTGCATCTGTCATAGTCTGTGACAGGAGAATGTGACAGTTGAGTGACATTAGAGGGCGGAGTATGCCGAAGGTATTTTTACTCGGCTTTGATCTTCGTGCCAATTAGAATATCGTATTGGACTAAATCTCTCCCCAAAACGTTTGCTATATTCGCTCGTATTAACAACATCACCCAACTTAATATATCTAAGAGTAGGAAAGTGATAATTCCGATTAATGTGTGCAATGGCTAAATCGATTGGTATTGTCTGTCTATTTCTCGAATCAAACAAATCGAAAACCTCACATGGGTTTAAGTCGGTGCCAATGCAACTCTTGCATTTTCTTAGTTATACGATATGTTCATTATACTTTTGTTTGCTTCCTTGAGCATTCACGGAAAGTGGTGTCAGATCATGAATGATGGTGTAAATCCCCTGGCCAAAGTGGCAATCGAAGTTTTTCCGTAGTGCTCCATAGTTATGACGTCGAGGCTCGACTATGGTAAGCCAGCTACTGTGGGAATCATTTGCTGTCCACGTCCAAGTCCGCCTACGCAAGCAGGCTGGAAAAGCTAACAGGGTTAGAAATCTCAGGTATAATGAATTGTTGTCAGGCAAATTAGTCATGTGGTTCCTCGTAGCATATGTATGACTTTGTTTTGGCCCGCACGACGTGTCCATGCAATGTTATTGACTTGGACGTTGAGAATCACTCCGCCGAGCGCCTTAACAACTGATCAACTAGGAATCTAATTTGTGTTCGGCGAAATTCTAAATACTTTGTATCGACTCTTTGACCGACATAAAAATCCCTTTGTCTTCTTCCACGTCGCCGATCTATCATCTGAGTATATTAGGAGTTGTTCCACCTTCTTGTTGTGTTGTCGGGGTCTATTAAGAGTTGAGCGAACCTTCCTTCGAAGGAAAATCTCAGCTGGTGCTTGGCTGATCTCTTCAAAATATCAACCAAACATTCTGCCGTTGTCCGTTTGATTGTGGATGAAACGGGGTGATAGTATAAGGTGTGCTATACCCTTGATTTTAGAAATCACAGGAGGCCATATGACCTAGACCGTGTCCCACTATCCGACACCATGATTTCCTATTACCGAATTTGAAGAAGACATTTTGGAATATGGTAATTGTGTTTGAAGTTGGGGCGGAGGTCATAGAATATATTTCTCGCCAAAAGGAAAACTCCACGTCTTCAAGGGTACTATATATATATATATATATATATATATATAAACAAGACCTTAAGATTTATTCAAACATACAGTTGTTAGGAATTATTTCTAGAGATTATGGGGGGGCATGGGGGGGAGGGCTGAGGTCGATAATGTCCCGAGGAAGGCGATGGCATTGCCTCTCTGCACAGCGAGGGACAGGCGCTGCAGAAGGAAAGAACCTGCGCGCTTGTCCCCGGTGGCTCGGATCAACCTATGGTAGACCCCTTCGAGGAAGTTCGCAGTGAGAGGGCCGTGCCCGCCCAAGGTCTCAAAAGCAAGGGAGGAAAAAAGGTATACAGTGGTGTGAATAAACATAGGCCACCCCCTATATTTCAACAAATCGTTACAAAGAATACACATTTGAGGCATTTATTCTGTGTCAGATTAATGTACGTGTCAAATAACATATTTACCACAAAGAATAGCGCATACAACATCGCATGCAGCCTGCTACAACAAAATGTGTCATATTTCGGTGGTGAAAAATGATAGTACACCCTCAGTTATTGAGTGTTCTCGCTGAATTAGTTCAGTTTGTGTTGAGCATTCAAGCAGTACTGTAGTCATGGGACGCGCTTCGAGCCTTACTGATGCAGAGAAAGCAGTTATTACCTCTTTACACCGTGCAGGAAAGACCCAAGCTGCAATTGCCAGAGAAATTGGCAGAAGTCGTCACGTAGTGCACAATTATTTACGCAGTCCGTCGACGTATGGTACTAAGAAGTCTACAGAACGTCCACGAAAGATCAGCCAGCGAACTGCCATGCACATTTGTCGATTGGCCTCGAATTCGACCATAAGTTGTGAAGCAATCAGGCAAGGGTTAACCCTTCAGGTTCATAGATCAACAGTTTTAAATGCAATTAAGCGTTATCCGCATATCATACGGGCGCAAATGAGAACAAGACCTCGTCTTCAACAACGCCATATGATTGCCCAACTAAACTTCGCCCGCAACATTATGGACGTGACTGGATGAATATTGGGGCAACGTTTTTTTAAAAAGTGTCCTGAGGGTGTAAATCTATCTAAAAGGTACTATGTTGTTTCAAATCGTCTCCAGTGACGAGAAGAAGTTAATTCTATTTGGATGGGCTAGATGGATTTAACGGTTACTGACATGATGTACGTAGAGAGCCGCGGTACTTCTCGAAGCACATGTTCGGCGGAGAGTGCTTTATGGGTTGGGGAGCTTTGCAAACTTGGATTCACTTTCATCTCATCTCAAATGAATAGCGAGGACTATCAGCAGATGTTGACCAACAACCTACTACCATTTAGTAGCAGATTTCACCTACTTCCAATTGTTTTCTAACAAGATAACGCTTCAATTCACGTCAGCGCTAGTACACATGCGCGGTTAAGACGGCATGACATTGGTACCCTAGAGCGGCCAGCATGTTCTTCTTAGCTCAACCCGATGGAGAACCTCTAGGGCATTCTTATCCGAAGAGTATACGCGTCGAATCGACAGTATACATCCGTGGAAACACTAAAAAAGGCGTTGTTGGAGTCCTGGGGAGGTGTCAGCAACCGGATCCTGCTCAATTTCGTTGATAGTATGCCAAACCAAGTATTTGACGTTATAATTAGCAAGGGTGATTATAACGATACTGATTAGCACAAGAAAACAAGAACTAATTCAGCGAGAACACTCAATAACTGAGGGTGTACTATAATTTTTCACCACCGAAATATGACACATTTTGTTGTAGCAGGCTGCATGCGATGTTGTATGCGCTGTTCTTTGTGGTAAATATGTTACTTGACACGTACATTAATCTGACACAGAAGAAATGCCTCAAATGTGTATTCTTTGTAACGATTGTTGAAATATAGGGGGTGGCCTATGTTTATTCACACCACTGTATATATATGATGTTGCGTTTCATTCGTGACCATAGTGTAACTGATGTAGAAATGTTGTTGTAAGCATTTAGGAATTACAACGCGGGGGCACTTGAAAGGCAGGCTTTAGTTCTGGCCAAGTTTGTAAATTTACACCATAGAGAGCTACTTCGTTCTAACTTGTTTGGCCATTTGGGTGTATGAAATGCCCATATAATTTCTTGTAAGACCTTATCTTCTTTAGTAAACCGTTTTATACATTTTATGAAATAGATAATTTGCCTATACACCGAGACCATTTTGAACCGTTTCAATCGCATGGGCTTCGGGTTATGTACTACGACCGTGAGCTGTAATTAGACGTCTCTTTTACCAAAATCTGTCGTTTTACTGTATTCCATATCAAAATCATATACTATATATATCTATGTATCGCTGTCTATAGCGCGATACACAGATGTATATACATAGATATATATATATCTATATATATATACATATATATATATATATATATATATATATGTGTATATATATATATATATAGTATATGATTTGTATAGCGGAATCATCTTTTTACCACCAAGGCTTATAGTTTCGTATGTGCCCAGGCGAATTTGGGTCACATCATAGCCCGCTTCCATGACCAAGCGCAGATGATCGAGCCGGTTTAGTGGTCAATTAATAGCCAATCGATGCTGGTCTGCTTGACTTATTATAGGCTGAAGCAAACCCGAGCCCGGTGGTCTGCTGGTCATTCCTGTGCACCTGTCTTGCAAGGGGAGGACAGGTAGGTGCACGGGTTCGATCCCAACTCTTACATATTTGCTACATATGAGGGGTCCGCCTTACAAAACAAATCAAAAAGCTATCCCGTAGACGTTCAATGTTTCGAGGCTGAGAGTCAGTCTGAAAACATTGAGACTCAAGTAAGAACCAGCTACGCCAGTATCATGTTGACGACACTATACCTCGGGTGTAGTCCAAACGGACGCAAACGTGCAGGCTCACAGGCTAAACACAACCAAAATCCATGAAAGGCTGTCTTGACGCTAGTTGATAGTTGATGCTGCATGCTCGTCCTTCGTTCAAGACATTTGCGTCCAGCAGGGAAATAAGTTATCGGGGTGCATCACCGATTGACGTGTCTTCGCAGGTTTCTGAAATAATCTCTTATTTGCTTGTATGGCAAATTTATGTCTCTCTGAAAATTGTCGCCGTGCCTCATCTAGCTAAGTATCGTTCATCTTGAACAATGCTATTTTCCAAATCATTTAGTGCCTGTCCTACTTACGATCACACAAGTTGAACGTGGAAGCCTTACTCACGACATTAGAGAGGCATTGTCGCGTCGGGAATCGCTGTACAACGATCCCGCGAGACCTTTGCTCATGTCGGAGGGACGCCGCCAGTTCGTTATTTGAAGGTGGCTGGCGAAAGAACCGACTCCATGCAACGCTGCTTCGTTGAGGTGAGTGTCTCTACCCTGAGCTAGTGCTGGAGGGTCCGAAAAGCGGTGGCTGTAACTACGGCTGGCAGCTCGATGTGCCGATCCATTTTGATCGGATGCTAGAGAATTTAACTGTGTGATGTCCAGTCCTATTCGATCGGCTGCAAATCGGATTTTGTGTCTAGGGGCAACACGAAGAAAAGCAGCTTTGTCTCGGGAATGGGAGGACCTTATCGACGTGGTCCAAATTGCCATAAGTGGTTTATGATTCAATGTCCTCCCGAAATCCTGACAAGCAAAGATGATTTCCAGTGCTTCGTTCCCCATTTGGGCGTGTTTCTTCAACATGCGGCTCAAGGTTTACACATACTGCTCAACATACGGCTGGCGAGATGAATTGCTGCGACAGATACATTGCAGAATGTATAATACACAGCGGTGCCTAGTCGATATTGAATTTGAATCAGATGACGCCGCAACTGGTAGTTTTGAATTGTAGTACGTTAAGAGACGTTTCGATTTCAAGATTTTCTTAGCTGTGTCTAAACATTTTTGTCATCTTTCAAAACCATATTAATTTTACATCTTTATGTGGTAATTCGTCTCAAGGACATGTGATACCTAGGACAGTAGCGACATAATAATATATCCTACATAATAACTATGTGAGTTCTGTCATGTTGCCTGATAGTGCCAGTCTAGTAATTTGCTCCCCTCTCACGGGGTCAGGTTATATTCCATCTTTTGATATTATGAAACGTAAATGTTACTTTTTTTTGTGTGTAAAAATGGCCATTTCTCTAAACGATCCTTTAGTTCGAACTCTTCCATCTTTTGGAAGAGAGATTATCCTTACGATATGTTCTTCTGTTTATCTGCCCATAACTCTAATATCATCTACATGTACTGTGATTCCTCAAGTCCTTATAATTACTTGGCCAATAACCTGATGATATATGGCAGGTGCACATTTAATACCAAACAGAAATTGATTTAATTAAAATAGTCCTTCAGATCTATTAATATTCGAATTGAAAGCCAGAGCCGAGGATTATAACTTGAGACTATGATAACTAGGGAAGATGCTGAGGGGAATGCCCCTTGTGTGACCCTGTATTTTCTATATAAAAATATATAATAGTTAATTGATCTTTTCACTAATTATCGACCTCACTGTAATGTAACTAGGCTTTTGGATGGTCGATCTGAGAAAACTCTTTACCACCGTCTAACTTTGCGTGTAGATATCAATAGATGTGCGTGAAAGATAATGGCCATCAACATGAGATTTATTAAACCCTATGGAATAACCTGCGCACAAAGGAGCATCTTCACTTTCTGTTCTTTACGACAATAACTGGTGCTGCGAAATCTCAATAAGTCATAGGGCCGAGTGCTCCTGGGCGGAGCAGTCAATTAATCTTTTAGTTTAGCTTCTGTGAGATCCGTGCGACTTAATAAGGAAACTTGTTATAAAGTAATAAAATGTCCTCAAAAATTGGGGGTTGTGCTGAATGTTATTTCCACAAACTCTCTTTGTCATTTCAATGTATCTGGACGCACTTCTCGAAGATAACCCGTGATAATTACGCTACAAAACATCGTTAATACATTTTTCGATGTGATTGTACACGCCGATAAACCATGAAATTCAGACAAATGATAACGGCTTTCAGCCGCTATCATTAAGACATGATTATTGTATGTATCAATTTCATTGTTTATCGACGTGTACAATGGACGGATTTTTTGAAAGTCTTTCAGAAACATTTATGCTTGGCCGACCACGTTTGCCGATGAAGTCTATGGACAATCGATGTGCATCGGTGAGCCACTTGAAGCCCCATTCCCTCGAGCCTCCATCGCTTTCGTCAGGCAGAAACTAAAAGGGAAGTACTTCAGCCGAAAACTCACTTGCAAAAGGTGTTATTGCCTACGCCGTTCTGGGTGACTTGTTTTTTTTTTATTTTATCTCAGCACAGCTAGACACATAAACCGCGTACGTCACGTGTCGTCGTTCCTAGTGACAGATTCACGTTAGCGCTCGAACTTCATATTTTATTCTGTTTCTTTGCCTACTTAAGGATAATCCTTTCGGGATGTCGCAAACATCGAAATGTCTAATGTTTAGCAATGACCTAGTTCAAGTCTCAGCCCACGGCTCTCAACGATATTACTACAGAAATTGATCGCAACAAAGAGAGTTTAGCACATTGGCCGCAACGAACGCGGGGGCCTGTAAACCAGATTAGAACTTCGCACGAATGTAAACATTGTACGAGTATTCGACGGTTCACAACCAGGTCAGGGCTAACACGCGATGGTTGATGGCGCGGTTTTAGGTCGTTTCTATCCTCACGCCGATGCAAAGATGAACAGGAACCAGGCCGAGGCCAATGAAGAGAAAAAGTCATATTGATATCATATTATAGAAAAGTATAATTTCTATGATTTGTTTAATACGATTTTTTGTTCACACGAAAGTATAACAATCTGTCCTTATATTTTTGCGTAGACAAGTTCCGTCAGGACATCTGAGACAAGTTCAGTCAGGACATCGCGGGCGCGACGTTGAATTCACACAAACGCAATCTTCTTAACAAGAACAATTTCTTAATACAGGTGATGTCGAGGGAACTCGATGAGAATCACCTAATATTTAATAGTACAAGGTTCGCCTTGGGGTGGGATTTCTTGCTGTGAACCATATATCATCTTATCGGGGTAGAAAACACAAGAGATGACAATGGTTTGGTTGTATTTTGGTCGTTGATACTGATACACTCTGCGCTACCTTGCCCCAGTACCTTTGTATATGGCTCGTCAGAGATTCGCATTCAAGTGTAATCGTCCTTTACCGAGCATTTGAACTGCTCAGCTAACGTGAATCTATCTTATATCCGTTGGAATAACTGCCAATTTTCTTGCTGCTAATAAGTGTTTCCCATAAGTCCGGGCTGTTCAGGGCAATACCGTGAAGTCCGTAACAACGCACTGATGTTCCGCAATAGTCTTGAATATTAATGGCGAATTTTGGATCTATCCTTGTTAAGCATCATACATAGTGGTTTCCTTACAGTTCTAACTAATTTTCGGTTATTGCTGCTCTGTCCTCCCCAATCACGCTCGGGATTTCCAGGGATTATTCGAGCAAATTTTGCTAACAGAGTTCCTTGGAACTCTGTCAAGTTCTCTCATAAGCTAAGGGAATTATTTCACATTATGTTTAATATAGTTTAATAAGAGCAACAGGCCTACCACTAAACTCCATTCAGTTTAGACTTAATATAATATCTATATCGGGCACGGGCTCAATCCTCACCCATGCAGATTTGCATTAGGGGTTGATCTTACGAAGCAATATTTATATCTATCCGTTCAACCGTTGACTAACTCGGCAATATTAAATACTACAGAAGATTAATACTGAGAAAGCTAACAAATATACTTATCGTCTAACGCCAAAAGGTTTATTGGTTTATTAAACAAACTGCAATTGTTTCCAAGCTTAGGTTCTCCTACATGTCCTCATCACGCAGCGGGACTCGAACCTGCAACCTCTGGCTTTTTGCAGCCAGACACCACTTAGCCGTCCAAATCACCTCGCTGACGTGATAGCAACCTCAAGGTCGCTTCCATGCTCATCGATCGCACTCAAACAGCGACATTTCTTTTGACGGTCTACAAAAGGGGCTGAGAGGTCGCCCTCGAACCTTTTCGACGGTGTGCCGCGACTCGTTTCGAGAAACTCGAACACCCACTTGGTGTTTTGCTTTGTCTCCAGTCGTTGATCTCGGACAGAAATAACTCGAGGGTGGAAACGATTACGAAATTCAGTTAAAAACAGCTTAATTAAACTAGATAGTAAAAAATAAAATAAAATATTCCAAAATATTCGGGTATAAGTACAGAATGAGTGGCGTCTTTTTACCGTGAGTTTCACAGCATCGTTAATACATGACTGAACACTGTATATCGATATTGTAATGAATTGTGGTGAGGCTTTTCTAAACTGGACATATATTCTAATACACATTTCGACACAATACATATATAGGATTTAATTGAGGCCACGTTAGCCCATCCGGACAGAACGTTTCGTCGTTGTCGGCTGCAGGGTCTCCAAGCCTCTCTTCCATCTGACGCCCCTCGGCACTTATCTGTATGGTATCATTAGGCGGAATATTCGATCGTGGCCTTAGCAAGGTGTGATATTTTCCTAATGACATTTCTCATAGTTGTATCATGGAAAACGTGCCGTGAAGTGTCTACTAGAAGAGCGACTCGAGTCCCTGTAGCCGCCAACGAAACAAAAAACACTTTTTGATAAAGCACGTCTTCAGTTACCATCCAATCGATTTGTGGATGTGTAACATATGACGTATATTTTAGGAGACTTTCTCCAGTACAACGGTTGGGTGGCAACATTATAGAAGCATATATCTCTCTTCTCGTTCTCAGAATTTGATGCACAACATCAAGCAGGCAACCACTATTTAGAGTTGAAGTTAGTTTTGAATCGGGGGACAAATAAGCGAAATTGTATTTAGTATTATATGATGCCGATGCAATAAATATATGTATATATATACACATACATACGTGTATATATATGTATGTATATGGTGTTCATTCGGATGTTGTTCGACGTGCTTGGTGCAAAAGAGCGAATTAATGAGTTTGCAATTTACGAAATTGACGCTCATAGTACATTCGAAGATCTATTTGATCAAGGAAATAAATGGCAAAAGCACTCGCATGATGCCTCGCATTTATGCCGTTTGCGCAGCCAATTGATTTTATATGTTGGCTCGAGTTCAAGCAGCCTTTTGACTCTTTAGCAATCAAGTATAAATATCTGTTTCTAAGCTAAATTGACTATAATCACATTTATTGGCTCATTAATAAATAACAACTCACATCTCGATGCCAACTAGCGTAGCCTGTCGCTGCGTTACAGCCCTTCGAACATTCAGGGGCGGCTCCGCAGGTGCGTAATATCACAATTTATGTCCGTCCTGCGAAATTATCACAACCGATTTGCACCTGAACTCATAGATTGCCCTAATCTGTCGACATTTGCAATGCTTCTCGTCTTGGTAAACATTGTTGACCCAATTCGTTCGATGGACATGTTGTACCATAAGTGGAGGAACCGGTCTGCTCGTCTCGAAATATTCGAGAACACGGGGCTTGCCCCGATAGATCTGTGATATTCTCTTCGTACGCAATTATTTAGCGAACTCTGTGAGCGGAACTACAGCCAAGGGATCCGTCGCCATGAGCATGTTGATGGGATGATAAATACTGAGGCGCTATAGTGTTGCCCCTCTTAACCACGGACCTTCTTGGCCTTTTATGTGCCATCGTATATAATGATAATAATTGTCGGAAGAAGCACTGTCATTTCTCGATACACATCATTGAGGAAGCATCACAATGATTATTATATTAACTTCTGATTGATAAAATTAGAGATGACAACAATATTAGAATATATTCAAATAGTAGAATATATTTAAATATACACATTTGGAGTAATCGTTTGAGAATATTAAATCGAGTACAAGGGTGAACAACGAAACAGTGGGATACAACTTCGGATATCCTCCTTTGCCGGCGGGGGGGTGCTTCTAACGTGTAGGCTACTATACCCATACAATATCATGACGTAGTTGCCCATATGTCTAAAGCTCTTTCTTCTCAGCCTGCGATTGTTCATATTTTTGAGTCAATTACCCAAAATATGCTCAGATATGTACGACAATGATAATTATAATACTTACATAATTATAAGAACAGTACTACAGTGAGCGCATTTCCCCAACATTAGTACCCATTATATCAGCAAACTTCTCTGTATCGCATAGGATTTCACTATGATAATGATCACCAGCCACTCGTGAAGGCTCACGAGTCCTTCCCTCCATCAAAATTCGCGTGTGATGGTATTAGCCGTCGGAATAGGCCAACCGCCGTACCCGCTCAGAAGCGGCCCTTTCCCTGGCGAGGGTCGGACCCGTTTGCAACGGCGGGGGAGTTTGTAGTCCACATTTCTCGACGCATGACGGGGCACCGTGACGCATAACAGGATCACACTCTAACGCGAGTGTCCTCGGGGAACTTTGCAGTTCGACGAAATTCGAGATCAGCTTCCTTTGATTTACTGTTCCGTAAGCAGTCGATCTCCTCTATATTCGACTTACCACCAGAGGCAGATAGATCGGACGGAAATAGCGTGCTTCGCAAAGGCCTCCTTGAAACTTCATCCAGTTACAGGTCGCCTCGGCAATGAGAAGTCTAGTTTTTCATTGCCTCTTCAAACGTGGAAGATAGTAGCACCCATCCTAAGAATCTATGGTCACGTGAAGTCATACGCACACACTTGTTCCAGGTAGTCCTCCGGTATAGGGTATCGGATAATTGATGACGCGAGGAATTACCGCCGGTTTGGCTAGCGACAGAACTTCTGCCAAGGCCACTTTCGGACATCAACGACCATCCATTCAGTGCTCTTAAATGTGCGTTCCCTGCCAACTATCGACAGACTCGTTTCTCAACATCGAAACACTACTGAGCAAGGTCCTCGAAGTTGGATTGCCGCCTAAAGCTGGAAGGTGTGACGCCAGCCAGCAGGTGACACCTGGCAGAACAATCGCCAGAAGGTGTTCATGCGAGAGAAATAATGCAAAGCTCATTTGCCCTTCTGTTCATCCTGGGATCGTCACCTGAGATTCTCGGAGGCAGATTGGAACAGGTACTTCGCTACTCATCGGGAACGTGCACCACCACCGAGGTGAAGCTTCGCTCGGACTCGGACATAGTCGAAACGGATGAGACTAGCCTATTCCCATGCGGAAGATTCCAGGAACTCGCGTTGAATGAACCAACGGCAAGCAGAGATCGGTGAGAACAACAATTCTTTATAGCACCTATACTTTTGTCAGTACGAGATACAGCCAAAAGGTTGACTCCAATAGTTAATTGACAAACTAACAGGTGGATTATTATAGTTAGATATTTTGTCTTTAATATATATATATGTACGCATACATGAAGCATTGTGATAGGGTTAGTGCATACCATGCGCGGTGTTAAATATTTCCTAAAAAACGCGTACAGCTCCGTAAGACTTGGCTTGGTTTATTCAAATAGTTTTGTTGAGAACATGAAGTTATGGGAGGGTAGCCGTCTCCCTGAGGTTAGCAAATTTTGAAGCATGCATATAATTAACTCTTCGTAGATCAACGCCACATTTGGATTACAATTAATCTAGTAGTAGCGAATATTGCGCGATCACATGCGATCAGTTCAGAGACCGCTTGTTTTACTATACAATTCGTTGTGCATCATCATCTTGTTCCTACGCATTACAAAATTGTCACTACCCAGTTTCATCACAAGGAAGCATCAGGAGGTATCAGACACGGTGTAAATTGCCAGAGACGATGACCGCGATGCCGGCGCACACTCGAATAGGAGCTAGGCAGTTTTGCCTTCAGAGAAATTAGGATGGAAAACAGGCTAAGAGTGACGAACAGTTGAGAACCTATGGTGTGGCCACGACTTCAGGTGTGATAATTCACAGAGCGTTTCATTGATCTCTTAAAACTAGCTGTTTCGTAACCACGGTCAACAGGCTGGATTCAACCGTGTTGTGTGACGAATGCACGTTGTCGATTTGATTGGTTTGAAAGTAACAAAAAGTCATTTCTGGGGTCACACGCCTACAGCTTGGTGACAGGCCACCATGGACAGTAATTATACAGGAGTATGATGCACGATATGGGCTGGTGGCCACCAAAGTTGGCTTCCAGTGGGGTGATAAGTGATTCTGTAGTCGGCAAAAAATAATACGTTCACAGTCAGGGAAAAAGATGGGTTCACATGTCAGAAGCATCATCTTTTCCCGCTGTAAATCGACTGTTTTTTAAGCTACCTAAGACTCACTTCTCTGCCTACGTCTCTTTAATTATAGACTTTGGTCTTACTCAAACGTGAGTCTACTTTTGCCAGCCTCCCCTCTCTTCCTGTATTAATCAACAGAGAAAGACACTTCGTGTGAAAACGTCATGAAATAGTTATGGACTTAACCTTTCGATGTTGAGGTATCGAAGTTTCCGAAATTCGCACTCGAATACAACGAGCGGTAATCCCAATGGGAGGGTTCCGCTTCTCGTCGTCGATAAGAGCCGTATAGTGAGTACACTTTATCAGGTTATCATATTTGTTTCAATCATAGACAAATGCTGTAAACGGGGAACAGCGTCTCTTGCTATCCAGCTATATACGCGCTAACGATTTTGTCAGATATCGTCAAGAGGGACATCATAATGTCAACAGAAAGCATAGCGGGTGTCATCGTAGCTTAGAGCAGATGGCTAGATTTACACCCGCTACCATAGCTGTGTCCGTCAATCAGATCATGAAGCTGTTTACTGTTTTGAGATTTAGTATGCTAGAGATGCGGGCGATTCTGCACATGCTACACGCGTTCATGTAAATATAACTCTAATATATAACTCTAATGAGTTTCAGATTGCCAACTCATTATTCAGACGAGTCTGTGCGTATATTTCAGAAATGTCAAGGTGACGGCTATTCTACGCGGCGATTACAAGAGCGTCGTTCAACCGTCGGCACAGTTGTTCCTGGCAGCAATGAAGCCCAAACTAGTCAAACTATTCAAGCTTGAATCTGAGAAAGACATTCAGGAGATTACTACCAGAAGGGGTACGTTGCCCTTACCCTTCAAATCCCACAAAGGTCCAGCCAATCGCACAGGAGGCGGCATCAGTAGTAGCAGCATAATCGCAGAACGATGTTGGTGATAGCCGTGCTACACATGATATTATGTTTCGAGCACATGCGCCTGTAAGTCAACCTCTCTCCTTTTTTTTAGGTAGCATCGTGGTGACCTTCATAATACGCAAGAACCCCGTACAGTCGGCCTATATTTCTCGAAAGCGGAGAGACGCAGGTAGGTTGAATTGCCTTCTTAACCGGGTATATGACATTTTTATGAAATACCCAATGGAACATTATTCCCTTCTCCACACGGGCTCACACTTCGATCGATAACACTACAATATACTCCGCCTGGTGATGGCGTTGACGACGGATCCCACGTCAGACCTTTGCACGCATATGTTCAAGTCCAGTCTACATATGCGGACGTGCTAGTCGTATATGCAATAAGCATTTTCTTTCGGTATAACTTGAGAGATTGGTCGTACGATTTCGCACTGTCGCGTCCTTGACATTGCGCATATTTACCCTCCAAGGACCTGTTCGGCCTGGGGCAGGACCTACATATGTGGCAGGCACGGGGTCTCGAAAGCGAAATCCTAAGGGAATTGGATTGCTACAGACGATTTCGCCTCCTTATCGTCCCTGTATTGTAGCATTGACCGCACACAAACTATTGGCCGAGAAAGTTCTGTCGTTACAGGTGTATTGCAAAATCTCGCATTGGTAAAACAACCTTTTGTAATCATCCAGTCTCATTCATAGCTCGTTCTCGCTTCTCAGAGATAACCACACCCGATGCTGGAAGTCTGTCAACGACTGAACTTGCTGTAACTGCCGGCTCGACGGCTGAAACTGTCGCCACACGAGATGGTGACTCAATCACCGCGACAGCTGGGACATCTACACTGCAGCCATCGGTAACGGAGGGATCCCCCCCGGTGACCGCAATTACAACCGGGGGCTATTCGGTGACCATGACGTTAATTACGACGTCGCTGGCTGAATCCACCACGCAACTCGCGAGTACGGTTAGCGAAGGTACGATAGCCGACTATAGTTTGGTCTGGTGTACACGTGAAAAAATAGCATTCCTGGAAGCTCGTTTGATGTAGACGATAGTATCCGTTGAGATAAGTAGAATAACGAATGTACAATACAAACATGCACATTTTTCGAACACAAGACCTCGAATCTTGACTGCACCACGAGATATTCGTCCAAAAAATCAGGCGCACAAACACTTTTGCATTAGGAACACATTTGTTCATTCACTACAACACACTGACGTTTGAATTTGATTTGGTTCGTTTGTCATATAATGGACTCATTCAATTTTCGCATTTTGACCAACCTCAGTAAGGTAAGCTTTAGTTGCCACTGACCACGAAAAGTGCCGTTGCCGCGAGTCTAGATGCACGACTATTGATGCACCCGGAATGCTTGTGTACTAGGTACATAATTAAATGGAATCACTAATGAAAATACACAATGACTTTCTGGTTCCATGTTCTAGTCCCCGTCCTTTTAACACACGACAAAGGCTTGAAATATTTTGTTCACCGGGACCAAATGGTTTAGGGATTCACCATTACTCACCTGATATGCATGAAAGGTTAATATTCACCCAATTCCGTGCAATTCAGCTGTTTCGCATTTCCGTTCGACGATTTTCCACCCTGTCATGATGAGGCTTTATTTTACATAAGCCACAAGGATTCTAGTTCTATACTACTTGATCAGCGTTGTTAAACGACCACTGCATCTTGCGCGGTTGAGCCATGCTTCACATGATTTGACTAGATAAAAATCTACACCTGGCCACTAGCCACTTTTGGAGAGCAATGCCATAATGTTTAATAAATGCTTAGCAATGTACGATGAATCCATCCAGCTGCTGAAATTAGCGCTTATTAAACAGAAACCAAATTAACTGCATTAGCCCAGCAAAAGCTTACCGTGAGTTGGCGTCGTATCCCGAGGCTTGGTTTACGATCTCTATTCGTAAAGCTTACAATAGCTTAGTGCACAAACTGATCCCTAGAACTGACATATTTCGAACTTGTTATATGTCGATACTTTTACTCAAGGCATCCATTATATGCAAATACGCCATCCACAAAATGAACGATGTTGATAAATAAATATAATAATATGTACTAAAAAGGTTCCGCTCTGACCTCCCGCTCGTTGTTTTCGTGGAACGTAAGGCCTTTGAGGAACCTAACCTCTGTTGTGTTTATAGCGCTGTTCTTCTAGATTATTCTTACCGCTTTCTCTAGCGTGTCGAGCATTAGGCTCCATGATCAGTTGGTAGCTTCCCTGGTTTCCTAATGAGGACCAGTGCCGCCTTTTCCCGCTCAGTTAGGCATCGTCCCTAGTGCCACATCTTGTCCGTCATACTTTGAAGAACTTGCGTTTTTTCTGGAGCAGGATATTTACAGCCTCCAGTGGTTTTCTCTTCGGTCTTCTCCGGTGGTCATATCAGGTCTGAATGGTTGGCAAACAGCTTCTTTATCGTTCTTCCCACCAGTTCTCTCGGGACCGTCAACTATGACATCCTCAGATTGTCCATGACCATGTCCTTGTATGGTTCGTTCCACACGTCTCTTTCCACCTCTTCGTTGAGTGTCTCCCACTCCTGATATTTGTTGTCGCGGATTGTTCCCTTTGGATCGATCGTGGTTCTTTGTAGTTTCTCCCATGCCTCCAAAGTGCCAGTCCCTCTTCTCTGCGCTCTTGTGCACTCTCTGCCTGCTTCGCTGCAGGTTTTTCTGAGGTCCGCGATTTGGTCGTGCCACCAAAACTTCGGATAGCGTATCCTGGCTACTCTGCCTTGTTTGGTTGTGGCCGCCACATATGCGTAGCTCAGGACATCTGCTACTTCATGTTGTTGGAAGTATCCCTCGCGTTTCCTTGTCGCTGCCCCCACCCCCGCTCTTATTTCAGCGCTTTCAGACCTTTTCTGAGTCCGTCCTATCTTTCCGCTAACTGCTTCATGTTGCTCTGCTCGTGTCCCTGGTGACCGTATTCGAACAGAATATGCTCGTGGCGCTTAAAGAGGCCTTGTCGATACTGTCCAGTTCTTACTTTTTCATTAGTATCTTTGCTCCCGAAGGTGAGGTCGGAAAACGATTTTCTTGCCCGCACTCGAACGTAAGAGGAATGTCGTCGTTGAAGAGAGTCATGGCCCGCTATACCAGCCACTCTGATGAGCAGCTTCTCTGCAATATTAAATTTTAGTACCGAATAGTCTTCGGTACTAAAATTTAACAGTCGATCGTTGCCACTACCGTTTGCAGTGTTATATAAAGCATGTTAGATAAATACGGAATATAGCTAAGAACACAATAACCATTTACGAGATCATTAACTCCTACAGGACTAACAGCTTGCCGTGTACCTAAATACCTATAGAATCGTCACCAACCGCGGGTGCAACAGTAGGTGGCTCCGAGCCACCCATCTCTTCCGCGACGACCGACGCTTCTGTCACGACAACATCCTCAGTCCCCATAACAGTAGCGTCAACAGAACCAGTGCCCGCCTCTGCTTCGGACTCGACAACAGTTTCGACGCCAGCAACGTCCGCTGAGAGCGTCACCCCGGAGACGGCTTCTCAAAGTTCACAATTGCCAGTGTCTGACGCAGGATCGACTCCGGAAGCAGGCTCCGTCACTGCAACGTCCGCTGACAGTGTCACACCAACGGCGACTTCCGAAAGCTCACAATCGCAAGTGTCGGATGCCGGATCAACTCCGGAGCCAATATCTATCACAGCTACGTCCACTACGAGCGTCACACCAACGGCGATCTCCGAAAGCTCACAATCGCAAGTGTCGGATGCCGGATCAACTCCGGAGCCAATATCTATCACAGCCACGTCCACTACGAGCGTCACACCAACGGCGACTTCCGAAAGTTCACAATCACCAGTGGCCGACGGAGGATCGACGCCGGAACCGGTTTCTATCACCGCAACGGCGGAGTCACCAATCCTTGACACTGCATCGACGCCCTCAACAGGGTCCGTTACCGTAACGACGACGCTATCTACGACGGCCACCGAGGCCGCTATCACGACAAGCTCGGGTCCAACAGAAGTTGTGGTGACCCAACCGTCAGTCATAGACGTTACAGGGTCATCAACTAGTGAAAGCTCTCCTTCCCCGACAAGCGATTCATCGGCCGAGAGCTCGTCGCATTCCGCTGCAACTTCGGCTTCAGCCGAGGCAACGTCAGACTATATTTCTTCGAGAGAAGACGGAGCTTCTCCGAGTTCGGCTGATAGCTCTGAAGGTTCGTCGGAAAGCGGAATGTCATCTCCAGGAGCAACTGGGGCAGTCTCGATGACTATCATTGCATCATCGGAAACGCCGACCAATAGTCCTCGCAGTAAGTAGCTCAAGTGAAATTCATGAGGTCTATTCTAGTCTGCCATCTCAGAGGGAAGCGCATCTAAGTTGGGAAACATTTCCTTCCCAAATGAATTCCTTGCCATACATGAATTGTTCTCCCAATTAACAAATTGACAACATTTGCACGACACTAAGTCGTACAACTGCGGATCAGAGATCGGTAGAGACATAATCGTCATTTAGAGCGACGCCCCAGTCGCCTTCGGATCGATAAGGAGTGAAGTGTGAAGTGAGAAGTGTGTCCACTATTTCTAAGGGATTCTGAGTTCTTTCCCGTTTGGACGGCACAACTCGAAGCTTTCTCTTATACAAGCATTATACATTAACTATATGAGGCTTTCAGACAGAAATAAACGAACAGCATCAGCGAGTGAAGTCAGTGGATGGGGTCACTGCTTGCAAAACAATAGCATAGCTGGTGCTTCAGATGGGCTGCAAATGCTGAGGCCGCACTAATGTGGATATATCTTGCAAAATATTGCGTATATATATATATATATATATATATATATAAATATGGATATATCTTTGCCGTCATGACGAAAACAAAACAGAATATCGGCCCTTTTTGCTCGCGTTGTGCTGCTGCTCATCTTGCACGCTCTGTTTTTGCATCTCTGATTGATTCTGTGTTTTGCGGAAAACGATTGGCTAGTTGCTTTCCATGGGGATCGTCCCTTTGAAAATATCATGGGAGACACTAACAACAGTACGTCTGCTCGGGGATAGTGAGATCGAGCTTGCCAAAAAATGTTGAACTTTGATATCGCCACCTTATATGTCACCTATGATATATGGTGTTTCGTGAAACTTCATTTTAATATCATAAATAAATAACTGGGCCTTCAATATCACCTCAACACTCATATTTAAATGAGATTAGCGTGAAGATCACTTCACTCGATCTTGACATAGCCAATATACCCAGCGGGAGTGTTAGCGTGTGGCCCTCATCATTTTTAGAAACAAAGATTTGCAATGACAAATTCGAGAAATGTCATCAGAAGGACTCAAGAAAATTCCCGCTGCCAAGTTGTTCAGGTAGCTGTTTAGCTGTGAAATGAAAATGGCGAACGTTCAGTAAACGAGTTTGATCGACGACACATTGACTGCACCTGAACTTTGAAAAAAAAACGCTGATGTTCGCCTTTGCAATGCTAACTTCAAACTCGAACCACACTATTTCATACAAGATTGAAAGGTTTATCATCCTGTGGTTCTCGCGACCACTTTGCCTTGTTCAGAAGCTAGGGGGCTTAGAAGTGGGTAGTCAACACAAGTTAGCTTCAACAATAGAACATAAAAAATAAGTCACAAAATAGTTGACATTTAGTTTTGCAAGGCAAACGTCAAAATCGTCGTGATTCAGATGTATTTCTGTTGAAATTGTTTTCAGATGACGATCATCTCACACCGATTGACGTGTTATTGCATTTCGATGCCAATTATACCGCCAAAGTATCGGGTCAGGAGCTGCGTTTCAAAGAGCATCTCGTTGCGCAGCTTGCTCGTCGAGTGCGAATTCCGAAGGAATGCTTCCAGGGTGTATCTGTGCAAGAAGGTATTCTCTCTCTCTCTCTCTCTCTCTATATATATATATATATATATATATATATATATATAATCCGTAGGTTATGTATGTGACTCGACTGGGACCGCCGGAAATTCCGATACATACGTGATAATTGCTTAATTATAGATGCATATATTAGCACCAGAAGCCGACTAGGCCTGTTTTACTAACTTTCAGGCAGCATAAGGCTGGGCTTCAATCTGGTACCCGTAGCTACCGATGAGTCGGATTTTGATCGGACGATTCTTTTGTCGGCGAAGGGCGAACTCATTAATGCGGCTCGAGAAGATCGTCTGAACGTGACAGATCTTGGGGGAGTCAGGCTCGTTGTGATTCCCCCACCAAACGAGACGCAGCATCAGCTAAAGTATTATGGTGCGTATGAAGTCTTATTAGGCATTTGACATGCGCAATCAAGCAAACGTTCCCTGCGCTCGAGCTGACAGATGATCCTGTGCCCTGCACGACAAAATGACATTATTTCTATTATTATTATTATTGAGGATCGTATAATTTATATCGGTATTTAATTAGTCGCCCATTTTCAGCATGCATTTTGCGCCTTTCCGACATCCCCAAGTATGGCCTTTTATTATGTAACCAGAAGGATCACAATGTTTCGAAGCTTCTTCAAGAACTCCATTCTCATTTATATTATACTTCACGCAAGGAATAATTATTTTGTATCGTATAGCCATGTCCACGCGTCGAACATAACAGTTATGCCTAATCTCATGTATCTTCCATGGCTTAGCACGGAACCTGCTGGCGGTTGTGATCGCGTTGACCATCTCCTGTGTGTCCATCTTCATCCTTATTGTCATTATTGGCGTCCTAGTAATGAAGCTGAATGCGGCCACCAAACACGCCTCAAGCGTAAGTCTGTCATTTACAACATGTATGAATACTAGCTCTAACGCTTGGCCTGCGCTATCAGTTCAGGAACTTGCCACAGAAACTCTATAAGGGCTCTGATGATAGACAATGAGATAGGTATATAGATAGACATGTATGAGCTGAGTTGACACGGCCCAGTCGAACAGTCGAATCACCACAGTCACCTCCGCACATGATAAGCGCTGGGAATAGCCGAAATGACGTTTTTTTTTCTTTAACTTTAGAGGTTTACGGCATGTATGCATTACGCACGAAGTGCGAGTCTCTCGCCCAATAAACCTTGAACCGCAAGAGCCTGGGCTATGGCCTGCAACTATTTTCAGACCCGTTACTTCAAGCCACACGGGGCCTTGCAGGATAGTATCGATCTAAGGGTCCCGGTCGGTCCATCCACCCTTGCCCCTGAAAAAGAGTCGTTTCTTCTCGCTGGCCTTTCTCCATTCTCCCAAAAAAACCCTCGATAAAAGAGAGGAAGCCCGTTCTCCTGCTCCGCCTTCGAGGTTATAGCTTTCTCACTAGCTGATATGCGAGGCATTAGCATTCCCACGACACCGATGCTTTGTCACCTCTGTCACCGACTCAGACCTCTGCATGCTGCCCGATCGATTACCTCCTGAGTGGCCCGGCAATGTTGATCCGTGTGTTCCACATCATCTGTGTATCCTATCTCACAGAGCACGTACTTATGTGTCTTCCTGTGCATTCCCTATACTTACCATATGCGTTTCGAGTTTCTAGCCTACTAGGTTAGAACTTTCATTACAACGAAGCGCTTCCTATCCTTATTTCTAACAGATCTCTCTGCCCATCTAGGGGAGAGAGTCTTCCCATTTTTTAGCTATGGAGAAGAACGACGTAACTACCGAAACGAATATGAAATGAGTGAACTAACGCTGGCTTGCAAGTATTAGCCAATTTTGGCGCTGGAGCTGGCACGAAATATCACTCGACGAAAAGCCCTTGTTTCGTGGGTTTGTAATTTCCACACTAGTCGCCCACTGTTAACTGAGTGACGCATACGCATCATGCATTGCCGAAAAGCCCCCGATAAAACTCATCGATGCCATCATTCATTTAAAGCTGCAACGATGTATTTGATGTGGGTTTAGACGCTTTGTCCCCACATTCCCCTTGGGCGAAATCGCATATCGGGTACAGCTATCCCACGGGTATACAAACATCTCATTTTCTACACAAGTAGATTTTATAAGCAATGCTACCAAATCTAAATCGAATTGATTGCTTCTCGTTGTTTGTTTGGTTTGCCCTTGCTTGCGTCAAAATTCCGCGTGGCATTTTGCGATCGATACCATGATCCCACTCTGATGCCCTAGATCGGTCTCACGATATTCCAGCCCTTCTTGAAAATTCCCAATCAATTTCATTCTTTACCCCACATTCGTACCTACCGGCCTGTCTGTTTGTGCCCCTATCACACTCTATACTATTCTTTCTACACATATTTTCCTATCTCTTGTTCTTCTTCCCTTTGTGTTGTCTTCTCCAGGGGCAAGAACTCTTCATCAAGACATTCTGTTGACACCCTCGACTCCGCGTGTGATGACTGTCCTCCCTACTGAGCCTCTGGCCTTGCAGCCACGTTTGCTGTACCATCCCCAAAGCGCACCTTATAGCACACGTTCTTGCACAATAACGAACGCATATGTGATCGGTGAGCATGATAGCCTCCCAAACCAAAATCCCAGTCTCGCCTGAACGTGAAGAACATCATTGCGGATTGGACGAGCTAACAGCTATGGCAGCGGCGGGCTTCCGATTGATTTGACGGGTCAGATTGCGTCTCGTTGGTCGCCAAATATCAAACTTCTGTTATAGTCGATACGTGGTACCGTACGTACGTAAGAGGGGCTTAGCATCGACGTTTCAATGTGTAATCGACACGGTTTGTTACGCTCACTAAATAAATGTCATTTCTGAGCTCATTTATGTCATGTACTCCGCAAAGTTTAAAAGAACACTAACACTCGCCTCTATGAATACTTGCATCTTGCTGACCTGGCGGAACTATTCAGTTAGGTATATATATATATCTGATAACGAGAACACCTAGGAAGAGAGAGAGAGAGAGAGTAAGATATAATTGACGCCCTAACTTCTTATGTGCCGTTCAAGCAATCACTGAGATGTCAGTAAGCGGGATAGTTGGCGGTTACACAAAAGATATGCGTGTTCTTAATCTCAGAGATCAGATGATGCCGAGCATAACCAGCCCGCCAAAATCGATGCGTTATTACCAGAAGACGTGAACAGCATAAACAACTTCGATATCTTTAAGCGATCTATTTCGACACGTGCGGGGTAGTTACATGTACTATATATATATATATATATATGCAACCACGAAGCTGCGCCTATTTACAAGGCCTTGGCATTGGCCATTCTCGCGATCTCGCTCAACGACCTAGCGTCACTTCCGCACAGCAGTTTCATCCAGCAAACGGCGCAGGGTTACTCAGTGCAAACGGCCCCCCGTGATCTCCCCACCACCTACCAGCGCCTGACCATAGCATAAGTATAGTGTTTTGGGTACCTTTCGCTAACACGAAATCCGTCGATCACGGGGTAATACGTCATTGTCTACGCGGACCGTCGAATGAGACCCACAACTCTACCGAATTTTCTGCCCAAACTGTTGTATGGCTGAGGCTGTGCAGGGAGTCCTTTGGCATTTGTGTGTATGCTAGAAGAAGCGATGCTTTTCCTGCTGTTTTTTTTAATACATATTAATATAGGGTGAGATTCTGTAATCGAAAGTATTCCAACCAAAAGAGAAGGAGACAGATAGCCGTACTTTTTTGTTTTCGAGCTGACCCTCAGCTGTTCCCCTATCTGACAGGCCTCAGCTCTTAACCTTTAGGTATTACCCGTACTTACTATGCTGTACGGTTAGAAATATATCGCAAACGACGCCAATGTATTATAATGTACACAGGCCGAGCGGCGTAATGATTCACTCATATGATAGCTTGAGGAACGTCACCCCCTGCTCTCTCACACCGGGATGTCGCACTATGGGACGCATGTGTATGAGTATGTAGTTGGATAGCCATTGCTGTTAATATAAAACTATTGTCAGCCACCTGTCAAAGGTGAATAAATGCACTAGAATACGTATGCATATGTTTTCTATATAAGGAATACGAAAGAGTATGTAAAATTGCGCATAGAAGAGGATGACTATTAAGGTGAAACCCCAGCGACGGGAGGCACTCCAGCGCAGTGGTCTAGAGACTTGGTCGACCAAGTCATTCTTTGTATTATATGAGCGTGCAATCGCAGACTACATTTTTGGGAACGTTGGCAAGGAGGTCAGAATATGACTTCGAGGGGGAAAGGTGACTTCGATGGTGGAAAAAAGCTACTGCTGTTATTAAAGAACCTATGCATCGTTTCTAGATTGTTGTATCCACCACGAGTACTCGGGCTACACAACAACCCTGCATAATGACTATACAGCCCAATACTTCAACCTAACCATATATACAACTAACTTCCTCGTAGTAACTGAGGCGGTCGCCACGTACAGAGATTATTCACTCTATGATTTTTTTGCCACTTTATTAGCTGTAATAGTAGTTCCGCGATGAAGCCTCCATCACTAATAATAAAGAGGTCAGCATACACATTTATTCAAACGATGTACTGCGACAGATCTGCCTTTCTGCGAAGAACTCACCATAACGTTAGTGAGTATAATTTTATTTGATTATAGCTGACAGCGTTTAGATAAATTTCCGTCTTATGAAGCAGTGCCGAAACCAGTTGTATAGTGAACGTTAAATGTTGGCTGTGAATCAGCCCGGAGAATTTACATGAATTTCTAAGGAAACTTTCTTCATACCGATTCTAGCGCGTTCTAATAATGCCTTCTTCAAAAACGGTGACGATATCTCGCAGCAGTATACCATCGTCAGTCGTACCCGCGCGTTGTACAGTGTGATATAAACGGCAGGTCTATTTGCAACGAGGGATCTGAAAAACGTCTTGCAAAGCTGTGTGAACGGGTGAATATTCGAAGAAATATCTACAATCGAGTCCAAGGCAGCACTTCTTTGCGCTCCGAGGTCTCTGTAAGTATTAACCAAAAGGGGGATGTTGCCATGCGGGCATGCCTACACGCTACGGGGAAACACTTGACAACAGCGTGACCGGGATCACTGAGGGATCACCATGAGATGAAAATTATACTAAGGTGTCCGCTTACCGGAGGTTAAGACAGCACACTTTTCAATGGAGGTGGTTATTTATTTATACCAGATGGATTTATACCCACCTATGGTCAATGGCGGAATGATGTTGACCTCACCTTGTCAGTGCGAATCGGTGCATATAGCTTCAAATCGTCTGCGAATAGTAAATGCGTTTCGCCTGGCGGAAGGATACGTCTTGCAGCAAGCCCAAAGAGGCGAGATAGCAATGGGCCTTGCGGAACCCTTGACGGACAGGGTGAACGTCTACTAACCGACGCTTTTACACAAAGGGACCGTGAGCCCAGATATGCAAATAGACCTTTTGAGGTTTTAATGTCTATGCCTAAGCGGTCTATGCTACGAATTAGCCTATCATGATTAAATCTATCCAACGCCTTTGAAAAGTCGAAATAAATCTAATGACATGCCTGTTTTCTGTTTAAACCAAGTCCCCAGTCATGAGTCATCAGTACAAGTTGTACAGGTGTTGACCCGCCTCCGTTAAAACCATGCTGGGCTTTGTCAGTCAAGTCATTAGCCAACAAGTAAGCTTCGATGTGGTCCATTCTGTTCAAAAGTGATACAGGCTCTGCTATTAGCCCCTATTATCAATTTCAGCCGTTCCCCCTTCTCAAAAATGGGTCTGAAAATAGGTTCACCAAATCACGGTGGCACTGTTCCCTCATCAAACGATCTCTGGACGCTGTGCTTTAAAGGCTCAGAGACCTGTTCGCAGAACTACGGTGGCATTTCATCAGAAGGAATACTACATTTGGGTGGAAGTGTAAAGATCTTTGCAACAATGCTTTCCTACGTAGCAACCAGCGGGAGTGCATTTTAAGAGCAGGAGTCCAACAATAGCAATAGTAACTGCACACGGACTTTTTCTGTTAGCGTAGCGATGGAAAGACTTTGCATGCTTGAAAGAAGGGTTTCATGATTCAAGTACCCTGAGTCTCTTAGATGCTTTTCACACCTTATCCTCATGCTTTGACTCAAGTGTGTTCATTCCGTGTGATGTGCCGTAAAGTAAGGAGGTCAATTAGCATGTGTATATACTTACGATACGTTCCATTCATTATCTCCGCAGTGGAGCAAGTGTCAAAGAATAATAACCAGTTTGCGTATGCAAATTTTGCCTCGCAGCTATACAAGTCGAAAATAAATACGAGGAAGGTCTAATTTGTGCATTCGGGGGCAAATCTGAATAAACAACAAAGAACACTGCCGTGTGGTCGGTTCCGAGGGTCAATGACCATAACCGACTTCATAATTTCAGGATCAGTGACTCGGAGAAGGTCAACAGTTCGCTCCATCCACTGCATAGCCACATTCATCTTTGCATACTCTCGTCAGCTAGGTGACCACTTGGGAATAACTAACCAGTTGTAAAAAAATTGACATTGTTCTACGCCGTCTGATCGAAAAAGATATACTATTTTGCAAGTAGACCTGAGCGTCGTTACTCCTATATATATTTCGAACATTTTAAGTCGCAGATTATCTATATTTGGCACAGATAGCAGCCAAAACCTGTTGAACGTCAAAGGGGCTCGACACAGGACCAAACACAACAGGATCATATGCCTAGAGGAGGAGCACATACACTTGTACATGTTTATCCTTGATGATTGAACAGAAGACGGTCACCCTGAGACGCTCTCGTGATTTGATTGAGGGGTTTTATCTCGTGACACCGTCTCCGACTGTCACCTGTGTCTCGTGGTCTATTTATGTCTGTCAGCAATTCCCGGAAGCCACTCTCGACGCCCGTATCAACATCCACAGCTTGGAAATCCACAAGCACGGCATAAAGAGATTAAATCGTCCTCGTCTGCTGAGAGCCAATCGAATGTTCGTGAGTAATATAGAACAAGCGGAGATCGTCGAGCCGTACACGCAATAGCCGTGTCCTGTCGGGATAACTTAAAGCTCTTATGGTTCGCCCCTCGTATCACGCTGAGTGAAACCTTATCATTTTTATTGTAGTAGGTTATAGCCATGCGCTATTATTAGGTAGTCCCCAGCAAACTGTCGCCTCTTTAAATGCCAATAACTTTTGAACTAAATGAGTTAGAACAAAGATCTTTTGGTATGAGTTAGAGGTACCATCCAGCTTTATTGACACACCGATTCCAGCGTTCTGGGAGTTTTGAAATAGCCAAATATTTACCATTTGCATTTCCATATATAATTTCGTTATCTATTGCTTTTGCGAGTAAGTCGACGGTTGCATATGGAACCCCACCTATTGCCCTTTTTAATGCATGGAAACAACCATAATCACATGGGCTTAAATCAGGAGAATATGGGGGTTGATGCCATCGCTCAATATTGTTCCCCTCCATCCAGGTCGTAATTTCAGCAGTGCGGTGAGGTCTTGCGTTGTCGTCGAGTAACCACACTCGGTGCTGTCGATC
Source organism: Stratiolaelaps scimitus (assembly GCA_019614645.1). Lineage (NCBI taxonomy): Eukaryota > Metazoa > Arthropoda > Arachnida > Mesostigmata > Laelapidae > Stratiolaelaps > Stratiolaelaps scimitus. The sequence continues at coordinate 714,159 of JABWDB010000018.1, read as the reverse complement.
CCCACGCCATTTGTTCATCAATCCTTTCAAGAAGCCGAGATATCGGGGAGCATTGAGTTTTTCGTTTGCCGCTAATATTTCGTAATAGCAAACACCCTTGATATCCAGAGCGAGTATAATCAACACCTTTCGTCCGAATCTATCTGGCACTACCACAGACGCCGCCACTTCACCTTGTCGGAGCCACTGTTTTGCTTGGTCCTTCTCAGGGGGTCTATGCAGGCTAACCCATGTCTCGTCTATCGACACGGTGTGCTCTAAGCGACTGGTTTGTTGCGTATAAGTATTCAAATTAGATGTCGAACACTCCACACGCATTTTCATTTGGTCAGCACTCAGTTTATGGGGAACCCATTTTTCATTGATTTTCTTCTTCTTCAGTATATTGGTGATAATTCTATAACACGTCGTCCGAAGAATCAAAGTTTTAGCCGACAAAGACCCCGTGGACCAAGCTCTAGTTTGCTCAAAAGCTGCCTTGATTCTTTCAATCCGTTCGTCCCTTGTCGCACCTGATTTGTGGTCCCCACCTCGATGGTCATCGGTGTCCATATCTCCACTGTTAAATCGCTTGCACCAATTTTGCACCGTTCGCAGGCATAAGGCAGACCTGCCGTACGCGTTCACTAATTGTCGATGGATTTCAGCTGGAGGGTGTTTTTGGAGAAACAAAAACTTGATGATTTCCCGTTGATTTTTGGGGGAATTTGAACTTTTTGCTGCAGCGTCCATCTTTCTGATCGTATCTAAACCACTCAGTGTTCGAAAGGAAGCCACGTTCCTACCGCGTGCCCACTCCAAAAATGAACGCATTGTGTGGCGTAGTTCGGGCTGTGCGCCATCCGAAAGGCGCGACAATTTGCTGGGGACTACCTAATATTTGTTGTTGTTGTTGTTGTTGTCGTCAGACTATGCAAATTACCTCAAATTGTTCTAGAAAATTTCATTGTGAATCCTGTTTAGGAGTTGAAACTAATGTCGTTAAAGCTTGCGTTCGATGGACACAGCTGTCCCCGACGTACACCGATACAGCTCGATTGGTTGCTTTACGGCGTGCGCTGTTCTTCGTTAAAGTCAACTAATTTATAGATTTCTACAAATTATTTTATATTATTATAATTATTTTTAATAGTTGCTATATGTAGGTGCACTCTATACAGTAATTATTATATTAAAAATCAGACAACTATTTAGCCAGCAAATCAAAATGCAAAATTCATATTCCATCATTGCAGCATGGAATAAAGACAATAAACAGGTTGGTAGTTTGTAATAAGTAGAGTGGTTGACACAATAGCGATTAATTTAACGCAAGCCGGCCAATCTGCGTACTCCAATAGCGGACCAATCTTTGCCGAAACGGAACTTCTGAGCAATTTTTGCGAAATATAACGGTAATATATAAATAATAATAATAATAATAATAATAATATCGATTATATGATTATAGAGATGACAACTAATCTCTCGTCTGCTATCTAAATTTCCTTGTTCGATTGGCTGTTGTTGACTCGTCGAAGATGGCCAGGGTTCAAATGAGTCATTGGTCACCGCAGTCTGATTGGTAGACGTCCGAACGCCATGAACTGTGACATTTCTCTTATACCAGTACCACTGCCGAAGACTAGAGGAAGTCCGAACCGCAATCGCGTAATAGGAAATCTTCCAAACGCAAGAATTGTTCTTGAAATACAAAAGGAAGCACAATTCCGATACAAACTCGTACAAAAAGGAAGGACAAAAATTCCCTCTTCAAATATTTAATGTCGTCCATTTAAATCGAGCTTAAGAGATGCGAAAGCCAATTTATTTTCAAAGATATCCATTCTTCCGTGTGCCGACTTTCCTGTTATCCCGAGACACAGTAGTGCTTATTTGTTTGGACGTAAATGAGACATCGATATCGAATGCATTTTATCTTCCTGTACAATAATATATTATTGCACTGTGTCGTTAGATTACGTTTGAATGCGATTATTGCGCGGATGATTTTTGCACCGTTCTAACGAGGTAGATACTCTTCACACAATGTCGGACAATTCCTCTCAACGGCACCGATATTTCGGGGGCCGACCACACATTAACGTATGACGCAATGTTCGTGTGGAAGGCGTGGCAATTTACATATGCATTTATTATTGATACTTTCTATTCTGGCCACCTTAAGCTATCGTAGATATTCGACCACTTCATAGGGTTTAATTGCTGAATATCGGAAACGACGGACGATAGGCCTAGCCGACACCATTTTCTTTAAGATGACAGGTCAGCCTGGGAAGTTCTATATTCCAAATTGATTTCAACCCGAACGAGAGTTGATCCGAGGACGATTTTTAGCTTTTGGCCCTGAGAATACTGGTTGGTCCCGTTGAATGCGTGGGAAAAGTTGAAATATACGCAGGGAAGTTCTTCTCTTCGATTAGCTTTAATTGTGTCTTTAATGTTCAATTGTATCCATGTTCACGAGCTAGGTCGCAGAGGAGTGTCATTCAGGAACACCAGGTTGTCCGTTGTCGTCAAAGTTGCATTTTCTGGATGGGCTTACAATTTGTCCAGGATCATTTTTTCAAAGCACGGACAGATTCACAACACTTGCCCTACTGATCTGCAATTTTCGACGGCTTCCATTTGTCCTATCACAAGTAGTGGTGTAACTACGTATGGCGCTTTAAACAAAGCTAACCGTTTTGGTACGAATGATTCGTCCGTGAATCGGTTCATAGAAGTAGGGACTTAAACCATCAGCGGTGCTATGCTTTTGACGGCAGGGAACTAATCTTAGAGGTGAATGCCTCGTATGTTACAAGTGTTCCTCAAGTATTCCGGCTCCTCGCCAGGACCGAACGGGTACTCGTCAGAGCCGATAGGATTGAGATGAGCAACAAAGAGGGAGAGAGATAATTACTTGAAAAGTTCAGACGCCTTGCGTATCCCTTGGGCAATAAACGCCGAGGCATCTTATTTGCCTTTAATACGTTTATTTGCATACTGGAACAACAGGGCTCGTCATTCCTGAATTCGATTCGCTACTCATGTAAGACTCACGCAGTCTGGCAGAAGCAAGACGATTTGTTTACCCATTCGCCCATCAGTAAGATGCGATCTCGGGAGCTGGCATATACGCTTTGAAATTGTCGTTGTGGAACAAATTAGGATAGAAGAGTGTCCACGTGTACTGGGAATTACGCTCACATGCGATCGACGTATTTACCTGCAATTAGTGATGATTAATAATAATGAATAAAGACACATCAGAGCGTTACGAGTCATTAGCTATTGTCCCCGCCAACAAACGCCCGTTCCTTTGAATCCATATTCCATAGAGTAGTTAAACAATCAGTTGGTGTGCAGTAATCTCTTAGATCTATCGACAATGTGCTTCTTCATCTTCGACTTGTTCTTATTGACAGCTTCTACGGGGATTGCTTGTTTCAGGTGGAAAATGGACTCGGAGGGGACATGCCAGCAAAGTATCCAAAATTGCCACCGATTCCTCGTCAGAGATTCGCAAGTCCGTCCCCAACGGAGAAGCCATTGCCGCGAGGCCAAGTAAGTGAGGTGCACGCGAGAATTGACAACGTGTGGGCTTGGTTCCACGACGCGCACTCCCAACGTAGCGAATCCACTCAGGCGGTCCGAGCCAGCTCCGATGATCCGGAGACGAGGACGCCTGAGAGCGGTCGATTCTCGGATCACTCGGGGGCGATATCAGTAACTGACCTCGAGGCTGACCAAATGGCCTTGGTGAGTGACCGCTAGAAATCATTCAGGGTGAGACGTTTGCATAGTTCATAGCCATTTTTATTTTAGCCATAGAAAACGAATCTAAGAGTTACGGCAAATTCGTTCAGTCGATGCATCAGAGAACCGTTTGCTGCAATTGTCAGATCGGAATCGTTCTGATGTTATTACATGTTTATCGTATAATTAAAGCGTATAATGATATATACAACCTATCAAAGTACCGCTGTAACCAACTGTAATTTGTTGAAAATTTGACAAGTCAACAAATACTAGACGTTATAACACGTATACACAACACCGATGGCAGGCTATAACTTGATTGAATTCTGTCCATAACAAGAAGCAGTCAGATCTTCAGTCCACCTCCAGTTAATAGACGCAAATGTCCACAATATCCAACAATGCCGTGAAAGTCTCATGAGAAGAATATGCCCTAAGCGGTCGACTCATCCTGTGGTAAGAGCTGGACGACACTGGTTGTACCTCACGGCATTCGCAGCATTGTGGAACTTGCATTGAATGTATTCTATTGTAGTAGTGCATTAATTTGATGTGGTGAGTTCGTGTATCCCCGCGGAAAAAGCCATTTGGCAGTGTGTATACACCAGATGCTGAAGGTTGACTCACGTATGCGGGTGCTCTCTCCGTAACTAATCAATGTCAAATTAGGCGGACTCATTGAAGTGTTGTGTGTACTTTCAACTCCCCCCCGTCCTCCCACACCCGCTCTGTCTCTTTCTGAACACAAGACTATATAATGCAGAGCGAAACAACTATCTTTGCCTTACACCCTATTGAAAGCCCGGAGTGCTCTCCCTAGCACCACCTGTATAACAATTATATTACCTCACTCACTCTCTGTTTCGCCTGCTCTTCATGCATCGGCCATCTCCTCGTTCTCCCGTCCGTTTCCCGTGTTCTGTTTTCTGCACATGACTGACATCGTTATCATGGTAAGATGCCAACTATATCTGACCAGGAGAATAAGACCCTCATGGACCGTTGGAGCAGCATGAAACGGGCCGTATCGATCACATCCGTCAAAGATCTTAACAACCTCATCATGGGCAACATGCCGAAGCGCAATAAGACACGGGACAGCTCAGTATTTAAAAAGCGTTCTTCAAACGAGCACGGGCAGGTGCCAAAGCAAACACGATTGCCCATGTCGAAATCACCTATCGGAGGAACGGAGCGACGTCCCATCTCGGCGCTGAGAGTGGTCAACGAAGAGGACGAGGCGGGTGGCGGCAGCCGCACCTACATTATGGAACAAGGTAGACGAACGAATGTAAACATGCTTCTGATATGCATTCATATTACGGATAATACTAGATTCGTTTGCAAATAGCAATTTCTTAACCATTCCCTATAGTAAGTACGGCACAGCTAGAAATCATCTCATATCTCGTAATAACGACGTGTCGGCTTTAAGCTTGCAAATTTGATGTAGAATTAACCACAGCTTTTCCGGTAACGGGTGTTTCAAGGAACAGTAATTTTAAACGACGGGTATACTAATTTGCACACCGCGTCGAAATGATAGCCCATCCCCGTGTAGGTTTGCTGGTCACTTATAGGATCTGAAGTGGGACCCTAACCTGGACGGGATCACATTTCCCTACAGAAAGGGTTGACACGAAAGCTGCGTGGTGCGTTCACTTAAGCCACACGTACCAAACATTTCTACGAATTACCAACGGAGTCCGTAAATTTGATGACTCTTAGGGTATTGCTACAAAATCGTATCAATCAATAGTATCAATATTAATCCAGGTACTAATCAATGTACTAATCGAGTACGACTGTATTTTGCCTGGTTTATATACCTGCCGAAGACGGTTAGCCAGTAATGTCTCCTCATAAAGTTACCAAAGTTGTAAAAACTTTGAAACTTTTGAGTGAGGCAAAATGCAAATCAACTTGCCCCGTTCATAATTTTTCTAATTTATACTATATCCAGCATGCCCATTGTATATATGTGTGTAATCGCCTAACTACACTATATATGCGTTTATTCATCCTTGAACAGATGACCTCGAAAGAGATATCAGCTCAGCCGTTCCTGACGTGGTGGCAGATGCAAAAAGACCCACAACCTCTCTATCGCGCAGACCAACATCATCAATGATCGTTCAGAGCCGAATCAGAAATAGCGCCCAATCGCGTCGGTGAAATTTGTCGCTTCTGCGTTCTGGGGCACCGCCGAAGCCATGAGACGCTCGCCCGACCTATGTGATGCTCGATAGTATCCAGTGGGAATCTATTCTCACGAGAGTATCGGGTAATGTTTACCAGGTGAAATTTTTTTGCATCACCGATCTTTAATGAGAACGTTTCTCTCATGAAACAGCACATGTATGTTTGTCGAGGAAAGGAGAGAATAAAGCCATCCTGGTACTATTCAAACGTAACTCTTGTTCATCTTATATGCCTACCGTGTGACATACAAGAGAGCTTAAGCATTGTAAAAACTGCAGCTCCTTCAATAAACCAATAAACCTTTACCTTTACCTTTACCGCGCTTATGGGGCGATGTCAGCTGTTGTGTTGAGGAGGACTCCAACCATCGCTTATGCCCTGTCGCTGTGACATTGTACCGTGATCGGCAGAGTGCTGGAAACGTTGTGGTCGAATGATATGATACAGTGAGGTGCCCAACCCGTGTGAGATCTTACTGTGTCGTGAGCTTAACTGTAAAATCATCGAGTGAACATGGCCCATTCAGAAAGTACCAAGCATACCGTCAAGAATTAAATTACGAAACCGAATACTTGCATATTGTGAACATGTGTTGTTCACAGTGGCTTAATGCGGGACGCTGAGATACCATACTTATGCATATGTAATGCCCGTTGCTATATCAGCTGTTCGAGTAAACCAAGTAACAATATCAGGTCAACCAAGTAACAATACAGTGGTTTCGCATTGTCCTACAGTTTAGAGATAATAATCATTTCTATTTACCATTATATCTCATTCACTCAGGTGCAATTTAGTGATTCTTCATAGCACCATATTCTGGTTTTGGTTAACTACTGAATGAGGATACCGGCGAAGCTATACGCGTGAAAATCCTTCGCGACATCGTTATTTGCTATCAAGCGTCTTGATTGACATTGTCTACTCTTCTTGACTGGTTATTGAGGAGTTGTAAAGCAAGTCGCTGTTCCGCAACAAATGCATACATGCTTCAGCTCAGATTTACTGAGGGATTGCATCTGAACATCTAAGAGCAAGTCGATTTTTGTGTCTCTGGAAAATTTATTATAGATGTAATTTAATTAAAAACACCTTAATGTAATGTAACAGTAAAAAAATAGCAATTAATAATAATGATATAACATTTCGTTTAATTGAGTCCTTATTAGTCGGATACGTTTACTGTACAATTTCGGCGTTGTGCTGAATACAATGATAACGAGTTTGTCGTTAAAGTTGAACCGGTTGATACTTTACTAGTGATAGTAGATTATGACTATTATTAGTAATTATTATTATTAATTTGAAACATGACTATAGGTTATCACAGATGCAATCGCAGCGTGTAGAAATAGATGTGTTGCAGTTTGGATAAGTATAGTTCATGTGACACGATAGAAGCACATCATATTGTTCGCATCGAAAAATGAACGTTTGCTTGTTTTTATTTTATAAAATTTGTATACAGGTAAATGTGGGTTACACAGACAATGGGTCCTAACTCACTAAGACCTTTTCATGCCTTGAAAAAATAATGACAGCTACCTGCCGCTGTGATCTATGAATTACCAGCTGTACTTCGTGCCAAAATATAACCTTCATATTGATAGCTCAGCACTAACGTACGGCGTTAATAGTTAACTCTCATCGAAATGAGAATTCTCCACAGAATAGTCACACAATATCAAGTCCCCTCAATGTGTTTGTAATTAATACGACCCAAGCACTGCAAGGTCACAGGTGCGCAGACCAGTATTCCCAGCCAGAGCTTGAAACGAGTTGTTCACAGCTTACTGGACACTGGATGGTACGAGTGGTCCGATGTCGATTTACCTAACTAACGTTGACCACAGAAGTGATAAGCTGTCTTGTCCAGTTTTCTTCACGAAAGAATCAATAATTGATATTTAATTGTAATACTTGATAAGGCATATTCCCGTATGGCTTGAGACGAAATTTCGCCACTCGGTAGCCATTTATGACATATCAAGGCTGTGATTGTGCAGCGATGCAGCCAGTTTGCTCTCGGGGGGCACTTGCCGGTAAGAATCAACCTCAGCACTATGCTCCACTCGTTTGTACAGATCCATTTGAGTCCCGTGTAGATATCGCTCAGGTCACAAAAATGACATCACCCATCGCGAAGCTCTCCAGAGCGACTCGTCGTTAGAGCAACAAGCAATTCGATCTGGTGGGTGGAGCTTGCAAACTCCAGACAAGTTTGAGGTGCCTCCTGCGGCACTCCGAGTTCTAGTCAGTAGGCGGAGCATCCCACTTGAGTTCGCCACAGCTATACAGACGTGTTCACTGACGATTATCCGGCCAATTTGCTCGTCTGTGAGACTCGCCCGTCAATGTTGAACGAAATGTTGGATCGCCCTGAAGGGTGTCACTGATGACGAAACGAAAATTGCTGGCTGAATTAAACAGCGATCGCGTGTGAGCTAGTTTATCCCAAGCCGGAAGCGTTTATCGACTACCTTTTTTGTGACCATTTGTGTGGAAATGTGCGAACGTTAGGCGTCGCTTACGTGAACCTCCAAAGGCGATCTGTATCATCTAGTGAGCATAGCAATCAACTTGATCAATCGGAGTCGTTCCCATCAGCAGAAATGGACTCGATACGAACTTCGCCAATGAAGACCACCGACGGTAATAGTAATGAGGCGACGTCAAGAAGACCAGACTACGTACAGACGATCACAATTACAGGTACGTGAGCGTCATAGTTTTATGCATGTCTGATCTTCAGAGAGTTTTGTGTTGTTTTGAGAGAGTGGATAATTGGTTTTAGTACATAGATACGTTCGCGAGGCCGGCAATTCATCTCGTCCACTGACTGATCGCTTGTTGACTCGGGAAGATGGTGAATGGATAATCATACCAATGTTGTGATACCTTGTGTCAGGCAAATATAGTTGGATACAGTTAGTTCGGTATGACAAGCGGAAACTTGCCTAATTTTAGTATTTCTTTTGAATTTCTTAACGACCTTTATTTTTCTGGGTAAAAGCTGTATTTAATATTTCACATTTGGAGCCATGCTTTGAAATGTTTCTGTATTTCGACCAAGTCCGAATAGTTGGTAGTTACGCGTCCTACAAATGATTCGGTTACGAAGCAAGTCACTGATCCATTGTATCAAACGGTCAACGGACCCATTGTTATCCACTGCAGCGAGTAACGAGTTCGCCCGCAAACACATTAGAACCCGAACTACGCGGACCCAAAACGTATAGTGATATGTTGACACACTTGCTGCTAAGGTAATCTCGGTTGAGTCAGTTACGCTGCGTGCTTGTCGCATTGCGCATGTGCGCATTGCGAATGTGATATAATGAATTGGTAAACTACGCCACGTATGGTGCATTTTGCACGCTCCACAGTTTATGACACATTTATTTCCGTGTTTATGACTTGTGGTGCTTACCATTCAAAGTGACTCTACGAGATTCCTGCACCAAAGCGATGTACCCTTACTCTAGCATGCAGCGCTTGTGTTCACCATGTGAAAGATTCAATTGTTGACCCCCGCCCCGAACAAGCGACACGATGGCGGTCATCGAAATCAAATAGAACTTATACTTCACCACAATTTTCTCATACAAACATCGTTCTTGTGTGGCTGCACAGTCCATGCGATTCGAATCGGAGTGAAGTTCCGCCTAACTAGCCTTGCTGGATATCGAATGAATTAGAAGGTCCTTGAGGCATATGTACTCGGGTGATCTGTTGGGTATTCTTATGCAAACACCGTCCGCCTTTGTCGCTCTGTGCTCGCCTGTGCTGTTTTCCGAAGCCAATGTGGGATTGCCCAGGTAGTCTGATGGGTCCCCTAATGGACCCTTCTATGATGTCCGGCTCGGCAACAGAATAAATCATGTCCGAAGAACCAGACGACAAGAAGAGCACTATTAGCGGCTAGCTGTGCTGTCTACCAGCCAGCCATCACGTGTACGGATACCGAGTCGTCAGTCATTTTTTCCCCACAATTTAGATAAACGGAGTCGATCGAAAGTTAAATACGAGACGGTTTTAATTGTCTTATGGCCCACTCGTAGTGGGACGGGAAGAGTGTCTCAGGTTGGTGGGGAGAGCCTTCCTTGAGGCAATTTCATATTGCGAATATGAATAGTGAACTATTATAAATATATCATAAATAAGAGACTGACTCATTTCCAACTCAGGACTTCTGTGTTGAAACGAGACGTACTATTTTCATGACGTCGTCCTGTCTATTTTTAATGAATTTGTTTGTGGAACATTTTATAATTGTCGGCCAATATTGTGCACTTGCTTGAACTCGGTGCTAGATATATTGAGGCGCAAAATCGTATAGAATACACTAAACTTCCTTCCTGTTGGCGACTCCACAATACCTCCAACTTGTTCGGGCACTCGTCCAACGAAACAGAATGTGTTTCTCGATGAATGGACGTCTATTTGCCACTTGCGGATACGCGACTTAGACAAAGTGTTGCCTAGAACTCTCCGACAGATTCATTTCAACTGTGCCCATCGTTGGTGCGGTTTATTGTCAAGGACCTGAACAGAACAATTTCCCTGTACCCTTCGGGAAGCATTTGGAGCTGAGATGTGTTTGAACTTTTGTTTTTTTAGCTTCTCCGGCCAACTGAATTCTGTGCTGATACCTAAACGTTCGCTCTCGACCTCTGAGGTTCTAGACGTTTTCGCTAGGAACCTTTGAAAAGATCATCTATCGGTGTGCGGCGGGGCTCAACGGCAGAATTTTCATTGGATTGCAAAACAAATTGCTCATTCTAAATCCAATGGACAAATCTAAAGGGTTACTTGAGCGGATTCATTACTTTGCTAGTCTTAAACATATATATATATATATCTATATGTATTTCCTTACTACCATTTGATTGGATGATTAATATATATCGTCTTGTCACCTTATGTCAGGTGTGGAGTACATAATATAAACATTTTATATTGTTGGCACGAGCCTGTTCAATGAGGTAACTCCTTGGTACTCATTAGTGTGGTATCTTGTCAGGACCAAGTAGCATCTCGCTCATAGAAGCTCTCAGTTCGCCATAGCACATGACGAAAGCCGTGTACGAAATGCCTTATGAGAGTATGTCCATTTTTCTTAGATATGCTCTTCCAATCTTATTAGCTAGCCAGTGTGGCCGTGATGAAAAATGCTGTATCGATATCCGCTATTGTCTAATAAGCTGAATGTACGAGACTGATGTGGAGAGAGAATGGAAAATAAAGTAGCGTTCAGAAGATGCCAGAACGCTAGTTCCGTTGCAGAAGCAATCAAGGAGGGTACTTCTGATCTATATTGCAAGTGCACAATATTGGCCGACAATTATAAAATGTTCCACAAACAAATTCATAGAAAATCCTAGTCATAGTTCTTTCTATTCAAAAGTTATCAAAGCTACTTTGATGCATAAAATAGCTCCGAACGACTTAATATGTTGTTCTACGAGCGAGCGTGTCTCAGTACACAAACGTACAATACGATTGTATGCGAACACATGTAACCCAAGCACCCGTTTCCGGAGGGCTGGCTTTTACTCGATCGAATGCAGCGAGCTTAGATGTACCAGGCCTTTTTTTTTGAGAGGAGGAAATTTTCTTCAAACGCAGGGACGGACGCACGCACGGACACCACCAGATGTACCAGGCCTGTCTCACATTAACTGAACATCATACGATACTATTTGGCGCTATGTTCATAGTTGACAGTGCGAGCAGGCATCGTGTTCTCAGTGACGTCGCCGCCGTCATCCCTTGTCGGATTCTCTCTTCTATATATATATATATATATATTGAGGGCTTTACCAGACAGGGTTAGCGTGATACCAAAGATAGGTTAATCCAATTCAACGTACGCCCATCTTGCCTAAGCGAGTCATTCCCGGCTATTCTCCCGCCAAATATGAACTTCATCGCTTCTGGCTTTTGTGCGTTCATCTCAAGGCTCACTCCTTCCCCGTACATGAACAACACGTAGAGCCTTCTGGCGATGATGGCTACTGCAACTACAGAAAACATGTCGAGCATCTTTATATTACAGAGAGCATATCTATATTGTGTACGTTAATGTGACAGCATAACCTGTAACAATTTCGAGATAGCTCGTCGCAGTTGAATGAAATGAACGACAAATGCGAATTCATTAGCGCGAAATTGCCTCCTTGGTTCTAGGTAAACAGGGAGAGCTGGAGGAGGTTCGGCGAATTCTTATCTAATAACAGCGTTTCGCAACAGTGCGAACCGGCACCCGACTTCTAATAGAAATCACTACCGAATCCGCTATTATCGAGTATTCCTTTCTTAATGCAGCGACATTGTAGGATCGTGCGGCAGTATCCTTCGCTCAATGCTTTGCTTAGGCCACTTAGGTTGTTCCCCGAATATTGTTGTCTCGCTTGACCTTCACTTAAGGTTTCTACTTCTCGTGGTCGAGGTTAGCTAACTTCGATATGCGAATGGACGGAGGTGGCGCGACATCTCATGAAACGGTAGTGAACAACACAGCCACTGAACGAGGTATAGGCTGTACCATGTGAGGAACACTGGCCTTCCTGATTATGCTGTTGCGGGTATTCCGCCCCGGCCACTTAAGTCCTTGTTCGGCCGGGTAGTGTTCAGCTTCGTAGGCGTTTGCGCTGTTCAAAGTTAAGGTTGTTTTATATTTAGGAGAAGTGACAACTGCGCCTGGCCACTAACTCGCCACTAAAGTGTAAACGCAATCACCTCTCTACGCGCCCTCCGGGGTCCGTAGGCCGGCGTCCGGGCACAGACGCCGTCTATACAAAAGGCGAAATGAGAGGAGCCTTCTGGCTGGAGACACCCAATGCAAGCAAAGCGGATCGTACAGTGAAGTTCTGTGAAGACAAGAAGCCAGCTCGGGTGACAACAACCACATTGTCGCCTGTCCCGTGTCGCCAACCGTCGCTCGCCGAAATTGGCTTCTCAGCAACAACACCGTGTCACTCGGGGCTATTCCTCACATTGAGATGACTAGAGAGGCGGCGGGCGGGGAGAGAGGTCGAGCACCGTCAGCATTTTGCAGCAGAGAGACCAACTAGGCATGGCTGTTGTCATCACATCAACAGGGACGGAATAAGCACGCGCGCCCTCATAGGCTCGTACAAGTTGTCAAACGTCCATTGTCCTGAACGAGCGATATACACGATGAAGGGAGCCTCGACGAGCTGCGATCGTGTACAATGCTAGGTGCAGGACGTTCGCCTCTCTCATCAGTTGTTCGAGGTTTGTTCAAAGAATGCGCCGAGATGAATTTTGAGCTTCAGAAACTACCGAACCTCGAGCCTCGCATGGGCTCGGACCTGCTTGCGGGTGGGTATGGTCTACTACTATTAGAAAGCAATGACCATTGCTAGCGACACTCATTGCCCCCAAAGGAGAAGGCAGCGACACTCATGACGGGCAGGAGCAAAAGAAAACTTTAGTCACAAAAATCAATTTTTTTTCAGTAGCCGCTCCCGACCTGTTCACGTAGTTCAACTTTGGTTGAAACCAAATTCGTTGATTAGCCAGATTCAGAGAGCAGGTTCACCTTGTACATTCTATAACGGAGCATGAAACTACCTATCAATAGTGGGTCGTCGCCAGCACTCGAACTTTGGGTGTCGCTGAGAGTGAGTACCACTTTCAAGACGTCCAAGGAAAGAGTTGCTTTTTTCCGAGTTGACCTCATGTTTTATCACCACAGTAGCAAAGCGAACGGGCATCTCTATTCGTTGGTTATTGTCGAATGAAGGAGGAAAACAATGTGTTTACTGTCGTTTGCACCAAAACTGCATCAAGCCCGCGATAGTTCCTGAGGGAATTACCTGGAAACAACGCTGATGACGTCCACCTTTGGCCGACTGAGCCAGAGGGAGAGACTGGGGGTGACCGAGAGAGCAAAGACGTCCAGATGATTTGTCCATGTATATGTATGTATGGGGTAGAGCTTCTAGGGGTGTGATCTCTTAACAAGCGCGTGCATCATCATGATGTCACCTTTTGTCATTGTCAGCCATACACTTTGGCGATGGGCGGCACCGACTCGTCAACAGACGAACAGGGAGAAAACTCGCAATTCGTCAGCTGTCCTAAAGGAGACAAATCACCGGATGATGAGTTCACAACAATTATACATATATATATATATATATATATATATATATATAAACGAACAACACCCGCCTCGAACGAAGAACACGACGAATGTCGCTGTGCTGGGGAATACCACTCTTTGCGGCTGCTCGCTGCCGCTGTTTAAGGAAGTTGTTTTTGCCAAATTTTTCTTTGGATTTCTATCTAACATAGTATAGCCAGTGCTGCAATACGTACAGGTGAACAAGGCAGAAATAATGTGCTAAATTACTTGCGAACGATACGGGACGTTAGCTTGCGCTGAAAAAGAGACATGGGAAATTAAGAGCATTCGGAAATCAAACGAGAGAAGAATGACAAGAAGAAACACTCCGCTATTAGGTAGATAACGAATATTTTCAATATCTGATTTTTCTGCTAATTACAACCGGCGCTGTAGAGGCGTTCATCTGGTCAAAATGCATACACATATCATCTAACGGTGGAATTATAATTGCACTAGTAAATTATATAGTGTGTCTCTCTCTCCACTTTATTGGCAGCGAGAACGTGTCGGTCAAGCAAATACGGAGCGTTTGTGTAGCTAATTGTTTCGATATTGTTCACGTCTAAGCCATGTAAAATGACAGCGGCACCCAAGTATCAGCGAACTGGAAGCATGTTTACATGGCAGCTATCGTAATATAACAAACTATATATGATACATTTGAAATCAGGTTAAGATGACAAACGATTTTTTCACTCTTTCCAGGCTAGGCTTTTCCGTAGCATACCAACCTTAAACCACCGCTACCATTTTATCCTATTCAGGGGGTATATCTCAACTAAAAGAACATGTGTGGACATGTGCTGTTTTGCATTTCGAGGATACGACATTCGATATCGAGAATATATAATATATAAATGTTATATTTAGTGTTGCAAATCAAATGAACTTTTCGCCCGAAATGTTGAACAGCCTCGTGAAGAAAAAGCGTGAAAAAGGTGCGATTTCTTATAATGGTATACCGAAGAAATACGTCTCAGTCAGCCTCACCCATCAAAAGAAGTTCTCAGCAACGTCGGTGACGCCTTTTGAGAGCTTTGACTAAATTATACACTTGGTGCATGATCGACGTATATTCAGTGTTAGAGGAAAAACTCTCTCAGGTTGAATGGCTTAAGCAAAGCAAAGCAATAGCTCAGAGAATCTGAAGAAACATTCACAAAAAGAATGACTATCTATTTTTCGCTTATCGCAGGACCTCAGTGGATACTGTCGTGTAACAGCGTACCCGACCATTCTGCGGCCATAGATAACACAAGTACTTTTGAGATTTGCAATATGGTTGGGTTCAACCGGTTATACGAAGTCGTTTTCGAAGCCAAAATGGGGTCAGCAAATGATCGCGTATATTCTTAATCGATTGAAGTAGTTTTGTAGCGATTTAACCACTCGAACATACATTGGTCAATGATTAATTTCAACCATAATTTATCTCCCTCCCATTGAGTATGTACCGTGTAATTAGGTCTCGTTGATGATGGTTGATAACTGTTTCACTGCCGTTCGTTAGCCGTCCCGCCCTGGCATGCGGTGCATGGTACTTCGGACATGATTGTGAGCGATGACTATCGATGCAGTTACCTAAGACGTTTCTACTTTTTCTCAATTATTAAGTGGCAGGAGCAAGCGGGCGATGTCTCGGTAGGCAGGACAACAAATGAAAGTTACACAATTAGAGATGTTTGCCTTAAATTGAATTTGTTAAAACAACAATTAACAAATTGAATTTAAGGCCAAACAAGAATTGTTTTAACATATTGGATTTAAGGTCAAAGAAGAATTGTTTTAGCAAATTGAATTTAAGGCCAAACAAGAACTCTTTAAACAGAATTGTTTAAAGAGAGCGTGCCAAAGATTTTTCGGGCTGACTCTCAGCCAGCAGTTAACGTTCCCGGTATTGCTTTTGCATTCAAAAGAGCACGCCCTAGTCGTAATGGAAATTCACGACTGACGCACCGTCGCTCCGAGACGGCTGAGAGCTGTTACCAGCAAGATGCGTACGGTTCATACCGATGGCGGTGCTGCCGTAAAGTGACAAGCTAATTGCGGACTTTTCCTCGACCATGAAAGAAATTAGGCAATGAAGAGAGGAAATCACTCCCACTTCGTAAGATGAATTCGTAGAAATAGATTTTGTTGGTCATTATACTCAGATGCGTATATTCGAAGAAAACACTATTCATACATCATGGATAATACGAACTTGTAATTTGATGGTGGAGACAATCAGAGTTTAGAGCTTCGCTCACCGTTGGTTATCGTGTTAAGTAACCACACCGTAGTCAATATTAACGACTAGAATATATTCTTTTAGCCATGTATGTTGACATAAGAGGTCTCCGAATTTGTGTTATGTTTGCAATTTTCTAGGGTCCCATTTCTACGAAGGGCCACTCTTGTGTCGACTCAAATCTCAATGTTTGAATAAACATCATCGCTTGAGTCATCGCTACTGAGGTATTATACATTAAGGCTCGGAGTTGGTGTTGTGCTGTCTCGCGACAAATGATTGTAGCAAGGCGCCGACAAAGTTTCGGCCCGAGAAACAAGCTTAAGTTGCTAACTGTCTATGACTGGCATTATCTTTTGTTTGTTTTCAAGTAGCTTATCGCTAGTATCGTTATATGGGTTGGTGACAAGGATGGCGCAGATGCATAATGATTAGTAGTGCTGGTATCTGAAAAGGAAAATACTTCTGATTAGAGAATGTCTCCACATTGACTATACAGCACCGGTCGTTGTCTTGATGCAACTGTCATCTGATCATTACACTCTGATAAAATGAACAAGTGATCTGAAATTGAGCAAATTGCCCAATTGGTTTGTGATAAACTGAACTGACGAAGTGTGGAGTTCCACTTTGAGCGCAGCCAGCAGCGGGTATCAGTGAACAAACGCGAATGTCCGAATCTAATAAACATGAATCCGTTTGAATTTCAGTGATTTAATAATTCGGTATCATCAGTATCATTAAATATTTTTCTAGCATACTATGTGCGGTCTTATCAAGTATGTTATACGGCGTGTACAACAACGGCAAATTCACTGAGCTCGCCATGACCTAGTTCATAATTTTCTGGCATCTGAATACGTTTTTGTTTGTACGAGGTTAACCATTGAAATGCATTACGCAGACTGGGTAACTTCATGACGAATGTATTCGTCTGGTGCGGTGCAACTCTCACCCGCTCAAACTCTGAACCTCTTCGATTTGAGCCTTGATCCTAAACTGATTTTCTATTACTTCAAACAGCATCTGGCCTCAAATAAGGCAGCAAAGCATGATCAGCATGATCAGGTATATATCAAAGAGATCTTATAAAGACGATGGTCGATTTTGTCGCAACGAAAGGTAAAAACGAACATCTTCAACACTCCACAATTCGACGGTTATATATATATAGATATATATATATATATATATATATATATATATATATATATATATATATATATATATATATATATATATATATATCCAAGCAATTCTATACGAGGAAGGCTACTTTTTCTTATTAGTCAGATGAGCCGAAATAGTTGGCTGGGTGGGCCAGGTTATCAACCCGCTGTACAATATTGCATTTGGTCACAATACGCGTCTGGTCGACAGAGAATTGAAATACACACCCAAACGCTCCCAGTCACGTGTAGTAGCGGACGGCTGTCTGGCTCCTTTTTTTCGCTGTCGATTCTAACGACTCGAATGGATTTCGCCTCTCAATTGATGATCAACCATTCAAACATCTCATCGGAATCAAGTGCATCTGCACAATAGCTGATCCTGCCGTACACAGCTATTTGTGATCACAGCGACTGAAGTGAAGCGGAGTGGGGGGATGGGGGACTTCGGCAGCGCAGAGCGGATCCCCAAAAGTAACTTCAGACTCTCGAAGAAACAACAACAGCGAACCCCTCAGGCTGATGGTTCAAACGAAGCCTGTTGAAGTCTCATTTCACGGTTCGTTGCGAATTCAGCACTTGTAGTAAGGGGCGGAGATGCGTTTATCGTTGCAGCGGTAACCGGCGAGGCTATATTTCTCTCGAGTATCTCAATATTTGCTTGAGTACCAGCTTGATA
Organism: Stratiolaelaps scimitus; assembly: GCA_019614645.1. NCBI lineage: Eukaryota > Metazoa > Arthropoda > Arachnida > Mesostigmata > Laelapidae > Stratiolaelaps > Stratiolaelaps scimitus. The sequence continues at coordinate 695,977 of JABWDB010000018.1, read as the reverse complement.
TTCGAGAGGTACATTCAAGGAGCGCTCACTTGATCACTTGACCGCGGGCAGAGTCATTTCCGGGAGTAGGCTATCGAAAATCGTGCAGACACCGAGCCGGTTTAGAATAAACATAGAGCGGTCGAAATCTAAAGTGCGCACATCTTCAAAGTCCCAGAAGCTCGTTACACAAAGCAATATTGTCTTGCAGCAAAATGAACTAGCTATTGAAACTCTACTAGCTTGGATTCCTATTGCGAACGACGACGAACTAAGTTATAAATACAATGAGGAAAAATTTGAAACCATACGAAATTGGGGCTCATGTGAGTTTTCGGTCGACCACGAAGATGTGCTATTCAAGTTCTCCGTTAGTTATACAGGGCTTATTGGAATCACTTATGCTATTATACATAGGGGCATGGGAATATTTTCTTTATCAATTAATATTTAATAACTTTATTGACAAATCAACAAGTAAATACCGCATCGATTCGTATGTACCCAGTGTGATTTAAACCGGAGACCCCCAAATCTACCGCTTTAACTCCGCGCGAGCTTGGTGGATTTTTCTAGCATTGAAGCATCTGATACCGAATTTCTCAAGGTTATTGTTGTTGTTGCTGCTGCTGCTGTTTATTGCAAACTTTTCTGATACAAATATGCTAGGTGCGGTCTTATTAAGTATGTTAACGTATGTCCTACGTAACTCCAAGACGCGCACTTTCCACTTTAGCGTATATTTAATCATTTATCAAAATCTAAATGACACCGCTGACTGAGTACATAATTGTGTGAATCGGGTTCAGCGAACTCGGCACTTTTCTTCACTTCATGATGGACAGTCCGTTTCTTCGTGGGAATCAGAGCAGACCGCTGGAACAGGGCAAAGCGAAATCTTGTGGGAAAAGAGCATACAGGCCGACTATCATCCGCAGAGCAGACCCGATATGCTTTTATACTTAAAATTGCTGGCAAGTATACAACTTCAACAAACTCGTATATGACATAAGTATATAACTGCAACAAACCGAGTTTTATCTGTAACGAATTTGAGAAGTTAGCAAAATAATGCTGAGATAGTCCATACCGACTGACCTTGACGATTGGGCACGCTATTGTCGAGCGTCGACCAGGCTTCACTGGATGCTATACGAACGTAAAGTTCATCACTATACAAACCTCTCTCTAACCTACAGGCATATATGTATATGAATTATGTTTGTCTATTTATAGATGGAGGTTCAAGCATACATCAAGCTCTTAGTCTTGAGCAATCAGTCGTAATGAGCCCCAAGAGCAATTGTATCCTAACAAACCCTGTGACGACTAGTACGATGGTGATGATGATTACAGTGCTAATGATCGTATCTACGCATAAATGCATCCGCAAATCGATCTCATCTTCTTCTTCTCTGGGCCTCGCTTCTCGTGTTGTTGATACGAAGCGATCATATTCAGCCGTATTCAGCAGTGCGGCCACATCCCTATCTCCATTCACGATTCGCGCGATGACGGGCCGCATTCAGCACTCATACGAAACATCTCAGGCTACGGCCCAGCCGTCATAGACCGTCTCTAGCTCGTTGAGTTCAAGTGTCTAGGCGAAGCAGGCCGAGTGAACGACAAGTCCCAAAAGCAAACAGTCTACCAGTGAGAGAGAATAGCGAGCCTCGGCGGGGAACAAGATGCTGTTAGCCTCTAGAAGGTTGACGAGTGCTCCTGCTTTCTGTTGCGCTGCCCGCAACTCGGCCATTGCCATATGGCTAGATGTCAGTGCGGCATCAAGCTCAAGCTACAGCGTCGGTGTTGGATTTCATATTGGCCTAGGCCGTCTCCGAAGCCATTCGCACACAGCTCATGGCTATAGGGGGAACAGCAGTTAAAAACCGGCCCGCGTTGACAAAAAGCGAAACAGCGCGATCGAGGAAGGCAGCAGAGAGCAGGGTGGTGTACAGCCTGAATGTAGTCTCGCTAACGGAGAATATTGAAGTGTCGAATCATAAACGGTGGATAGGATAGAATGGAGGACAGAGTGAGTTGGCAGATCACGGCAGCGGACATCGTTCGGTGGGGGGTTCACCATTTAAAGCATCATCATATATGATGATGCTATAGTCTTTATATACTCGCTTTTCTCTTTGTATTATATATATATATATATATATATATATATATATATATATATATATTATCTATATATATATATATTGAGTACAGAACATGATGCCATTTGTGATGGCGGCAGGACGAACTTCAGAGGGACTCGAACTCGCCTTCGATAGTTGCAGCAGACAGCGAACGTAGCAGCCGTACAAGCACACCGCTGCGTGCCGTAGACATACGTGGTAGAGCCGGATGAGGGGAGACAGTCCTTCGTCCGAGGGCCTGATATGTGAACACGCGAAATTGATGTGACCAAAGACGACCCCGGCCCGACCCGTCCCTATCCTCGACAGGGAACAAGCGATGATAGCCTGCTCGCCAATATTGCGCTCGCTCTAAGTAGCTCGGATTTCAAATGGCTGCAACTGCTCAATGACATTGGAGATTCAGCCCGCTATGGGTTCGTCGGCGAGCATCGATGAAAATATGCCTTTGATTAGATGATGCTCAACCTCACTTCTCCTATACTCTCCATGGTAACTAGCGTGAGATGGTCGTAAGCTCACAGGCGAACATGAGACAACACTTGGACACTGGCAGAGGAGACTCTGCGTACAATTAGGGAACGCTGGACGCAGACAAAATGGTATCTAGATACGAGCGAGCAGCGTGAGCGGCGCGACAATGAGCCAACCGATGTATAATGAGCACATGGGGATGGGCGACATGCAAATGGACAGCGAGGGGCTCAGCTCGGGACAGGCCTGAAAGTAAACGCTGTTTGGTGTTTGACATACACTGATAGTCAGTGGCACTCAATGGGTCACCGATCATCACTGTATATATAATTTGGTCACTCTATATAGCTGTCGTTAGCCTGGCTATCGGGGCCCTTTGCATGATTTCTAATTGATAACGGTAGATCATTTGATGAGACTGCTGTTTCGTTCGGGCCCTACAGTGCAGGAGATGAAATTGCCAGCCAGCGAACACCACCATCTCTTGTCGCCACCTAAAAGTCTCTACTTAACGATTAGCTAAACGGCCAGTGTGCCATGTAATCGGCAGGGGTATTTCTAGCAGAATAGTTCAAGTTAACTATATACTGTCCCGTAGCTCTTAACTCAATTTACTATAATAAATACCCTCAAATGCGTGTTTTTTTTAACTTTTGTCAATGTACGCCGTTTTGAATCCGTCACCCAATCCGACACGTACAAGTGCTGACTTCTATTATACATAGCTAGCAGAGATTTCACCACGTTGTGTGTCAGGCAAATATGTACGCCAGCACAACCGACAGGTATCGATTACAATGTGTATTACCCTTGATTAAATCGGCCGAATCGGTGGTCTGCCCATTGAGCCGACTCCACGTCGATAACGGAAATCGATGCGTCTGACGGCAGAGGCCTCAGCAAAGATGTGTTACTCTGGGGGATTCAAGCCAGTCCATAGGATTCGGTCGTTCGGATCTGTCGGAAGATGTCGAAAGCTTGCGAGAGTCTGATAGCACGTGAAGCCACGATCGCCATAGATAATCCGCGCGACGGGCACCAAAGAGCGCGTCCACCCTCAGGTCAGAATTTAGCCTGTTTTTCGCGGGGTTGCAACTTTGTCAAATAGGGTTCATTGAATCTTCAGAGGATGTCATTCATTTATAAGCAAAGACTGTTTCTGCGTCAGTAACGAGGTCATTAATTCTCAAGACTCGATGCACGCAATTCCGTGTATTTTCATCGTTCATCGTGGCTGACCGAAGTGGATGGAGAGGGTGTACTTTTGAGTTTTTCGTAGCAAATTATTATAAACAGATATAGCTATTAGGTAAAGCGTTCCACAAACTGTGGTGAAGCTGTCGAGCTTCGGTTCCGTTTTGAGGTCCACCTGATGGTGTCCTGGTGAACGTCTGGGACTGCTAGACAGGAACACTATATAGTTTGGGATCAAATCCTTCCGGACGCTTTGGGGAATCTTTCGATTTCTTGATCGTCCCGCTTTATCTAATAGATTCTTGCCAGTTACCAGCGATTAAAAATAATCAAAAGGGCTCTTCATTGCTGAGGCCTATCTTATCAAGGAAAAAATATATATACTACGTATATATGGGGGATTAGCGGATAAGACAAACAAAACAAAAACTTCCTTTCGAGAGAGGTTAGATGTAGGAACTGAGAAATGATGTTCATTTTAGAATTGAGAGATTTTCGAGTGATACCTAAATAAGCTCCCATCATTTGGATTTACATTGTGCAATGGCTGGGCCTTTTTTCTACTGCTGAGGAGCCCGTAGGCCCTAACTCGCATGGACCCCATTATATATTTTATACGTATATAAGCCAAGGACGCCATCATCCGATTCAATTAAATGCGCTTCTCATTGTGTCGTTGGCTACATGCTCATTTTATTGAGAAACCCTGGTTTATTTTGGATACGATCTAGGAAGCGGGCGAAGTCAAAATTCGCAGCCTGGCTGTCTCCCTGCCTTCGAACGAGTAGCGTTGATGAATTTTACAAAGGAACCTCAGTTGCTCCGCATTGATTGACGGCTGGATAAAATAAATATCCTGTTTTTATTCGAACGAGCGCAAGTAACGTCTTAGCAGTACAGAAGAACTCAAGGGAGTCCTTCCCATGTTTCCGGGTTACTCTATTCCTGATCGTCACACGAATAGAGCCATCTTCATAATGTTGCATATTGTGTACCAATTCAGCGCTCTGAGGAAAATACATGAGGCACCCGGCTACAGCAGTTACACACCTTTGCTCGAAGCACTGCTAAGCGTAAAGCCGAATCTAGGGGAGGGGGTAGACTTTCATCAGAGAACGGTGTTAGCATTTTGAGGCGTTTTGTCATTCATGTGAACTCATTCTGCACTGAAACGACTTTATGGTGATTTGAACATTTCTAGTGGTGTCTTGTGCGTTTAAAGAAAATTTCCTCCTCTGAAGAATAAAGAGAAAGACATAAAACACCACAACGATAATGCGCTAAAACTCCATAAGCAAATGAATCATTTATAGCTGCGAGAAGTTCGTCTCTCGATCTGCATCTCCTAGGAAGACTAATAAATACATAAGTGCCATGTAGTCATAGTAAGTAATAACGTAAACAATATAACAGGTATCAATCACTCCGTAGAATAGAAATCGGAAAATGTTTATTTTTGGACTATTTTGCGGGATTCTTGTTAATGAAAGAATGGTGATTTCTTGTATACTTTAAATGAAAAATTTCTACTGAAAGTTTTAAATATTATATAATTAATTTATTCCGCCTAGTGTACAATAAGGGCCTATGCTGCTCAACCAAAGTCGGTACTGGAAGAGACGCAAACGGACTGTTTGAGTTTTGGAAATAATGTGGAATATGTTCTTAAACTAACGCGTATTGAATAGCAGAACCATTGCAGTCGTATACGGTCGCATACGAGTCTGCCATGTAATCTTTATAGGTCGTAGTTGCGAAGTGACTGCGAAACTCTCTAGGTCTCTTCAAAACACACTGGTAAATTACAAAGTACATCCGTGTAATTAATTTGTGTTATTCATGACACAGCTGATTAATAATGAGTTTTAAAGGAACTACTTATTTACCAGGATGGCGAGATTCGCTCACATTTAAAACGAAAGCGGCCGCGCGATAGGCTGATTATGAACAGGAAATTATTCACTTTACTACCGGATCGTCAAAGTGAACTGGTTATAAACTTGTGACCGTTTCTAATGGTAAACGCATGAACCATAGGTAGATATGTTCAGCATGAAGGTATGGTGTAATTAAAAAAAGAAGACAATTCCATTTAGTAACTATCCCTACAAATTCTTGAAAATTGCTTCCTGCCTATCAGCAGGAAGATCTTCAACGAGTGATATACATCATAGAACAAAAGAGAGCGAGCAACAGTTATTACAGTGTCAAGGTAAATAGGTGCCGTGTAGTAAGAAATCATCACTATGCCATGTTACGTTATGCAGATGCCCATGGAAACGTCAAGGAGCTGGTATTCCCGAAAGCTCTCGATTTAGACCGACCAAAGAGGCTACGAACGACCTTCAGCAAGGAGCAACTTGACGCGCTCGAATCGGTCTTTAAGATCAAACAGTACGTTGTCGGAAAGGAACGAACGCAACTCGCAGGCCAACTGGGCCTTACTGAGAACCAGGTAGGTGCAGCGGTGATGTCTTGGCTGCAGACGTAGCTAGGCATGTCTGTTTTCATAACGAGTGGTGCCTTCTTGATCCTACACGAGTCTTCGTGTCTGCGAAAGGTTGGAGTGCGGACTATTATGAACATCTCGACGTTCGAAATAAGTCCCGTTTTGAGGGAGGTTTTATAAAAGCCATTATAACACGTTATATATGTGTGTGGCTCGAGAGTGAACGTTATACGACTCTAAGGTATGGCTCTAAATCGGACTGTTTCAGATAAAGGTATGGTTCCAGAATCGACGCACAAAGCACAAAAAAGAGGAGGAACTAGGCGGTCTCCCCATCGGCGATGGAGTTCCGCCATCAACAGGATCAGGACACCTAAGCGACAGCTGCACCCCGTCACCGACGTCGCTATCGAGCCGACTCCAGGCGCATCCTTTGCCGGGCCTGCCGTCAGCAGTCACGCCACTCCGGTCACCGTTAACGGCGCCTTTACCCTTGTTCTTCCCCGGCAGTCTGTTTAGTCTTCAGCAGATGGCCGGTGGAGCGACCGCAGCAGCAGCCTCCGTTGGTTCAAATGGCAGCGCCGACACCGAATCCGTTTCGCCACCTGCTCCGAAGCAGAACATCTTTCGGCCTTTTTGTCTATGACTCACCGTTGAACTCGCGGCTGGCGGCGATCGTCAACGGGCTGCTGGATTAAGTCGACATCGAGGGAATATGAAAATATAGCATGTATCTGACGGGGTTTGTCGAACTGTCGAACGCTGAAGACCTTTTTCGGCAGATTAGGTGCTGACCAATGTACAGGCAGCTCATTCATACATTGAATTTTATTCAACGAATGCCAAAACGCTTTTGTAAGCCTATGCTCGCGCGACGAAAACCAGGTATTTCTATAATTCCACAATACCTTGAAGAAAACAATGCTGGCATATGCTGCTGTCTAAATATATATATATATAGAATACTTCATGCGACGAAGAGGTTCTTCTATTTACAGGAGAATGACAGAAAGTCTAATAGAAATGAACTGAATGCTGTGTATATTTAATATTTCTTAATAAAACGATATGTATCAAAACAATTCGCAAACTACATTCAAAACTAAATATGCATCGTTGCTAGTACCTTACAAAAAAATACCAATAGCACTCTTGAACCTTGCCTTGAAGTAATATAACAGGTATAGAATTACAAAAAAAAGAACCGGCGGTTGCATTGCCGGAGTCTCGTATACAGGAAACGCAATTTGTGACCAGAAAGCGGGATTTGAAGTTTTTTCGAGTTAGATCGTGCTGTGACACACATGGGCATGAAGGCCAATTCACAAGATTCACGCTATGACACGTGATGTTTAAAAACAAACCAAGACCACACCTACTATAAAACAGTCGTTGGGTATCAACGTGTTTCTTTCTTTCTCAATGACATTAGATGCTTCCTCCCATTGATCGCTGCTTGCCAATAAAATTCAAACGCTGAAAAATAGCATCAATAGATTTGATTTTAATGTGTCCTTACTAGTATGCCAAAAATAATTCGATTTCAAGTCAATATACTCCGTAGCTCCCCCGAGACGTAATCATTCTCGCAACAATTTCTCAGTCAATGTTCACCCAACAGTGGAGCGACGCCCACTGCAATTCTCAGAGTTGCGTATGGCACGAAACCCAACGAAGGATATATTGCCTAAAAACGTCCACGGAGATACGTTTCCTCGCCCCGTTGAAGAAATAGCAGCGAATGTGACAATCTAGATTTCTGAAGCGACTGCACAAATCGCCAACGAACGTATTATGCAGCACGATTACGCTGTCGTTTCCCGCTGACCTCTTCGCCGGCGCCAGTCTCTCGAGCGAGGAACGAAAGGTAGACTTTTGCCTCAGATTCTACCCTGCCGCATATATATATATATATAGGTACATGTTACAATACATACATATGTTACAATTACCCCGTTCTTCGTGTTGCAAGCGGTGCCCACGACGCGGCGTGGGTACCTAATACCTGTAGTATGTCTGAAATGGCTGCGAGCAAACACTGTAGGATAGCCGCCGTCAGGGCAGAACTATGACGAGAGCGACGCCATCTCAGTGCCAACGCCACTGAATCTGGCAATGTGACAAGTTTACGCCGAACGCTGTCCGGGCAAGCACCACGTGTGAGTGAAGTTAGATTTTCGCCCTGCGGAAAGTGTCGCCGTCGCACAACAACCGCGGTACCGCTGCTGGAACGACACGAACGGAAGGGCTTCGCCGTCTCGAGTGCGTCGGACTACGCTCAGCTGCAGTAGCAGCACAAAAAAAAAGGACAAGAAGAACATCAAATCCAAAGACTCATTCTCTGCTGACAGACACAACAGTGGCCCTCGTTGCTCCCTTCAGCGGAGTTATCTCCGAGTGAGGGCCACCGATCGGGGGAGAGAGAGAGAGAGAGAGCGAGGGGGAGGGCATGGGTTCTCACCGGTGCGTCCGAATCTGATAGACAAGCCGTGCATTTCGCCAGTTGTAAGCACAGATCCGACGGTGAACGAGTTCTGGCATCGTTTTGGACAAGTTCGTCTGGTTCGTCTGTTGTTGTTGTTGTTTTTGTCGTTCTTGTTGTTACGGCTGGTACTGCGCCGGTGGCGGCGGCGGCGATGGCTTCTGGTTTCTCGCACGGCGGAATACATCTGCGGCTGATGAGTAGCATCTTGTGATTTAGACAGCGTGTTTATTCATAGTATTTGTGTGTGTACTGTGTCTGTTTGTGTACGTATATTTCATATAATTAGATTGTGTATTATGAATAGCAGTACGGGTAGAAGTCGTTTCGGTGACGTCCACAGACAGACGTTGGATAGCTGAGTGCTTCGGGACGTTCTCCCAGACAATCAGGAATACGTCACTATGATAGTTCGATCAAGTATCACCTCGGATGAATAACGACACGTGAAATAGTGGATCGATTTAATGTTAACGCTAGATCGAGGAGCTGCCTGATCTCACGCGAGGTGAGATATTCAAATACGCCAATCACAACTGTCATCGACAAGGCTCAGCTTTCGGCTGCTAACATCGGGTGGAACGCTACAAGGTACAACCATTTGTTGAATTCATATAATTGCCTGCACCTCAATAGGTATAGCTGTCCTTCTAGTTCACCAAAAAGGGCAACTAAAAAAATGTAGCCATTTTCTTTTAGTAGCAGCGGAAATAAATCCAATGCTAAATAAGTGTACTCGGAAATTATTTCCCGCACGTTAATTCGCCTCTAACTGTTTCATTTTCCGTTAACCGTTACCTTATCGAACAACAATGAAATCACCTATTCATTCTAACTACGAAGAGAAATATATATATATATTTATATATATATATATATATTTATATATATATATATATATATATATATATATATTATATATATATATATATATATATATATATATATATATATATATATATATATATATATATATATATATATATAATGTCTCTAATATTGGCAATGAATAAAGCCAGCTAATAAGCATAAACGTTATCATTATATCATTATGTATATTGCTGAAACAGAATTTATAAACTGTCATGGGAAAGGTATCCTTTGAAACGACACTACACTAATATCATTCGTATCTGTTGAGCCTTTTGGTGGCCTGGTGGTGCATTCGTACGCGCCTTGCAGTCGGAGGAGATAGACGTAGGTGTACTCACGGGTTTGATCCCCGGCCAATTGCATAGTTGCATTTAAAGGGTTGTCCGTCCTACGAAGCAATGCCAAAACCCGTTGTGGACCGTGGACGCTGATTGTTGGCTGTAATTCTGCCCGGAACATTTTGCCAGTATCCGAACACTTGATCAATAATCAGTGTGAGATTAAGACAGCTAAGATTAAATGAAATATGAAATTGTGATATCTAACTTTAGACGAAAACAAGCTACATAGGAGATATGTGCAGTGTGGATGTATAACCATAAATCTAACAAATAAATGTAACGGAGGAAAAATGTAGTAACTTCAGACAATACATTCAACTTGAATGGGATTACTCGCGATTAGGATTACAATTGTATGTCATCATAGAATTGTCCATAATCACCCACAAACCCGAGTCATTTTCGATAATTGAGTATTTGAAGTTTCAAAATCAAGTTTATTTTCAGAACTGCAATACAATACGCTTTAGTTCTCGGTAAAATAAAATAAAAAATAAAAGAGATAAAAATAAAACACAGCGCAGCGTCTCCAGACTGGTTACCGTTTGGCACCACCTAACTTGTAGCTGAGTTAATTCTCTAAAAGTGCCTTGTTTTTATTTAATTACTGACAGTTAGAAACCGCACAAGGCGAAGGAAGTGCCAAGTAGAGATAGGACTATTATACCATTGTCAGAATGAGAATTATCTTACGAAAATATAGAGAGCGTTGTCGAATATCGATTACACGTATAGATTTTGACGTCGTTAGCAGACGTACTCGCGATTTTGGCGCGAAAACATAAGTGGTCCAAGTTTGAATTTTGCTTAAATGCGAAATTGATAAATTGTAGTCACGTTTTCACGGCATATGACTGCATTTTTTTTACCATTGGCGATTCAATTAGCCCTAGTTATGAATGCGTGATACAAGGGCACAGTTCTCATCGTATTAATAGCAGAAACATCACATGATGTTACGAAGATATTCATTTCAAGTGCGAGAAATCGTTTGCATTATTAAACATAACTGAACTAACCATACTTACAGCATTCGCAATCGTCACCTGTTCTTCAAATCGATACAAGTACAACAAGGGGATCTTTTTGATGGATTCGATTCATCGATTTTTTCATTTTCAATTTTTATTGATCGTCACCACTGTTTATTCAATGGACAGCGTTCAGTGGGCTGCGGAACGATCATATGATTGCGTTGGTCACATTTCTAAAGACCAGTTTCTTGATACAGGTATCTCGTGCTCCTCGGACACAAACAGTCATTTTCTTGGGCATACACTAACGCGTTTGCAGTTAGATTTCTATTCCCGAAGCAGATGAAGTTATGATCGTGCATTCAATTATTTAAGCCTTTATGAAAGCCACAGTGAAGCGGGGTAAACATTTCAATATGACAGTAGAAAAAGTGTTTGCTGCGTGGCGTGCGCATACAGTATCACGGTCTGCACAACCCTGTATAATATAGTGCACACAACCTAATTTGGTTTAATATATATATATATATAAATCAAACCACTACATTATACATGGTTGTGCAGACCGTGATACTGTTAGCTCACGCCACACAGTAAATACATCTTCTACTGTCATATTTTCCCTAATATATATATACATATATACATATGTATATTTTACAGTTAACTTCCTCGTTGTGACCGAGGCAGTCCCCCCGAATATATCAAAATTATTTATTCGATAATTGTTTCCCAAACAATCGTTTTGACAGTGAAGACCTATGTCTTCTTGCGAAGAACCATTGTACTAGTGAGGACAGTTTTCATATGATTTTAGCTTACTGCGCCTTCGAATATACTCAATTTGTACCGATTCCAGCGCATTTATCTCCTTTCTCCGAAGATGGTAAAAACCACTTCCAGCGAAGAAACGACTAGCAAAATCATTATGTATAGCAGATTAACTGGTATTCTCGAAAAATGCATACATTGAGGCATCGACAGGACACAGGACACCTATCACGGATTTAGTGGCAACGAATACACAATTGGTGAGGAACTCACCATATTGTCGGTTCGACGAGCCGACCGTGTAGTGGGGTTGTAGTTTTTAACTGTCCATTTCTATTAGTGCTAATTCGATAAATGTTATAATAACTTCTCTCTGTTTTTCGTTCTTGTGTTCTCTCTGCGGTCGTGGGGTCAACAGTTACCGATGTTCACAATGTACATTTGAAACACTATACAAGATTTGTTCGAACGATCGTCTCTTTTCAGAGGCAATGAATATGCTTAACTTTCGCCTGAACACGAACAGCTTCGAATTCATGAGCTGTGTTCTAATCTTTACTCGTATCGCACTCAATGTATTATTGTACGGTAGGCGGGAGGCTGAAACGCCAGCCATTTCGCAGGTTTCCAACCCTATGAAACTTCTAACTCTGTTAAATTCGTATACGCTATCCAACGCGTTTTATGCTGCACTCGATAATAAATCGAACCTGAGACGGCAACGCTCCTGTACATTTTATCATCGTATCCATTGGGATTGCAATCCACACAAGGGAGTTATCCGCCGAACGTGTGTCTACAAACGTTGTCAGATGCTCCTGCTAAATAGGGATTCTTCTCGAACGCAATCAAAATTGTCTGGTGACGTCCTCACGAAATCGCTCTCCCTCCCGTCATAAAGTTACTGTACAGACTTCGGCTGATTTCGGTGTTCCTCCAGCTGGTCTCAGAGACAGCGCTGCAATGGATCCAGCCTTGCAATTTCGAACAGGGAAATGAGTCGGGTCGAATTCTATACTATCCGCTCCTTCCGGTCAGCGATGCGTCTGAGGAGCGATTTACCAGCGTGGCATTTGCTACCCGTTATTACTGCAGATGCACTGAAACAACATCAAGGTTACAAATATGATCATAATAGAAGTTGTTGTGCTTTGCGCCTGCGCTCGCCCAACGAGAAATCGGTCGTTCAGCCAAGACAGAGCGAACAAGGCACTCGCTACCTCGATGGGCCCTGTGATCAAATCGTATTTTGTGGATGCATATATGCACGCATACATCCGTGTGACTGCTGCTGCCAAGTCGATTTCTCTGCAAACGGTTGATTCGATGAGGATCGGGATCGAGCTAGCGTGGTGTCCATAGGGCGCCATGTATTGCTCACAGTTCATCAGTGGGAAAGAGAGTGTTTTTCCTTATAAATACAAAACGAAAAAGTCGTCACACAAGCGAATTCACGCAGACAGCGGCAACAACAGCAGCAGCAAATGATTCTGCTATGGTTCGATGCGGCAGTATAGCAACGCTTACGGCGTCCGTCGTCGACGTCATGAACCAGCAACAAGTTGTCCGAGCGCCAAATGGTGATGATGGAGACAGCCGCTTATGATCACTATACGTATATATATATATATATATATATATATATATGTACATCTATGTGTGTGTGTGTGTGCGTAGAACCATATGATTTCCTGCAAAATAACAAATGCAGAAAAAGGTTACGTTTCTCTGGGCCACTTCTCTCTCTCTCCGTATCTCTCTTTCTCAGCGAAGTCGGCTGACCCAGCGGTCACTCGTCTCGACCGACGGCGTCAAGTCGTCGAGTCATTCGTTGTCGTCGTCGTCTGGCAAACATGTTGATTTTCCACGTTCTTCTCCGGTCTTCTCGCCTCGTCATGATGTGAGACTCTGTATTTTTTCATTATTTAGATTCCTCCTCTCCCAGCGTATACACTTTATGTCGTTGACGTTGTCGGCATCCTCCGTCGTCGTTGGCGTCTCCTTGCGCTTTGCGACGTTTGGACGCTCGCTAGCTGTTGGCGCTGAATTTTCCTCGAGCAATTAGCGGCTCAAGCTGACGACCAAGTGGTAGCCGCGAATAGCTGCCGCAGCGTTGAGCCGGCAACGCGACAACGGTCGCCGCAACCGCCGCCGCCGCAGCCGCCGCCGCCGCCACGCGTACGGCGGCTGTGGTGCTGGTGGCCAAGTTGGTCAAGTGCGAGTTGGACGAGCCCAAGAGACGAGCGGGCTCAGGATCGTCCGTCCGCCGGCTTCGGCCAAAGGAAGGCATCGCGACGAACGCACAATTGCCGCTAGAACGGCTGACTCACAGATACGTAGACACAGATAGATAAGCGGACAGATAAGCAGATATAATGGAGAGTCTAGCCAGGGAACGGCGGGCTGTAAAGAGGAGAAAAACAGTCTCCAGACGACGACGACACAGATACGCATATATATATATAGACAGACATAGCAGCGCCCTGCGATGTTGTCAGATGGACAACAACGGCACATGGTGGCGACAGTCTCTTCCAGTGATCGGAACAGATAGGGGTCCTAAGAAATTCTCCAGTGTGTAGTGTACATGATCATCGTATAGGCGTTTGGAGCATAAAAATATCGCGTCGTTATTATGATTGCAATTATCGTTACTATTCTTATTATTATTATCGCTAGTAAATATGTTGTGTTTTCGAGGTCGACATAATTCTGTCGGTAGCAATTATCAAACCTTTTTCTCGGACTGGACCAGACACGACTGCCGATCTCGTCATAATGGAGTTGTTATCAGATGCAGAGCGATGACAATATTGTTATCAGTTAGTATCATTTTCCTAAGTGGAAATCGTTAACTTTATGATTCGACAGCGCGTCTGTATATATATACATCATACATTTGTATAATTTATTCGCGATTTTATCATTCGTTTTGTTTGTAAAGGTTCTTGAATAGATGACACAACTGAACAACCTCCTGAATCCCGATGAAGAGATACGTCAAATACGATAGGAATGGCACATCTCGCTGTTATCGGCCGCGATAACATTGAATGTTCTCAAAGGGCGACACAGTAAAATGGTTAGCTATGCTGACAGACAGCCTCGATGTCTGCTGCGTTGCAAGGAAGATCTACACGTGTTTCGAATGAATGCGAATCTATGCTTTCTCTAATGCTTTGTTTGACATTATCAAGATGATGGACACGGTGGACTAGAATCAACTCAGACGAATGGAGAGTTTAGAGGTTCGTATCGTTAAACGACACATGTTGGATTGATGAGGTCAGGCGGGCCGGAAAAACGCGTTTCTAAGTACACACACGTGGAGCGCTTTCGGACCTTGAGCCCGAGTAAGGACAGTCTGGGCACTAAAACGAATTCTTTTCCCACGATTTTCTTATCGTAATCATGAACTGGTTCAACATTCAAATCGTTATCGTTTAACGTCGTTAATGGTATTGGCGATTCTGCGCATTTCGGCCGGAGATAATTAACTTAAGATATTAATTTGCAGAACCTGTCCTAAGCGAAGGCCAACGTAGTATGACAAAGATAAAAATCATACAACATTGGCAGTCCTCGTTAAAGTTACGCGGATACAGCAATGAGATGAGAGATGTCCAACGCACGGTTCCTGCATGCCAGTCGAAATCAAGGCTAAATACAGAGGGTGGGTAGCACTGGAAGGCACGCTGACCCATTGCTATCGTATATGAACTCGTGGCGGATTGAACGAATTAGTTAGCGCAGGTTTAATAATGGAGAGACATAATGGGCACAAAACTCAACTCGCTGGAATAGTCTATACTCTTGAATTAGTTAATAACGAACGAAATGAACTTTGGATCCCCTTTTGCGGAGGGAAATTAAGGTAAGGGTTAAGATCTAGCAAACAGTTCTACCTAAAATTGATCTAAAATCACCGGCGAATGCTGACTGAGCTTATCTTCTGCTATGGAGCGGCGTCCTACGTCGTTTTCTCGACGCATATTTGCTTGACCTCCGCAACGATCATCACGCGTCACAATGCCATATATATATATATATATATATTCTTGTGGTTTGTACCATCCAATTTCAACCTTTCGCTTGCGAGAACGTGTATATTTGTCGCCCTAAACGAGTGGCACAAAATCAAAACATCTGAACCAACAGCCGAATTGTATAATGATATATGTTTGTACAAAGTCCGACAAAGCCTATCACTGCTAAGCCAAAACACAAAGTTAAGACGAAAGGTTTTGACAGGTGGTAGTCTCTAGGTCTACACGTGTTTTTTTTCCCTGCTTGGTTGCGATCATATTTCTTTCTCGTATTGCATATACGACCATTGAGACTAGTAATTAAAACATAATTATAAGTAAAGTTTCATAACGTGGAACTTCTTCATCGGCGAGTTTTGGCATTTTGATAACATACAAACATGGATTGTTAATGACATTTCCAGTTCAGTGCGAGCTTCACCATAGACGTAGCTCCTTCGTAAAAAAAAAGCAAAAAATCTACGAAGATCGAAGAGAAATGACGGAACGTGCCGAACGTTGTCAAAAACATTAACGTCAAGCCATCCAATATTAGGAAAGGTAACGCTAACGAGGACGCCCTTTTCTTAGCCAGCGTATGCGTTTTCATTGGTCTGCACATTGCGCCATAGATGAATTCCGTCAAAATATCGAATGCAAATACAGTGGTGTGCATGAAGTTAACGCACTCCTTATATTTCAACAAATCGTTACAAATAATACAGATATGAGGTATTTATTCTCTAGCAGATTAATGTACGTGTCAAATAACATATATACCACAAAGAACAGCGCATATGACATCGCATGCAGCCTGCTACAACAAAATATGTCATATTTCGGTTGTGTAAAATGAAAACGCACCCTCAGTTATCGAGTGTTCTCGCTGAATTAATTCTCGTTTTCTTGTGCTAATCAGTACCGTGTGGCCCCACCCTTGCTAATTATAACGTCACAAATTCGATTTGGCATACTATCAACGAGATTTAGCAGGATCTGGTCGCGGACACCTCCCCGGGCCTCCAACAACGCCTCTCGTAGTGCTTCCGCAGATGTATAGTGTCGATTCGATGCATATACTCGTCGGACAAAAATGGCCCAGAGGTTCTCCATCGGGTTGAGATCAGGAGAACTATGCTGGCCACTCTAGGGTTTCAATGTCATGCCGTCCTAACCATGCACGTGTACTGACGTGAATTGAAGCGTTATCTTGTTGGAAATCAATTGGCAATCGATGAAACCCGCTCCTAAACGGTAGTAGGTTGTTGGTCAACATCTGCTGATACCCCTCGCTATTCATTCGAGATGAGATGAAAGCGAGTGCGAGCCTACCTAGAGAGGTGAACCACCGAAGTTGCGCTTTGAGAAGTACCGCGGCTCTTTACGTACATTATGCCAATAACCGTTAAATCCATCTGGCCCGTCCAAATTGAACTTCTTCTCGTCACTGAAGATGATCTTAAACAACACAGTACTTTTTAGATAGATGTGCACCCACAAGATACTTTTTAAAAAACGTTGTCCCAATACTCAACAATTTTCAGTCTTTGGCCATATTGTTGCGGGCGAAGTTTAGTCGGGCAGTCATGTGGCGTTGTTGAAGACGCGGTTTTGTTTTCATTTGCGCCCGTATGATATGCGGATAACTCTTAATTGTCCTTAAAACTGTTGATCTATGAACCTGAAGGTTCAACTCTGGCCTGATTGCTTCACAACTCATGGTCGAATTCGAGGCCAATCGACAAGTGTGCATGGCAGCTCGCTGACTGATCTTCCTTTAGACTTATTAGTACCATACGTCGACGGACTGCGTAAATAATTTTGCACTACTCGACGGCTTCTGCCAATTTCTCTGGCAATTGCAGCTTGGGTCTTTCCTGCACGGTGTAAAGCGGTAATAACTACTTTCTCTGCATCAGTAAGGCTCGAAGCGTGTCCCATGACTACAGTACTGCTTGAATGCTCAATACAAACTGGATTAATTCAGCGAGAACATTCGATAACTGAGGGTGCGTTATCATTTTACACAACCGAAATATGACATATTTTGTTGTACCAGGCTGCATGCGATGTCATATGCGCTGTTGAGGTATGTATGTTATTTGACACGTACATTAATCTGATACAGAATAAATGCCCCAAATGTGTTTTCTTTGTACCGATTTGTTGAAATATAGGGGGTGCGTTTAGTTTATGCACACCTGTATATTGCTTTGTTTTCTATTATGTTTTGTACGGAAACCCTGCATATGAAAAACAACGTCTGTAATTTTTTTTCTCCGTATTCTCGCGAGCATTTTCGTGCAGTACGAGGCCCCTCATCGCACCAGTCGGGCAGGGACATTTCTTACACTTGTCCATTACTAGTTGTCAATCGCTAATTATTTATTTTTCAAATTCTCAATAAGTTTCGCTCTTAGTAATTATTCGCCAAACGGCTCAATTCGAAAAACATCTATTATACAGCTGGTAACAAGTGTTTTCGCTAACGAACCTGTACTTGACTGGAGAAATCACTGCGTATATATATATATATATATATATATATATATATATATATATATATAGTACAAAGATTTGTTTTTACCGAACAAAATATTTGTATCGAGAGCACGAATATAACCACTGGTATAAGTCTTAAAATATAAACGTCGGCTTCATATATATATATATATATATATATATATAATACTTGTTATGTTACCAGCGATCGATGTTGTGGAGATCGATATTTAAGATATCGCGGTGTCGATACAAAGATAAGATCCGGAAAATGCATTGCACCTCTTCGTTCAGACAGTTTCCACCCTCGTTGATTCTCCGTCATTATCCCCCTGCGGAGCTACTCGCGCGTAAAGATGATTATCAGTGAGTCGTGAGCGCTCATGTCGGCTACAGAAGAAGGAATTGAAATTGACAACACTTCAATACATATATATATATATATATATATATATATATATATGTAAGCACTCCTTTACGGATGTTTATACAATCACTAGTAAATTTGAGTAACTGATGCCCACGCTGTCTCCCCTGCGGAGGTTAGATAAAGAAGCAGATGGCCATAAAATCGACGTAATCACAGTATACTATTATAATACATCTTGACGAGTGGTGCACCACCTGTTCGGTCTGATGCAACATGAGATGATGGTCGTTGTTACAACACGAGAAAGAACACACTCAAGTCGCACACTTCAAAAGTTTCCAGTTGGTTGAACTAGACAAGTTGGCTTTGAGGGATGATTAATGGCAAGGATCAACAAATGATACTAGCGCGAGACATAGACACATACATTATATATATATATATATATATATATGGAAGCGGGCTGAATTAAAGCAAAAACTAACTTTTAAGTCGAACCACTTTGAAGCACGAAACGCGTCCTGTTTTGTCGATGCCCGGGTATCAAGATCGGTCACAGAATCTGAATAATTGATCTTGCGTAGGGATTCTCTGTTGGCGTTCAGTGGACGAGACGGGTCACTTGAGTAGGAGCCAGCCGAAAAGTCCTTGAGGGGACCCTGCAACCGTCAATGAAAGGTCCAAGTTCTCCGGTGATCCACGAAGGAGGATAGATCAGCACCGATATGTTCGATTTGTGTAGACGATTACGATAAGAGCATCGTAATCATCTCCGATAAGGCTGCCTTGGCTATTAATGTTATTGGGTTTGTCGCAATGACATATACACACCGCGTCAAAACGATAGCCCACCCCCATGTTTCTGCTTTTTTTTTCTCAACCTTAAGTAGCACTGCTCTTTCGCTTTCAGTCATTCGAATACATGACATCTCAAGAATATTCCACGAATATTTGGCTATCGAACTCAGATGTAGACATTTGATAGCGGAAATTGTCGTTTTGAGGGCGCGTCAAAATGATAGCCCAGCTAGTGTTTGTCCAACACAACTGAGTCCTAACATCGTTCTCTTACAATATTTTTTTACAAATTTAGTATTTCTCTCCGTTCTCCAGAACAGAAATGAATCAACTGGGCATAGATTCATAGAATTTACGTATGAGGTTTTGATCGAACATTAATCGACTGGGCATAGATTCATAGAATTTTTTCGTATGAGGTTTTGATCAATAACATGCCACTCGGCTACCAAAACTTTTTCTTAGCACATGTAGCGTTCGATACTGCTTGCCACCTTTAAAAACAGAAGAGCTCTAAATAAGACGCTCTACAGGTTTTCTATAATATTCGAGTCTGGAGAGCGTGCGGGCCAGCTCAGTAACTGTTGGTCTTGAGTTTAGAAGAACTCCTTGACGATCTTCGAAGTATGAACTGCGGTGTTACCCTGTTGGAAGATGAATCTTTCAGCACAGATCTTCTCGGCGTGATTCTTAAGTTGATCCTCCAACATAGAAACATAGGCACGACTATTCACTCGCCCGTCTACGAAGGCCAAATTGGTCTTGCCGTTGTAGCCAATACCGGCCCAAATCATCACACCACCCCACCTCCAGCCTTCGGTCGACTTAGGAGTTTCTTGTCTTTCCTAATGTCATGGAAGTAATAAGGATATCCATCAGGACCGTCGAGATTGAATCTCTTTTCATCAGAAAAGAGTACACGTTGACACTCCTCTGTAAGCGAAATTTGTCCACGAGCGAAGCTCAACCTTGGATCTGTGTTTCAATAATAAAGGATGTTTTCGTTTGAGTCTCCTATAGTCTTCTATGAACAAGATGTTCTGGTGCCAGAAGATATCTTAGCACGTTTCGGACGTTCGTTTCCACTCCAGCCTTGGCTGCAATTTCGCGAATAAACAAAAAGCTACTAGAGGCTCTTCGGAGGAGAGAGCGTTTTTCACGCGCACTTACTGCCTCGGGTCGCACTGACGGCTTCTTGGTCCCGTACTGTTGAGGATATTTAAGAAAATTCGAAATTATCTTCCTGCTTCTTTGCAAAATACGAACAATTTCCGATTTTGGCTTGTTTTTTCCATTGAGGTTGAAAATAATTTTTTTTTCTCATCTTCACTAAATTGGCAGCCTCGGCCCATCGTAGTTTTCGCTGACAAAGGGTCCAGAAAATTTGTACGAGAACGATCTTTCAACTCAGTTGTGTGTCAACTGTCGTCCCACTTGACAAACACTAAGTGGGCTATAATTTTGACGCACCCTCAAAACGACAATTCCCGATATCAAATGTCTACAACTGAGTTAGATAACCAAATATTCGCGGGATGTTTTTACATCCATAACACAGGTAAGTAATAAGGATTAAGTAAATTAAGTAAATTTTAAGCTGCTGTGTTGTGTCTCGGAGAGGATCTGGCAGCTTTTGCACTTACAGGTTTAATGTTGAAACACATATAAGTAAGCAGATAGTCTAGTGCAGTTTCATCATTATTGAGTATATTCATGTTGAGCTCATACACATACAATGAGTATTTGCATATTGAAAGCTACTGCGGTAGGAGAAATGAACGCATAGAACAGTTAAAGTATGGTAAAAAAAATGAGCTATCGTGAATAACATGAAACTCAGCCCTTATTCCTAATAATAATATTAATACTAATAATAATAGAGAAACAAAAAGCTACCCGTTTTTCATTGGCACAGTCTAATGGTCAAGAAAGTCCAGAAACAGCTGCGAAATTGCCGTCACTTGATCTGTTACATTATTGTTGTTGAGACATGAGCACGCCACATTAGCAAGCCACAGACAACAGCCACGTACAGAGTGTTGGAAAACTTACACAGCCCGCCACATAGATACCATGTAAAGTGTATATAATATATATATATATATATATATATAATTGTTCAGGTTTTATTTCATATATTTATTTTCTAATATGAGTGTTATCGTTATTTTATTTACTATATTACTATATACGTTATCACATTTACTATATATACTATAAAAAAACACTTTCAAGAGTCTACAAATCGAAGGTGCATTGTCTGCTCGCTGAATAATATATCAGATATATTGACTGTTAGATTGCGAAATTCTTTCAACAGTTTAGCGCCGTGTGGTGAAACCTTCCGCTGCAGTAATCGTGCGTCGATTGCATTCCTATTACGCTTCAAAACCTAAGGGAAAAAAGATTTCGTAGAGATTTCATCATCTCATCAGGTTCGCAATATCCGAGTGATTGAATTACCTTTTGAATATATATATATATGATTTGTGTGGAACTGCAGCCATAGAAATGTTCGACGTCCTTGTAGATTTCATACGATATTAAAAGAAACTATAATATACGATTGGAAAGAGGCGGCCATTGTTTACCAGCGTCCGCAACACAAAGGTATCGACGCCTTCTCAGTTGAAGCGGCGCGGTAAGTTCGCAATTCGCTGGGACAGCGCCTCTTCGACAGAGACAGCCAAAGGGGTTAATTTTCTTGTCAAATTCTCTGAGACATTCACGGCCGATGAACATTCGGTGTATCCGGTTCGTTCGTCGGGCAACTCCGGCAGATTTCTCCAGCGGCGGCGGCGGCGGCGGCGAGCCCGCGCGTCTTTGGGGCACCCGTTAAGAAAATGCGTTTTTCGAGAGCCTGTCACTTATGAAGCCAATAGATCGCCGTTGACTCGCTCGTTGACTGTCCATGAGAATCAACGCTGCTATCAAGGGAGGCAATTTCAAGGACAATTTTCGAGTTTGAATGATGTGGACATTTGTCCGTTTGCGGGAATGTTAATGATATATATATATATGGTACGTCTATCGAGCCGACTCGTATTTTGTTGTTCGTATGGACTTGACAAGTCTAGGTGGACTCATGCGATGATGGCGTATGACGAAGCAAAGCAAACATTGAATCCACTTCTAGCCAAACGAATCGTAGTGGACGCAAACCAAGGTCCGGTAATCGAAATGTTCGCGAACGAATGTCTCATGCGGATCTCTATGTTCAGAGTCGTTTGTCAGCGTCGACTTGGCTCATCCGGCAAATCCTGGATTGTAATTGCTTTACAGTTCAGCTGTGCAGGGCAAGTGCTTATGCAGTGTTCCTCGGTCCGTTCTATTTGCGCGTAGTAATATTATTGATTTTCTCATCGTGTACACATGCTGATTTTATGCTGTTACATTTTACTGTGCACATGCATCATGGGGTGGCTTGGGGAGGAAGTATTCGGCGGTATCGGCAAGAAATGTCATGCTTGCTTAACCTTGTAACGCGTCCTTTGCTCAACTCAATTATTCTCAGCGCGGCTAATTTAGCAGTCAACTCAAATTCTTCGATCTCCACAAATAAGTGTCGATTGTAATAGCATGTGTAAAAAGAAAAAATACAATGTTAATAAATACGATACACAGGATCGTATTTATTAACATTGTACTTTTCTGTTTTATTTTAGCTTGAACGTCTTAGCAGGACATCTTCGTTTCGGGTTTTGCTTATGCCACGGTAGGGACAATTTCGATTGTTATATTAGTTTCAAAGACTAAAACCTTTCAGACCTCTAAGAGCCCCGCGAATATATTACTTGTGTATAAAGTGCTTCTTCAACCCACCAATCCCTCTAAGATAGTAAGTGGATAATACGTCCGGGAAGCGAACCACGACAATACGCCATTTGCGATTTATGAAAGGTTTTTGTTATCAGTTATTAATTTAGCGGCATCATATGCAGAAGCTGTTCACAGGCAGATTCGCTAGATTTTCAATTTCGACGCAAAAATTTTATTGCTCGTACAGGAACTTCTGCGGAACCCGTTTGTGCATTAATCATCGACTCGAGTTTTCCTAGAACGTCGGAAAATCTCGCATGAGTCATTTCTCCGCAGTACGTTCCCAATGCACTTCTGTTTGTCACTGTCCCATGAGGAAGGATTAGGCTTCACGAAATCGCAGTCGAAAGAGTTTGCATTTTGTGGCTTCAACGAAATCATGGGGTGGAGGGAACGTTCACTATTGCCTATTATTTACTTTCAATTATTATTACATAATTTCGAAAACATTTTTTGAAATATGGCCACTGTTTGAATTGAGTTAAATTATGTAGAAAATAGGCACCCAAAACATTTACTTATAATGATTATTCCCGAGTCCAGATGTTAGGCTCCTTGGCCTTTTGACACAACCTGCAGCATGTAGCACTGTCGCTGGAAATGAATTGATCGAATGTAATGCAAGTAGATACATATTCCTTAACCGTCTCGCTAAATATCATCCAGCAATGTCGATTATAAGCAGGCGATTGCAGTAAACAATTCAGAGACAAGAAACGGCACATATGCTACGCAATGTAATCGTCATTCGATCGGAGTGACGGCACAGAATTCAAAGCTGAAGGCCTAGTACAGCGTGTGACTGATAACGCGTCAAATCAACCGTTACTGATTAGCATGTGATTTCAGAGAAGTGGAAATTGGTTTAAGATTTTGTTCTGACTCAGTAGCCATCTTCCGCCATTAACACCAACGTTGGATTTATCCTCAGATCGATTTCGAGCAGCGTATCCCGGTAGCACCTCGTCCCCACCATGGGTTAGTCTGTGACGCAACCTCACCCACAGCGTCGATGAAGCCTCCCCCGAGAGGTACGGACCCGAGTGCGGGCTAAGGCCAGCGGCGGACGGAGCCTGCAGAGTCGCCCAGTTTGACCGTCGCCTGCAACTTCCCGTTCTCCCCGTACAACAGGACGACAGGCATAAGTGACACGACAAGAGGAGGAGACGCAACAAGGAAAAAGGCCTATACCCGGTCACCTGGTCTATCACTCTGTATCCTTTTCTAATTTATTAAGGTTCGTGATCATTCAGGACATTCACGTTAGCACATGCCACAGAGAGAAGTCATGGGCCGCAAGGCTGATTACGACAGGTCGTTTAACAGGGCGCGCCTTGCTGGAATAAAACACCATACTATCGAATTTCCCTATGGCCCTTACTGTACATATAACAGAAGTAGGTATAATTAATAGATACACATTATAAGTTTGATCTTTCACAATTTTTTACTTTTGAGTATTTTCAAAATACAACGAAGAAGCGCTTCCGACGTATAAAACGTCGTACGGTTCAATATACGGAGATGATTGGCACCTTACACAGAACTACGTATGTCATGACGGATGATCTATCAGTTGACAATGATTACATTTGGAACTTAGGTATTTTCACCAAGGATCGGGTTGGGATCAAGTTCAACTGGAGGAGAAGAATTCAGCGGACATTTTACTGACCAAGGCCACCGAATCAGTGTCGATGGGCAATCACGAAGTAGGCAAACTTTCGTCATTTCTACTCAATGCGGTCTATCTCGGTTGGATGCGCACTCATAATGCGAGCCACCCGGGCGGAGGGGCTCTCGCTAGATTCGATCCGGACACCCTTGGTAAGTTCACCTCGATTATGCCGCTCAATCTGGACTACTAACACACTCAGTGAGTATGATACAATGGGTATAATATGTGACGCGTACACACAAATGAAAACTGTAGGGGCGTCTGCTTTAATTAGCGGCTTTCTAAGAAAGACTGTGACGTCAGAGCGCACGATTCCCGAATGCCTCTACTACAGATATAGATAGCCTCTACCTGTTGATTAATGTGCGAAAATGTTTGGTGTACTCGACGAAAGTAACCCTTCACGATCTCCCGTTTCGAATCATGATCGCCCATTCAAAACTGAAGTACTAATAATAGAGCCACAACTAATTATAACACTGATCAGGGTCACGTTAATATCTGTCTTTTTATTTACATTCTGGCGATGTCGCTCCTCTCGGCTGCACTCTTGCTTTTTATATTTTATTCGCTCTTTTTTATTCACAATACCGTAGAGATATGGGGAGGGGTAAAAGTAATGGTAAAGCTTGATATTGATTTATTAAAGGAACTGCATACAATGCTCAAGTTCTCTTATATGTCATGCAACGTGATTCGAATCTGCGGCCTCTGGCTTTTGACAGCCAGAGACTCAGGGGGTAGTAATTCGGGCGGGTAGGACGGGCCAAAATAGATTGCCAGCCAGACAGGAGCCGGTAGCTCTACAAGAAAATACGCTTACCGTTGTCTCTAGTTTTACTGAACCTTAACCTACTATTACTAAGTGGGGACGTATTTAACTTCAGACCTACGAAACCTAGCCTAATTGGAAGCCTACTTTTGTTCACCACCTACTCTACACCCCCCCCCTTGTATTTTGTGTCACTTATTGAAAGTGAGGTCGCCTCAAATGCTCGATATGGTTAGCTTAGTCCACAGAATTACAAGCGTATAGCTAACAACACACGAGTAATTACAAAATGCTTGTCTATACTGTCTTATTCGTTAGAACGCTATCATCAGCGGCTTCAGATCGAATCAATGCTTCGGCATCTGGAAACAAATGGAACAACATCAGGCAGTCTCATAAGCGGCAAAACGTTGTACGCAGTCAATCCACTGCTTTATCTATTCAAGGAGGGCAACCACTCGTGGATATTAGAATTTCTCTCGAACGACACTGATAACACAAGACCTGAGGAGTATTACCGCAATATTACAGGTGAGCCTAAGAGTGGTGTGTTTATAAAGCGCGTTCAGCAGTAACTGCGCGTGGATAGTCAGCGCCGTCATGTTATCAGTGTGGGCCGTACCGAGAGGGCTATGGAACTGTAGTGATCATGTTCAGTCTCTTCTATAGCAGTCGTTTTATTGACAGATTGGAATAAACAATGAACAACATAATCCGTTCACGTATCAACGAATAAACTGCTTGGCAAACTGAATTCGTGACGTGCAGATATTTTTTCTAAAAAAATGCCGAAATCGAACATCAAATAAAATCCGAATTTCTTCAGTACTTCGTAACAAGCTCACTATGCACTAGTGACCTATATATATATATATATATATATATATATATTTGCATGTTACATAATTTTTTTTGTATTCTTTTTACAAACGCGCATAATTGTTAGCTGTGGTCGCTAACACGATGCTTAGCACCGCTCGTTCGAATCACAGCAATACGATAGAACTGCAAGCTGTGTCAAATTAACAGAGCAGACGTTTGCTGTGTAACCCCCACGGACACATGGGGTGATATCCACGAATTTTGTTAAATAAACAGAGCAAAAAAGCAGCAATTAATATACTATTGTTCGTTCTTTGACAAGTATCCAGCTACCCTCTAGTGAGAATTGCCGCGTGGTGTCACCTTAGCCGCCTGTTGGCCGAAAGCGCTCTACAATACATCGTAGTTAAGAGACGAAATTCGTTGCGAAAAGCGGCTGGAGATAGTGTATCATCATATAAGCCATTCATAGGCGAAAATCCGTCTTACTTGTAATTGCTCATTTAGAGGTACTACGACCCACTAATACAGAGATGCATTCGATTAACATTGTTTAGCGGACAGCATCTTCACACGAGATCGTATTGAGCTGAAGGAGTTCTTCCCGATTGTGGTTGCATTGATGTGCACTTCGCTAATTCTGCTTCTCGCGGTTATACTCGTCTACTCGACAGTTGCAAGATTGCGTACGACTCATGGAAAAAATGTCATTACGCTATCCGTGTGCTTCGTTGTCGTCTACATCGGTAATACGCCGGGTATCGATCAATCATTACGTACACGTAACTCGATTAGGTTTTGATGTGTGATTTAACGTGCTTGGCATATTTCGTATGAATTCTAGCTGTATGCACTTATCGTGAATTGATTCAGATTTGTGTTGGGTCGTTCAAGAACGACCGATACGCGAGCGGATTGCTTCAGCTCAGCGCCCATATCCCTCAATGGGCCATGGGGCCTGCGACGCGATTCAAGAGTCCCTAGGAATAGGATCCCAACTAATGTAAAAGTCGCTTGACAGAAGCTATATTCCATTTTGTTACGTTACCAAAGATTACCATTCGTATGAATCTGTACAGCTGTAACGGATGCACATCTGACGTTGCTAACTAATGCTAATTTGTCCTTGACGTCACCAGGCCTCCTACTGGACCTCGTTGGGCGAGATCTGCTCTCACCCGCGATGTGTCTCAGCCTTTCGATCGTGCAGCACGGTATGTTTCTCGCGGTTTTCTTCTGGACCAACGTGATGGCGTATGACATATGGCAGGCAATTGGCACCTTGACCCCGCACGGGAATCATCCCACTCTTCGAAAGGACAAGTGAGCACCTTCACCTGTTCGCCGCTGTTATACATATTGTCGAAAAGTCATCTCCTTCGGGCAGACGAAGCTTGTGCTGCGGCTGTTGCCAATCAAAGATACTGCTGCACCAACTATGATCAGCTGTCGTCTGAAACACATAGTAACAATGTTCATATTTCTCCTCGATCGTATTATGAAAAATCTCACCTTTTCTACATTGAGGGCACACATATAACATGTGCGCGGGAATTATTTCCGATTATCTGTGCCCGTTTTTCAGATACTTCTCGTACTCACTCTACGCTTGGATCATGACGTTGGCCATTGTCCTCACGGCGGTGCTGCTCGACTTCACAGACCTCGTTGAGCATTGGTACCGGCCCCACTTCGGTGAGGGAAAATGCTGGCTCAATGGCTATCTTGCCTATGTGTTATACTTTAACATGCCAGTTGGATTGATTCTCGCCTGCAACGGCGTCATATTCGCCCTCACTGCCTGGTCTCTATACAAAGCAAAGACGATGACTCTGGTGAACGTCTTCCAAGCTGCGCAACATCGAAGAACGTGAGTCCAATTATGTGCAATTAGTTCGAACTTGGTGAAATATTATTATGCTGATGCTGAAATTGAGATTGACACTATACGAACTATCCTGATAATGACGACTATTGTTGTTTGTGTTCATCTCAAATTTCCCTTATGTTTTTTCTTTTTTTTTTTCAAGTTTCCCCAAGTTCTTGATAACTTTCTACCACGACTAGTAGTCTTGATATATCCTATATGTGTGTACATGTCAATACAATGTAAACTAAGCACGAAGCACTCGCTTTTGCTAAGTGCTACGCCTAAAAGCCTACACGGGTTCGTCGAGACGTAGGCGGGTAGCCATCACAGGAGCTTTCCATTGAGCGGCCTGATGTTTCGTCACGTCTGACATACATCACAACTCTCTCTCTGTTCTTCGCAATATTTCTGCCGTATCTAATTATCCCTTGATGTACTTATCTAATTAAATTTCTCTTAGTTTTCATCTCTACATGAAGCTGTCCCTCATCATGGGGATCATCTGGACGTTCGAGTTTATACCCTGGCTAACCGGATATCATCGTCTGTATGTGGTCGCCGGTCTACTCAACTGCCTTCACGGGCTCTACCTCTTCGTGATTTTCGTATGCAAACGCCGCGTCTGGATCGCCTTTAGAGACACCGTGCCGTTTTTGAGGGCGCGCCCGTTGGCGACCCTACCTCCCGTGCGTGACATATCGAAAGGCTCTCTCAATACATTGAGGAGTACCACCAGTTTGTGCGTGACGCTGAGTCTGGATACGACCGTCTCGGAGAAAGCATGACTGGCCGGACTAATCCAAACGGATGGCACTACCGTACACGCAGTGACGACTCGACTGTAAAGATGCCAATCAACCAGCAGAGGTTGATTGGATGAATGACATGTAGCAGGGAGTGTAGTGGACGCGCGAGCATTCGATGGCTGACGGCAAGAATTGTACAGGCATATCAGCATGAGAAATACTTGATTTCAATTATTTGCAGCGAAGTTTTAGCATATCGGTCGATTCTGGTGGAAAAAAAATGATCGATCACCGTCAAGACAATCTTACGAAGCGACACGAAGTATTGCATTTGGATGAGCTTCATTAAATGTATAGTTTCGAAAGCTTATTTGTGATTTTTTGAGCAACTTAATCAGTTGTCTCATTACACTGAGAGTGATGACGAAGACTGAACAAAATTTGCAGAGATTAATGGTCGGCAAAGGTCAGAGAAAGGGTTGAGGGTGTCGGACATTTCGAGACGATCGTCCGCCAACTGAATCGCGGGAGGCCATGATAAATTCATGCGCCTTTCGAGCAAATCGTAGGCTAACAACCAATTATTTAGCATATATATATATATATGGATCTATATAGAATATGGTTATTATAAGGGTGAATGATAAACAATAAATACCGACAAAAAGGAATGATCACAATGATCACAAGCAATCCGAATGTTCTAAAATATCTTCGAAGTAGACAGCAATCGATGCAGTTGTCATGACGTTTATTCGCTTGAAACATCAACGATAGCTAAGATACTTTACAATGTCGATTTCGAACGCATTTCAAAGAAGAACAACAATTACAAGTATCACAGTAATTATGGGTAATTATTTTCGTTGGAACGTCACCAACTATCCGGCGCATCTAGGCGATAATAATATCGCTTTCATTTCCGAAGCTCAACTGATGAGTCAGGTTGGCTCTCAGTGGTGATAGTGGCCGAGACGTTGTTGATGCACCTCTCACGGTTGTGGCTTTTTCGGCGAAGCCTCCCATCAGGTCGTTGAGACCCTTAGTTCGGCCTGGTGGACGGCTGCTGCCCATGCTAAACTGAAGACCGCTGAGTGCTGGTGGCTTCGATTTTTTCGTCAGATTATTTTGACCGCCGAACTGCATGAAACTGCTAGAGAGCGTACAGATTTTGAGAGAATATAGAGAAAGGGAACATTTCCGTCATTGTACAAGTATTTGCATAGGAGCCGATTTTGTGAAACTTTTTACTTTGTTGTAAATTCGCAATCGTTTTATAAAAGGCAATGCTATATTTCATGTTGCGCAAAGTGCTTGTCACAGATACAATTTGGGACTCAAGTAATGGGAGACACTAATGAATAAAAATCAACCAATGATAAGATCAGCATTGAACCGATCTGTATCGTATATCGTCTCGATCAATTTCGTTGTTGCACCAAATAGAAACTTAATTTAGATCATTATGTCCAATGTCAGTTTCACCTTTCAGGAGCTGAGCCACCTTCCTGTGGGGTGGCCTCAACCGGTTTCCAGCTGGTGATCCCAAGGCTGAAATTTTGCAAGAAATCGAATTGTTGACGCACATCAGATTAATTAACATTACGATTGGCTAAACGTTTGACAAAACAGTCAATTCATTAATCGACAAGTACTCATCATGATACGGCAGCTCGTACATGATCAGTCGATGTGCTACACCTAAAGTAAATTTTCTGGCCTGACGCTCAACCAACATTTAACGTTCACAGTACTGCTTACGGAACCCCTTTAAATGCAAATGTGCAACGCCGGGGATCGAACCCGTGCGTGCACCTACGTGTCTCCTCCGATTGCAAGGCACCTGAACACGAATGCACCCCGCGATCGGGCTTGGGTTGTACGACACCTACAATCCCAAAGGTGTCTTTTGTTTCGAACCGCTTCTGGCGTGGCCACATAAAAGCATATGCAAATGCACATTGTATATTGTACTCATCATAATCGATTATCAGATTTAGACCCACATCACGAAATCAACGAAATTGTTTATTTATTTCTTCCGAAGTCACATATCTATATATATTGAATTTATCATTAGTTCGGCGCTAGCCTCGACATCGTTCACAACGCCGATAAGCATCTTGGGGATGTTGAATATGAGCGATTCTGGTGCCATCGTTTGGCGTGGCCACAGCCCAAAATAAAAAAGAAAAGCATACAAATGTTTCACCACTCTGTTTCGATAATGTCGACGTACAATACATAACTAAATATCGAGTGACCCGAAACCGATGGCTGGAGTGAGTGAGAGTGCACTTTTCATTGCAGCAGCGTATTTGCATTGATCGTTATTGGGCTTAAGCGCGAAAATGCTTGTGACTACTGACTATGCTTATCGGCTCACCGATTGCCGTGACTCTAATAATTCATTCGTCACTAGAGCAGATTAACTTCGATTAACTACTCGCTGTGAGGCAGAGGGGCAATGCTGTCGGCGTCCTCGGAATGATGGCGGTCTCGGCCTGACACCCGGTCCCCTACTAATCCTCTCTAATTATTGTATGTTTAAAGTTGTATATAATAAATACACTTGTTTGTTAGAATTTACGATCACTGCATATTATATTTGACATCCACCGAAAATGGTATGGTATACAGTGAAGAAATAGTGCTGATGCTTGTACAGTAGTACGAACGACAACTAAAATCACATGAACACCACAATATCAGGGGCTTTCGTCTAACCAAACCAGTACGCTTAATGAAAATTATAAATAAACGGGTGACATTTGCCGAGCAGATTAAAAAACGCTTATATAATTGCGAAAGCGAGAGCACCGAAAGGGAGCCGTGAAGGTGAACGTTGTTTTCAATTCGACCATCGCGTCGGACCCGTCGACGTCAAACCTGGGGTTGCCCGACCCCCGACTTACCCCAGCTCCATTCGAATCTCGGTAATGACCTTCCTTAATACGTGACAGACACAATCCTAGCAATAGGGTCTAGGGATCATTTGGCACGAGGTTATGCGGACTACAAAAGGAAAAAGGCATATTTTCCCTCCTTTTGTCTACGATAATATCAACAAGTTATATACTACCCTTTCGAGTGACTCAGGATTCAGCTTAATGTGCCGGGGAAATATCGAATATATATATCCATCTACGTTATCCCGATGATATTTATCAATCAGGCCACCAGGTATCAAGAGTCGCGAAACAAAATCCCGGCCGAGAGTTTATCAGGATTTGATTTTGATTTTGAACTATTCCTTGGACTAGTCAAGTGACAACAACAATATTGCGAAGCATGTTAATATAATTAATTAGTATATTAATTATATTAGTGGAAATTCTATTGCGATATTTAGGAGAAAATATCAATTTTTCTCTACAGTGCATTGCCTTCATAGAACGAAATTGAATCCACACAGTGTTTCGCATGTATCACGGTTATTTTTTTTTTGTAGATTTCCACCAAATGCAAATTAGCTAGCTGACGCCATGTCAATATTTCGAAGTAATACATATATATATATACTAAAGCTACCATGTATCGTTGTTATATGAAATGTACATTATACATTACCGAGCTTGGGGGAGAACATCTTCAAACGATAGAAGCAGTATGACCAAGAACGGGTGCATTAGCATGGTAGTCTCAGGCGCAGCGTTGCGTGATTCCGCTTAGATGTCGATTGTGACGATGACAAGGACAAGAAATAGCTAGGAAGGCGATTGGAGGTCGCATCTGACGCAAAGTTGACCGCGAACATCCCTCGCTCTCGCATGCGCTTGACCAATGCGTGCACCGGACAAGATCCTGTCGTGAAGGCACATTCGTTCCTTTGACGGCGCTGAGCGTAAATCGAGCTGATCACGAAAGGCTTATATTTCGTCAGTGAATTCGACACCGTTGTTTCTGTTGGACCTCGTGCTGTATCATAGCTGCGTCGTGATAGGTCCGCGTAGAGCGTGACCTCAGCAACCTAAGCGCAATCTGTGCGCAAAACAAACGCAGATGCCATTTGACGTGTTTACTTCAATACACCTCCGCGAGGTGGCGCCTGGACGACGAAGTCTCTCGCGAGAAAAACAGAGGTCCGCATTGTTCGACCGCCGCGCGGCGAGTGACCTATCTCTCTGAATGGAAGGGAGTACTAGAACTGAACCAGAAGCAGTACGGGCGATGCTGTTCAATTCAACCCAGCCGCACAGTGTGTTATCCGTTAGGTGATTCGGTGGGGGCTGACCAAGTCCGTGATAATACCATATAAACGAACGCAAACTGTCCCAGCGTCCGTAGATACGATGCAGTCCCTAGTAATGACACATTATTTAGCTTTGCTAGACTCAGCTGCAGTTGTGTCCTCAAGATATAGCTAGCAGTAATGTCGCCGGATGCATAAGAGCCGGCAAATGTCTGACGCGAGTAGGGCTGGGGGAACGGCCGTGAAAACAGATTCCTCATCCGATGAGGTTAGAAATGAGGATAATTAAACGAACCGAAATCTAGTCAGAGTTCTAAAAGCTGCTGCATAAATTCTGTGAACTGAACGAAAAAATATGGAGATACTCTCGCCGTTTTATCGTTTCCATGATTATTATGGTATTTCGAGCGACCCTTATATATCTTAATTACTATATATATATATATATATATATATATATATATGTTGTCGTCTGTTCATGACACAGTTGAACAAATTGTTTCTGGAGATGTCCGTCGTCGCATTTTTATTGCTCAATAATAATGGCGAGTGCTCTTATATGTGTGTTTGCGTTCTTGTCTTGACCAGCCATCTAGCCATAGGCCACCGTTTGTTGAGCCACAAGATTGATCATGGAACGATCAATTGTATAATAGTATGAGCTTATGGAATCGTTCTAAGCGCAAAATGGGAAGAGATGCGCTAGGCTCGGGTCCTGCGTGTTCTGTTTGGGTTGTTCCGTTCGGTGATCGCTGGCGCGTAACGGGCTAAGAAAAATGTCCATAGGAACAACGAGAGGCCAAGCTATCTCCTTCTATATCTCTGCCCCTCTCGCTGCTCGCCCACGGCCCAAGCTTCGAAGGCAATGAGCCAACTCAAACTGGTCGCCTGGACCGACGGCGCCGAAGTGCCACTAAAAATGCCCCTCGTTACCATTTGGCAGCGCAGGCATCGCTGCGAAAGAAGAATACGTCGGCGGATTTGCAGAGGAGAGAATTTGACTCATGCTTGGCCGTTCGTCGTTGTGGCGCTCAGAGAATCGTTTGGTGACGGGCCGAACATTCGGATGACACGGATCGAAGGTCAGCTGGTGGGAAGTCTCGGCTGTTGTTGCGGGAGGGGGCCGGGAGACTCTCTAAAGGAGAGGAATCTGATGGTGTTATTGAAGCGGACCTAAGAAGACAATTTCGAGGAAGGAGGCAATGCACTCCTCCATATCGTTCAGTGGTCCCTCCCTTGAAGACGAGTCCCACAGTGACCACGGAGCCACGGTGCTTTTTTCCCATCATCCTGAGGTGCGGCCAACGATAGTCATTCGGTCTCGCGATTGATGTGGTTCGGGTGCCTGAGCTACCAAACGCGACGGGTCTGTGGAATCCTCGCAACTGGAGTGAAATACTGTGTTTGCCACAGCAATGTCCATTCATCCAAATGGTTGCGACCTTCGAGCACAGCGATTTTCACTATGGAGCGGCGCAAACGGAGACCATCGATATTGCAGATTTTGAGGAAACAAATTTGCTGACCAGCACCAGCTTTGCATCTCCTGACGGAGCTCTGTCGAGCACTCAAAACGTCCTTGATTAAGCGAAAAGGCGGGTTTCGAATAAGCAACAACAGACGAAAACGCATTACGCAATAGTCACCCTGTCATATTCGCGTAGTGGTTTGCTTCACATAGCACTCAATGCACGTCGGACGTTTGATCAGATACAAATTTGATAATAAACCAACACCACCAATTCATCATTCGCTCATTCAGAGTAGCACTGGAAATGCGAGTCGACATAGCTAGATCTCAAGTCCTAGCTAGATACTCCCCCTCGCCTCCGTAAACAAATATTCTCCTCTGCTTGCTACGCAATGAGAACATCCGTCATCCTGGAAGCACTTTACCTCAACACTTCTGAGTGGAGTGCAAAATAGGCTTCGCCGGCAGCCACCGCACGAGATGAGAGCTATAAATGTGAAACTAGCAAAGTACATTTTCAACGAAAGTGCCCCTACCCGAGAGCAATGCAGGATTTGCAGTTCTCTCGGTGGGGGCCGGCGTCGACGGAGCGTTGTATGTGCGGTTTGTGAAATGGCGTGAACAAACAAAACACGAATCTCATAGACGCCGAGGGAGAAAGGCAGAAGGGCAGGCATCATCAGACTTTCGTAGACACCCCACTCTGTCTGTGTGGTTGGGCGCTGTGGGTCAAAACACGCCGCAAAACTGTGGCAGCAAAAGCCGCCTGAAGTTGGCCACACATGCGGCTGAGCAGGAGACACGCACGGGCACTGCCGTGTAAATGTGTATCCTGTATCGAATGTTAAAGCTCAAGTTAGGATATGGGAAACACCATCAAGGCTCTCGAGCAGTCTTGGACATATTGTTTGTTATCGGCATGTGTATCGCTGTTTTAAGAAGAGGCTAAAATAAGACGGATCTGCGGATTCGAAGGGCCCTCCACAAAGTGACGAAGTGTTCGTTATGGTCGTTAGTCTGATACCAGGGACTGAATGATTATCGAGCAATGCTCACGTGGGCCAATTGTTTTTCCACACGAAATCTCTGAACAAAATTATACTAACCTGTTTCGCGAACAATCGATATATTGCACTAAGGAACGTGTCACACGTTGTCGTTGTCCGGTAGCCGCTGTAGAGTCGACTGATGATTCATTATAACGGTTTACATCAAATGAATCACAGAAATCGCTCTTCCAGATTTGACATCGCTAAGATCTACTCAGTGATTTATCGTGGGATAAATGCAGTTACAACCTTGACACGAGTTTGCTCATGGCCGTCCCTGACTCCCAGGGGCTTTGTGTGCGGCTCGAAGTTAAACGACAACTTCTGGAATGCTCCCGAGGAATTCTTTTGACGTCCGACTTCCCCCAAGCCGACGAGACGTTAAGGGTTGTCGTTGGCTCTGTCGTAGTATACGGCGACCAAGGCACAGCAGGTCTTCAATCTTAACTTCATCTGCATACGGCCATTCTGTGCTCGGACTGATGTAGAGTTTGTCAGTCAGGCACGGATAGCCTAACTGTAGGCCGACTCGGCCAACCAAGTGGTCCTCACACGAGTAGGACAGTCGGGGGGGAGGCTGCGCCGCCTCCCTGGCTATCACCGAGACGCGGTCCGCCGTTAGAAATGTTCTCCAGCCCGAAAGCTTTCCCGGACGCCGCGTTTGCTCGCTGACAAAAGGGGGGGGGGGGGAATCAAGAAGAGCGCCGGATGAAAGCGCTGAGCGGATGAGATCATCGAGAGTGAGGTCATCAATCACTGGACCTTGCCAGTGGTTGTTATGTCGACGTTACAACACGCTGCACGCGTGTTTGGCGATGTCCGTTACGACAAATTTCTAGCTCTACATGTTTCGAGTACAATTGTCGTTGAGGAAGCCGCTCGACTATCTCCATCCCTTGTCTATTCCATGCTTTCAGCTCAGCGTGCCTGCTTAGCGACAACGATTGTGAGGCTGGAGGCGGAGTGTGTTACGTGAAATGGAGCCAAAACAACAGTGAACAACTATTTGTTTGAATCAGCTAATATACTTATATAGAAACATCTCAGCTACATCCACTCCGCATAATGAACATAACGCAATTTCTATGACAACCCATAGAAGCCCTTCGATACGTTAGGCTGGTTCGAGAGTATGAGGACAAACGATTGAAATGGCTGCGCATTACGAACGTAACAACGGCCGTTCGACATCGGCTTGTTGACATACCGAAGGCGTGCTCAACCACCGCATGATTATGATTCGCTGCGTGGCATGGCGTTATAAACTCCTAGTATATCGTATCGACTGCCGCTGGACGATTTCAGTGTAATGTTCAATATATTATAGCTACGCTGAGAGCTATCGTCTCGTCCATTACTGTGTAGGTTACTCGTCGACGTTGCAGAACAAATGGGCCATATTTTGCTATAAGGAGGAACACTCGCTGAGGGTTAGTGAAGGGCGAAAACGAAGCCGGGGACACGAGGACAAGTGAAGGCAACTTAGGACGCGCGCGTGAGCAACGATGTAACTTCGTGTAATGCGGATGCCTATCTCATTTATGGGAGCGCGCCACTTTATGGGCGTTGTAAAGTGGCATACGAACGCAGGGCCAGGACAGGAGCGCGGGCGAGTGGGGGGCGGCGGGTTGTATACCCGGATGGAGCCTTGCGTGTACCCTGTTCAGGAGGGATACGCTTCGTCGTCGAGGCCTGCGCTTCTTCTCCAGCTTCTTCCTCTCTCTCTGTCGCTCTCTCGGCGCTTCTACGCTGTGGCTGGTTGGCTGGCTCGCTGGCTGATGCGCGCGCGGCAACGGGAAATAAATCTGGGCACCCCGCGACCCTTGGAGCGGCCGTTTTTTCAGAGACTCATGTCATCCCATCGTGATGACTTCTGGGGGCGCACCATAACCAGCCCAACGGCAGCTGGTTGGACCGAACGGGCCATCTTGACGGTGTGTTACCGACGGTGAGGGCAGTCTTCTTAAACGATCGAGTTGAGTACATCTGGAAACGGAACTTTCGCAAGTTGGTCTGGGTGAAACTTGTCGCTGGCTGAGGATGCTTAATAACTGTATCTAGTGACTTGCTAAAGTTGTCGAATTGGTTCCCAGCGGTCCCTGCCGGAGAAATTGAGCCAAGAGGTTTCTACCTTTGCTAGACAAATACTCCGAAGCCATCGTTTTTCATTTCTGAAACTACCCACTCAAAAGTTTACAAAACAGCGTTAGAAAACATTCTCTAACGAATATAATTTTGTGTACCAACGAAGATTATACATTTCTTTAACATAGGCTTGTCGTCCACCCTGCCGTAGGCGTTCCGTCGTATCAATTAATTGCACCTCCAGGACTGGCGTTCTGTACAGCAATTTATCTGTCTTCGAATTAGCCCCTACACCAAAATACTACCATCTCGATTGGATTTATGCAAAATTATACTACCATCGTTCCATAATGATTAATAACAATGATAACGATAGTAAGACGACATCAGCGACGTGCTATAGGACACACATTGCCTTTTAAGTGATTAATTATGATGGCGTAGGCGACCTGCAAAACCCCAGGGACCACTGCTATTTCTTAACAGTTGCTGGAGTCACGCTATGAACGATTGTATGATGCAATGGAGCATCTTCGTCAACACTCACCGTTAAACGGCTATAGGCAAGGGAGTGACAGTTTAACCCAAGGTGAAGCCACATGTTTACCCACCAAACGCGTCAAACAAGTAGCCTTGTTCACCAATTATAGCTTCTTATAGACAAACAAATCAATACGTTTTTTAAAAAATAATTACATCTCAATCGTAGTTTTGTATGCTCAGTTCATGATCGTTTCTATTTTCATATATTAATTCTTCATTCTTAATGAATTCCTTTTCTTGGGTGATTACTAGCTTTACGTCATTGATAATTTGTATCTTCACGAAACGAATTATCCGAGAGAGGATTCTTAGCTCCGAGTCGAATATCGGCAACTGTTAAAGGAACCGCGCATACAAACGAACACGCAGATCAGTTCACGTATGAACGTATAAGAACTAAACATGAATGTCGTTCTGGTTTCTCACTTCACGCAAAAGCCGGCAAATTGCGCCCCAACATTTCACGTCCACGATCCAAGCTGCTAAGGTCGAGACGATCCATCTATTCGGTCGCGTTAACTGCTCCCAAGGTTCTGATGTTCACATTTCGACCGGTCTAACAAACTGTGACAAATGACTGACAGCTGTAGCAGAGTGTGTGTGTGTGTGTGCCTCTGTTCAGGAAAAAAGTGAAGGGATCGCTTTCGTAATTTAATATTTCGATAATTGGATCAGCTGGCTCAATTGGCCAACACTGGCCCTAGCATATGCTGTATATATTCATCTATGTGCTTCTCTCGTGAGTAGAAACAAACAAGTTCTCAACTGCTTCAAGCTTACCACAGCGGAAGTAAAAGTTGGGAGGCCACCAGGCCTGCCATGGACATGCGGGCCTATTTCAGAGACTCGGACTTCCTAATTACGTTCTATGAGTGTGAACACTTCACTAGTTGAATCCAATTGAAGATCGAAACTATTCGTTTCCCTACAGGAGATCTTAACTCAAATCTATTGGGACTTCATTGCATGCATTTACATATATATATATATATATATATAGATATATATATATATATAGATTTTCCGAGTCAGTCTTTTCAGAGTGGCGACCTTTTAGGTGCATTAGAATAAAGCGTTCCCGAGACCCCCCATAAAAAAAATAAAAAATAGTGTTGTTGTTATAGTTTCGATTTGTATGTGCGTCAGTGTGCGTCAGTAGCACGCACCGAAAAGCTAAATAATTTGTTCTCCCGGAGAGTCGCACGTCTCCTACGAGATTCAGGAAGTGGACATCTGCCATTACCACAATTGTAAAAATTCATTTCGCTCTACCAATTTATGTAATTTCTTTAATAATCTCTGTACCACCCCCTTTTGGTTAATAAAGGTGTATTTGTATTGTATTTATATTGTATATGTGCCCTGGTGGACCCAATAGAATAAAAAAAAAGTTAGCCTGTGAGTTAGCCCGTTCTTGTTTTGTGCGTCAAGTTCTTAGATCAGATTCGGACCTTGCCTACCGGGGTTAGGTATAGGTTTTACATTTAGTACCTGCCGGGACTCATTGTCTCTTATATCGATAACAATCGGCGTCACTATTTCCATCTAATAGCCTTCAACCTAAAGTTAACGTCTCCAGACCGGCCAAAATGTCTCTTGCTGAACGATTGTCCTTAACCTTCCGAGATCACATTCGCTGAACCGGATGCTCGGGAACAAGAATCGCACAATCCAAAGCATTTCCAGTCGATGTATCACGTTCGAGCAGCCCGCGATAATGCTAGCTCAAATAATCATGATTCGAGATAGTAAGAATGTGCAGCGTATGCAACTGGTGACGCTAATCCAATCAGTGTTGATAAGCACTGATGAGCATTCACCTGGGAGGTTGCACAGCTGAATCCGACCTCTGTAAAACCTCAACACCGCCTCCACCACTCATACTGCATCGTCACTGTACGTGACAATGCCCGAGGCAGTGGACCCGGGCGCAGGATTCGTCCAGCCACGTCCGAACACCACACGGAAACGGCCCTAGCGTGTGAAAAACTATCCACTCACCGTTCACTGAAGAATGGCATGGCATGCATGTAGGCTGCTGACTTGAGTTGCTCGACGTTGGTGCTCGCCACGGTGAAGCTCGAGTCCAGCTAACACGGCCGGTCGGGTCCAGTTGAAGGCTACAGATGGCCGTAGGCATCCGGGCGCAGTTTGCCTCCGCCGTTCGAGACTTCGAGAGCGGCCGCCGAGGCGACTTGCAGCCACTGGATGCATACGAACGCTCGCAGGATGGCCAACATGCTCGACCGACTGCACTACCCCAACCCCCATTTTCCGATATGTCATGCAGCTGCGTCCTCAAAGGCACGGGAAGAGCGCACAGAGGGTGTAGGTCTTGAGTGATGTGCTATTCAACAAAGGGCGTAATGTTGGACCGTCGACAACTACACATCGAACGACACACACACACACACAAACACACGTGCACGTTCCAAAGGAGCGAGTGCATACGAGTGGGTACAAGCTTATCTATCCAGGGTGTGTTGGCAATTTTGTGTCCAACCGCATGACAGGACGCTGAGCATACGCGGAACAGCTGAGCAGAGCAGTGCCTATCGTTAGAAGGAATTCCAAGTATTGGAATACCCCGTCCTTCGCTGTCGCCATAGGAGTTTAGCACACGTGCGGCTCCCTTCATCTGAAGGAAAACAGAATATAATAGAATATCGGTAGAATCGCGAGTTCCTCTAGAGTTTCCTCCTCGCATATTTTCCGCGAATATTTTTCCCTAAGGTGAGACTCTCCTCTGTTATTTTATGGCGAACGGTTCCAAAATGGAATATGCATAACGCGTTTGCTCGATATGCCCCGCTGCTATGGACACGCCTCATAGCTGCAATATTAATAATAATAATAATAATAATGACGGTAAAAGCAGCAGATGCCACTACGTGTCCCCTTTAGATTCTCATCGTTGAAGACAAAAGGCGAAGTCGAACACATCGAACCATTTGTAATCATCGAGCGGCATCCAAGCCTCGATTCATATTACGAAATATGATCTAATATAATCGTATTTGGTCTGCCTCAAGGCAATGTGCCAATGGCGAGTTACAGGTTTGCCGTGTCGACGTTTCGCTGATCGTCGCCCGCCGGCAGCGCGTTCTCCTTTCTCGGTCCCACGCAGGTGTATGGACGACAACCATGTGCAGCAAGCGCAGTGCCCTCGAGTTGTGCACTTTTCAAGCTTCGAATTTCAACTGTTGTTTCGCTGTTGTTCGACTTTCCGAGAATAATCCCACCTCGCAATTGTCGCTGTGGCATGACATTGCGCGACAAGGCGATGCCGACGATGTCAGCGTCGTCTGCGGTGGCGGCAGCAGCAGCAGCAGCCAGCTATTTCTATAACTGAGAATGGCACGACGCGGTGCGAGCCCCGAACGGCCGAAACGGATAAACTTACACAAATCAGACACAAAGCCCGCCCTTTCTCTCGACGCGTTCTCGTACGCTCGAGGTTAGCCCTGCTACGCGGACCCCCGTTTACAAACACCTGCAGCACAAGCGCTGTTGTTGTCTCAGAGAAAAGGCAATCTCTATGAACACGGAGACGGACCCACCTGGACACAAAGTTAATGCTCGGATTAAAGCAACTGACTGGGAGCTCTCCAACATCCGTGGCAGGGACTGGGCGGTGGATACGGGAAATTTGCAAGAGAGGCGACACTTTCAGTGGGGTTTCAGACGGGAGCCGAGGGAGCGGCAGCTGAAGCCGATTTTACCTCCATTACCTCCGTTGTACAGATGTATCCGAGGAGAAGGAATACACGATGGAACGAATTCGCGAAAGCTATGTATTGTTAACCTTCGTACCTCATTTGAATAAAGGAAAATACATATATCATCTACCTATATGCTTAATAGCGACTGTAGCAGGTTCGAGTCGCACGAGGCGACATGTCGAGAGCTTCAGCATTGTAAAAAAAAAAACTGAAGTTCCGTCAATACGCCAACACTTTATTGTATTGAGTTGTATGCTTGAACTTCGCTAGGATGCGCTTGAAGTGGCTTCAATAACGGAACGTTTTTGCATTACTATAACAGGGTGTAATCGATGTTCCAAGTAACTAGGAAGGAGGTGCTGGTACTATTGGATCTCCACGAAGGGGCCTGGTTGTTGTTGAGGAGTGAAAATTGCTGCTCAAAAAAATTCGTTAGAAACATCCCGAAGAATAACGAATTTAATTGGCAATTACAGGCTGTTATTTACCCGACGATATTGGCGTTAGAAACATTGAAAAACGATGAAAGCTACTCGGCTATCTGTTTCGAAAAACGCCCACGGCGCCGGAGGCATTTTCGACCCAGCATAGCATTTGGTTCTGCGATAAGGAACCTGCTACAATCTAACCCTCCAGAGCGCTACCCGTCAGACGATGTCTCCGCCACATAGATTTGTACAATTTGTCTCTGGCAAATATTTATGTACACTTTCATAACTTACCAGATGCATCGTTCGAGATAATTAATACAATTAATAATGTGGTAATATAGATGACGACGACTCAAATTAGTGGGAGAAAATACCGAAAACATTATTATGAGATATTGGGTTGTTCAGAGCTATTTTATGCATTGTAGATACTTTGACAACTTATGAACAAATAGAACCAGGATGATGATTTTTTGGTATAGATCCGAGGTACTCTCCTCGATCATCTACGCAGCTGAGCCAGCGCTTTGGCAGATTTTCAAAGGGAGTATACTTTCTATTTGCGTTAACCCAACACAATTTCGTTGTCGAGTATTCTGAAGTTAATCGATGTTTACTATATGATGTACACCACAGATTGCCCTTTTTAGTGTATGGAAACAGCCATTGGTCACAAGAGCTTAAATCTGGAGAAATATGCGGGTTAAATCTATGGATGTATATTTTTGGAATCCACCCAATTTGTTATTGTAGCCGTAGTGTAAGGTTTCG
Source organism: Stratiolaelaps scimitus (assembly GCA_019614645.1). Taxonomy (NCBI): domain Eukaryota; kingdom Metazoa; phylum Arthropoda; class Arachnida; order Mesostigmata; family Laelapidae; genus Stratiolaelaps; species Stratiolaelaps scimitus. Next base: position 652,624 of record JABWDB010000018.1, on the reverse strand, counting down.
TTGTCGTTGAAAAATCACACCGCGTGCTTTCAATGCCTTTGCCATTTGGCTATCTGGGCGTTTCAGCTCCGCGGGTGAGTGTAGTTGCATGGCCAGACAACATCAATCTAATTTGCGAGCGGTAATGTGCTGCCAAGCAGTCCTCTTTCATTTTTTAATGCAACACATCTCGATCATTCGACGATTCTACACAGCTATCAAAGGCATTGGTACATTTCAAATCATTTTTGCTCACATGTCAAGCAGAATTATGTAACATTGCCAACATACGTCGTAACAGACACAGTTCACCATAATATATAACCTTTGCTGACACCCAAGCATATCGGTAATACGTTATTATCGCCGCTGTCAGCCGCAGTGCCAGTTATCATATGCTCTCATCATTGGCTGCTCATTTTCGACTCGCTGAGCGACAGCGCCTCGGATATCGCCAGCAGCGAAATTTTGCCGCTTCACTGGGACTACTCAACGATCCAATGGCGTTGAATTCTGCCAAATGGGAGAGCGACAGCTTCGAGGCGGCGGCGGCGTCGGGCGACTGCGAGACAATTCGATGAGATTTGGGAGATCTTCGTCTCGACTTCCCAAGCGCATTTTCCCGTCGAAGCGTTCGACTGTTCCCTGCCGCGTTCGTCCCAACTTTCCTTCCCTACCACCTCTGTTTCACCTCGTCTGCTTGCCCGCTCCCAACGAGACGAGGACGCTCGCGTCGCGTTGAGCTCTACTCCACTTCACTAGAAAGTCGCCCCCTGTGCCGCATCGAGGTCCACGCGAAGCTCACGGCGAAGCTCAGCAGCGCGTGGTAGTAGCAGTAGTAGCCGTAGTAGTGGTGGTGATAGTCCCGGCAGCAGCAGCAGCAGCTGATTGTCCGCTATTTCATGCTTGCGATCTCCCTTGGGATATCGTGGCCGCTCGCCTACATCGGCGTTGGCTTAAAGGGGGCTTTTCAGCTGTTCGGATCTGCTCTCGAAATCGAACTCCACGAGAGGAGCACGGGCCAACTGGGTTGCGGAGAGACTATCTGGGAGCACATTCTGGGCACGTAAATGTATCCGTGGTGCGCATTCAGTTGGAGGGTCTAGCGAACGAGAGACAGAGGGAGAGAGAGAGGGGGGAGCGAGCTGCCACCTCCTCACAGTATTTTCCCGGGAGAGATAGAGAGAAATAGCAAGCGCGCGTGCAGGCCAGTGAAGGAGTCCGCGTTGCCTCGAACGGCCAACGCACGATGGCTCGAATATAATAGAAGATATCATGGTCGTTTGCGATTGCTCTTCTATAGCGGAACATTTCGTATTTACGTGCAATTAAATAGTAGGCTCGCAATATTGCGGGCTGGCAAATTATCAGCCATTAGCAGTGGAGAACGACGACCAGAAGACCCGCCGTGGTTTTGTCTCTCGTTACAGTCACGATACACATCCAAATGTGGTTAGCTAGTATGGGGCAGCTCGCGCGCGGTATAACAAGCCGGCAAATCTTTATAAGTTCGTGGTGCAATAAATAGCTTCCGTCAGTGTTTGTTTATGCAAGTACCATATAGTACTATGAGAAGTTAAGCTAAACGTTAGTGCTATTACGTGGAGAGAGTGGAGCTACTCGAGCTGTTCCCACGCACAAACACCTGGCAACATTTCGCAACGGGGTGCAACCTATTGCGGGCGTCGCAACGTCAACAGGTGTGACACATAGATGATACAGCTTGAATGATATGAACGTTCCCGTTCACCTGGAAAGCCAATAGAATCGCGTCCTTGTATTTAGCTTTGATTTATAAGGCGATTATTATCTTAGCATTTATTATGATAACTGTGAAATTATCACCATAACGAGACTGGCCAAGCTGTTCACACACACACACACACACGCCTATGTCCGCAATTATTATACTAAACAAGAATAAACGGGTAGTTCTAAATACAATGCGAGCGTTATTTTCTCCCAACGACAAAAATATACCCCACATTCAGGTGACTCATGCAGAGGTCGACCTTTCGTGCGTTAGTGTGGCCGGTGCTCATTGTCCAAAGTATACTGACAACTGATTGGTAAGCGGGACACGCCGAGACCATCTCTATCCTGGCGGTCGGGTTGTCAACTCCGTTGGGCTCATCCGTTTCAGAATCGAATGTACTGTATCTGGCGTCGCCTTCGATGCGTTTGTATGGCGTGTGGCAACAACGAGGCCGGGCCGTGGGTAACAGGGATACTGCTCAGAGTGGGCACAGTAAACTGTTGCGAATGACACCGCCCCTATCTACAATGCAACAAATGAGACGAATACTGACATCGGCACTGGGACACATCGAATCGGTGGCTCAAACGAGCGAACATACATTGCAGTGATGTAACATTATGGCAAACAGGCTGATAATATCCGTTGGGCCAACGTGGGGAATTCCGATATATCTTGAAAGAGAGAGAGAGAGAGAGAGACAGAGGCTAGTCGATTCGTCCACGAACGTTTCCCCAGACCAAATAAAATAGATAATAACTGTTCATCTTGGATAAATCTAGTTTCGTGCTTCTATGAACTCATATGTTACAGGGTAGAGCAAAACTCGAGGGGTTGGTTCTTGTGAACAAGTAAGCTCATCAACAATCGCTCCTTTCACAACTGGTAACTCGTAAAAATCAAGAGAGGAATATTGGCCTGAAGTTACGATTTGTATGTGCCCAATGTGCCTTACCAAGGACCAATCTAAGTTTGGCTTCAACATTCATTGTGCGCTATGAGGTTAAAGAAATGAACGGTCCCGAAGAAATTTCCTGAGAGTGGCGCTTAGGTATATTTACTAGGTATTGTAATATTACATCTCATACTAACCTAAGAAGTTAAGCGCTTACGCCTGCTGTACAGGGTACCAGCTGAGATTCAGATGAAAGAAATGTATTATAATATTAAGTGGCACATTGACAACGTTCCGTTTGCAAGGAAACAACGAAAGGATCCTAACCGCATCAATAAACAAACGCCATCTTAATGTCCACTGACTGTGAGAGAATAGTTTTTCTGTTGTAACCCGTAGCCGGCGTTCTTGGCCAGAGAATAATTGAAATGTACATAACATGTACGCAAAACAAGTACGCCCTTATTAGAACAATAAAAATATTAAATAGCTTTCAGCGTTCATACTCTCTCGTGATCAATGCTATGTACACCACCTCTTAAAGAGACTTCTATATTCCACGAGGATCCGTAAATGAGCCAGTTCCCCTCTTCTTCATGAGCCGCTACGCGACGCCGCTCGATTCAAGGGCAAACTACAACGAAACATACGACGTTCCCATTTTTGTGCTTCTACTAACTAATGAAGCAACTGTATTGTCGTACGTATGTTCACAGACTGAGATCACAGCAGATAGAGCGGTGATGACAATGATGATCTATGGACATTTCCTTCCTCTGTCCATTTCACTTGACGGCACTTGTACTGTTCGTGCTGACGAGCGGTGCCGTCCCATCGTCGCTCGTTTGCGCTTGTCTAGTGAGGAAAAGATGGAGACGGTCGAAGCGACCCTGTGGTCACGAGGGTAGTAAAGCTGGTTCGGTCCGCCAGTAGGGTGACCACTCACTTGGAACGAGCACGGCCCGCAAAGCACCAGTCAACAACGAATCGAAATCGGCTGAGATGGGATAGACGGGGGCCTACGGTAAAAAGACACTTTTCAAATGTGAACAATAAATTGATTCCCTCCTCTCTACAACTGTACGAGGATTACACCGAACATGGTGTTATTTCGTCAACTGATAAACGTGCATTTGGAACGCCTTTTGATAGTGCGAAGGCACGATTAGCAATCGGGTGATAAAGGTGTTCGGTTGTTGATTGACGCCCGTTTTTATAGTGTATTCTCACTCCTAGAAGGGTTAAGAAGCTAAATGAAGAAATTAAACGAGCTGAATCCTGCTTATGTCACCAGCAGCAATCGTCCCTAAATGTTGTATATATTGTATGCGTTGTGTGTGACATGAACTTTATTTGATCAAATCTAAGTACTTGAAGTTTCGGGGCGACACTAAGCTAATACGATTCTGACGAGTCGAACCTAATCAATAATAAGGTGTAAATTTAACAGATAAATCCGGCTAAATCTGGCCGACTTATTCATCATTAAGCGTTGCCGTCTTCACCAACGGATTATTGAGAAATTATATAGGTCTCGCGAACAAGACTAGGATTATTTTGCTTTTGTTAAATACAATTATTCGGTTGGCTATATTTCATGAAATTTGTACGCGTACCATTCTGTACTTTCCTGGACAAAGCTGCATAATCACTAAATCATCTGTATAACTGTAAAAATACTGTATTTGCGATCTGCTCACGTCTACCGAACCTCCGGACGTATATTCCAGTGCTTATATCCAGACGGGCGTACGTGTGCGTTTGCCGGCCCGTTACTATCATGATATATAATACCAATTTCTATAGGTGTTTGTTCGTGGAAGAGCCCTGAAACTCCGAACGGAGCCTAGAGGACGTTGTCTCGCCGGGCCAATAATTGTCGGATGTCGCCATCACTTTCTCTCGGTTACTTACGCCGGCGAGATAGTTTCGATAACGATAGATCCTGGTAATAGAATCGTCGGCCCGACATCTACAATGCCATCCAACGGTTGGCGATTATCTCCCTTCTACGCCAGCGTCAACTCGCGCCCCCGTTAGCGTTCTGTTCTGTGTGCAGTGATCGTTGCAGGATCTCTCGCTCTTTCTCTCTCTCTCGCTGCGGTCCTCCTGCGTGGCGAGCTAAACGAATGCCGCTCGCTGGCCGGGCAATCCGCTAGCCAACGCGTCTCTTCTTTGGGGCCGCCGCTTGCAAACAGGCGAACGACACAATGGGATGAGGCTACAATCGCACAGATTGTCCACCGACTTTGGCTTAGTGTAAGCTTATAATAATAATAATAGTAGTCATTCTAATAAGCTGGATCGATAAACTAGATGGCGTCTTTATCTTGTGGCTTCCTCACTCATTGCTCGTTCGTATTGCCTTGGCCAGGGGCAGCTGCATTCTGGGGGAAGTTCCAGCATTGGGACGCTTGTTGTTGTTTAGATCTTCGGTGAGGATTCGATGCAGTTACCAAAATCGTGGGTGCATACAATCACTATCAATCGATTTCCTGGTTGCACTTAACCACGTACGTAGCTTGAGTGCTTTGAGAATTTAATGCAACACAAAAACGAAAAATCGGCTGAATCGACTCAAAAGCACGCTAACCTGCAAACCCTGACCGATTCTCAGCATTTTTGACAATACATATACATTTTTCTCTAGAGACATATATATTTTGTTTTATAGTAACAAATGTTTTAAAACAAAAACACCGTGAGAATAGCATCTAGAAAAAGGGGAATTTTACTTAACATTCTACCAAGGCGTCAAAGATTTTCATTCGAGTTTGAAGCCCTTTTTTTTTGGGGGGGGCGGGAGAGGATTACGGGAATGCATTGAGATTATTTTTCCCAAGCACCTTTTTTTTTGCTTAAGCACACCATCTGAATATGTACATAACGATGAAAATAGTTACAGGGAATCTTACTATCGAATCCGTCCGACTTTGTTTAGTTTCTCATTGAGTCGGGTGCCAGAAGACTGTCTTGAAATAGAATCTCATCAGGGTGATCTTTTTCTTCCAATTTCGTTAAAGTTACGCAACCATAAGGTCGCGTCACTTTGCGAGCCTCTGTAGCTCGCTTCACTCGTGCAACTGGTCTCCATTTGGAGTAAATTCGGCTCCGCTTATTTGCCACTCATTGCTTGTCCGCTTCGAGTAATAATTATTACCGTTATATGTCAGTGTTGACGTGGAGACGAAATTACGCTGTGAAATTTCGGGATCCCTCAGATCCGTACCGGTTGTTGCACTGACTCCGGTTATCGTTAGCCCCTTCCCCCAGTTGACAGTTGACGAAGATGCAGGCGTCTGCACAAATAACACGAAACGAAGAATTCACCATCAGATCACAGGGCAACGCCTCTCTCTCGCTCTTTCGCTCTCTCTCTCTCCGTCTCAATACTTTGCCAATATATCGCCAAATATCGATATCGTGTTCGAATAAGTTTCCACATCCTAATACGATTAATAACAATAACAATCTGTTGATTGTACGCCGGCTGCAATTGATACGCGGTCGATTGGAAGTATATTGTGTTGTTCGGAGTGCATCTGGTGTTCGCAGACGCAGCTGTCTTTCGTCTTGACTTTTCTGACCACTTAGGAACGACCATATAATAGCCGAGACCCTGCTATCAGCTGTATGCGAGAATATAGCAATATATTTGCTATCAGCCAATCCCGCCATGCAGCGAGGTCATTCGGTGTTGGCGTGAGCACATGAGACGTTTTTTACGCACAGTCAGACATCGATCGCGCAGTCCACTAATCAATAATAGAAAAATGTTTCATATCGTCAAGGCCCTCCTGGCGGAGGGTCACAGCTGTGCCGTATGAATTGCGATTCCATAATCGCTCAGCCAAGGGCTTCATGGGTCCATTCATCTGGCATGACCAACTAAGGAACGAGGTGGAATACCCAAATAAAAACATGTGTGGCTGTGTTGAGTATTCAAGATACAATACAATACAAATACACCTTTATTAACCAAAAGGGGTGGTACAAATAGACACTGTTTGCTTGCTTCGGGTGACATGCCGATAGCTGTAAATATACACTTATAGTTTATAGCTCAGACCGGCAAGCAGAGGCGCAATTAAATCGAAGTTTCATAAATAAGCACAATGAAGCGTTAAACTCTGATATATGCTGGTAAGGGTCTACCGTAAGCTGATCCGCGCCACCGGGGACAAGCGCGTAGCGTTCTTCCTTCTGCATCGCCTTCCCTTCGCTGTGAGACAAAGAGGCAGAACCATCGCCTCCCTCGGGAGTGACTATGACCTCAGGCCTCGGCCTGATGCCCAGTCCCAACTACGTCACTAATTATTACACACATTGAGACACACAACAGTGATAGCAAGTAGCCTCCCATACTTAGTAAAAAAAACGGGATCAACGTTGTTGTCTAGCCACGCGTTCGAAAAATTTCTAACGTATTCCGAGACTATTAGAATTAGTCCGGGAAGAGCCCTATCGCCACCGCGTTGAAATCAGGCGGTACAATACGTCAGAAGGTACATAATCGGTATTGGAATCAATTTAGGGCAGGGGAGCATTACTGGTTAGAATATATCCGACTTTTGGGTTAAAAAGGTAAAAAGGTCAAGGTAAAGCTTTATTGGTTTATTAAAGGAGCTGCAATTTCATAATGCTTAAGCTATCTTATGTGTAACGAGGCGGGGCTAGGCCTTTTTCCTTAAATCCGTGTGCTCCCATGAAATAGGAAATCTGAACTGACAAATACTAATTGACCGCTTCGATCAACCATATATCCCGCTGCCTAAGCTGTGTGATTTCCGGCGCGAAGTTCTTAGCAAGAATATACAATCGAATCTTTCGTAAAGTTCCAACATCGAGTTTAGCCGCTGTTCGAACCCCATATCGAGATCTTATCAAATAGGATCATTGATGGGTCATTAGAAAACATTTACTATATAAGAACAGGAGAGACATCGGCAGAAAGAAACTGTTTAGGTCGTATGCTTATGTGTTAGAGGAGAGAGAGAGAGAGTGCACCGGTTAATCAATCAGACCCGTGTGTTTAGGTATAATTCATGACACACACCCACACACTTGTTTTGTTTGCAGCTAATGATTGCCGCATTGCATTGCACCGGTACGAGGGCGTTTCAATACGCGATGTTTGGCGAGCTGTGATGATGTCGAAGACATGAGTCGCCCATCAGCCATCGTGGAAGCCAATGATGCTCAAAGGACTTCACACGCTGCTAGCTTGCTTGCTACGAGCCTTGCGTTAGCTGAACAGGGCCCGCACCCCACTGGTGTACAGCGTCGCTGTCACAAGTTCGCCAGTTTGTCGGGCCGGCTCGACCCGGCCTGCCGTGCGATTCGCTGCTGGCCGAACGGGCGCGGTGGATGGGCACATCGTATTTTGATGGAGTCCCTCCACCATCGCTCAGCGACATCGATGCTGATCGCGCGCGTATCTCGGGTCGAGATTACTTCCGGCGACACATCCGCTTCGGACGAGAGCCATCGGCGCGCGCACAGTGTTGCATATTTCGTTCCCAAGCTCGAGGCATATATAATATATATATATATATACATGTATATATGTGTGTGTGCGTGTGAGTTTGTTTGAGCAGGGTGAAGGGTGGCGAACGTCGCAATTGCTTGACATTTTGCGCAGTTTTTTTGTCATGCGGCCTGTGAAATACTGTCCTGTACCTTACGCTGTGGTAAAGATTGGGATAATTATGATTTAGAGGATAGCTTTCGCGTTCTTGTCTCTCACTCAAACGAGAAACTGACACTTCGCCAGCAACTGTTGAATTCGAATAAGCCCTGTACGTTGTACGAATAAATAAATAAGAGTTATATTTCCCATTAAAAAAATACAAACAGAGTCTCTTGTTCTATGTTAATGAGTGTAATTTTCGGGCGCTAGGTTCATTCACCAACTACATTTCAGATTAGAACAGGAAAATTATCGAGCAGCAAATCCAATTATCCTTCACCATTAGTCGGTGATCTAATCACTCCTGTCGTTCTGTCTCGAGTTGTTGTTGCTTTTATCGCTGCTTCGGCTACTGCCGGTGTTGCTCGTGGTGATATCGTTTAATGCAAAAGTGTCATAGCAAGTGAAGTTGCATAAAAGGACGTTACCTCTATCATTCCTCAATTCGACAAGGACACGAAGGGCGTCCTATCTTGGCCTGGCCCGATGAAACAAACGGCAATGAGCGCCGAACACGTATGCCGTTCTTTGGGTCCGACAGCTTCGGGATCATCGCAAGCTTGAACGCATAGGTTGTCTATTATATGATAAACAGGCGATACGAATTGGAGGGATTCTGAATGGATGGAATTAACGATGGGTGCCCCCGTCCACTAGCGATGAAATACACCCAAACATCTAATCAAACAAGCTTAATGAAATACGTAAGGGGATAGCCTAAGCGGAATGTTCAATTCATATTAATGTCCGCATAGACAGGTCTCAGCTTGTGAAGGAGCCAGCGTTGAACTTGGCCGCATGCAGAAAAAACGGGTAGTCACCTTACAAACTCGAATTGATATGTAAATACATCCAGTTACCAGGGGATAATACTACTCGCCTTCCCGCTCATCACACTTGTGTTTGCTTGGACTAAAACGCTAGAGCGATCTTGCTGACGTCTTATGGAGTTTCTGACTTCCTCTTCACGTGGAATACGAAATACTTTTGTCACGGGTCGTTGTTCTGTGTTCTGTTCTGTGTTGATCTATAATCGAATATTCAGAGATACCCTTCATCCTTTACCTCAGATAGAGCGACCCCAGGGAAGAGCCGCCAGGCTGATAGTAAGAAAATCTGAACACGTGCAGGACCAGCTGATACGCACGTGATTAGAACCTCGTCGCGAATCCACGAGGCGGAGACCTCAGAAATGACACGGGAGCCCAAAAACAGATCAGAGTGCGATCTCCCAGCATCTGAGCCATATTTGTGGCGGATATATCCGTTAGCTATAGAGCTGTATATATTATATTCTACGTGGGCAGGCTATTCACCGGGACACCAGTGTGTCGAGCTCGGTAATAACACGAAATATCACATAATAATGCGAAGTGATCGAATTGAAATGCAGCTACAAGCAGACCTGGACAAAGCATGCACCTAAGCCTAAGCTGTCAGTTAAGGCATTCGAAATGAAAGCGTAACTATACTGGCCACGTATACTGTGATTTTTGTCTTCATTCAATTCCTCGTTTCTCTTGAAGCTTAGCATTTGGTATATTCTAGTAGAAAATATCAGATTACCCATTACGGTTGGTACCATCTGTTGCTCATTTGTCGCTTGATCAATCACTTGTTATCACTGACTTCGGGTGTAAGAACAATGACGTTTGGCAAGGACAAGAGGTCGGGTAGGCAGCGTAGCCTACTGGGGCTCGCCCTTAGTTAAGCCACCGTACGAGAACTGCTTACTCACCAAGGTTTTCGATGAGATACATAAATCTTTCTCACGAAAAACGGATTTGATGACGGACGCGCAGTGAGCCTGAACTCCAGTCCAAGAAGGAAAGTGGCGAAGTTATTGCATTTTCTGAAAATTCATGCTATATATGTATATGTATTTTAATTTGCTTTTGTAGTTATAAAATATAAATACATTAGCTTTGTATATTAATTTAAATTAATGAAAATATTTATTTTTATATTTATTTATATCTGTAAATAAATTTTAGATTTTATAATTTTTAATATATATTTTCTGTTATATATATATATATATATATATATATATTATATGTCCCATAACCAAAAAAATATATTTAATTTATTTAAATAAAACTTTAAGAATATATAATAGATTTTCTTTAAATATTTGCTTAAGCGTACCATTACAACGACGATTCGTGAGGTAAGTCCGCAATTGCCTTTTCATTATGCACTGTGTCCAGTTTGTTTGTGACCTTCCTTGATTTCCGTCGCGAGTTCCGATGACACGTTATCCTGTCGGATTCGACTACGCAGGAATGGAACGCAGCAAGTCGGAGGTAGAATTACTGGTCGCATAGTACGCGACGTCTCCAGGGAACGATTCAATTGCTCTCCTGCGATGTCCCGTCACTCCGTTGCCAGCCACCAAGTTCTCAGAGGCTCGAAAAACAAGCACTGCTATTCAGGAGCAAATCAAATTGTGAATTCGTTGAATCTTTTCGGCGTCTCGAACTAGTCAGCTTTCTCTGTCACCTGGGTCATGTGTACATCTGACGGTGTCAGATGATGGTGGACACGGGATATTCGTTTGATCGGGGATTATTATTCAGGATTACCAATAAAATATACATTAAGCTGCTCTCGAACGACAATTGCGCAAAGTGAGGCGGATTGCCTCTCTCTCTGCGGGTTGCTTTTTGCAGTGTTCTCCAACTGAAATATTACGTCCACTGTATTGTAACAGCAAGCAATTACTGGAACTGGTTAGGCACAATGGGAAAATCCTTTGTTCATTTATATATTAAACAAAAGTACGTTACGGAAATGAGATCACAACAACGTGCCAGCAAATGTATCGATGATACGCCATGAATGCACGAGTTTTGTCCGTTTTGCGGCGAGATTCCACAAAAAAATATGAGATCAGCTGATCCCCAGCTATGCTGGCGGGCAGCAGCTTCTAAGGCCAGCCTACTCATATAGGCGCAGGGCACATATTAGCATAATGGGGACGTTTGTGCGAGCTATTAGCAGCTATTAATAATCAGGAGTTAGGGCATCCCCTACTCATCGACATAGCTCCTGCCGAGGTCCGCTGTGCCTAAAATGAGGCTGGTATACGGCAAGCTGGCTGACTCATTCATTTCAATCGCAATAGACTGTCCTTAGTCAGGTGAACGTACATAGAGGCGTTCTACTTTGACGGCCATTGGCTCACCGGCCGCCTTTCAAAATCGTCACGACTGTTTCCCTGCCTGTTTTTCGAGGGTGTGCAAAGCCCCGTGATCAGAGTCATTCGTTAGCGATCGGCGAACGCGGTAAAGTGTGATGAAGTGGTCGCTTGCACCGACGAAGCAAACGCCTCTCGGGGACTAAGCTTAATCACGGCAAACCAACGTAGAACGGGTCAGATTATCGACGCTACATGATGTTAAGTCAACGGCCCAACGGGACAAATATCATAGTCGCTTCGAACGTGACTGCCATTCTTCGTGCCTGATTCTTTGGTGACGACCCTCCTATGAGATAATCATTCCCAGAGATAGAACATAACGTGTTACCCGAGCCGCACATTAGCATAGCCTTACGTATTAAATACACATTAGGGCACGCTCTCCTCGATCGATATACAGTGTGTGTGTTTTTTTAATAGTGACAAGTTAGGTGCTTTTTTTACCGGGGCCACTATTTATGGGCTCCTCTTTTACCCATATGCTAGTCGAACAGTTACACGAGGAAGTGGTGTTGAGAGTCGATTACATCCTGCAGTTTAACAATGATCAAGGTATACTCACCAGTGAATTCGTCTATCAACTACAAATCGTGATCCAAATCGTAATTGCATAAATGATAATGTTTCCATTCGATGGAAAATGAGGAGAGAAATGCGTTCGATGGTCCCATCGACACCAACAACTGTGACATTGTTGTTAATAGCAAGATGGCTATTCCTTCGAACCTCAGAGGTAAAAACTGTTCAATTCCCTGAGTTAAATGCGCTTCGACTTTACGTGACTTCCACGCCGCCCTGCAAATAACAGTGTTGGCACCGTGAAACGGGCCGGTGGTGTTTGTTTCTACAATAACGGTAAATTGCTCAGTAGTGGGGCGGATTCATTGGGACCTAAGCGCTGCAAAACCCTGAAGGCGAAATCTAAGCTCAGCATAGTCTGAAGACAGCGACTCATATAAATCCAAAGTGAAGTGCAACGATTCGAGCGAGGTGGGGCGTCAGTCCATGTATTTGCATCCGCTCGCTGCCTGCCATGTGATCAAACTGTGTCAAAAGCCGATAGCGTCCATTGGACAAAGTGGATTGACAATCACTTATGTTCGTGTTGGCAACGCCTGCCGGATCGTTCTCCAGCGACGATTACCAGCTCAATTTGGATCAATTCAGCCTGAGACCACGTGAATATTCATTCGCTCGTTCATCGAAGCGACTGGAGTGGAGTATTCTTATGTACACCGAGAGAGAGACAGAGAGAAAGAGAGAGAGAGAGAATAATAATCAGCCTCCCTCAACCAACACTCCTGTCCACGATTTCAGGGTATTCGGTTCTCTTTGCTCTCTAAATAGTCCCCATGTTACATTTCCACCGTCGGCTCACGCCGATGACCTGCCGTACTCGGCATAGCGATGCTGCAGGTCGCGACAGAGTCCCCGGTGTCCGGGGAGACTAGGGCGCGCTCGATTAAAAACGATCACCCGGCCTCACTGACGGACATTGCGATGACGCCACTCGGCCCGACTTGTACTGAATCATTTGATCAGCAAATGACACTGCCGGCATCTAGACGTACAAGTAGTTAGGTATGTAAAAGGAGATGACCGCTGGTAGCTAATTCGTGTGGGGCACTTCGATCGTGCGATTAAAGGCGCGATTATTATATTCGTGCCCCGGACATCGGTAGCTGTGCCGCTGTTTCGTGCGGACGCTCTCTCGAAAACGTGCACTTGAAAATAATATCAAATGAGCTAATCTAATAAGCCTAATTGATATTAATCGACAGCGTCGGTGGAAAACTTGATGCAGGAAAAAGTTTTAATGATTCTGCCACGGTTTACGCTGTGTGCGTGCTCCTTTGGCCGCCTTCATAGGCCCGCTAGATAGGTAACAATATGACCGAGCTTGCATTATTCATATTGATAGCTAGTAATTGTCTACCCCGTATATTTCGTAATCGCAATTACTATGTTTAATGATTGTCGTATATATTCTATCGTTAGAATATTCTACCGTATAGTGGCGACATTTAAGGGGGACCGTCTTGTGAAGCTATGCCGAAAGCAGTTGTACCGTGGATTGAGTTCAATGCCGGCTGTGGGTCAGCCCGAAAAATTTACCGCATAGTGCCAATCACTACAACAGTGTTCTCGTCGATTATTAATATGAACAAAATGTTCTCACGCTCGTTTGCATGTCTGTTGTCTGTGTCAACTATACAATAAAAATAATAATAACAGTAGTTCGAATGTCCAAAGGCCCTCACGGAGCAGCAGAGCCCCGGCTCCGTCTGGGGTCTAGCCTGGACTCGTCGAGTAGGAACTGCAATCGTTCTCATCGGTAGCTTTCAAGCCAGGGGCCCCACAGGGTCTGTACAACAGCAGCAGCAGCGACAACGACGACGACAACGACGATGAAAAGACCAAACAGAGAATTGGACTGCCCTGTATCTCATTCAGTCACTCCCTTTCAGTTGTGTTCATTTTCCTCTTTCTTGCTGCTGCTGCTGCTGCTGCTGCTGCTAAATCCCACCAGATGTGTATCCTCCCTCGCTCTAGCCAGCGCCGTTTCTCCGCTCGCAGGCTTCAACGATAAATTATATCCAGCTTTATTTTGGATTTAAAAAGTCATTTATTGTTTCCTCCACATAGTCTACGTGCGTTGTTCGCCCGTACAAACTAGCAAGGGCGGATAGGAACCCAGTGTGAGGGTGCGGGAGAGAGGCACCGTCGACTACGAGAAACAAAAGCTCATGTCTTAGATAGCTGGGCGCAAAAGCAATGCGCCCTAAGGCACGACGCCCGTTCTTCTAGGCTAATCGTATTGAGAACGGGGGACATCGACTTTCATGCTGTTACATTTCGTACGTTTGGCGAAACGTCTACTATGACGAAGTATTGAAAACTAAAGGTGCTAGACCCGATGGAATACATCGTTTTTACTATTATATAATAGGTCGTCAAACAGATTGTTGACCCAGGGTGTTTGCGTCGAAGCGAGCGAGGCGGGCATCGTAACCCAACGAGGGCCAGAGTTAATGGAGGGAAGGTTTTTTGTTCAACTGAACCGTTTAGTCGGAAGGTGTGAAACCGCGTCGCGATTCGGATATATATATTTTTTATATTTAGTATTCTGGGAGAATTAACGAATTCTGAGAAATCAACATCACGAGGTAGATAGAGTAGATCAAGTGTAAATAACACAGCGGATTACTGGGTAGAATCGTCCACAAATGACGGGACGTCGGCAAGCTGCGTAATATTATACGATAACAGTGACTTGGAGCCAGAAACTCGGCATGGTAAAACCCCCCATAACTAAATTTTACAGCTCGATATTTACTTAGTATTATATTTATCATCATTACAATTAATTACTACGTTCTGTTTCGATCGGCAATATCTCGCCAGCATCCTTTGTTAACGTGTGTATTATTATTATTATTATTCTTATATTTGAGACGCACTCACTAATGGAAATGTTCTTCATCCCGTATACTATTGAATGCTCCCGTATAACGATGCGTTCGAGACGAACCCCAGTAAAACCAATAGGCAGATGGAGATGAGAGTAGAGACAGAGAGAGATAGAGAGGCCACTATCGTACGCGCATGCGAGAGAGCGAACGAGCGGGCCGCCGGCGCATTTATTGGAGGATGGCATTCCGTCGATGCAAAGGGACGAACTCGCACCAGTGCCGACTTCCTCTCTCTCTCTCTCTCTCCGGTTTCTCGCTTGCTCCCTATAGCTCTATGGATCGACTCTAGAGCAAGGGGAATATCGAAAAGTGGAACGAGATGCTTTGGCATTTCTCCACGCCATAAATTCCAAGTCAGCTCAACGACCGCAGGAATCCGCCGGGAGGACTTGTCGAATGCGACCACGGCTGAAACGCTTGCAGGAATACCTCGGAATTCAAAGGGTAAAATTGAGTGAGTGCACAACGCCCTCGTTCCGGCCACTTCACTATCGGTCTGTGTATGTGAATGGTGCCACACGAATCACGTTGACTCAAGCAGCGGCCTGTTAGTCTGGAGAAAGTTGTGGAGCAAGGTTCGTCGCTATGAGGGTACGTCGGTCAGTGTGGTATCATATTATAGTTGGAGGGTGAGTGACGCGTAGACGTTAATAAGCCGTAAACTATGAAGGATGTTTCGGTTTGAAGTACATTTGTCTCTGTCTATTATTGGGTTGTCGTCAGTTGAATTGAACGTAGTAAAAAATGATGACCAAACACGTCTTCTGTTGAATACTAAAGCGTGTGGAAATCGATGGAAAATGTCAGTGATTTAGTTGGGCAACACTTCTCGGAGATAGGTTTTTCTTCGCGACGCGGCCATTATCGCGTATAAGAACCAACTCGATAGACACAGCGTCGAACAAATTACTTGCCGGAGTGTGTTTTTCACTGATATCTGATTAGAAGATCTTGTGTTTGTGGCGAAATTTCTCCGCTGTCCGCAGGTCGTTCATAGCTCTTCCCTTCGTAGATGGATCCCGGGTCAGGTGTCGTCAGTGAGCGGAGCGTTGGTCCAGCTTAAGGACTGAGGTTAAATCCTCAAACGAGTCGTTCAAATCGCACGAAGTCCGGATGGTTTGCTCTCGAAACTTCTATTGGGTTCGACTTGCTGAGGACAGAGATCGACTTGAGTATAACAACAGTATATTCTGTTCGGAGATGTTAGCCGCTTAACATATTCGGTCTATTGCATGGGGTTGTAGCCCATACGCCTTGCCGAGATGTTTTATTCATTGTGAAACCGTAGTGAATGGTGTGACTGAACCGGATCGTACGGGTGTCACCGTCGGGTCCCATATCTTCTAATGTTAGAACGCCAGAGAGCAATAAGAAATCGAAGCAAGTAGCAACGAAGCGTACGGAAGGAAAGAAATATGATGAGGTCCACTACATGTGTTTTCTTAGCAGACCTGAAACGTCTGTTCAATGGCGAGAACCCAATACTGAGGGCTAAGCTTCCGCGGCCACATACAGTTGCGTATGAGGCAAAATACACAACATACCGGTGGCATCTTTAGCTCGGTATCTCTGCAGGCCATTGTGTAGTCACTAATGCATCACATGAATACCATATCGACATTGGTAGTGATTATAACATAAGGCCTTTCTCTGGCGAACCACCACGGTGCAGCCATAAAACAATGGGTGCCTATACTATTTTGAAGATCTGCAGATGCGGCAGCGTACATTTGACCTAGTAGTTAACATGATTTAGCGTGCGTCGGGATAACTGGTAAGAAGAGCGTTCGGGTTCAGCCGGCACTCCGATTGTCTTATCAGAGCCTTTAAATGCGGGGTGCTCCAACTAGTGTGCAATTCGCACTGCCACAAATGTTCGGATTACGGTTATCCGATTGCGACAATGAGGCAGAAAGTGCGTGCCCCTAAGATTTGCTGTTTTCTTCCTGTAGTCTGTTCTAGGCAGGGTGTGTTTGTATGAATTTTATGGAGAATAGAACGACACGATGCCATTGTCGTACATAAATCGATTATTATTACGTCCACATTTGAGGGCTGCAATATATATATACATGGCAGGGATACAGATCATCACCTCACATAGTCAGATGGATATGGCCGTAGGCAATGTGAGACACATATGAAATTAATATCCTCGATCTCGGCGCTCGATGGTACAAATATAATATAATTATAATAACCAGGTTAGAGTATGTGGTTATTTCAAGATGACGTATTAATTGATATTTAATTTAGATCGCTGTAGTACCCGAAATAAGTATTCGTTCCAAGGCTTTTCGGAGGGCTCTCACCTTACTTATGTTTCTGCGAAAAACTGTCGTGGGGGGTTTGATGGCCATCTTAGGGAAAACTAATGTCATCATGTGCCAAACTAAGATCGTGTCGTGGTATGAGTGTACGCTATGTGTTATACAAAGTTAACTGCACTTAGAACTTGCTCGAGGTAAACTTTAGAATTCAGGCCATGTTAGTACCTTAGAGAATCTTAATCCTCTCTCTGCTTAGATCCGGCTGACATATACATTACATTTGCAGTGTTAGACAAAGTGTTATTGCTAACGCCGGGCATATAGATTTATCAGGTAGCGAATCAAAGTTGCGTAGAAGAACATTTAGACAAAATGTTTCAGTACGAACTCCTTCCGTGAGATTCATAATGAGGTTTTGTCTGTTTAAGTTTTGACTTGTCGACCGCTGCTGAGTCTTAGTTCGTTCGATGTTTTAAGATTTTGCTAACGAAACAAAACGGGTACTATCCCTCACATACAAAGATGTGAATATCCAGCCCGAGACCTAGCCAACGCTAAATATTTCAAACAACTAAGCACGGCAACGCTTGGTTTTTGGATAAGGTAGATCATGATGGTAACAACTAAATATTAGGCTCAAAAATAATGAGACACATATAAATTTCAATATCGGCTAAACTAAGTGAGTTAAAATAAAGATTTTTTAGTATCAGTTAGAGGTATGCATCTCCTTTATTTATACACTGGTCCCAGAGTTCTGGCAGCCTTCCTTGACGGTTAGGTGTGCACCATTTCTATTACCATTTATAACTTCGTTAATTAACGCCTCTCGGAGCAAATCGATGTCTGCATACCTTTGTGCACCTATACCCCCCCCCCCAATTTAACTGATGGAAGCAACCATAGTCACACGGGCTTGTTTCACTTGATCTTTTCCCGTTCCCATGTCCTGACCCATGTCTCGGTCACTGCAACGGTATGCTCAAAGCTACTCTTCTGCTGCCTATATAGCTTCAAATTGCCTCGCGAACACTCCTCACGCAGTTTCAGTTGGCCAGTGGGACCGAGTTAATGAGGGACTCATTTTGCACTTTTTTCTGCATCCTCAGATTATTTTTAATAATTCGACGACATGTTTCACGAGGCCCACCAATTTTAGCCGACAAAGTCCCCAATGACCAAGATCTAGTTTGCTCAAAAGCTTTTTCGATTATCTCGATCCGTTCGTTGAATCGAGATTCGGGATGGGGTGGGCGCTCTCGATGTTCATTAGTGTCCCAGTCGCTTTGCCTGAACTGCGCACACCAATGGTAGACCGGTCGTCCACTTAGGGCATTATGGCCGTGCACACTAACTAACTCTCGATAGATTCCAGGTGGACATTTTTTCTGTTGAAACATAAACCCGACACTTTCCCTCTGAGAATGCAAGTCTGAGGGACCAGGGTTGCCATTTCGAACGCCCAACGGAAGCCGAATGTTAGCCGGTTTCGCGCCGTCTGCCTGCTAATTGTTGTGCCTCACTACCCGCCAAATTCGAATTCAAACCGGCCAAAAATAAGAACTCGGCGCAAGACGATGAATGAAAATAACAACAGAGGCATTTCTGTTGCTCTCTGTGTCACTTTGGACTTTCGAAGACATCGGTGACAACACATTTCGCCGCTGATGAAAAGTCGCACCTTTGTTGACCTTGACTACCAAGGAGAATTGTACGAATGGACCTTCCCTGCCAGGTTATTTAGATTCTACCTTCTTCCAGCCAACACTTACCGAGCAAAGATAGAGAAGAGCATCTTCATCAGGAATAACCACCGTTATGGCTGGAGTGTCTGTGACCACCCTGGGCCTCCGCTTACGTTGGCGCCCAGGTTAACTACTGGGACGATCTTTGTTTTGTTGGCAGAGTCAAAAGAAATACTACTGTATAGTTAGTGCTGGTTTGTGGCTGGTTGTCAGCAATGAATTCTTAACGCTGTATGAAATTTTAGCTGCCTATAAGTCTGCTTGCCTACTTGAAGCGAAGCTAACCGGTTCGTCTGTGCAGATGGCTACTGCAACACAAAACAGAACTAAAGGCCCTGTTCCGCTACTCACGACAAAACAGGACTCCTCTCCTATTGCTCCGTCTCTTCTTTAACATAAATAAGTAAAATGAATGACTGGAGAGCCAGTCGGCTGCGTGCCACCACTGGGTTAGCCCGGTAAAGGAGGCCAGCCTTGTTTCTTATTTACAGTAGCCCTGAGCAGATGTTGGGCGACCTTATGCTATTACTTTGTCAAGGCCTGGGTCTGCCTCGACGCCAAGCGCCGTCTAGAAGTAGCAGCATGCGGTCCGAAATAGGGTGACTCGGGCCGACCACACCCCCCTAACCAGGCCGTTCAGTGGAATCGAGTTGAACTGTGGAGCAATCTATCCCTCATGAGACAGTAGCTATAATAGTTGCCTGTAAAATCTCAATCTACACGAGAGGCGTTTGGTAGTTGACAATGTCGTTGACTAAGTTCCGCTTCGAACGACGGCTGCAGCTTGCAGAAAAATTTCTAAGTAGTAAGCTTTCATCAAGGGCGGAAATCAAATATACTAGCAGCTTGCAATAATTATACATATATAACTATGACCGATGTTTTGGTTTTGTTCGCTAGTGCTATGCCGGTGATATTAAATCCTCGCTCAGATGCCAATCCTTTGCGGCTATTTTAATGTCCATAGCAACAAAAATGACCAGTCACTCCCACAAGTATCATCAGAAATCGGCGCATGTAGAGCGCGAGATATACCTAAGGACTCTATTCGTGCTCATAAGCTTCTATTACGTGTTCTGGGCTATCCATACTGCCGTTGTTATCGCTCTCAGGTAGACGTGTAACATCGGCTCCTATCGGGATATCGGGAACCTAAAATCCCACGCAATTTTGTCACGACGATGAACGCGATGTGCAACTAGAGATCAAGAGGTAGACATATTTGCGACACAGGTGCACCAGTCTTCGAGCGTAAAGCACAAATGAACCAAACGCGAGTCTATAAATACGGTGATTGTTTAACATGGACGATTTAGGTGGATTGCTGTCAAACGATCGCGTATACCGATCCATGCGGTGTCCCACAGGGGAAAGCGGTATTGTTGACCATTGTCGACAGTTCCAGAGGGGGAGAGAGCCCCAGCTAGAACATTCTTCATAGGATGACTTAGGCAATCGAGGTACATTTTCCGAGTTCCTCCTATAGAGCGGCAGTTGTGGTATTGCTAGCTGTCCGAGTTGACGGTCTGTTTATAGTCGGTGTATATGTCCGCGAGTTATTACTGGACGTCGTCATGAAACCGAACGGGTAGAGGAATCTTGGCATTAACTCCTATTGGCGAAACGCCACTGTCTGTCTCGCGAAAACGGCTGTCAACCTGTCATAAACGGTTGTGCGGGGGTATTGACAGCATTCCAGCGTCGCGTCAAGAGCTGGTGCTCTAACAAATATGAGGACAACGGCGGGCATTTTAGTGCAGCGTGTTTCTCGCTGTCCGACCGAAAATTGCAAAATGTTCTTTATTAATTACACAGCATCAGTTTTATGTACGGTACGCTTCAAAAGGATGAGATCAGCCGGTAACAATTTTGCCTTAACAGAAGAAACACACATGCGCGTTTAACAGGAAAAGTATAGCTTTGTTGTAGGTAGACAACCCGGTCAAACAAAGTAAGTTGTAAGGGCATTCGAGATGCACTCGTCGTCACCGTTGATCAATTTATTTGCATATAGCAATGCCGCTCTGGCCGTGCAAAATGCTATAGCCAGCTATATCATAGACGTCGGTGGCCTGGTGGTGCATTCGTGTGCACCCTGCAATCGAAGGAGACACGTAGGTACGCGGGTGCGATCCACACCATTGCATATTTGCATTGAAAAGGGGTCCGTCTTGTGCAGAAAAGAGCACTGCGCCCTTTGGAGGTGTATTTGACTGATATTTTGCGATTTATTTCAAGTACATTCCCTATATATGAGACGGTGTCAAACAATCACCAAACTGGCGACTTTGTAAATGCTACACATAAGTGTTATGAATACAATAAGCCTGCTATAAAGCTGGTCGACTAGGATGGGACCCGCCTAATCAAACGACTCAGAAATACCTTTGAAAGACAGCTAAATCTGGGATGACTGAATCGCAAGTGATTGTATTGTCGTATTTGGTGATTACAAAATGCTCAATAGTTTCGACGAACAGCGTTTTTTTTAAAAGGCGAATTGTCAAAGTGCTGAAATTCACCTTTTGGACAAGTCCGCCCCTCTGTATAGTTAGCCAATCTTATCAAGCATAAATACGGCACCGACATTTGCAATATCTCCGCCAAATATCAAATATAATATAATAGTTTACAATACAAACGAACCGTTTTCAAAGTGCTATCACTTGCTAATGCGATTATCTACTGACATAATGTAATGACATAGTGGTATAGAGCTTTGTGGGAGAGAATGGGATAAAAATAACATTACCAAGGTGTGATTAATTTAAATAGAAGATGTACAGGCCATAAGTGTCGCCTCGGCGAGATGATTGTGCACCGAGAGGCATGTATCGCATGCGTGGCGTCTGCCGTGTCGCACACCCTGAAGGGAGTATTTTCAATAAACAAGCATAAGGTGATATCGGAACGATGTCAAATACATGGTGACCTGTGGTACGGCCAGGCCTCTCCCAAACACACCTGGTGCTATCACAGTTTTGGAGCTAATACCGCAAGTGGCTAGAACTCTAGTTCTGTGAGGGCTGCGAGTATAAATGTGGCACCGATGTGTTGTTTGTTCTAGAATTGGATAAACTTGCAGGTAATAACCTCTAAAAATGGCCCACTTACCACGTATTTATGCATTCTGTATTCACACACACACACACACACACACACACACACATCTACTCCTTGGTTAAAACAATACTTCACTTAGCCTCGATGTGATTACGTTTGTTCAGATCGATGCACCATCGACGAACTGCTGCCTTTACTGCATCCTTATTGGTTGGAGCTGGCATTGTTGCTGTACCATGTTGTGTAGCATCGTAACCAGAGACAAAGTCACCCCGCCCTGCTTCATCTATTATGTCTTCTCTGCTCTCTCTCTGTCTCTCTCTCTCTCTTGGTTTATTTTGGGCTAACCCATAATACATGCGTGGTTACCATTCCGTGGTCCCTCTCCTCTGTAAGTGCTTATATATATATATATATATATCTGAGTGTGAACAACGATCTGTGACAGAACGACCAATACTTCTTTTTATGTCGTCTGTAACCACCACCAGCACCGAGGAGTAGTAGTCGCCTTAACACCCCCCCCCTCCCACCCGCGAAAGGAAACTGCTCACTTACCTTACACATGCACATGACACTCTGTACGTTGTGGCTGCCTATGTGTGACTGGCTCGCAAATCGATGCCCAAAGGGCCCTACTCCTGAGGGGTTGTCCGCTTTGCACCTCTGCAAAACCTGTCCACGGTGCACCCGATCAGCGCGGGTTGTAAGGCCACAGCTGTGGCGCATGGATCGCGCTGCTGGTCATGCCCACTGTCGTATAGATAGATAGATACGTGTCCGTCTGTCTATGTCGGTGTGTGTGTGCGTGTGTGTTTGCTCTGGATGCCCAGGAAGGCGTAGCAAATGCTTCTTCTACTTTGTATGTGATGCGACGTCCACACCCCCGAAAAACCCCTCCGAGCTAGGAGCCCGATTCGCCCCGCATCGGCGCTGGTGCCTCAATGCTCACCGGCTAGCGGCATCGCGATTGTCGCAATCCCTCCCGCCTCTAGCCAGCCAACCAGCGAGCATCCCTTCACTGACGCCATTGCACCACAGACCCCCGAGACTTATCTCTCTCCGGAAAGTTTGCCAACTATCTCCGGGGGGGGGGGGGGCAGGAAGAGGCTTGGATAGCCGAGGCCGGAGCCACAACCGCACGTATCAGGCAAAAACACAAACTGCTTTATGGAATGAAAGAGACAACCAGCGACAAAGTGTGGGGGCCAGGCAGTTTTGTTGGTCGTTTAGACAGTTCGCAAGCAGTCGACTGAGTGGCTGAGTGAGCGTGTGGGGGCACGGTAACGTCGGACGGTAGTTACAATGGGACAGCGACACTCCGCGCGAATAGCCGCTTACGAGCACACGGAGTAGCAGCAGCAGCATATTTTATGTGCCTGTCTCATGATCGGACTGACTATGGTGTACATTGACGTTCGGTAGAAGGTTTTTTGTTCGCTTCCAGAAAGGACAGAATCATTTTGTCGTTTGATTTACTGCGTCTGTTTACGTTCCAAAGATCTCGTCCAAGTGACACGGCCACTTTGATACCCAACAGATAGGCATACAATACAATACAAATACACCTTTATTAACCAAAAGGGGTGGTACAGAGATTATTAAGAAAGTACATGAATTGGTAGAAGCGAAGTGAATTTTTACAATTGTGGTAATGGCAAATGTCTACTTCCTGAGTCTCGTCTGAAACGTGCGACTCTCCAGGAGAACAAATTATTTAGCTTTTCGGTGCATGCTACTGGCGCAGTGCGCACTGTACGTCCACTGCGCAGAGGGTTTGGACGAAATTCGATGAAATGTTTGACAGAACTATTTGGTCTTAGTCGCTGAAACAAGCGCAGGTCCGCAGTATCTAATATGGTCATTGGGGAGGGAAGCTTCACTACTTCCTTCGGAACATCACAACGCAGACTAACTCTTCGGATGGACCCCGATTGCTCCCTCTCAAGCGCTAGGATATGTTTTTTGAGATAGGGCCTCCATGACAAGGCTCTTATAGAGCGCAAGATAGAAATCGACATTTTCGATAATAAAGCATCTAAAAATGGTGTTACATATTAATGAGGCAGACCGAACTAAATCTGTCACATGCAGATCAAAAACTAGGGAGGAAGTCACTATGACACCCATATCCCGCATGGAGCTTTCACATTTGATAACATCACCATTGATTGTGTATTCATTTTTGCAAGTAGAGGTGTACAGAACTGCACATTTCGGAATGGAGATCAACATGTAGTTCTTACAACACCACTGTTCAACAGTGGTAATGGCTGATTGAAGGAGGAGCCTGTCATCAGCACACCGCACTGGTGCATACAATTTCAAATCATCAGCATAGAACTTGTGTTTTACACCGCTTGGAAAACTATTTTTAAGATCTAACACAAAGATACAGAACAAAAGTGGGCCCACGCACGAACCCTGAGGTACTCCAGATGGGCACCGATCACACGTGCCAAGCGTATTGTTTATTTTTACGCAGAACTTTCTATACGTTAGATAACTTCGGATCCGCTCAACACTATGCGGATCTTCTTTGAGAGATAAAAGTTTGGAGATTAAAAGGCTATGATTGACGCGGTCGAATGCTTTGGAAAAATAAAAGTAAATGCAATCGTAGTCGACTCTCTCGTTCTGAAATAGGGCCAAGTCATGGACCATTTCAATCAGCTGGGTTTTGATCGACTTTCCTTTGGTAAAACCATGTTGTTCGCTGTTAAGGAGGTCATTTATGGAGAGGAATGAGTAAATGTGATCTGCGAGTATCTTCTCAAAAATGAGGCACGCTATGGACCCCTGGGCTACAGGTCTATAGTTACCTACATAACTCTTGTCTTTCGCTTTATGGACAGGCGTAACAATTGAGAGCTTAAAGCAGTAAGGGACTGTTCCGTCCTCATATTAATAGAAGCGGCAGAAGATCAATTTTAACTGTTCAACAATAGCCAGACCCAATTTCTTGTATAGGATCGGCGGCAAGCCATCAGGGGTTTGACTGCATTTTAACGGTAACTCCTGGATCCTTCGTAGGATAAGATGATCCGTAATATCCAGTCTTGGACAGTGTGCTCTCACGTTTACCGTAGCCGTGTGGTTTGCAGCTGTACTTTGGGACACGAACACTGACCCGAAAAAGGACTTAAAAGCTTCTGCTTTAACCAAATCGTCTGACTCCAGGACACCATTAATTTGTATGGCACCAACCCCATCTACACCTTTTATCCGTTTGTTCGCATATCTGAAGAATTCTTTGCTGTTTCTGAAATTTAGCGCTGACTCTTGTAAAATACGCAGCCGGGTCCAAGCTTACATAAGGCGAGAGGCAAGACGCGGGCTTGGATCCGATTTCACGAGAACCTCCAGTTTTTGGACACAAATGAGTGTATTTGACTGACTTCGCGTACAAAAACATAATATACATGAAACTCGAGAACAACCATAGGGAATATTGCGGTACAAACGCGAGCAGAAGCCGCCGATCGGCAAAAACAAAAAAAAAACAAACACGAGAATTTCCATTACAGCGAACATCATGAACAATCATTTTTTGCATGGTACTTTAATTCAAACGAGCCTACAAATGTATCAAAGAGACATCGTATATATGTCGATCAAGCTACAGCCAACATGCAATGAAAAATTCCCCAAGCAAGATACATTCCCTCATCTAGAATCGATTAAAAGATGAAATCGCACCGTGCATGGAAGACACGGAGAGCGGCTTTTGCGCACGATTTGTCTGCCGTTAGAGCTATCATAGGCATACACAATTATCTCTAACTAGCAACTAGTCGTAACGTATGGTGATTTATCTGCAATGATGACGCGATCGAGACACCGCTTGGTAGCATACTTTAGCAGACCTGATATCCCGGGATGTTCCAGTTGTTGTTGTCCCCGGATAAGATATCCTGCAACTTACCTCTGCATCTCCCGCAATAGTTCCGGCAGAGCAGGGCCTAATACTGATGCTTGTGCTGCCCGGTCGCACCGGCAGCTTTTGGTTAATCAACTGTGCTCAAGTCGTCGATAACTTGCTAAGCCGAACCTGATCCGACTAACTTTTGATGAAAGACCTACCACTACCGGCCTCCGAACTGGTGCTCTACTGTCGATGCAGCACTCTCAGGAAATAGAGAGTATACGCAGCAGTGACGCAATAAGCCGTACTGTGTGAATGACTCAGCGAGCATACTGGGTGGTGAAGAATTTACACGCACCAGCTTTCCATGACCATATATATATATATATATATATATATCGTGCTCACGTATAAATCTCTGTCTGTAAAAAAGCCGGAGGCCACAGGTTCGAGTGTCGCGACCTGCTAACATATAGAGAACTTAGGCATTATGAAACTGCAATAGTGTTCAGTCAATAAGCAGCTGTTCCGGTAATATACCACTATAACCTTTCGATTTACATTCATTACCATATATACAAATTTCTATAAACATGATGCAAGATTGCCCTCCTTCTGCTCTTTAGTAGTCGTCTGCGTCAACCTCTTGAGGCTGACTACGAGTTCTATTTTGATGTCCTTATGTTGGACGACTCGTCCGTTAATGTTCCGCTGCACATGGACGGCTTCTTCCACACAATATTTAGCCGTGCCATTGATGCAGATAAAATGAACGGCCCGAACATAGGTTTGGACAGGAAAAAGATGGCACGGGATGACGGGGTCAATAAGGGTGACGCCTCAAAAGAGGCCTGATTGCAAGCGGATGAATTACGAGAGGTTGCGAGACAGACACGCTGATTTCAGTGGCTCGTTAGACAGGAATACTACTCCGGGCTGCTTCGAAGCGTTACGACCCATAGAGGTTGTGTGGCGATTGTGCATGAAACTCTCGGCTCGTTCGGCGCCGCGGGTTTTGCAGCAAAAGTTACCGGCCTTTAGTACCCTATATTTCTGCTGTTTGCAGTTCACAGACTAAGACGATCTAGCGTTAGCGATTTTTTCTTTGCTAATTCTGCACCAAGTAGCTAATGAAAATCGTTACTCTCTTCTACTACAGCGCTGCTAATCATAAAATACAATGTTAGCAAATCATAGTGTTGGCCATTTCGTGACGTATCCTTAAATGTTGTTTAGTGTCAAACAAACGCTGTCGAGCGTTTGAACAAGCTTGTTTACTATTGCACGATCTGTGACCAACTTGCCCAACTAGACAGAAGCAGCTTGACTGTGCTGAATCTGCCGAGAGCTTTCGCTGTACGGGACAACGAAATCAATTTCTCTCACAATGTCATTCAGCCGATAGCTGAAAACTCATCAGCAACGACTGATGTTGAGACGACATGATGGGACATACGAAAACTACACGCAAGCGGCAATATGGGAACATTGGCAAAGCAGCGCCAAATAATACTCCGATTAATATGCAGCATTTGCCGAGCAAAGCGTTCCGGGGCACGCCGCCACCGGCGGAGTGCCGTTGATCCCCGCGGATGCAATGAAGCAATCCGGTCCACAGAAGCGTCTGCGCGACAAAGGACAGACAAAGGTCCTGTCCCCCTCATGCGTAGCGTGTCCACGGGGCCTGATTCGGGAACGGCGTAATCAGGGGGGTCCTGAGCGCCACATGGGGATGGGGCTAGCGTGACCGAAATATCCCGCTGTCTAACTCATCCGGGTGCGCTCATACAACGACGGGCCGTGGGAGAAAGTCGGGGTGGGGCATATTCAAACGCTGCACGAACAATATACGCCACGGAGCGAGCGCCACTTTATTATAACCTAATTATGCAAATATAAAGGGGGATACGAGGACCCGACTTGAGTCGAGAGCAAGCCGAGGAAAAGGCAAGCCCCGATAGGCGAGTTAGTGAACCCTTTCGATGAGATTTCGATAAATCCCCTCAAAGGGGTATTGAGCTTGAAGTTACTGTCGACTAGTGTTTGTTTTTGCCTTGGCCGGTTGTTGCTCGACATGGTTGCCGCAATTAAATATTTAGCCTCAGCGAACGCAATCGTCGGCTAACGGGTGAGTTTCGTTAACGCTATTTCTGACGGGACACAGTCGCGAACTACCATTTACGTTCACTTATGACAGTTGACACGTACATGCTTATCTATCGAAAATATACATATATAATATACACATATATATCCATATAATATATATACGGCATGTGACATCGTTACTGGATTCGTAAACATCGTGATGGTCTAGCTGCTGTGCATATGGCGCTAAAGCGGTAATGCTAGCTAACATGTCGGGGTAAATGGTATAGTATGAATGGCTCGACTTTAGAAGGGTTTATAAACGAGACTCAAGGTCGCCATTTGTTTACGTACGGGTTACTGCACCTAGTAAGAGACCTGACAACTAGAAAGAGGATAAAGGTATATGCTCTCTATGAGATTGGCCACCGAACAGAGAAACGAAACAAAGTACAAAAATTAATATCCATATCAGGGGTGCGAGTGAAATTAGCCAAAGGAACTGCTTACCTGTATCCATTTGTGATCATATTATTCGATATTTTTTCTTCTTATTACGAATTTGTTCATTTCGAGGTACCCTGAACATTTATTTGTTGTTGCCACTCCCCTCTCCGGTTTCTCTTTAGAGTGTCCCTGGTGGTGTCCGTTTGAAGAAAATTTCCTCAACAAAAAACAGGGGACTACCGAATAAATGCATTTTCTGCCAGACTGGCTGCCACAGCGCTTGCGCGCTGAGAATCGTGCAGCTCAGACCGAAGGGATTGCGGATGGGATTAAAGGTGCATGCACAGTATGTGACGAACTATGCCGAAACAGATTTGAGCACTTTAAAGCAGCTTCACTATTTAGCCTGAACTACTATAATATATAAACAACGCTCCGATCGGCCACAAGAGCCGTATGGCAACGAATCGCATGTTGCATTAGGGAAAATCGTGAACGAAGAAAGGTGGATTACACATGAACTCATTGGTACTGCGATTGGCAATCACGTGACCATGCACATGTTATTACTTACTCGACAGGAAAATAGTTCATTTCTACGCAGGATCGCAATCAGTCATAACAAATGAATCTTTAGCGTGTAATCGTCAGTGCTAGAAATGGTGAATGTTCCGGACAACCCACCACATCTATGGCTGGAAGGTGGTGTTTACGGTTGGCAGATTCTGGAGAGGTACAGCACTGTGAGTTGGTTCATTTCGATAAAACGATGGATGCAATCCGTAAGTCCACCATACTGGGTAAATAACATGTAGGACCTAGACAGACGAACGACCACGCAAATTAGTCGTATTGCATGACCCTCTTTGGCTTATGAAACCCGAAAAGCTATGATAGCCCTTATAGCCAAGACCTTCGCAAAGCAACAATAAGCTTGACAAACGCAAGCTATTTTTACCATCATGGATTAGTCCTTTCCGACAGTTAAAAGCACTTGAAGTGCAGCGAAGCGGTGAAGGGAACCGAATGTACTTGTTTCCAAGCCAATATCTATCATACCCAGAGTATCACGTGACGTATTCTAAAGGTTGTTCGAAATACTAGAACATCCACCTTTTTAAGGCTGAACGCCCAAAAAGCACAATAGCTAGCTCGGAGCTCGGAGCCAACTCACCTCACCATTTTAGCTCCAGTCCTTCACTTCTTTCTACAACCCGATGGCCTCGGAGAGGTCTCTCGCCGAAGTGGAAACCGACGCGTCTCATCCTTCGACACATCCCGCTGGCGCCCACCAAAGGATTAAAACTTCTTCCTCTGCTGCCGCGTACCGCTCGACGGCTTTCCCATATGACAGACCAGAGACCGGAGCCGTCTACTCAGCCCAGTTCCGACTGTACTATCCGGAACGTAACGCGATTCGTTTACAGAGCTTTCGGCTGTGTCGAGTCGAGAAGAACTGCCGTCGAGCTAGGTATCGCCAGTGCGGGTCTTCAGAGGTGGTGGAGGAGTTAGTCGGTCTTGTGCCGATTGTCATTATTATCACTTATTACGCTGACTTGCCTTTTGCGAATCGAGTGAGTCGGATCGGATAAGCCCCTGTGAGGTAAGATCCCAACTTCCGAAGCAGCAGCTGTATGGTTGGCCGTGGAATGGTCGATACTGCGCACAGTTTTGCCACCGAGTTTCCGACGATAGCGAGCCGTCGGACAGGGATATAAACGTTTCATATATACTTTGCAGGTTCTTGTAGTCATTGGAAATGTTTTCAGAAGCACTCCACATATCTGTACACACACCGAAACGGAAAAAGATATAGGATGAGGCAAAGGTCACTGTGCACAAAACATATTGTGTAATAGGGGACGTGTTGATAGGCGTGATCCCGCATCGGCACGTTTCAATTAGAAATTTAGGTTACTATCTGCTCTGCAGGCAGGTCAAGCTTTTTGGCTGCCTTCGATAGTGGCCTGACTTCCGGAGGTCCCTCAGCTCGCTGATCCGCCCACAAACTTCGGGTGATCGGAGCAACACGACTGTCCCTTCAAAGAGGCGCATGATTTTTCGTTAGATTCTCCTCTCGTAGCAAGTGACACCTAAAATATAGCGACATACATGTGCCAATGAAGTGATCAATTTGGCATCACGCCAAGTACAATTTACATATAGTGTACACCTAACTATGGCATACGAACGAAACCAAATAACTTCCGATAGCGGCAGACTTGCGCAAACCACTAGATCACTCTCGAGCCCTGCTTTTCTCTTCCTTTAGTGACCAGACGCCGACGTTCGTAGCTTGAATATTCGAATTGAGAAAAGGCAGCTTTGCCTTGACCATGCAAAAGGCAAATTCATTTTTGGCATCATCGTTTAATGCGTCTGGTAGTGTTTGGAAGCGTTCGCAGTAGTTCGTTGTGACGCTATGAGCTACACGTGGAAGATGTAGGTTTTCAGAGACCGTCGTTTCAAAGTGACGTCGCACGGGCATGGATATTCGCTGATCAAAACTAGCAAAATTTAGTTTGTTTTTGCTGATTTCTGACGGAAGCGTGCCTAAACAATTTTTGAGTTATTATTTTTTTTATTCATATGTAGTTTATATTTTTTTTGTACGTGTTTGACCTTGTTTTTTTATACATTTTGATGGATTTATTTATTGTTTACGTTCGTCTTGGCCACGTCAGTTCGATTCGTTGAGGCTTCCTCCGACCAGTTTCCAAGGTACCGCAGTGTATCAATCAGACGCCATTCTTCTTGTTAACGTTAGCGTACCAACATGACCGTCCACTCTTAATAAGTATTAGCTGGAGAGTGATTGGACATACTGTGTTTTCGCTTGAGTTAAAGTTGACATTAATCAAATTAATAGCTGGGGCTATAGTAACGAGCCAATCTCATGCACCTCGCGTCACAGTGTCAGCCACGTAAAAAGGCTACACAATATAATAACAAAAAATTGATGCAAGTACAAAAATACGACACATGCTTCATTCAGACAGACTTCCTGGACTGTCGCCCTCGCCGTCCAGGATCCCAAGTAATGAGCAGTTCCATTCAGCGGCTTGCCCGGCTCAGTTAGCCTAAAAAAAAAAAACGAGACATCCTTTCCTACACGCCATTACATTGCTTAATGTAATAGATGATGGTGGGTGTGACCTCTTTCGCGGACTTCTTGAGAACCGCATCAAAATCGTCCTCGAGGTGTCATCTTGGACAACAACCGGTCACCTTCCGACCTCAGGAAGCGCCGTTTTGTGGAATGTCATCTATTTGCTAGGTTTCTGTGCTGACTCGCATAGTGTTCGTCTCTATGCCCATCTATGGGTGGCCCGGCAACGCAGTGAGACGGATCCCGGAGAAAATTGAATCTGTTGTGTGTTGTCCACGGCAACCATTCGACCATTACCGCATTACTCGGCCAAATCTTGCACTCCTCTCGGCTGAATCGGAATCATCGCTTCTTCTCAGCAGTCCGACGTTGTCCGATGCTGCTTTCGCCGTCTGTCGGAGATCATGAATAGATGTGTCCGATCTTCGTGGGGAAGGCCGCCAGCTGCTAGCTTTTAGACATGTTAAAAATGTCGAATTTCTCGCCGTTCGCCGTTTGTTGAAGGCCACTGCTGAAAATGACGCTGGCGTGAATGACCGTGCAGTGAGAAGGTTCGCCGTAGCGATACGAGAGGAAGCGCCAATGAAATTTTCACAAGTTACAAAGCGACTGGCGCCAATTTCTTGCCTGCAAGGTCAGTGTAACAACGAGGTCGTCCAGAATTTGGAGCATTCATATGGGGGAATAATAATCATGCAGTTCGCTAAAGGCCAACAAATTAGCACTGAATGCCACGTGCTTGACATATTATTATAGCTTACGCATGATGATCCTTTGGTTCGATATATTTCTACATCAAAATGCTTCTTTGTCGTTAATTTTGCCAATCGGCAGTAGAGATCATCATGTAATGCTTGTACTTCGATAGTAATAACATGTTCAAAGATGCCTCAGATAGATTCGGCGTTATTCTTGACAGGAATGATGTCTAGTACAGAGTGGAGGAGAATATGTATTAAAGGCGGAATAGACGTATAATTGTCAAACACATTGTCCACGATATTCTTTATAACCAAGCGACACTATATTTACAAAATGCTGTGGGTTTGTGATGTGCGATGGATCGTGCAAATGAGTGGCAATGAGTGAGGGCGATTGCCTCACGAACTATACTAGCACTAGTGTTTTTTGGTGATGGTATTGCATTATTATTTGATTTCTCCATGAACACCTAATTAAGTTACCGTGATGGTAATTAATTTCAATACTGACACACGCTGAATTAAGTGCATCTATGAATCGAACACTTATGAATTACGACACACATTTCATACTATCATATATCACACGCTTTCCATATTCGAGGGGCCATACCTTGTATCACACAAATCATCGACTCTCAATTCTGCCTATGTATAATGTATATAAATACAGTTTAATAAATACATACACACAACTGAGTCGACATATGACGATATCGTGTTCACGGTATGCCAAGAAATAGTCATTAGTTAACTACACTCTCACAAATTTTTGTTTCTCTTAACCAATAGTAATTTACCTAGAGTAGCTTCTAGATAAACGTCTAGCACTTATTGAATTCATCGTGATATTTGCGTGTTTTTCAGAATCACCACGAATTGATCGGACCGAGCCGGCCGTCAACGTCCAAGGATTATCGGCACGTCACCGTGCCACGGCAAATCAACAACATATTACCATACTACTCCAGCTATCGAGTCACAACGGAAAGGGAGGCGGGGGTGGGGGTGACGACCGTTGTATAGCTGTGATTATATTTAGTTCCTCATAACATCGTTCTCTCGTCGTGGGGACCATTCTCATATCGTCGCCACCTAGGCGAACCCTCACAATCATAAACCGATCAGTGTCGCCCGCATGTTCGATGCTGGTTCGGTGTGGACCTGTGGATGGCAAACGGATAAACTAACGATTCACGTCCAACAGAGAAACAAACAAAGCATAAGGTGATGGGGATATTTGTTTGACAATCGCATCGCTAAACCGCCACCAAGGGTATGCTCGATCCGTGATGTTGATACAAACATATCAAGGAGTGTTAGTCACGACCAAGGGCATCGTTCCAGAACGAAGCTTTGCTCGCTCGCGGGGACTCTTCCATCTGCTCAGGGAAGACCGCGTCGTGATTCAAGATCGTGCCTCCCTTTTTTTGGGATTTGCCATCGTCATCTTGTTCTTCATCTTGCTTCTTCGCCAGGCAGAGAATTTCGATCTGTTCGATAGGTTCGGCTGCGCCATGCGATTTATACGAGAGAGCGAAAAGGCGACGAGGGTGGGAAGGATCGGGACCTTTTTATTGGGTAGACGCGCGGAAGAATTCTGCTCTGGGGGAGCCGTATGGCGTACAGCGGCTCCAGTGTGAGCATTTGTTGAGTGGGCTTACCGATTCGTAATGAAGGAGCGGTATCTCATAAGTGTTCTGAGGGTTTCGAATGTATCTGACATTGCATAAAGGAAATTGCATAAAGCAATATGAGGACACGAAACGACAAGGTCCCTCCTGTCGATTTGGTTAAAGAGGTTAAAGGCTTAACTAAAACATAATCTTTTTCTTTTGTGCAATAAGAGTTGAACAAAATACAATGGTGACATGCACTGAATGGCAAATTCAAGGTTTCCGTTAAGGCTTATTTATACACAGATAAAAGAAACATAAGGAATCGAATCCAGAATCGACTTTATCGTTTTTTGCCACGTAATAAATCAGATGCTGCTGCAAAAGAGGCTTTACGGAAATTGTTATGTACTGTAGCATTGCTGTGTCACTGCATGTACGGCTCGGAAAAGAGCAGATTACCTACAAACCTTGTCGATATGGCTGGTCAACCTTAATATTGTTTGGCAGCCTTATCATTGCAAACAAGCCTTGTTATTCGACTCATACTCATAGTTCCCATCAACGGAAGCATTTGATGGCTCCAGCCAAGTACTCTTCGCTTGGCAAGCAAAGGGCGCAGATTTTTCGTCTTCAGCGTTAGGGCTGGTTAAAACATTACCTTGATTAGGCCGAATAGTGCGTTCCGGCAACGCCTGCTTTCCAAGGCTCTTGTCAGTTGCCACGCCGGCCTAACGATATGCTGTGTGTGTGTGTGTCGTTGTTTGGGAAGATGTGGAGCGAATTATGCGAACTCAGCTTATGTGAGGACATGACGCTTCGATAGCAAGCTTGGAACAGTATCCCGCCAGGCGGGTGAATTGCTCCTTGAACAGCTGGGATTGTCTACGGCAGAGATCCTTAAAGCCATTCATGAGAATCACATACGAATGTATCCCCGAGTTGTGTAACTCTCATATTGACCGTTTGCTCGCAATGTAGGCTAATGAACGCTATTCAAGCCCGCGGTGCTCCTGCGATTGACATGTTTCATATCAAAGCAATATTTCTGTGGGAAGCGTTCACATACAATCTATAAACAAAGAGTTTCAATCAACGAATAGCAAGTGACCCTACGGAACAAGAATCTAGAATGGTTGACACCGCATTTTCAGTATGGCACCAATACATCACAAGATGGCACCGCTGTACGGTTAGACGAAGGGATCAATTTGAGAAAAGTCCCCATCGAACGTTGACTTTCACCGTGATTCGGTAGCGGCGATAGTCCTCCCTAGTTTACCTGATGATATTGACCTGATTTTGACCTGTCTCCACCTATGATAATTCACCTTCTATACGGGTACCTCGCGAATCATTGGCTGCTGCGGCCCTTTTTCTAAAAGGACATACAAAATAGCTTAGTCACACAGTAGACGCGGAGTTTCAATTGCAGTCGAGACTCAGTCGGCTATTACAATGGGATCCTCGTTTGGGTCACATGCGCTTGCACTGCGTGTGGCCGTGGCCGCCGGCTGAACAAATCGCTGGGAAGCTGTCACTCTCCCCGCGACTCTCTCCGAGACAATGGTTGTTGTCGGCGTTTATTCTGTTGTCATTTTGCCACAGTTGTCGGCAATTGCGCCGGTAGTAGTAGTGCTGACGCTGATGGTTGATGGCGGTGGCGGTGATGATAATTTCACGCCTCTTTGCAAAAGAAAGAGGCATTAGCAGCTCTTAAAGCTCTTCCTGGAAGCTTATTTACGTGCGGCTTTGTTATTTTTTCCTTCCTTCTTCGCGTTTCCGAGTGCTCCCCAAATGGGTATCGCCCTCCTGGGAGCCTTTCTGATATTTCGTTTCTCATTTTCCACCACCCTCCCAACACAACGGGGAATGAAGCCGAGAGGCAATCCAGCGGGAACATCATCGCATCCTAAAGGTCTCACGAGATGGACGAGGGGAGAAGCTGGCGCTAAGCACGAACTTCGTGTACAGCTTTCAAGTGTTGAGATTGCGGTAGATTCCACTCGGAGGTGTGCAGGCGGCAAAGTCAGAAACCTTAGCCAGTCCGAAATGCTGGAGATATAGGGTCAGTGCATTTGTAGTTGGATGCGCTGTGCTACGCACACATATTCGGTCTTGGGTCGGTTCCTGAATCAGTGAGGTTAAACGTGTCTGAAAATGATGTTGAATGATTTTTGTTCGATACACTATGTGAAGCGGTAATCATAGTTTATTTTGATTGTGAGTAGAACGCGTAGGTATCGAGTCGGATTCATTCAGTGGTTACAATAATCGGTCGTGATATGTCGAGAAACGCTTGCTCAAAAGTGTTTGGCCTTCTCATGTGAACACATGCGGTGTTCTGCTTGAAATGATATCAGATATGTATAAATATGTCAGATTAAGTAACTACACCATCAGCGAGCCTATGCTCGTCTATTTAAGTGACAAAAATATACTTGCTACTTAAGTATGCCTGCAATTTGTAGCGAGAGACGGTATCGGCTCAGGACCATGGTCGAGGTAACTGAACTCCCTCTGGAAATTCGCCTAGAGGAATAACGCTCCTTGAAACAGGTTCAACGTTTCAAGAACTAGGCGAATAGCTCGATATTCATAGGAACACTGCCAGGACATATCAAGTTCAAATACTAACAACGAAGCAATTTCGATAACGAGGGACGACCACGGTGCACGACTGTGGGGGAATGGCGTCTGTATGGGGGCGCAAGGCGCTTATGGATAGAAATGTTTCTTCCCGTTCTATGTACTAGCCTAGAATTTGCTGCGCACAGAAATGTGCACCTGAGTGGGGCAACAAGACCGCATTATTAAATAGACGTCGACGAATCGACATTCAAGCGACAGGAAACGAGACGATGCCAGTATTTATAGACGCCTTCAAGCGTGAGTGTCTGAGGGCCTTTTTCAAGGATGTAAGAAACTCGGTGATGGTTGTTCCTAGGGGAAATACAAAGATCCTCTTCATTTTATGGAGGGAACAGTGAAATCCGTGATATATTAAAGCATTCTCCGTGACAATCTTCTACCGCCGGGGCGACGGAGAGGTAATTCCCGTGGCCAAATAGCTCAACAAGACAACGTTCCTAAGCATAAATTGGTACCGAAGTTACTGTCTATGCACTGACAAAAAATCCATTGCTGCACCTAAGTCCACATCTTAACTCTATTGAACATCGGAATTGACTTGACATCGGAATTTAATTTTTCGGTCTAACAATAACAACTATGATAATATGAATAATAATATTGATAGGAAAATGAGCCACTATACGAGTTCAAAGTCGATCTGCCGCAATGTGATACCTCGTACAGTGATGAGTGACTGTTCCCCTGAACCCGAGCCTCGCCCTTCCTCCCTCACGGACCTTGTCCTACTCTCCTCTCCTTGGCCAGCAACCGTTGTCTCCCGCTCGTTCGTCCGTGCTGCCGCTACTGCCGCTGCTGGCTGGCCGCCACTTGGTCACTCAGTCAGTGGTGAGTCAGTCAGATTTTCCTATGTGTTCACTCTTGTTACTTGGGCTTACTTCGACCGCGAGTCGGGCTACCGCTCGTCGCCCGCCTCTCCCCGATCTCCCAACGCTCGCTCAGTCGCTCACTTGCGAGTCTCCCTGCGTTCTTCCGCCGGGGCAGGAAGTCCCTATAGTTGTTCTTACCTCTCCCTAAGCGACTTCGCCCGCAGCTTTGTACGGTGTCCCTTGTCTGGATGCTTCTTGTGCCGCGTTCGCGGCAGCCACTTCCGCGCGGACCTGGTCCACCCGAGGTCCACTCACCGCCTACCGTGCTCATTCTTGCCTTCCCTTCGTTCGTTGCTCTCTCACCCGTCTCCATTCCTCTCTCTGTCTCTCCCTCTGGCTGTTCGCCCTTGCGGGCAGTCTTGCTGCTGGGACGGCTACCAGTGCTTGCCCGGGCCTCGGCCAGCGGCGGGCCTGGTTAATTAGTCTCCATTTGTCGTCACGCAGAAACACACGACGTCTGAACCCTACGCGCTGCCGTCGCCGGCACGCCGCAGTGCGGCTGTTCCCACTTCCTTTGCAGTGACTCGCCGAACCACTGCGCTTGCTGCTGCCGCTGCTGAAGCCATGACACTGGCATAGTGTTGTGCGCCGGTGGACGTGCTGGTCACGCGAGGCACGCGGATTTGAACGTGCTTATCCGGATGCCATTACCTCTTTTTCTCTTCCGTTTGGACTTTTGCGAGCGCGGACGCGATGTGCCGTACAGCAGCGGCGGTTGGGGTGGTACCGTTCGCGCGAAGGTGTGGAATATCAAGTGGGGAGTACATTTCAAATGGGAACAAACTGAAACGAGAGGACAGGCGTCGCTTACGATGAATCGTACCTACGCTCGCTGTGCACGAAATGTACTCAAGCTACGGTGATAAGAGCCACGGAGGTGAACTCAGCCTCAAAATTTATACTGCATACGAAACGCTACGGAGGAGCTACGCTTACGGCACATAGGGCCCAATGTTTGTCACATTCAAAATTATTTTATCATTGCTACACAAACAGTACGAAGACATGCCTGATATAAACGACTGTTTGGATAAGAACTAACATAGGCGTGTCTCGCTCATGTTTTTTTTTGTTCCTCAGGAAAAGAGCGTGACCGTGTCGAAATGTCTAAAAAGGTAGAAATCTTTTGCCTAGATCACCTGAAGCTTCACATTTTAAAGGCGTCATAATTTCATAATTTATTTTAGTATATTTGATGATTGATAAAATGACAACTGAGACTCCGAACGAATCAAGATTTTCCATGCATCTGTGTATACATATAGTCGACACACTCATATATATATATATATATATATATGCGTGTGTGTATGCGCTTGTTTTGTTGATGGCCAATGCCTGCGATGAAGCCATCAACTAAGTGTGTCAGTTACACAAATATGAGCTAGAGCATGTTATATAGCCCGTGGTGTCATGACTCGCCCAGAGCTCAAGGGTCCAAGCGCTGCTGGCAATGATAAGCTTGTGACGCGATACAGAGAAACAATGCGTCTAACATAATAGACAGTGAATCGCACGAACTTGGCTCTATTTGCAGCCAACAGATGTACGCTATAATGCATGATACATGCCAGCTGAGGATTGTACTTCTCCATGCTACAATACATCTGGTTTATTTTAAAGCGTCCAAAGTAGAAATCTAGTAAAAATACTTTAAATTACATGACGGTAATTGGTTCCATAGTACTTAAGCATTCCTGACTCAACTATATTGTTATTAACTCGGCCGCACTGGATGCACCAGCAAGAGCTGTACGCTATTTAACAAATCTAGCACTAAAGTGTTGTTTTTTTTTGGTTAATTCAATTAATTGGAAGACGTTTCTGTATTCGACCCCTTCTTATTACGCATACGATTCATCGAGATGTAATCTATGACATTTATATTCTATACCAAAGTATAATATTACCTATATGTCCAGGTTGTCCGGAGGCGATTATTACATCAGGGAAACACTTTGATCACCATTCTGCAGGCTTCGTATTAGCAATGCCATGACATGGCAGCAGCGGTAGCAGCCTCAGCACCCATCAACGGCATGAGTGACCAGTCACCTAAAGGCCCATCCAGGCTCTCCAGGCCTCTCTCACACTAATAATATCGTATTTGGTGCCTTGCTGTATTGCGATGTGTGGTGTTGTGTGGGAGGCCAAACAGAGGTCATAACTGTCATAGGATTGTCAAAGCTCCTCCTCT
This sequence comes from Stratiolaelaps scimitus, assembly GCA_019614645.1. Taxonomy (NCBI): domain Eukaryota; kingdom Metazoa; phylum Arthropoda; class Arachnida; order Mesostigmata; family Laelapidae; genus Stratiolaelaps; species Stratiolaelaps scimitus. The sequence goes on along the minus strand of JABWDB010000018.1, from coordinate 613,008 downwards.
GCTCGATGTTATGTATCATCCGCTGTTGCTTCGGGCCCTTCAACGCTTCGACGACAGTCGGACGGTCAACGAGGACGGGACATCATCATGAGGAGGAGTAGAAGCCGTACCGTAATTAGATCTTGTCGCCCCCCGTGATGGCCAATAGTAGCCCAAGGCGTTAGCTCTGGGACGACTGATGCTCAACGAGGTCGATCACCCAGCCGCTGCTGGTCAGGAAGTTTCGACGTCTGCGGGGGCCGCACGAACGAGGCAGAGGTCGCGTGGAAACCCGGACAGCGTCGTTCGGTGCTCGTTGTTGACATTACATGACTACATCGTATAATCGCTATGCTCGCGCGATGCTGAGCACGACCACAATAGAGTGTTTGAGCAGCTTCGAGAGAGGGAGAATCGTCGAGAGGGAACGTGATAGAGATTGAGGGAGGGACTGTACAACCCCTGTGACTCGTATTGGTTTTTAGCCTTCCAAGTCAATGTTACTTTGATATTCCGCATCTTTATGCGTGCGCCATTCTAGAGGGTGTGTTCCATCTGTGTGATTCTGACTCGAGGAGGTGTAACCGCGCCGTGCGCCACAGTGAGCCATTGAAATTGTCATTTTGAAATTGAACTGAGCACAGCAGTTAGCAGTGCACGGCTTAACTGTAGATATTCTGCATGTTCAAATATTAATGATTCATATAGCACATATCTGAGAAAAACAAAAAAATATTAGCACTGACAGAAGTCGTCACCGACAGAAAATTGTGAATTCCCGAATGAAAGGGACAGCTCCGCGTTCGTGGGGCATAATAATTCTCTTTATTCCATCTACTAGATTGAACAAACGCGGACATAACCAGCACAATAGACGCGTAACAAGGAGCGCCACTCGTTTACAACACGACCATAAAGTGGTCGTAAAGAAATAAGCTTCTGCAGCACGTAGATGACTCGCTAATTCGCGCGGGGTTCGTTCACTAGGGCATCTCTTTCATGGTGCACTATCGATCTGAGAATCAGCAGAGACATTGATCTCGTAATGCCTAATCTTTCCAATCTCTGGTTGCTGACAAGTGACTCGTACAGCTCGGTGTAGCAATTACAGTCGGACCGCCGAATCAACCGCTTAGGCAAAACGCATTACTGGGTGGGCGGTCTGTTGTGCTACAATAACATGTATCAGTGTAACCTCTCCATATTGCACTCGTAATCATTAGAAGTAAGCGTGTCAGATCATGTACAAATGCTCCATTCAAACTGCTTCACAAATTTCATTGTCGACTTAGCTTGGCATATAGGCGAAAAGACACCAAACATCATATCCGATCCAACTGCTCGGCACAGACGCTGGCGAGTGAATCGCTAAATCTCAAACCTGACGAGTCACACCTGATTCTGCCATTGGGCCCCGTATCAGAGCACGACGCAATCGTGCTTTGTGAACAAGAGACCATTCAATGCATTCGTAGTATGGCTTTCTAAAATACGATAAACACAGCCATTACTCGGGATTCGGTTACCGCTCGTATTTATGGGTGATAATTGGTAATTGGTAATAATAATTCATAATTGGTCCTCTTAACTCGATGACTCCTGAGACGTCGCCGGTGAGCGTATGACATAGCAATATACCCTTGACCAGTGATATGCACAGGTTAAATAGATGTAGCTTCCTCAGATTCCCGGCCACCAGCATACTTAGTGGGCCTTAATCATATTTTGGATAATACGCTTAATTCATTACGTGATTGCCATACTACTGTATGGTAATTAGTCATCTTTACGTATTATAACTGTTATAACACGATATTTTTCACGGTCATGCGAGTTAACAAATTGATTAGTCAGAAGATTCTTCAGGTGCCTGACTCTCTGACACTCAAGGCACTTTTTCGATTTTCGAATGTGAGCGGCGTGATCTGCCTCCATTTATTTGAGTTGTCTTTCCCGAGGTGTTCCACATTGACATTTTACCGTTATGTTGGTTTCACTATTCAGACCATATTTGACACAGCATATTTGCATCCCATGACTTTTCGGAGTGTCGCAGCATGCCCACACGAGCCAAGGCGCTACGATAGTGGTGAGCGTCCTCAATCGCTGCTGTTAACAATCTCCTTCTGTTCTGTCTGACATTTCGTTGCCTCTGTCGGTTGCGAGGCATACCATCTATTCAGGTGGTTTACCTCAAGCGACGATCGCGAGTGGATCTTCGATGGCAACGATATACGATCATAGGTGTGGCATCCCCGCTCATCGACATATGCCTCAGTATGCACTGACTGCAAAATGGTTTGTTGTGCTCGATGGTTCTCTGAACAACACCGCGTCGATTTACGCACAAGACCTTCAATCGCGATCGTCGCTAGAGGTAAACCACATTGAAATGATCTGTCAAGCAATTCTGTAGAAAGGAGTTATGTAGATTTCCATAATATCGCCATTGTTTCAGCCGATATATTCGAATTTACTTATTACACAGAAGGATGCATGTTGACTTCCACAGTCGGTCCCGGCGTCAAAATGTACTCCTATTTTCCCAATAAAAAAAAGACGTATGCATGAAAGCCCATTAAACCCTATAGCGCTTATACGAGCATTTGATGTAAAGTGCAATAGTGACCATCTGCTGAGCACGAAGGTTGAACTCGTTAGAGAGTATGGCAGAAATCGAACGATTCGCCATTTTGGTGCACAACTGCTCTGATAGTCGAAATGTCTGAGTAGACTCATTGTTCTAGTTATTCCCACAGCTGTGATGGTATGTTCACAGGGGTATGCGCCTTTATTTTATTTTATCTTTATTTTGTTTATAATTGATGTCTTATATAACAGCTTGCTTATGAAGTAGGTTTCTTTGCACTTCAATTCAACACCAACTCAAGTACGCCGTTCTTTACAACCTAACGTCGTTGTTACGAAGCGCGAACCAGCGTCCGCCAGCCTTGTACGGCCAGAGGCTTTACTGTCCAAGTCACCGCGAAGACACGTATTTCGCCGGTTGTACGTTCATATATGTAGAATCAGGTATTATTTTTCGTGGTCTCCTTCGACCGCAACAATACCGATGGGTAAAGAGACCGATGACGCAGCGACACTTAATATAGCAACGAAGGAAGAAGATGGCCTGGTAGTCTTGCCACACACGGCATGACTAAGCATAACAGGAAAGGTACTCAAGCAGCAACACCCTCGCAATGCCCAACCGAGACACGGGGGCTGGGGGCATTCGTTGGCATAACACACAGATGTTTGCGCGAGGTGGCAATGGAAGGTTACGGCGGTGGCTATTGCAGAGGTTTGCTTCGCGTTGCTGTTCTGCGCTGTCCGGGTCGGATAGGCCAAGCTAGGCCAGCACCGACTTCCATATCAAATGGATGCTGATGCAGGTGGACGGAAAAGCGTAGTATTGCCCAATGGCAATTGCAGCAGCAATAGCGGACGAGGAGGCAAGCAAGCTGTGTTAATCACACGTAATTGCTTGACTTAACGAGGAGACTACGTGATCTGGCCGCTGACAGCGCGTGGATCGGAGCCGATTCCCTCGGGAGAAGATGCAGGTAACGGTGGGTAGGGGGATGGCGTGCAACAACGAGACCCAGCGACACTAACCTTACCTCGGTTGGCCACTTGCCCGCAAGCAACCTAGAAATCGTTACATCTATATGTGTTTCACTTTTTAGCTAAGGAAAAATGGCCGTGCATTAGCTACACTGTCAGCTAGATAAAGCGGCTGCGCTAGTTAATGACTCGGGTGGATTTTCGTTGCATAATAGAGAGACGCGTGCATCCGACTGACAATTGGAGGAGCTTGCTCTTCAGTTTGAATTTCTTGTTTTGGGTGTAGCTAATTAGCGCGCAGTGAGACAAACTCCGTGCCTCGGTGACCGTCGTATCGTAGTGCCAGAAAAAATGTTGATGAATCTGCCATTGGTGCAACGCATGGATGACTACTGACCGAGCGCCTAAAGTCACTTGTAACATCCAGTTCGAGTCGAATCGTATTTATGTCATGTAATTCTGTGTGTTAATAATTAGTGCAATTCAAGATTCAATATACTCGTTTATTAGCCAATAATCAGATAGTGATTTTGGTGCATTTCAATTGTGAGCCAAAATTTATTGGAAAAACCAACTTATCGCCTTGGCCCATATCGGCGCTGGGCCAAACGTTACTAGAGAGGCCGCCTAGTGACTATTAGTCCAATAATACGGACAAGGTAACTTACCACATGTTCCTTTGGTGGCTACGGCGGTAACGTCGCAATACCCAGGAACGCAGCTTGAATAAGTACGCTGATAGTGGGTTATCTACCGGATCGAAGGTTCAATCATGCCCTTAATTCAGAGAGGTGTTTGCCTTTGTTTAGTAAAAAATGAAGTTATCGACACGAGTTATAGCGTTCAATTCTCTTCTACAAAAATAGTTCGCCGAAGAGTTCCCAGGCTAAGTCGCGAACTTATTTAGGTGGGTCGAACTCACATGAGGATGAGTGGTGAAATACCGCCTCTTCCTGTTGACGAGTTGTAGGCGTGTTTTGACAAAGCTGTCTTGAACTCGATCAAGCTACGCATAGTACAGAGCCGTGTTGATGTTGTCTCCTTGTTTCAGACGCTAAAAGTGGACCGATCCTCGAATACCCCACCAACAACATGGCATGGAATCCGTATGGCACCCACCCACAAAGTTTATTTTTTATTCCAAGCCTGTGTAACGCTGAACGAACGGTTGCTAAGCCAACGTCAAATTTTTATACAAGTTCTCAAATGGAAATCATCAGCGTTTCGCGAATCTTGTCACGGAGGATGTCGTCGTCGGCCAGCGAAGGCCTCGTAGATTTTGGTACGTCCTCCAGCTTGAAATGTCCTTGAAAGCTATCCCCTTGTAGCCTTTTCGGAGCTCATATATCAAGACATGACGAATGTGCAGTTTTTTTTATTTATTTCACTACTCACTGTGAAGCCAAACGAAGAGTTACCCAAGAGAACTGACTATTCCAGCTGACTCAGTGTGGCCTATGCTTTGTGACTGCATTCGTCATTATCGACTTAACACATATACATCTACCTATTTATATACTAGGCAGTTTGGTGCCGGTCGTTCGCATGGCACAACGACAGCTTCTCGCACTAACAGAGGTGAACACGACCAAGTTCAGCCATCGCTCACAATCAGGCGCATCCAGATCATGATGATTCACCCACCGCCTGACTCTGATCTCCCTGCAACTTGTTTCTGCTACACCAGGTGATGGGTGACATTGACCGTTACTGATTAAGCCTCGCCCGGCCAGCGCGCTGGGACCGGGCCTCCAGGGGGCGAGAAATGCCCCGAAACTTCGGCATCGTATGGACAGAGGGATTTAACCTTATAAACAGCTAGAAGCAGATGTTCCCACCAGCCGATTGCTCGACGTAAAATCGACGTTGAACATTACAATTGTGAAGGTTAAGATCTGCCTATAGTATAGATAGTTTGTCCAAATTATGGGCCCGTTCGATGATTCATCTGTCTTTTAACTTTTTTTCAAATCTGACTAGGATAGTGATCTACCAGTGCATGCATCCTTCAACTGAAAGGGAACGAAGAGGGATCTATATAACTTTCCTTATAGACAAGGAAAGTCCTTCTCTGTAATTTCAAGAGACCAATCTGAGCAAATCAAGGGCACCGTTGTCAAAGATCCGGCGCATGAGATGTTTCACTTCTTAAGCGATTTCCAACAGAGTATTCGGAGTACGTTCGGAATCTGACATTTATCAGGGTCCGTAGTTAAGGATAAGTGGTTTTGTCTTCAGTATTCGATTACAAATGCTCCGACTTAGATATCTTCTGGACAAAGGCAGGAATCCTCCCGACAGTCGAGACACTCCTGCCATTCTCAAAAGTCTGCAATAGAGACCATAGCGTATCACAAAAGGGCCGAGAAAGGCCAAAACTATATTTGGAAAGTGACATTTGCAAGTAAAGTAGGCGAGGCTGTGCCAGTTTGATTCAGGAGCTTTGGAGAGAGGTACGCCCCCCGCCCCAACCCACAGCTGAATTGGCTATTTGAGGCGACTTTTATTTCACAACCTAACAGAGAGGACATGACGTCCTCCCTGCTGCAATTCGTAGGTCCTCGCAGATAGCTATACATTGTTCATTTCACAATAACCGACAAGAATTAATAATGCTAACGAAAGCATATTATGTACATGTTACAGGATAGGAGTGAATAGACATGTAATTGTAGAATGGTGAAAATAAAATGGAAAAAACACAGGATCTCATCTGAAACGATATAGACCAAGCAGATCTTCTGACTGTTGTTCATTGGTCTACCGTTTCTAGGTCAGATCAGATCTGCCTGCGGGCATGGCGTGGTGGGCAAGGTAGTACCAAAAAGGAGGTTCAAAAGGTGGAGTCTGAGGTTCAAATCTGAGTGGGGCCATGTTTACTTTATGGTCAGTATCCTCGCAATAAGATTTGTTAAGTAGTAGTGGCAACTCGAATGTAGTCTGCGTCACAGCTACCACTGTGCAGAAAGGAAAGCACCGTACACCCCCTGTATGCGTCATAAATACTACATGTTTACATATACGGGGCTTTCTACAGACACCCCATTGACCACAGTAGTTGTTCACAGGCGGAAAGTGGACAGAGGTATTGAGAGGAAGTCTGGCCTTGAGAGAGTGAGTGAGAAGGGAAGCAGCTGAGAGTCAGCTAACCACGTCATGTCCGTACGGTGAGGATGATGTGTGGTGCTCGTGGCTGGGCTTGTACACATCTCGCCACCCTTACTGAAGAATGCGCTAAGCGATACCGGGAACGGTGGTGCTGTTGAACATCATCAACAGTTCCATAGGGAGGGTGGTTATGGTGTTGTCATGCATAGGCATGCCAACACCCCCCCCCCCCCCCCCTTTAAAAAAAAGTCAGATCTGAGAGAGAGAGCGCACGCTGGCCATTTTGCCACCTATTCAAATGTTTCGAGAAAAATATCGGCATTTGTAGAGGTCGCCAAAAAAGTTTGTCCTTCGAGAAGAATCTATTCGATTGAGTGAATTCATGTTTACTTTTACTTTTGTCAGATAGAGATCCTCGTTCACTACAAACCTCCCCGACGTCCGCTGGAGTTGCCAGCGGGTATCAGCGGAGCAGTGCCTGGTTAGTTATGAATGGAGATGACAGGGTAGCAAGCTAGGTCAGGGGACGCAGAGAGAGAGAGCGAGCGAGCGAGGAGAGGCGAGACGGTATGAAATTTAAGCTTCGCCAGAAGCATCTCTATCAGCAGCAGCAGCAGTGGTGGTGGTGGCGGCGGCGGCGGCGGCGGAAACGATCTCAGACGGTGCTTCACGGGTCTTCGTGTGGTCTTCGGTGGCTCCTGGTGGCCCTTGGCGGTTCCCCAGACGGCCACAAACAGACGCGACCAGCTCCGCAGCAAGCTCCCCCAACGTGTCCTAACAGCGTCGAGCTGAGGGAGTTTGGGCCATTCGGTTCGGCCAAACTGACGCTCCTCTTGCGGCAGCTGCGGCCGTATGTTTGCCATAAACAAACGCTAGAGAGATAGCACGCCAGCAGAAGTGTGCGTGCGTTCATTTATTATTTACAACCGGCGAAATATGTCCGCCACGCAGAGGTCAAACGGCAGGGGGCGGTGAGATCTGGGGGTTCGCAGATCGTTCCTTCCAGATGGGAGCAAGGGAGGGAGAGAGGGAAGAAAAATAGCCCTAAATGAGTATTAATACGATGCGACGCAATGTACCGTGTTTTCTAGATGCCAAGCTGCTGTGCTGGAAACATATATATATATATATATATTTATTCGAGTTTCACGATGTTACATATGGAGAACTTCAACGTTGAATAACTGCAATTCCGTAAATAAACCAATAAGACCTTCACCTTTACCGGTTCGTCAGGCATCGATATTGGCGCATCTAGTCATTCGCATTCAAGTATTGCAGTGATTGCTACGGACTATGAATGAGCTATTATCTGAGAGAGTGCACTCGGGTCAGTTACTATATATAAATTATGTAGTCTGTATGCTTATTCGGTGTCCCTGCTTGAGCTAACTCACAGTCTAAACTAACCTGAAATGAAACGAATTCGTTGGTGAATGATGACCAACTTATTATTAATATAAACCACAATAAACAAGGCAGTACATAATTAGGCCTCTATAAGTCTTTTGTTATACTACGATTGAGAAAACCTCCCTAACACTAAGCAAATGACATATATATATATATATATATATTGGAGAGTACCGTGGTAGCCGAACAGTTTTCGCCCTAGTAAGCATCACTTTAGAGTGCTCCTTCGGCATAAACAGTAATATTGCTAATATTGAGTTTACCCTTTAATTTCTCCCCCCACAGATGTTTTTTTGACGCCGACATTGATGCAAACAGATTATCCTCCAAATCGATGTAACCTATCTCCAGATTGACGTGTTTTTTCGCCGGTTGGAAGTATTCGCACTGCAGTCGCAAATGAGATAATGCATCTAGAAGAATTCCCAGTGTAACATGAACAGAAGTTTATTCAAACATACAGTAGCTAGGAATTATTTTTAGAGATTATGGGGCGGGGAGGGGCTGAGGTGGACAATGTCCCGAGGAAGGCGATGGCATTGCCCCTCTGCACAGCGAAGGACAGGCGCTGCAGAAGGAAAGAACCTGCGCGCTTGTCCCCGGTAGAGCGGATCAACCTATGGTAGACCCCTTCGACGAAGTTCGCAGTGAGAGGGCAGTGCCCGCCCAAGGTCTCAAAAGCAAGGGGGGAAAAAGGTGGGTTGCGTGTATCGTTCAGATTCTACAAGACAGTCGCAAAGGAAAAATTGCAGCCGGTGGGCGAGCAGTAATCACGTGACAGTCAAGACAGCGTCACTACAAAGCAGTCGTCTACTAGGCAGCATGCCCGTGATTTTGATTGTGCATATCCAATAGGCAGTCCCCAGCCGAACATCAAATCTCAGGTCTGCTGCGGTTGCAACTATGTAACGACCAGGGCAGCATCGTCCTCTTGGGGCTCGTCCCTCGTTGCTTTGCTGTTTCGCCCTCTCGCGGTTAACACGAGCTTGCTCCGTTCGTGAAAATCTGCCAAGAGCACGCATCAAGATGGCGTAAGTGTGCCGCTCACGCCGATTCCTCAAGCAGCTGCAACGAGCGGCAATAGGTTCGTGTAATCCACATAAGGGGCGATTCCGCGTTGCACCCAATCGTATCAATAGCTGCTGTTTCCGTTACGGGACTAGCGGCAGACATAACGCGAACTGGCATTACGTCTCGCATAGTATCGTTATCGTTAAGTCCATTTACTGTTGGCTCGATGGGGGTAATTTTGGCAATTTCATTTTTTCATTATTCTACGACAAACATACATATCAAGCCATGGACGAATCAAGCTACACAACTAATATGGCACTAACAAGCAGCGTCTCAGCTCCCTGCGCAGCGAGTTTTCTTCATCGTCACACCGTCATCGAGTTCTTTCTGTGCAATTTGCTGCCCTTTGTTACCAAATAGATCATGCGGGTTCCACACACGCTAAGAAAACCGGAACCTGCCCTGGTGTACCACTTTACGATTTCCGGTTCCGGCTGTGCTGCCTTTTCTCGCGATTTTCTCCTTTTGCAGAGAACGTCGCGACTCAGTGACTCTACAAAAAGGACTTCGCAGCGTCGGCGGTCATTTGCGAGGCGGACAGACGAACGCTAGAAGGGGATTGTTGGGAACGGGGTATGTAGGCAAACAAGAGAGCATACTTTGTACAGCAGTGTACTTCTTATATTATTGTTTGTAGTAATTCTGAGGTACTAATCATAAGATCTTAATGAAACAGAATGTTTTTCCTACGTTCGGTCATCGTCGTCAGTCCCGTTACGTATCCCAGAAAAATGCTTTGGTCTATGTGCTTTCCAAGATTTGTCGTAGGCTGATATGGGCGTATCCCGAGAGTGCTTGCCACTGCACGGTGATGGGAGCTTCAGTAACCGCTTAATGTTATTTATCTATAGAAACAAATGATCCTGCCTGACTAATCGAAATTAGAACTTCCAACGATATTAATAGGCACACAATAATATGAAATACGGTAATTGCATTTTAATGCACAATTGTCTGCGTAAAAGGTCGTAGACGCTCCGTGTCAGATTTATTCATTTGCCAGAGGTCAGGTCGTGTCACATAGAAAATCATTACCAGGTGGAACGCTGCCGTGAGTTCGGACATAGCTGCATGATTCGCTTCCCGAAATGTTTCAGCAGTGCAGGAACGTTCTGTATGCACTTGCTGTGTATCAACTTTGATCAATATTGAGAACAGCCTTAACGTCAGCTCTTGGCCAAAATCCTGGATTAGCGAGCCCATTGGTGGCGTTGAGATGCTATGGAACCGTGCAAATTGTCCGGTGCTCGTCCGACTCCTCGTCATGATCCAACCAACACGACATGGTCATGATGACTAACATGATCTAAGCAAGATAAACTCAAGTGGCATTTAACGATTTGTCCAAATCGTCGGAGATCACAAACAACAGCTAAATCTCGTTAGTTTTCATCAGCGAGTCTCCACATCCATCTGAGAACTGTAATATATGGAATGGTGATTTTGAAAAATGTGATCCTGCCATGGAGGTTTTAGCGCCACAACGAATGACTGTAACACCTCGGACAGGGCAGTGTTTAGGCAGGCATTATCCCCAACCCATCGAAGGGAATACAAAAATCCATGTCTCCATAACAAGAGAGCAATCTTCTCTTGTAATTTGACTGCCAATCTATGGCTTCAGCCTTTGTGCGCTATTTAGGAGAAAGCCTCGTAGACTCGTAACCGATTTGCTGCTAGGATGCCCTTACGAATAAATGAGGCCTGTGCTAAAAATATTATTTTTAGTACAGTATACCACTCTCGCGGCACAACACAATGCATCTACCAAAAAGTCACTATATATATATATATCTAAAAAAAAAAAATATATATATATATATAATTTTAATACACTGTACCAATATCATCCTGAAGTCAAATTTTCTACGCGTCCGAAAATTCTCTCATCGTATTCCGTTCCGTTCTCTGGTTTCACATATGCGTTGAAACTTGACAATGACAAGTTTGACAGAATAACACAGTGTCGAGAGGTTTCCCTAGTTGATAACGGTTCTTCTTGTCAAACTGGATAGTTTCCACGTGGAGGATAAACCTGTCAACCGCGAAGGCATCATAAGTATGTTGAACGCCTCAAGAGGGAAGTGCGCCCTGCTTTGGCGCGTCTTCAGAGATCGCGCCTCTCCTCGCAACGTACTGTGGCATTCTTCAAAAGCCACTTGAGGATAGGGATTAAATTAGAGCGTCACTCTATTTTCGTCGTGTCAGGCGAATGGCGTCCACCTTCTGACAGTTGCATGGGAACAGCCACGGAAGCGCCGAGAAGCGATGTCGGGTAGATTGTGGATAACTTTTTCGTTTGGAAGCGACAGATTGTGAGTTAATGATAAATCACTATTGGAATTAAAGGAACGCCCCCTGGACGCATATACGAATTCGGACCATCCGAAATTGATCTTTCACAGACACGACTCATGCTAATTCTTGCTTAACATCCAGTTGTTCTTCTCAGTTTTATTTGTGTGGCTCAAAGCAATTATTACATATTAATTGTGTTTATACAAATTACTCTAGAGTGTGTTAACACCGCCTTCAGGCGTTAGAAGGCTTTAAAGGATCCAGCGTGCGTTGTGCGAATACGAAGTTGATGCTATAAGTCGACAATAGTATTTATTTTGTAAAACAGATTTATGTTATTAAACTGATTAAGCTAAAATAATTATAAAGTATATGGTACACATGAAAGTTCAGTGAAGGGGAATGTGCCTAAACGCCCGTGGCAGACCGCGGCTTTTCTGGGGCAATTAGGGGGATAGCTTAGCGCTATGCTCGGGTTGGTTTGAGCGCCATGTACGGGATACATTGGCAGCGGACACCGTATGGGTTGAGATATAGCCAGAATGAATCCCGCCAATATCACTAAAACCGCGTACGTCTGCGTTCATACATGTACATTGAGGAACTAAACTTGAAATGTTATCTCTAATTACAGTAGCATACTGTTCAACAGCAAGTAATGTGCAAGGCGAATGTCAGTCTCTCTATCTCAATCTTTCCATCAGGCGCGATACAGTCGACGAAGCAGAGACCCTGTGAGAGACTCAAGCCAAAAAAATATATGGTGAAGCTTACCCCCCCCCTCGCTCCCGCCCGTTCCCCTCGTAACCCCCAAAGAAACATTTGTGTATATCTGTGTGTCACATGTGTATGCCTCTGGCTGTCCCGCTTACGAAGCCGTGAGTCTGAACGAAAACATTCACAGTGCTGTTGTCAGCCGGTCGTCGGACCCTTCTGCGGGACCCATCTGCACAGACGACGACGACGACGACACAGGCGACAGTTAGGGGGCCACCAGGAAACACGGGTCTGGACGGGCGTCGGGAAGCAACCAACCCGTGGGCTACTACGGCTCGAGCGAAACTGTATTCCGGAACCGGGCCGCCGGCGAGACGACCCTATTCATTTCGACAGTGTAAAAACGTCTCTCCCCCGACCGACCGACCGTTTTCGACCGAGCGAGCGAGCGAGGCCACACACCGCCTTTGCGTCTTGTCGCTGCTCGTCCTGCTCCGCAGACGGTGCCGGCGTCGCCGCCCGAGCGCCCAGCCACCCTCGTCGACGACTCTCCAAAGCGAGCAAGCGAGCGAGCGAGAGAGAGAGAGAGCGGGAGCGCGCGAGTGAGATAGCCGAGGAGAAAATGCGCGAGAAAAGAAAGGGAAATTGCCTTGCGCGCGCGCGTTCCCCCTGCTGTCGGTCGGCTCTCGGCTACCCCCCGGCGCCACCCGCTCTCCAGCACTTCATTAATATAACCTTCGCGCACGACCCCCGTTAGTTCTGTCCCACAACTCGCGTTAGGCTCGGCGGTCGCCCTGCGTAGTCCCCGTCGAATCCTTGCGTCGCCGCACACCCCTTCGCGCTGCTCGTCTATTGCCGCAGCAGTAACACTAGCGGCGGCGGCTTTAACCGTTGGTGCTGCCGAGGAAGCAGCAGCGATGGCTACGAGTGATTCCCGGTCAGGGCATACAGAGTCGGGCAGGCCAACACTAGGCCGGCTTGCACGAAACAACGAAGGGAACAGGCCAACGACTGGGGATGGCTCAAACGAAACGAAGGACACGAAAACGAAGAGAAGAAGAAGAAAACGAAGATGAGGACCACGGCCTAAACGAAGAACGAACGGAACGGGTGGAAGTAGGTGAACCTTTATATAAAACGAACGCCGAAACGGATTTCGCCGCCGAGAGCTGGCGCTGAGACAGTGGCGATCAAATTCGAACGGCGGAAGGCGAAACCGCCTCGTCGAATTGCCATAGGAGTTGAAGTGAGTGGGGACACGTGGATCGCGAATCGTCTCAAGTAATTGGCTTTAAATCGCGAAATAGAGCGAGAAACTTTCGAGAGTCAAGTTGGCTTTCGTCGGCGCGCAGTCGTCCGCGTGACGAAGGGCGGACTTTTCGCGCTTTCTCATAATTATCCACAGATATGGACAGGGATCGTTTTGCTGGGATGATGAAAATAAATATCGTAAACGATACGGTCGCTTTTAATCAAAACGGCGTTGTTGCGATTATATATATATATATATATATATATCAATTGTAGTTTCAAATCTTCTTATCTTTGCCTGGCTAAGAGTTAACCAACCAGTCTTATACATACGTAACTACCTGTAACCGTACTTCTATCGTCATAGAACCGTCATATTATCTTCGAATCGCCGATGACCCAACCTTAAAAATGTATTAATTCAGTCAGTGGTCGTCGACAGCTTTTTGCAGGCTGGTTGACAGCTTTTTGCAGGCCTTGCAGCAGCCTGCCCATTTTTGGCAAGCACTGCAATTTGTTCATGTCATTCTACACGTTGCTGCATCTGGCATAAACGCGCACACGCTATATATTACTGGAATTACCTTGAAATGTACATTTATTCGGTGTTATTCGATTCAGCTGTGCCACAACTTCTATGAGTATTTATCTTCAACTATGGTATTAACAAACATTGACGAAACATCTCAGAAATAACTACTACGAAGACAGGTTACATCGTCTTATATATTCTGGGAGAGCCTTCCGTTAACTGGGCCGATCTTGTATTTAGCTGACCCTTGCGTTCAGCAGAGTGCCCATACCGGAACTAGTTACAATACTTCCATAAGTCTTTAAATGATTGCCATTCAGCATTGTCAAACCATGCGCTAATGGGCTGAGCACGGTGGCGTCTTCATTCCGAGTGTATCATGCATTCACCAAGATGATCATTGGGAATGACATTCGCCACGTTACAGGTGTCATAGCAGAGGGCGCATACTTACTGACCGACGAGCCAGTCGTGGCTGATGCGCGGCGAGCTTTGCTATTTATGTGTTTGGGTAGAGGATTTCTCTGGAGACCACAACAAAAAACAAATGGGTTATTTTTGGCTGTGAGACGAGTAGCCTTCGTTATCAGCAGTAGCGGTGCATTGGCCACGCAGACTAACTGGCTACGCACAATGGATACCTCATATCGTTATGCAAACAAGCGTGCAACAATTAAGATGTATGTTTGTGTATATTACATATTCAGATATATTTAAAGAAAAATTTGTCTATATACATTCGTAGATTATGTATCTATTCAGTGTTGACTGCGTGACGACGGTAGGGTTGAAACAATTTTTGTCAAGATACATTTCGTTACGTTTCGGCCGACTGCTCAGCCTGCGTTACAGACCGATCTATAATCGGTAATCAAATAACGACCTTTCAAAGCTGGCTTAATAAGGCAAATCAACACAATTCACTTAAGCCACAGAATTGCCACAGATAATCAGAGGTACGTCTGTTAATGTTATACATCCATTTCCACTTCGTGCCTCAGGGTCAACGACCTCAGCGGAGAGGGAACGAACCAGACACGCGGAAAAGAGTTGCAAGCATAAAGAGAGAAAACAACAGACAATGCGAACGGCACATCGAAAGCCAAAATAGAGCAACCATGGTATTGTTCCCTGGGGATGAATTTCACATATCTCCGAGGAGTCCCTCTTGGATCTCGCTACTTCCTTTTTTGTCGGCTTTTGAATTCAGTTGCACAAGTAGACAGGCGTCGTTGTTGTAGCCGGAGGCAGTGGCCGTTACGCGTGCATCCCAAACAGAGACAGAACGCGGAACCGCGAGGCAAACGCACCGTGTCTCCACATATACCGACACAGCAAGAAGCCATTCGCAGATTGCGCAAGCGGGATCGAGCACAGTACGAGTGTGCAGATCGAAGCATGAAACTGCGAAGTCGCTCGAAGGTGTGCGGTTCGAGCGAGTGGCTTCGTTCATCCGCAGGTGGCAGTGCGCGTAAGTCTGGCTAGAACAACTTGAGGGGCGAATAGATGGAAAATTGGTGAAAATTGCCATTTTTCGATTAGAATAACAAATAAACGACACAAGCCAACTTGTGACTGGTCTGCCAGCTCCACCAATCCTACGTTATTATCATTGTATAAACTTAAGATTCCACTTTAGCGTATATAAGATAGCTCGCCGACACATCTGCACGACCAGTTCAGGGTCGATGGCGTGTTTGTCAGACGACCCTGCGCAGCTTCTGTCATTTTTTATGTCGCACACAAGCAGAACAACATGGTTGCATATTATACTACTGCATTAATTCCATTCCGCACTAGTCATCACTCATTACGATAGAGTGGAAGAAAGCTTCCTTTGTGCGCTCTTAGGAAACGTCTCTGCCTCAGCGGGTTGGTGTCCGTATACGTGTTTGTGCGCCGCCACAACTGTGATGATTATTAAAGGCACTTTCTCGTTTGGGAGCAAAACCCGCTTCCGGAAGTCGCACCGTCTGTTCGTTTCCATTGTGTCCCATCAAGCCATACACTTCAGCTTCATCATCTGAATTCAGTGGCCAGGCCGAATCGAACAATTGAGGCAGGGCCTCAGCTATGGACCTCAGGCGAAGCGAGAACCTCGAGAAGAACTGCAGTTGGATGGTCCGCAATCAACTCAACGGCTTCTTCCGCTGGGGAGTGACCCGGGCAGTGTGAGAAGAAGCGTCCGCCCTCATTTAATGCGTGTCCTTCATTACTGCGGAGCAGTTATGTTGAAAGCCTTGAGAAAAAATTCCGCTCAGTGAGGACCTACGTCGGGCATCCTGCCCGAGCTAAATGACAACATTGCCAGGAAGTCAGTTGTTATATTAGTTGCAGGGAAACGGTGGAAAGGAAGGCAGATATTGACTAATCTTGGTAAATACACACTCTAAATGGGTAAATCTTACTGGTATACACATGAACGCGTGACTGCGCGCACTCTTTGTATTATATTATAATAAACATAAGAGCAAATGAAGGGATCGTTAAGTCATCCTGACAAGTCAGGCCTGAGGGTGTTTCAAACGGCTGTATGTAAATCACAGAATTTCATTTTAATTGGACATTTTGCCATGGTTGCTATTTGGTTCACATTGTAGCTCGAATCTCCTCGGCATTAGCCAGCCATTTCACCACCATGAGTCGACTTGTACGATCGTATTTATACCAATGCGCTCCCATCTGCACCTTTTCATTCTCATCATATATTTATATATGTGGAAAATATGTACGGGATCGCTTACCAATAATGATATAAACGTAGCACAAAACACATTTACACTTATATGGGGCACCGCGAGGCAGCGATCGTAGAACACATGTTGATGTTCGAATTGTGTTAGAGAGCAGACCGAGTGCGATCCAGCATTGCCCTCCCCCTCATGTTATTGTGAACAGCATGCCCTCGCCGATCCTACACCCACACAAGGATCTGCCTGTGTTTGAAATAAAGCCCGGCCTTTGCACTCTACAATTGAAGGCAGTCAGAGAGAGTCGCAGGAGGACAAAGGTCCTGTCTGGTCACAGCGAAGCAGTGTGTCTTCACTTAGCGTTAACCATTAGCGTCAACGTAGGAAACGCCAGACTCAGTGAGTCTCGTCCCGACACGAAGTTCCAACCACAGAACCAAACCCACTATACGATCCACACCTCTTTGTGGAGACGGGAGCGCCGATTACGTCGCTGCCTACATTTTCCCACAAAATTGGTGCGCGTGACCAGAGTGCGCGGAACTTCGCGTTGCTGCCGACTACGTCAGCAACTGTTGGGCCCACCCACGGCGTGACAGCAAGCGACCGCACCTAGGCGACCCCGCCTGGACCCCTCCGACTCGTATCGCGATCTTACATCGCATTTGCGTTGCTGCCGACTACGTCAGCAACTGTTCGGCACACACAGCGGAACTTCGCGTTGCTGCCGACTACGTCAGCAACTGTTGGGCCCACCCACGGCGTGACAGCAAGCGACCGCACCTAGGCTACCCCGCCTGGACCCCTCCGACTCGTATCGCGATCTTACATCGCATTTGCGTTGCTGCCGACTACGTCAGCAACTGTTCGGCACACACAAAAAATTGGTGCGCGTGACCAGAGTGCGCGGAACTTCGCGTTGCTGCCGACTACGTCAGCAACTGTTGGGCCCACTAACGGCGTGACACAGCAAGCGACCGCACTTAGGCGACCCCGCCTGAACCCCTCCGACCCGTATCGCGATCTTACATCGCATTCGCGTTGCTGCCGACTACGTCAGCAACTGTTTGGCACACCCACGGCGCGACACAGCAAGCGACCGCACCTAGGCGACCCTGCCTGGACCCCTCCGACTCGCATCGCGATCTTACATCGCAAGAGACAAATCTACAGGTGCCAGCAGAGCCGACGAGCGTTCAAATTGCGCGAAGCCGCGCATGAAAATTGTCTGTAAATTCGTGACAGAATCAGTATCTGAACTCGGTCCTGCGGACCACAGTGGTGAAGCGACTCAGCGTACGTGACCTGGCGTGACTCATCGGGACCCGGCTGTGCGGCGAACCCCGTAGTGCTTTTACGGACTAGCTGGTGGGCCGTGAGTTTCGATTAAAAGGTGTGCGTTCAATATGGGAATCGACCATTCGCCCCGACGCCAGCAGGATGGCCAAGGCGCTAACAACTCGACGCCAGCGCAAAGTATCAGCGACAACTCGTCGCAAGGTGTCCCGACATCTCCGCCAAAAAGGTTACGAATCCTGCGCTGTCAGCGTACGACACTGCGCAACAGAATGGCTGCAAAAGGTGCACTCGTCCCTACCATCGACATCGCGAACCTGGAAGGACGTGCAAACCTCACCGCTGTCATAAGCGAAATACAGGCTGCGCAATCCCGCCTCAGCATTCTTGACCAAAAAATCTTCGACCACCCTGAATTGGATTGCGAAGTAGAGGTCGATATCGAAGAGGCTGAGGATTGGGCGGATAAGCTCGGGTCGTTCATACATCTCGGAAATGCGCGATTGAGCTTACCGGTGGCAGAAATTGGCAACGTCACCAACACACTTCGCTCGATATACTCCACCGCGGCCTCAGAGGTGCCTCAGCGGGTAACCACAGCATCAGCTACGGGATGCGAGGGTCTACCGCCGCTGACCTCGTCTGCTGCGTCTGAACGGCAGCGACCAATGATCGCCCCCTCCGCTGCGCCACTCGATGTCTGGGTCGAACCCTTTGATGGACACAACGGCAACGCCTCGTACCGTATCTTCCGTGCGCAGTTCCTCGCATGGGTGAACAGGCGCCCAGATACCAGCAACATCGAACGATTGTTGCACCTCATCAGTAAGCTACGTGGGCCGCCGAAGACGCTGATCGCCAGCTTGGAGATCATTGAGCAAAATTATGATGTAGCGATACGCCTGTTAGATGAAAATTTCGGCAGCACCGAGCACGAGCAACGACGCGTCATGGAACGACTCAGTGCAGTCCCCCGTGTGCGATCTACCAGTGATGTTGTGGGGTTGCGTACACTGCTGAACCACATCCAGACGACAACCCTGCAGCTAGAAGCCCTCGGTGTGCAGGCACAACACTATGCGCTGTCGCTTGAACACAGCGTTCGCAAGGCGCTGCCCAGTCAGCTTGTGTTCGAATTTGACAATGACATCCGCCGAGATCAGCTGTGTGGCGCAGCTGATCAGTCTGCTACTGCACGACACCAGAGTGTGGTGGACGTTGCCAGAGAGCGGCTGAGCCAGCTGACTCGCTGCCTGCGAGGATACACCGCTCATCTGGAGGAATCATCTCGCTCGCAACTGCGCGATAGAGAACCGCCGAAGCCAGAGCGTTTCAAGCCGGTGCCTTCAACATACGACCGACCGGGCAAGCGAAATTTTGATTCGCGTTTCCCCCCGCGTACCCAGTGGCAGTCGACGGTAGCCGCTGTAGTAAATCCGCCGAAGCGCAACGCTGGAAACCCGTGTTTCTTTTGTGATAGCAGGGAGCATCGACCTTCTCGCTGCTCACACGCGATGACACTTCAGCAGCGCAAGGCCATCCTCGACCGCAGGGGGAAATGCCATTCCTGTTTCGCTCAGAAACACCCTGCGGGGCAACGGTGCGAAGGCCCAAAGGTGGCCTGCGGAGTCTGTCAAAGCCGTTCGCATTACAGCAGCATGCACCAACAGGGTGCTGATGAAGCGCACGGCTCCGGTATCGTGAATGCAGCTACGGCCTCTCTCATGGTGGCGTCAGCAGCCCCAACCAGTAACTTCACGTCCATGGTCATGACGGCCTCTGCTCTAGTAACACATGCAGGGGTCGAAGTGCCGGTTCGTGTGTTTCTGGATCCTGGGAGCCAGTTGACCCTTGTTTCGCCGTCGCTCATCGTAAAGCTGGAGCAGCTCAAACCTACCGGACGGGCCGATCTCGTGATCAAAGGCGTCAACAGTGAGAAGGCGTTTGTGTCAGAACGCTATTGTTTGTGCCTCACCGGTCGACAACGAGAATCAAGGTGCGTCTCTATCGCCGCGTATGCCTATGACTTCGATGTCGGTCCGCTGAACCGCTGCTCGCCCGACACACTCCGTGCCATTCGTCGGTTTGGTGGTAAGTTCCCACTGGCCGACGCCTCGTACTCCAGCAACGGACCGACAGACCCACCCACCATCCTACTAGGCATGGATTATTATTACGACGTCGTCGGTCGAACCATGAGAGAAGTTGTTCCGGGACTGGTGGCCACTCAGTCGACGTTCGGCTGGCTGATCGGAGGTGCACCCAAATCTCGTCCGCGTCAGGTCGATGTACAGCGGGTACATTCAGTATGTTGCGCTGCGGCGATGTCAAGGCCTGCGCGTGGTATCGTACAGCTGTGGGCCACCGAGAAAATCGGAGTCACCGACGTGCCTCCGGACTTTCACTCCGTCGATGAGACCGACCAGCTACGACAGTTCAATGAAGGCCTGGTCTATGACGAAAAGTCATATACCGTAGTCATGCCTAAACGAGCGTCGTTAGCAACGTCGGAAAACAACCTCGACCAAGCCTTGCGGCGCCTCGAGCTCGAGCGACGCCCGCTGGAACGAAACCCTGCTGTCCTCGTCCGTTACGACACCAAGATAATGTCCGACAACCGTTCGTACTTGCGGTACCTCCGACAGGGCCTCAGCGACCCCGCTGTTAGTTGTTACAAATCTAACAAGATCGTTTGGAGAGCCACTTCTTCGGAATTGGTCCTCGCCGCTCCGCTGCGCCGCCCATTCGAACGGGTGGACCCGAAAAATGAATTACGGCGTCGTGACTACTTCTACCGTGACGTTCTGTTGCGAAGCTTCCCTACGGACCACGAGGCGGTCCAATCCATCGACGAAATCACCCGATGGCCTGCCACCGCTGGCCTCAAGTTGGCGAAGTTGAAGTCGATAACTGGTCCTAATGAGCCAATAATATTGTGTGGCCCACATAAAAGAAGAAGAAAAAAATCTTGATCATAAATTTGTTTGTAATAATATTTCATAAAATGGTTCTAGCAATATTTTATGAATGTTTGTAATAATATTTTACTTTCAAAATAATTGTGACAGGGTTCACCCCAAAATCAATTGCAGATGGGTGTGCCACTGCCCACCCATCGGGTGGACTGTGGAAAATATGTACGGGATCGCTTACCAATAATGATATAAACGTAGCACAAAACACATTTACACTTATATGGGGCACCGCGAGGCAGCGATCGTAGAACACATGTTGATGTTCGAATTGTGTTAGAGAGCAGACCGAGTGCGATCCAGCATTGCCCTCCGCCTCATGTTATTGTGAACAGCATGCCCTCGCCGATCCTACACCCACACAAGGATCTGCCTGTGTTTGAAATAAAGCCCGGCCTTTGCACTCTACAATTGAAGGCAGTCAGAGAGAGTCGCAGGAGGACAAAGGTCCTGTCCGGTCACAGCGAAGCAGTGTGTCTTCACTTAGCGTTAACCATTAGCGTCAACGTAGGAAACGCCAGACTCAGTGAGTCTCGTCCCGACACGAAGTTCCAACCACAGAACCAAACCCACTATACGATCCACACCTCTTTGTGGAGACGGGAGCGCCGATTACGTCGCTGCCTACATTTTCCCACAATATATATTACTATTAGTATTGTATTGTATTGTATTACTAATTTACCAAAGTTTCTGCTCTGTCGGTCTAAGAGCCTATTTATTTCGCTAGTCTATGGTATCGTGTAGTAATGTATAAGCATGCAATAATACCTCTAACACTCGTTTGCTCAATAAGAGGAGCTAATTTTTACTTTTCTTGAAAATCACTTCTAATAACGCTCTTTCTCCATAACACAAATACACATCTGTTCACATCGACCACTTTACATAAATTGTTTCTGCTGAAACTGTCAAGCAGAGTTGTTCAAGAATGTTATGGCCAGAAGTACGATCACGGTGCTTGGCCTGGTAAGCCCGTTTTTACGCATAAGGGTGCCTCTGATGACAAGTCAACCGACTCCTGACTCCCGAATTGGATTTGTCATCTTGGATGAGGTGTAATCGGCTGATTTGCCAAGGATGCAGTATCCAAGGAACGCTGATACACTGAGCTCGAATGAGTGCTGAGTCAGTCGTACCACGTCGTTCAGCGTGGGAACACTTCAAACTTCCTCCCCGACCTCTAGCGCGCGCCGACTCGTCTGCAATGCACCTAAGCTCATCTTCGCTGACTCGGATCCCTATGTATTTTTCACTAAAATACCGAGACCGCATACACGTCTAATTTGCGAACAAGTTTTCAGTGCCCCTATATAAGGAAGACATATTTTTGTCATTTGATATACACACTTTTATGCCCTAAAGGTCCATAAATGTATATATGAAATAAGCGTCGTTCCCGACGGCCAACGGTTGCGTATTTCAATTTGCAGGACGAGAAAACACCGACAGTGCTTTGTTGTTATGCTGGCGAGAAAGATAAAGCTTGATATTGATTTATTAAAGGAACTGCATACAATGCTTAAGTTCTCTTATATGTCATGCAACGGGATTCGAACCTGCGGCCTCTGGCTTTTTACCGCCAGAGACTCAGCCGTCACAGAGTAATTAAGGTAGCGTGAATCCAGTTGGAAATTTTAAAGAAATCGTTAAAGTTATCTGTTAAAGTCGGACGATAATTGTACCGCGTGGACGTGAGAAAATTTCTAATCAAAAAGTCGCGTTAATTCCTTTAAGAGGGACCTCTTTCACATATTCTTTAAATAATATTGTATACATTATTAAGCGATGGAGACGATGAGATAGATTCAATTTTCATAACTCGAGTAACTAAAGCATCTATAGAAAGTTGTTTGCTACCTAAAGTGAATCCTTCCTTGTCCAATAGCTGCCGTTACCAAGTTCAGCTCCGGTTGGCGGACGATTTCTTCGTGACCAGGTGCTGTTCAGCGAACCTTAATCAATGATGTCAAGAGGATTTTATGCCACCGAATACGAATTGGCCTAGCCTAACATAGAAAGAAGCTCTGACCCTGTTGCGAGAACTGTTTTCTTTGCTGCATCTTCCCATTCTGTAACATTCATTTTGAAACACCCTATACATGTATCAGGCAGATTTCGTCGTGGCGTAGGACTTTCCAGAAAAAAAATTCTGGCAAAATAAAAAAAAAACCAAATTTCATCCTTGCGGCACTCTCTTGTGTGTATCGCAAATGTAGCGAGTGTCTTATAGATTATTATATATTCAGAGGTTGCAATGCGACGATTGATTCGATTACCTTATCATTACGGTTGAGAGGAGAGCTATGGTAAGAGAACTGGTCTCACCGGGAGCTGAATTCCCAACTAGGTTCATGTATGTGCATGGTGTGGTAGAGATCACTAAAAGATCAGCCCAATTCAAGGGATATGTCACGTCGCAGGACTCTAGCCTGCTCCCAACCGGCTTTTTTACAGCTAGACACTCAGCTGTCTAAATCAAACGTGACTATGGAGATCGCGTAGTCACCTTGGTGGTCGGCTGACGCTCATTGACAGGAATAGTAATAGAACTAATTTCTAACCATGTCAGTAATCCATGTTTCGCCACTTGAGACCGCACTATCGGCTTAGGTAGGAGGATTAGTATGGGCATCCCCGAGAATCATATACACATTTTCTATTTATATTTCAAAAGCCGTTTCCTGACGTCTTACAAACAAAAAATAAGGGTCAAAGGTAGGCTTATAGAAGGATCAAGACGAGTTCAAGCAAAGCAAAATAGTTTCCCAGAAGAAAAAAAGTGGGTTTGCTGTTAAAACAGTTACTGCTCGAACTGCAAGGCCACGTTCTCCTAACTGTGAAACTATATTTGTCCTAACTGTAGACTTACGTCTACAGTACGGCTACTTATAGCACATAGCAGATGTATACCATATGATACTAATTAGTTCGGAATACATTGTTGTGTATCAGTTCTTCACAACGGAAAACCGCGAAATACCAACACTAAATTTAGTTATATATTTATATATCAAGGCTTCCGGGCTTTGTCTCGGCTCCATGCGCTCTACGCGTAATCCGAGCGCAGGTGCACGACTCGGCGCCTAGCTGAAAAAATCGGCTAAGGGCAATTCGAAGTAAACAATTTATCCGCCGAAAATTGAAGCTTTGCGCATCGTGAGACATTGTCCCTGTACAGCTGTATAGCGTGTCTTCAAGGGACCACTGTTAGGCCCTGCTGAGGCCCTCTCGAGATCCGGGGTCCTCAAAATCCCACCAGATGAGTCCCACCGTTCCAAACGTACCTACGGTAAGAGGCTCTTTTCTCTTCGTTGCAAGGGCAACTATATCGAACTTACCGTCGTTCCTTTAGACTTAAAGCGCAGGACATTTATACTATTTGCTTATCAACGCTTGTAGTGCTCCCCGAGAGCCTGGACTTGAAACGATTTTGCTGGCGGCCGATTCTGGCAAGCGGCGAACTCCAGAAAATATTTGAATCAAATCAGTACGATTGTGGCTCCACTCATTTTAGTTCAAAATGTAGCTTAACTAAAGGGAAACAATACGATGCCGCCGGCCTTCTGGCAAAGAAGTACAGTCGGTGGTAAAAGGGTTGTCGGATCAAAAGAAATAATGAGATTCGCTTGTTGATCCTAATGGATCGAATACTATAATAGTGGAGGCAATAATTTAGTTGTAACGAATTGGCCTCTAACTCAACTGTAATTCGATTTTACTGCGGAAGTAAAGGTATAGGTTCTATTGGTTTCTAAAACGAACTGCAGTGTTACAGTGTTTAAGTGGTTTTCTCTGTCGTCACCAGGTTGTCGCGGGACTTGAACCTGCGTCCTCCGGCTTTTTGCAGACGGAGACTTAGCCACAGTCCCAGCGAACTCGATGAAGATATGTAATAGCCACGATGCCACCAACGGCTTCGATCTTATTCCAAGTTTCTACATTATGTTGTTTTTCAGCAAATGTTCCCACAACAATTTTGACTCATTGTTTGATTTACAGTGGAAGGTAACAATGTCGATTTCAATATGGTATACGAGAGCGATGTAGTCATTCTACTATGTAAGACAAACGCAATATCAATCAGCACTTCGTTTGTATACGATATGAAAGAAGTGAATAAGAAGTGTCGTACCCTACTGAGGAGATCGATTTTAGGAAAACTGACAAACGACCTGTTCGCACCTGTTGTGGATGTTTTCTTCCAGTGGTCGGAATTCAAATGTTCCACTAATCCGTGTAGCAGCCCGTGAGTTACCTTTGGCAAGCCTCGAGTTGTTGAATCCTATACGAGTGTTGGTATGAACCGGTCAACACGTTTGTGAGTCATGCATTCCCGTATTCCCCTTATAAGAAAACATCAAGGTATGTAGCCACCATAGCTTTATGTCGAAATTAATTGCTGACACGTATCGTTAAAGGCTGCTCGACGTCTAGGTACGATAGGTGTTACCCGTTTCTCGTCTGGAAGGCGAACATTTGCAAGCGTCTGTTTCACGAGAACAAACTAAAGCTTACAGCTGAGCGTACAGCGGTAAGGCAGGCTGACAGGGTAGAATCGATCGTTGAATCACGCATTGAGTGTGGTGTATTCGCCATCCCACCCTTGTTACTTTCTCTATCAAATGGCGACAATATACGCCGCTGTATGTACATCGCTTGGCTGATACTTCGTTGCACACAATATCTCGGATATAAACACAGATCTATCTACACGTTCAATGGTAAGAGACGAACCGGCCGACCCGCTTGCTAGCAGCTGTCTGTTTGCGCTATTGAACGAAGGTCTCACCGTTCATCATTGGCTTGTCCCGGTGTCGCTGCAAGCGATCTCGGCTCCCTACCTCTGCCAGTTGAGGAACACATCGATGCAGTATAGAAACCAAGACGACCCCAACCTCCAGCTTGTTCATGGCGCGATATCAGAGACAACAACAAAATGCCAACCTCTCCCCGGCGCAAGGCTTGCGGCCAACGAGTTGGAACTTACGGATTTGTCCGGACTTCACAAGCTGACACAGAAGAAGGCTGGGGCGAACGCGGGGGCATCGTTGTCTAGTCCTAAACGGAGAGCTAACGGCCCGGGCCGGCCCTTTGCATGGTCGAATGTTTTGAAGAAGCCGCTTGCCAGCCTGGCTGATGGATGGAGTCCACGAGGATGTGATCCATCGTTGTACAGCCGACCCGGCTACGCCAGCGGCCCGCCTCGCGCGGGCCTAGAACATGAGGAACAAGTATCTATCTATCTTTTATAAAAAAAACAATGTGCGACACAGTGAATTCTCTCTCTCTCATTGATCGTTTGGCTTCATCCCCGCCTCCCAGTTCGGCGAACGCGTGGTGCTTCTGGGGGCATACATTCGTCTAAGACGTTTTGAAGTCAAATTTGCATACGCTCTGTACAAGGGCTCGAGTTTGGGTACAGGTGGCCATTTGGGCTAAACTGATAAGACACTGCTGATATCAGGCCTAACTAATGCGTTAAGCGTGTCCGGTATAGATGACTCCACTATTGAGAGACAATCCTGAGAGAAGCTATTGGTGGAGGTTATTCAACCATATCAGTGTTGTTGTTAGGGGGATTATAAGAACAATATCGAAGGCGAATCTGGATAGTGGCGAGTCGTCAAGCGAGAATTCACTCGACTAATGTACCACACACACAATTCTAATTAATGTAAAAATGAAAAGCAGAATTTAATATTGCATATCGCTAAATATAGTTCTTGTCTCCCATTCCAACTATCTGTTGTACTGGAAAAGCATAAACCTCAATTTGTTTTCTTGTTAGCGTGCTCGTACATAAGCAAACGGCGGCCCATCCCTTCATCGACAAGCAGCGGCCTAATGCCTGTATCGTGCTGACAAGCACCCCCAGCATTTGCAATAGATTTGACTGGATTCATTGCACACCCCGCGTCACAAATAACGCTTTCAAGGTTCATAAAAGTAAACTAATCATGCGAGAACACAGAGAAGCAGATTTTTGGAGCAGCAAAAAGCATTGGCATTCACCAGAATAATTGAAAGCAATTTTGAAAAGGATGGTAGATGAGAGATAGTCAAGAACTGCTGGTCTGGAAAAATTGATTCTGCTAAGATAAAGCTGTATAATCGCAGTTTCCAGCTCATGTCGTCCCTGTCACTAGAGCGCATACAAGTGCATACGAGCATTAACATAGATACCAGTTCGAAGTCTGCATGCCGCATTAAAATCTCTCGTTGATCATAGTAGGTGAGTTTCAGGGGAGACACCGTAACGCGCCGCCGCAACTCTTTCCATTGTCTGTGAGGAGCACACAGAGAACCTGAAGTACGGGCACCTTGAATCCTTTTCTGTGAACGCACAGAGTCCGTCATCAAAAAAACCCCTTTACAACAACCATTGCATGGGCTTTACTTTAGTAATGTCTTTCCAAAGTTGGAAAGAAATCCTTACAACTAAATGAGCGGTATATACCCATACGCGTCACGCAGGCCTGCTGAAATTTCGCACTGCACCTGCTAATTTCATTGGGCCTATTTAGCTTCATTAATACAGGACATGAATCAGCATCGTATGGCTAACAGGTACTATTCATAGACAATTTTCACCAATTTTTTAGCAGTGTTCAAAAAGCATAAATGTGCAAAGCGTGATTTGGTAGTGACATCGTGTCAATGAGATAAACGTGGGCCTCGGTCATTACACCTCGTTCTATTCGAAGCGTGTTGCCTCGTAGATGATTTAGTGGTGATCGCTTTGAATCGATAGACATGAGGATTATACGACTTGAGTTCAAATTCTTCCGGGATTTGAACTATCCTTGGATTTCTGCACCATTGTGCTTTATCTCTGGATACTTTACTTTACTCTACAGGATAAAGAAAAGAGAAGACGACACCGATATATGTTCATACTACAATAGTTATAACAATAACAATCGTAATCATAATACTATAATAATATCCAAGCCTGTCACATAGGGGAACAGCTGAGAAAATGGTTTGTTGTTTTTTGGTTGAAAGCGTATTGAATGATTCCGGTTAACTGAGTAGGTTAGCCGTATATGGTCCATCAGCCAATGTACTCTAAGACCCTCTGTTGGTATCGAACATGCATCTGGACAGACAATGTTTTACTGAACTTTGACCATGCCAACTTTGACGAATAGTGGTCCGTGAAATTTGACTTCAAGCGATGGAGGCTCGATTCTATTTTTAGTCTACTTGGTACGACTACCTTCCACGCACACAGCTGACACTCTGATTCATTTGATCCTTATATAGTTCTATGAACCGATAACCATGCCAAATATCATAATGGCTCTTCATCTGTAATATCTCTCCCTTGCGTTGCAGCGATTTGCGCCGGCCACCATCGCGCACTTATCCATCGATCCTGCAACAATGATATACGAGTTACCTTACGATACGAATTTCAGCCGAATCTGTACTATCATATAGAATACGTTTCGGCCACTGCAGACTTGCGTCGTCTTCACTGTTCATCTCGCCCACAGGGCGGAAAGTGCTGAGGTCTGAGTGATTTAGCAAAGACTACACATGATTGCTACAAACAGCATGAAGAATATCTGACAGTCGTTAGACGGGGTAACATTGACTTGGATAGGAAGAGATCGTCGTGACATCGCCGAGAGTCGTCCCCATCGTTCGGGTTAGTGCAGTGCTCAGCCGATGTGTATCTTCATCCTCGCCATCATATGTTACGCATCATTTCCCGCGTCGAGAGTGCAAAGTCAAACTAGTCTCTCTATTTCGAAAGTTCAAACCTGTATATGATGACCCGCCGAAATAGGACCGAACACACTACAATTCCACCTAAATCAGATACAGCTTTGTCAACAGCGAGTTTGCCATTAGCCAATGGAAAAGTTTTAGTTCTGTACCGCTTACCCTGTATCTAAGAAACAAACCGCAAGCAAGAACGTGAACACTCAACGATTTTTAATGACTGCCTTTTGGAAAGTTTAAAAAATGGTCGAGGTAATCACTCCTCATCATAATGCGTGTTTAGCGTCAGCACATCTATGTGTGTGTGTGTGTTCGTTGTGTACTTGGCTGTCGTGCCTTCGTAGCACTATCACATACGATTAATATTTAATTACACAGACAATTCTGAACAAAGTGCATGCCCTGGAAGAAAGGCTGACGTTAGTGACGCGTTCTTCATAAAATCAATAGATCGACGTTACAATTAACTATTACCCAGACATGTCTTTTTTTCGTTCTGTAATATGCCTCGTGTTGCTAGCAATATGTAAAATTTATAACAGGTCTTTGAGCCAAAGTCTATTTAGCACATACGACTTCTACATACAATAATTAGGAATTAGTTGAGGGGGGGGTAGTTGGGGCCCGGGGCCGAGGCCGACATTGTCCCAGAGGAAGGCGATGGCATTGCCTCTCTGCCTCACAGCGAGGAATAGGCGTTGCAGAAGGAAAGATCCTGCGCGCTTGTCCCCGGTGGCGCGGATCAGCCTACAGGTCTTTGGTTGCTGGTGTATTTTTCAGCGAATCAATAACGACAGAGAGTGTTATATACTACAATGCATCATATTCCTCATTTGTTCACAGACGTCTCGGTAAGTGCACTGAATATCATTCGAGCATTATAGATGGAGAAGAAATTCGCTCTTATATCGGATTAATACAATCGTCAGGTGCCGATGACCTCCTTGAAGTCGGTCATGCATGTCAAGTCCAAGTCAACACTCACTGACAGTGCCAAGCGATTGCCGAGCTTATCTTTTATAGAAGAATAATTAATAAAAGTGTGAGAAAACGCTTTCTGCATAATTTGCTAGTCTTTTATCACAACCTTTGTCGTCCTTCGGTCAGTCCTCTAGCTCATAACGCACTGCGGGATTCGGTAGGATTCGATTTCATTCGATGCCATTGTACTGTATCGTACATTGTGACGTTGACCGCCGTCGAAGGGCAGTCATGAACTGAGTGTAGCGATCTCTGCGTTCGAGAGGGATTATTCGGTGGTGCATATACACGACTGTGAAGGACATTTGCGAGGTAAGCAAAACCCAATTACGGCATCGTTTCCACAATGCCTCGCCTCACATCGCACAGCTCGGGCACCGCCCCCCATATGCCTTCCGATCGGTCGACACGCGCGTCCCGTGGGTTTGTGCGTGTTCGAGCTCGGGCGAGTCTCCTACCTCGCGCCCGATCTCAATATAGGTATATATATATATATATATCTTATTTTTTGCGGCAAAGTTCTCCCCTGCCAGCCTTTTTTTCCACACAGCTCCATTCCCCTTTCTTTCCAGCTGGGCCGGCGTTGGATGCCTGCCTGGCTGGATGGCTGGCCGAACGTTCGATCTGTTTTTTCTTCTGTATTGTCGTTTGCTGCTGCTTGTCGAGCAATCTTCACAATCATGACGAGAACACGAAAAGGGAAGATTTAAATTTGAATTTAGATTGCCCGTATGCGCGGGCGATAGAGACAGAGAGAGAGTGCGAGAGTGGAAGAGATCAGCAGTGGCATTAGGGCCCGGATAGGCGCCATGTCTGTGTTCTTCGATTTTGAATGTGTTCCTCGTCTCCCCCTTTAACCATACAGCGCACCGTAGAGAGAGAGATGTTTTGTCTGGTAGGGGACAGGGCCAGCAGGCCCTTGCTGGTCGAGCGCGATGTCGGTCGCCTTCGCGATCTTCACTCGGTACTTTCTTCACTGAAGCTCGCCATCCTCCTTCAGACGCGTTCTTTCCCTCTGCTCCTCATGCTGCTGTCTAGCACGCCACGCTTGCAGCAGCCTCCAGGACGGCGCGTCCGTATGCGTCGACACTGAGCAAGAGAAGACAACGCGAGGAACAAATAGAGAATGAGGACGCGAGCCAGTGAGTGAAGGGGCTATGGCCATCAGCGGAATTGTGTATACTGATTCTGATTAAACGTGAGCGATTTTTTTCTGCGCCTCCAAAGGAATAGCTTATGACAGATGATGGGGAGGCTCTCCATGAAGGACAGGAAGAGCAAAGGAGGGATTCCATCGATAGACAGACATATATATTATAAATATATATATATATATATATAGATACAAGGTAAGATGGCAGGCTGTCGTGGGTGTGCTACACCGAGGTCTATGGGCGAGGACGCTGTCAATCGATATTCTCTAAAGTGCTAAATTATGCTGATTAGCACGAATAAGTTACTCATAGCCGAATAGAAAAACAACACCGTTGTTATAATAAATACGAGCAGTAAAGACCGCACTTTCAAATATAATTGCGTGATGTCGTTGATGATTATACCGAAAGGTAACATAACCATTCCTCAGTATAATGAGCCAATGTTCTAGGGATACCAGTATTGACCAGGTGTCCTGAGTTGGATCATAATTGGGCCAGAATCTCTCAGGTTGACCGTGGATTTTCTGAAGAAGAAATCCATCAAGCCTTGAAGGAGTTCGGGGTCATACAAGTGAAGAGGGAGTCAATAAGGAGACAAACTGAAGGAAATCCGGTCACTATCCCTACCGATAGAGTACTCCTGCAGTTCAACGGGGTTCCTCCACCGGAAGTGTTCCTTGCTTGTAAGATACATAAGGTGATTTTATATGCCGGAGGACCTACTTCATGCTTTAAATGTCAGAAATTTGGCCATAAAGCAGCATCCTGTCGCAATGAAACGGCCTGCAAAAGATGTGGTCAGGCGGGTCACCTGATGCAAAGCTGCAAAAATGCGCCTAAATGCGTTAACTGCAGGGGGCCACATATATCCTCCTCCTCCTCGTGCCCAATACGAGCGTGTGAAATCGAAAGAAGGAAAGTTCTGATGGAAAATCGGTTGGTGCAGCAGTTGAAGGTAAAACATCCGGATGCCAGCAATGTCTGTGTTGTTAGTTCTGAGCGCCTGACAAACTCCTCAGAACCCGTTCCAGCCGCCGTCGATACAGCCGATACATCCAAAAAGTCATTTGCGGCAGTCGTACGATCCATTGTTGTGAAAACTGCTCAAGGTGCTGATGTCGAAGTGAATCTGCCCGGTGCTACAGCGGTGCCACAAGCACTAAACAAGAAAATACCTAGAAAGAAACCACTCACCAAACGTCGCATCAATAGGACCACAAAGAATAAATCTGAAATTGCCACCATGATTAGACCATTGCTTAGACTTTTGAATGCTATCTCCCCGAGAGCCGCCCGATGTCTAAGAGGACTTACGAATACGTTGGGACCTCTAATGTCGGTCTTAGTCTCAATGAGTCCTGGGTTGAAACTAAAAATCCCTAAATAACTATGGATAATTTTAATGACATTCGTCTGACTCAGAGTTGTAGTATTAAGAAGTGCCAGTTGTGGTGTGGGGTGCCAGAGTTTAAAACTCCAGGTTTTAATGGCAAAAAAACGCATGTCTTCAAAAGTAACTTCGCGGCTCTTCACTTCAATGCTGGGACAGGGGGACTAAAAAAGCCGGGGCAACTTGAGACGTTAGCAGACCTCCTTGAGGGAGAGGGCACTGGTTTGGACGCAGTTGTGGTGAGTGAGACATGGTTAAAGATGGCTGACTATGGTGGCTATGGAATCCCCGGTTTTACCTTCATTGGATCGGGTCGAGAGATAAACAAACAGGGTGGTGGTGTAGGAATTTATGTACGCTCAGATTGCAGTATCTTAACCTCGAAGGCCAAAAGTAGCGGTGATGGTAATGTCCAGGTAGTCCAGGTTCACATCAGGAAACAGGGGTTTGAGGGCTTCATCATTGGGTTTTACTCCAGTCACTACTCCCACAGAGATACCTTACTTGACCTACTGGAAGACATCCTTCCTGAAGACCGAATTTTGCCGTGCATTATCATGGGGGATTCTAATGTCAACTTGCTGGCTGACTCCTGCAGTGAGCAATACTCAATGTTCTTTGCATCCAGAAATATTTCTCATATCATTGACAAAGTGACTCGTCCAGCATCTGGAACGTGCATTGACCATATTGCGATTGGTCACTGCGAGGAGTTTATGGTAATCTCTCCAGTTGTCTGGTGCACTCCTATGTTTTCGGATCACTATCCGGTTGCAGTGTTTATAACTGGTAGACTCTCCTCTGGTCCGAGAGAACTCGTTACCCCGGTAATGGTCAGGAAGCATGACAAGGATGCTATTGCGGAATTTATAGATCAAGTAGGCCGCCTGTCCTGGCTTAGGGTCATTGATGCAGAGGATGTAGATACTGGCTTCGATGCGTTCAGTGCTATACTGTGCCGGGCTTATGAGGAGTGCTTTTCAACTGTTGAGCTTGCCTCTCCGCAGGGGCATGACAGGTTCAGGTTCTCGGCCCGTCTCCGTCGTCTACGTCAGAATGTCAACAAACTATACCGTTGGCACTTAAAAGTGGTCTCCCCCGAGTCTAAGGCGGCGTATTGCATCAGTCGTCAGAGATACATGCGCGAGGTAAAGCGGGCTCGAGCGTCTTTCTACAAGTCTCGGTTTAGATCTTTGCAGGCCAAAAGTCGTCAATTGTGGAAGTTCATCAACGTCTCGTGTGGAAGAGCTGCAAGTAGAGCTGAGCTTCCAGCTACCTTGGAGGGCCGCTCTGGTCCGGTTTCTGCTCCTCACGATGTTGCTGATGAACTGAACCTCCATTTTGCGACGGTTGGATCTAAGACGATATCCTCGCTGCATCTTGATGCCGATATTCGGCCTGAACTGGAATCGCTTTGGCATGCTGAAACACAAACGTTCGAACTGGCGGACGTTGCTGTGTCTGAAGTTGAACGGGCCCTGGGTTCAACTAAGGCTTCATGGAGTGTCGGTGTCACGGGGATTCCAACCAAATTGCTTGCGATAGCGTCGACCGTGGTCGCTCCTCCTTTAACGCACATCATCAATCTCTCGATAAGGTCAGGCTCCTTCCCAAGTAGACTAAAAGAAGCTAGAATTATCCCGTTGTTTAAAAATAAGGGTGACCGTAAGTTGCCAACTAATTATCGACCAATATCCTTGGTAGATTTCCTATCGAAAGTAATGGAGAAGATTATTCTGGTTAGATTAGACCGATATCTCAACTCGAAAAACTTTTTCTCGCCCTGTCAGTATGGTTTTCGCAATGGTAGGTCTACCGAATTGGCGCTAGCACACCTATTGCAGGAGATAACCGATTCTATTGAGAACAATCAACTATGTTTGGGAGTCTTTCTTGATGTGTCAGCCGCTTTCAACTGCTTACACCACTCGTTCTTTCTACAAATACTTGACCATCTTGGCTGCAGCAGCTTGGTTGTTTCTTGGTTTCGTTCATACCTGACTGGGAGACAACAGGCGGTGAAGGTCGAAAACGTGGAATCAACCTGGAGGACAGTCGACATCGGCGCGCCGCAAGGCTCTATTCTAGGGCCCTATATGTTTATTATCCTAATGAACTTCATCTTGTTAGAAATATCAGCCGGCAAATTTTGTAAAACCATTGCATACGCAGATGACACGTCGCTCCTTTTCAGAATCTCCCCTTCCTCCATACAAGATGATGTTCATAGAGTGATGCCCAAGGTTGAAGCTGTGATTAAAATTTTCGAGAAATTTGGTCTGGTCATAAACGCTAGCAAAACGGGTATCGTCCTCTTTCGCTCGCCACAAAGGACGACTCATATCCAATCAGTGGAATTATGCAATTCGTCGGTTACGGTGTCTTCCTCTGTCAAATGTTTGGGTCTTGTTCTCCAAGACACACTCAGATGGCACGAACACCTACGGACTATTACTCCAAAATGTTATGCGGTGATTGCCTCACTGCGCCGCCTGAGAGAACTTGGAGTACCTACTGAGGGATTACTGCTGGTGTATAGGATGTTACTCATTCCTCTGCTTTCCTATGGAATCACAATCTGGGGTGGGAGCTTTCAGGGAACGCTGCGCAAAGGAGAAATCATTCAGAACGACGCACTTAGGGCCATCTTCGATCGGCGTCGCAGTGCTTCCGTTACAGATATTTTAGATAATGCTGAGCTTCTTCGCCTCCGTGGAATCAGCAAGGTTCAGACTGCCTTTCTTGCCTTCAAAATAGTAAGAGGAAAAATTCCTGGTGACATCTCTTTCTGCATCTCTGCTATGGAAAAGCGAACGGCCCGTCGGGCAACGGTATTCGTGAGACCATTCACCACCAAAGAGTCAAGTCGCCATGCTCTGGCTCACCGCCTACCGGAGGTATGGGGCTCTCTCCCGAGTGAGATTCGATCCCTCACCTCAGCAAAGAAGTTTGTCCACGAAGTTAAGAAAATTTTTAGGGTTAGTGATCACTGTGTTTGACATGTAAAATTACGTATAACGTTGATTTTTGTGACTATGATGGAAGAGGAATCGTGTCAATGTATTTGCCCCTATGTATGCGTTGATATAATATGTTGTCAATTGTAACTTCGTCTGTTGCAGTGTGATATTTTACACCTTTTACCTATTATTTTTTACGAGAACTCAAGCAATGTATGTTGCAGTTCCGTCAATAAACAGCAGTTTGTATTGTATTGTATTGTAATGTCGTTGTTCGATTCAAATGCGTTTTTTCATTAAACATCGAATGCATTTATCACTTCTAATAATATATCACTACTCATAAACGAATATTGTGGTGAAAGGCATATCAGTTTAGGAAAAAAAGTCAGGTTTGGACAAAACGAAGTTTCAAGACGAGATTACTTCGTTATGGTGTAATCTCGAGTCGGCCAGTTTTTAAGTGGTTTCGTTTCGTTGATTGACTTCTCCCCTGGGACCATTTAATTAAAGCATAGAGAGGGGAGAGAGACAGAGAGAGAGAGACATAGACACCTCATAAAAATAAATTTCTTCGTTAGTCTAAAATCCTGATCCCCCCGGAAGCAGTATGCAGTTCTTGCTCTATGTGGTATCGCAGCCTGGCTGTTCTTACGCGAAAATGAAATTGTACGCTTTATTAGCTAAGCATTTAGTCACACATATATCACTTGACTAAAGGTGCGCTTTGCAATTGTAGGAGACACGTAGATGCATGGTACCGTAGACGTTAAATGTTGGCTGAGAGTCTGCCTGGAAATTTTGCACACAGGTGCTTAGTATAATTTGTTTATGATTAGATTTTGGCTACATCTCGAGCTGACATTGAGGAGATCCAGGATTCGGTCCTCCTCTAAGACTGAGTGATGCTTTTGAAAGATTCTAGTTCACTATATGTCAGTTTACCTCGCAGTTACACATTTACCATTAAGAATATTCCTTGTTGTTGTTCCAGAGTTGTAAGAATATTCCATGTTAAGATCCCACACGCTGAAAACAAATCCATTTGGTGAATTTCGACATGTGTTGTAGCCCGTGTTTATGAGGACAGTTCATACTATCGCGTTCATGAAATTAGGTGATTCGTTCATGACTATGTGAGAAACGAATTTTGAAAAATCACGTTTCTTCAAATCTCAGTTCCGCCCTTGAATCACCTGCTTTCATTAGGGACATATTTATGTAAACATAGCATCATTTGTCGGCGCCGCAGAAGTCCAAATATAGTGTGCATTTGTAAATACAATCAGCATTACAACATTGTAGTACGGCTTTGATCGAGGAAGATGTCTCGTCATTACGATAAAAGATACCCCGGTGAAGTAAATGACTTGTCGCAATTGCATGTTATCCGTCATGACATACGTATATAAGCATATCTAGAGATTGAAGCGACAGGCATCGTCCGACATGCCGGCCGTGGTTTCAGGCGTTTTGGGTGACTCGTCCGTCATTACACAGGAAGAAAGGAATTGATTTGGAGTCCCCTCGCGTAACGCTGTGCTTAACTTGGGAACCTAGCACAAATTGAAGGACAAAACTTTTACAGGCCCAAATGTCTGCGGCCTTCCTTCCCCTGTTACTAACAAACAATTCTCGAAGACTGTTCTGATCCTTCGAGTTCGCTTGCCAACCACCCCAGGACGCTAGCGGGCTTATATCAAAGTGAACTGAGCACAGCTCCAGCTCTGCCGACAGAATTCCCTGAATGCCGCGGTGATTTTTTCCATTTTACTGCTTCGCTAAGTCTCGTGTGTTCAAAAAAACACTTGACACGAAATTAACTATTTTCCCTATGTGGAATTAGGGTTCTGAATTAACCAACAGTTAAAGTACAGCATTGGTGATTGGATGGATATTCGTTTGTAGATGTCTCCTACAGCAATTTCTTCCCTCGTTACTCAGAGTGAGTACGAAATCACAGTATAGTATAGTCTTTGACGTTTCCGGGCTATCTCACAGCCAACATCAAACGTCCGCGGCACCGCTTTCGCTTTGCTTCGTAAGACGGACGCCTTTGAATGCTAATGTGCACCGGTGGGCACCGAGCCCGTGCACCTACGTGCCTCCTCCGATTGCAACGAGTACACAAATGCACCACCTGGCCACCGGGCCGTGACACTCTTCTGATACTACTACATAGCCTGACAGTATATAGCCTACAATCGTATTGTTATGCTTATTATGCATAAAGACGAAAGCTCTATCTAATTAAAGGATATATAGGATAGCAGTCTCACCGAAGTATGCATCCGTGATTAATGCAAAAACAGAAAAATATGCTTTACTTTGATTGACTTGTCAAACCGATGTTAAAATTAAACCATGATTCAAACTCCAAGTGCACAAGGTTTTAAGGTCTTACGTGACATTTTCGCTTAGTGTACTCGTCCGGACCACGAACAACACCACGGTTTGTGTTCGCAGGTTGTACCCCTAGAATTCGTGGTTTTTCACTAAACAGTGCCATGCCATCACACAGGTCTGTTGAGCCTATGTCCAGTACGACCGACAATGATAGGTTCTTGCGGCAATGCTGCTGCACAACAATGGTACCGAGGCCTTTCTGCCATGGAAAGCCAGCTGAGGGTGAGCCGTGAGAAAAATCCCCCGCACACACATACGCACCGGTACCGTTAACGAGACGATACTAAGTTGCGTAGCTGGTAACTGGTCCATTCGTCTGACAAGCAGGAATTAGTTCAGTCGATCTTTCCGCTATAAGTGTCCAAGTGGGCTGCACAGTCTGTAAAAGGCCAATCGATAGTAACAAGTGGACAAGCCAATTACCATATCGCATCGTGTCACACAAAACACAAACGTTCAGGCACAGAGGAACTCAGCGCGTCGATCGTTATAGCGAATCGCAAAAAACATGACAAGACTTTGAGAGATACTTTTGAAAACTCGCGCGCTCACTATAGGCTGGCTACCCACCGCGAGAGGCATTTCGTGGGAGATTTATGAGTCTAGATAGCAGCAACGCTACGGCAAAGGAATGGTCCTTGGGGACCCCAAGAAAATGAGCGGTGCCTAGACGCCACGTCTAGAAAAGTTTGAGGGAGAAAACTGAAAGAAGATTTAACTACTAATTGGGAGCAGCCTGTCCGAGACTTAAGACGAGGGTGCGCCGCCGCGACCAGCAAACATGGTACAACCGGCATTAGAGACCCCTCACCTCACCTCTCTCGGCTCATTTTTGTCTCACATCGAACCTCTGTCCCATGTTCCTTCGTTAGAGGAAATTGATTATTTTTCTCTTTTGTTGGGAAATACAACAGGAACTGTTTGTTTATTGGGACTGGACACTGCTTTGTCTGATACGTATGCTCTAAATGAAATGTGAAACACTCGAAAAAATGTTTAGTGAAATGCAACATTAGAAAATGTTTCGCGAGTAGAAGACACGCATGTGTCCGAGCTCTAATGAGGGTTACGATTCTAGCTTGTCTAGCTATTTCAAGCAACTCAATGACTCTGAGTGTCTGTGTTTAGACAGGAAGAAGATATTTCATAGAGTAGGGACTTAAGGTTTCTCAAGGTCCGGTAGCGTGTTTTCTTCTCGGTCCGTACACATCTTCGAGTCAGAATTCGTTCCCGCTGAAACAATGATTTCGTTCGAGTAAAATCCTGTCCCTCGCTTTGGGATCATGGAGTGACGGGGTGAATCTCTGAACGCTTATTAGTTTCTTAAAAACGTAATTTTAGAGAGAATAGATTAAGGAAATTACTTTAGTGGAATTAATCGAAAGGAATTGATGGTTGTGAACATAGATTGCAGATTCGTCACAAATTTAGAAAACAAACAAGGAGGAAATTCAAACATATAAAATACGAGACGATTATACTGAAGACGTTTCACTCCGATCAGATGCCCAACGAGATTTTAGGAGACAGCAAACCGTAAAACAGTTGGTCCTATTGACGGTACGTTTTGTGTAGTAATGACTGAAACCGCTTTCAGACGAACGCAATCAACTTTTGGGAAAAAGCTCAACGAGTTGGTTACTAATTGTTGTATATATTAAAACCGAATATAATACTATGAAAGAAATCACCAACAATTGGGTCGGAGGTAACAAGGAGCTTCCGTAATTAACAAGTGATCAATTTCATGGCAGTGATGAGCAGCTAGCTAAGTGTGCGTTGATTCAGTAGCCGTTATCCCAGATGTTATCGTTGCGAGATCAGATATTGCATTTAGCGTCGATTTGTGGCGGATAGCTCGCGCCAGAAGCTACAATGAACGATAGACAATGTATACTCTCGTGTCTTCATCTGATTGTCACCAATTGCACCCAATGAATAGTTCTCGTCATCTGTTGAACTACTAACGCCACGAGGGTGTCCATGGACACAGATGTGCCAAATATGATCACACACGTATTTCTCATCATACAAACGCTGCCCCTCGTAGAAAACAGCGGGTATTTTTTCAGCGTGCTTATTGTAGGCTGATTTTTGTGCGACCGAATGTGCGACAAAGTACTATGCAGTGCCACACGTCGCTGCAACAGGAAAGCGACGCCGTGTTACCTACTTCAATAGGGGAGTCACGTCGGCAGGGACGCCCGACGGCCCTCAATCTACAAAGGCGGCGAACAGCTCACCAAGCTGTCGAAATACTGAACGATGCGCTACTGTAGACAGTTCTCGCGGATGATGTCGTCTTTGCCTTAGCCTCGAGCCACCGACCCTATAAACGATGAGGGATTCTAGCTATATGTTACCTCGTATTTATATTTTGAACCGATAAACTGAAACAGTGAATGAGGGCAGCGCAAAGTCCCTTGCAGCACTTATAGACGCGATTCGCGACATTAAAATGAGGCAACGTGACCCTATGAGATGGACAGGTAAAAGTATCTGGTGTAAAAAAAAATCGTTTTTCAAAGTGAATCATAATGCCTCTCCATTTTTTCGTTGCGTGGCCTCAATTGGTTGGAGTCACCTTGAAACAATGTGCGTATACGCTACTAGATATATAGACATATATATGTATATATATGGTTCGGAAATACAAGTGCCTATGTAGATACAAGTGCCTATGATGTGCCTAAGTCGTTCAGACACCCATCTACCCCGTTCTGTCACACAGAGTATGCAAAAATGGAGATCGTAACATCTGATAACTAGAAGAAAACACGAGAGGTTCATTAAAAAGCACTTACCATACAAAAAATATATATATATATACATGTATATACAATAGTGTTTGAATTTTTTCAGATTTGAGATAGACCGCCCAAAGCTGTCAGCCGATTTCTTCTCTGCGGAGTAATGTCCATTGAGATAGGCTCCGCTTAGATTCGATGTTCCGAATCTGTTCGAACCATGGATACCATATCTGTAAAATGAAGCATTGATTAACGAAAAATATGAGCGAAGCAAAAATACGTGTTAGCTTACGTGCCGTTTCCTAATGAATCGCGTCAATCTGAGACCAATTGGAATTTTAGGCCCAATCTAGTCTGCCCCCGCTACCGAAGTACACCCACTTGTAATTTCAGGTGAATAAACACACTCCCACCGATTAAACCGCTACATGTCCACGAGCCGATAACAAGGTAATAATATCGAAGACAAGCAATAATAGCCTGATATGACTGA
The DNA here is from genome assembly GCA_019614645.1 of Stratiolaelaps scimitus. Classification (NCBI taxonomy): domain Eukaryota; kingdom Metazoa; phylum Arthropoda; class Arachnida; order Mesostigmata; family Laelapidae; genus Stratiolaelaps; species Stratiolaelaps scimitus. Next base: position 572,240 of record JABWDB010000018.1, on the reverse strand, counting down.
CCCGCTGTCTTCTCCACCGAGATCGATGGGCAAACATTCCCGGTCGGATTGAGCAGAGCGGGAGAAATTCGTCATTTCTCAGGGATTCATTGAATGGGAGAGTGCCTCGGAGGTAGCTGATGAACAGACGATGCTTAGAAATGTTGAGTCGTGTTGAGATTGGATCTACTATCCCGCCATCTGGATGTGTCTGCCTCAACATCAATTACTGCGGACGTTGAACTATTAATACGAGGTCATCGATCCGTAATACAATACAGTACTATATCGATTCTGCTTGGAGTGCGCTTTGCAGCCGTGATAGTACCGTCGTTAATACCCGTTTCGGCTAGGTTCGAATTTCATATTTTGCTTATCTCAGCAAATGGCAGCAGCAACAACAACACGGATGATTAAGCACCAGACGTAACTAGCGTAGCGTATTTCGTCGGGGGAATTAGATATTACGCAGATGGAATATCCAACTAAAATATTCGTTGGCATAGTGCTGTCCGTTGCGCAAGATGAATCAATTCCTAATCAGCTTTTTTAACACGAGCTTAAGCTGATGGCTAACAGGCAACAACAACGACAACAACAACAACCTAATGTGTCCTATTTCCAGGTATTCACAATCAACAAGAGATTAGAGAGACGTAGAGAGGGCGTACGGGTATTCATACCAATTTCACTATAAAACGGATACTGTTAAAACATAACGATTATAATATATAGCCATAACGACGATAGATATTTATTACGAATAAAAATTGATAAAAGTTGGAGTTCCCTCGACCATTCCAATGCATAAAACCAATGCAATTCCAATGCATTCCTCGAACCAATGCATAAAACCCCAAACGGGTTTTATGCATTCACTCAAACTCGTTGAGCAAATTTTCGACAATCAAGATCAAAGGAAAAGCTCAAAGGTTATCAAAATATCCAAAATATTCTAAAATCGCAGCCCATATATACCTGGAAAACAACAACGATAACAACAACGTGGAGCAAACTAATTACATAAAGCCTAAATGAACATTAATCATTGGTGCCATTTGTTAAAACCGAACGATCGCCGAGACGCTACGGTCCTAGCACGATAACGCGGGCCGGGGTGACCTTACAGCAGGACAGCTCGAGGCCATTTAAGGTTCCGCTCGGTGTTGATTTCCGAATGTCAAATCCACTGCGAGTTGATCCAACTCTAGTTGCTTTTCCAGCCAATGTTGAACTGTTGGTCTAAAGGCAAATATGTTGTCACGAAGGGTGTACGGGAATTGTCAACAGGAGAATCTATGTATACCTCGAAAAAACCACGGCAGGATTTTGACTTTTGACCCGGAACATATCCCACTACCGGTCTATGCCTTCCAGCTATGTCCCTGGGCACTGCGAGATTGACCTCTCGGCTACAAATCAAAGGAACATTGGCTTTTTTTTTTATTCATGAGACTAAGGGCGGCACTCGTGACGATTGCAAACATTCGGATAAGTACCTACATAAAATAAAAATCTGTTGGCGTGACTCAGCTCCCATGTCAATCAGGCTAAATCTATCTCATACATTCGGCTTTCGGGCAGAAGATTTTTCCCCACAACATGACGAATGGAGAGATCAAATATCATGGTGTTAGCTATCAAAGCTAAAAATAGTCCTTTCTATCCGATGCCACGTTCCACACGCCGACCTTCCCAATGGAGAAATTTCGTTTCTAATCAAACTATCCTTTGTGAAACGAGATTGCCCCGACGAATTATATTCGCTTCCCAGCGAAGTAGAGCTACTGACCTTTGGTACTTCCAGTGAACCTTCGTTCCCTTAGTATGCGTTAAGATGACACAGTAACGGCATTATTTACCACCAAACGCATTGAGTACCCACGCGACCTTAGGTGAGAAGCGTTTCGCTTGACTTCTTGCACTGCAATAACATTCGAAGAAAGACGCTTTTATGCGCAATCGCCTCCCGCCGAAAATCCGTAGTTTTACCCAGGTTCGCAAATCGATGGATTCAGCACACCCGTTAGTACCCGTTATTGCGCGTATTTCGTAACGATCCCCCCTATTGAGTATTGCGCCACTGTGTTACCAGCAGCGCAAGGGCGGTCCGAACTATTGAACGAGCTCGATTCCAACATCTGTCAAGTCTCCGTTGCGTCTGATTAACCTTAGCCCTTCCACAAATTATAGAACTGAAACGAAAAAGAAAACGCATCTCAAGCTCCCATTTGAATCGCTGAGTGGTAACTGAGAATTGGCAAAAACCGTCGAAATCGTTTATCCGATGACAGTTCAGCACTTCCTCCGGGCAGATATGCGCCAAGCTATTGAATCAAATGCTGCTTTTTTTTTTCTCGACGATCCATTTGTTCCAGATCGGTCGGAGCGGCACATCAGAAATGGCGACGATCGGAAATCAAAATCGGGGGACAATCGGACGGCCTCGTTTCGCTTCGATCTCAAATGATCTTTCTCCATCTCGCTGGCGAATATGACCGGTTGGACGGAGTCGCTGTCAATCACAGGTTCTTCTCGATGCTCAGCTTGGATGCTGCAGCCGCTGAACTCCAGCTTACCCCCGGCTCGAGAAATCTACAAAGGAACACGGTTATCGATCCGAAATGCGTGCGATTGGCAGCTGCGGAGAAACCACGAGGATGAAATGGTTCAAGTCAAATGATTTAAGCGCAAGTGATTAATATTGTAATTTCACCCGATTTTCTACACACTAGTCATTTACCGAGCAACGCTCCGACTTTCTGAGAAATCGTACATTTTCGAGAGCACAACATCAACAAACCGTCTCTAAGCTGCATCGATGCGGGCCACCACCTAGCGCGTTTATTTCACCGAATTTTTGTCGGGTTTGCATAAAAATAAAAAATAAAACTTATGTATTGATTCTTCTAGATTTTTTAATGTTCATCTGTGCAGGTGGACATGATTACAGGAGCGTTTTTTCTTTACAAATGCTTGGTACCTTACAATCGCAACGTAAAATGCTCAAGGCTGTCCTTCCAGATGCTGTTCTTGAATGCAGAATGTTTCGCTAAGCTTTGCTGATATGTTTGGACGGACATTATTACCTCAATGCACAACAGGGCAACCGTGCCAGCCGCGATGTGAATACTGATGAGGGCGTGTGCTATGGTACAACCCTGCTTGAGTTGACAACACCACTTGCTGAAAACTCCTTAGGTCCAGATGAAAGCAACAACAATAACAATAGTAAAAACAACAACACCCACTAGAACTTTTAGTCAGGAAAGGTAAAGAAACAATATATGAAGTCATATCATATCGTATTCCATCGTACGTCTTCAAAAAGCTGGGCATTGCAGTGTGTGTCCCACTCTCGTTCATCTTTAGACAGTCGTTAGATCGCTCCGAAGTGCCTGATAAATTCCGCACCGCTGTAGTGTGCCCCGTCCACAAAAAGGGACATACAGCAGAACCAACGAATAAGAGGCCCGTGTCGCTGACGGTTGTTGCATGCAAGATTCTTGAGAGCATAATTTGCAAGTCTGTATATGAAAATGCCAACAAGCAAGGCCTAATATCCAACGCCCAATTCGCCTACCGCCCAGGAAGGAGTACGACTCTGCAACTTCTAGAAACGCAGTTCGATTGGGCAAGGGATGTCAATAGATCAAATCGTTTCGACGTTGTTTATTTCGACTTCAAGTCAGCCTTCGAACGGGTGACTCACTCGAAACTCCTCAAGATCCTGCCCTTCTTCGGAGTTGGTGATCTTCTCGTGAAATGGATAAAAGACTTCCTTCGTGATAGGACCTTCAGGGTGCGGGTGAACAGCAAATACTCCAATACTGCGCGAGTGACGTCCGGCTGTCCTCAGGGAACGATACTAGGTCCTCTGATGTATATAATGTACATAAATTCCATAATGTATATATTACCGCAATCCATATCCGTTAAGATATATGCAGATGACGTAAAAATTTATTCTAAAGTTGACACGGACCATGAGAGGGCACAACTTCAAAATGCCCTAGATCAGTTCCTGGAATGGACCTTGGGCCTTGATCTAAAACTATCAATTGAAAAATGTGCAGTACTACACTTTGGTCACGGAAATCCCAAACATGTGTATAGAATTGGTGGACATCCTCTGCGCTCTGCAGAAACAATGCGCGACTTAGGAGTAATTACCTCAACCACATTGAAATATACTGATCATGTTACGGATGTTGTGCTTCGTGCAACGCGCCGTGCGAACTGGATATTACGTTCTTTCGTAGTGAACGACCCGGCCCTATTTGTTAAACTTTTTAAGATTTATGTTGAACCCATTATGACGTATGCAGCGCCAGTATGGTACCCAGGATTAAAACTGGACAAAGAGAGGCTGCAAAAAGTGGGGGATAAATTCGTGAAACGCGTCGCTTTTAAATGTCAATGTACGAGGGAGGAAGTGAATATAATGCCAATATTGGCTAAATTTGACAATATAGATAAGCGCACATATATTTGTATTGGTAAACATCTTCCCATGCTAATGAGTGCAATGTTTGATGTGACTGTGACGGCTACCAGAGCTGGTATAAATGTCTTACCTAAATTCATAGCTAAGAAACAATGTGTAAATGACTTATTTCCTTGGAGAGTGTCTCGAGCCCTACGTGATGGGTAGCTTTTTCAAACATATGACCTCTTCTTGGCAAACACATAGCGGCTAACTCAGATATTGTTAAACCTAACCTTTGAAATAAAGCGTTATTATTATATTTCTGTTTCTCAATGAGTGAACAGACGGCCGACATCAAGTGTCACCGCTAAGTTCTCTTGAAGTCTTCGTCGGAAACTTCCTTTCATAGTGCCCTATGGAACAATCATTGTGGAAGTCTGATTTAATATATATATATATATATTTAATTTATTCAATTGTAAAAGTGGGCGACAATTATACCCGCTGAACGTGAAGTACATCTAAAAACACCTTCCTCTATGTATTCTTAATAGAATATGTAGAACAAGGAGGCCCCAATTCCCCAATCCTTGAGCGGGTGCCCAAAATAGAAATTGTGCTGTCCCTTTGGATATCTAAGGAAAATTTTTGCACTAAAAATTCGATTGCACGTCGCTCTCTTGTAGCGGATGCTCACCTGTCTACTAATATCTGAAGAACGTTTAATGACGACCGACATACGAAGGTGCTAAAGTGTCAGCCTCTGTGTAATCCCAAACCAGAATTTTGCCTCTGGAAAAAGGGATTAAAGACATACTATTAGGGCGCCTTCCATCAGAGCGACAGACACCTGCTCGTTCACGAATGCAAGGAATAGACATGCAGCGAAGATCGTTGGCCCAAGGCTCATTTAATAGAGGGTGCCACGTCCCGCACTTTTTGGAGGTCAATATGTGGAAGTCGATTTCTTTGCAGAGGAGTAATTGTAACGCCTAACGCACACCGGACTTCACATTAAGTGAATTCGTACGGTGTTTGCGACCGCGAAACCCATCATCCGTTTCTTTTCGCGTTATGGCTACCACCGACTTTGTATCACCGCAGGGATCGTTATCGAAAACCCGAATTACGAAAGTGTTTGACCCGAGACCAAAGCAACGTTTCCAGGTTGAATCAAAGGCAACATTGAGCGTCTACGGTAAAACTGCTTTCGTCATAAGGCTTCATAAGATGGACCCCTTCTAAATGCAAATGTGCAACGGTGGAGATTGAACCCGTGCATCCACCAATTGCCAGGCATACACGAACACACCACGACCCCGCTACCTGGGACTGCCCAATGCTGGACAATATTGACATCTGCGCTGAGCTAACTTCTTTTAAGTTAGCCACATGAGTCTTCGTATTGTACCGTTTTTAATGGGATATCTCGTCGTACACCACATGTACACGAACTAGGAGCATCGCTACTGACGGGACTAAACCCACACTCTCGTCGAGCAGCTAAATTCTATACTTCTACTCTACCAGCTGCCTCTACTATATTCAAAGCGTTCTCGGCAATTCTGGTGCTTTGCAATGATCGGTTGGAATGTGTTCATCAGAGTTTCATCAAGTCAGCATTTGCCTTCACGGTGCAATATATGTACGAAACTTTCAGCCAAGCCTAAAAGGCTTGAGCACGGCCAAAATTAGCCAAGAAACATTGTACAATATAAGTTTTGCAGGTGGATCAATCGGAGCGGTACACACCTTCCCCAGAGATCGAAGTAATGCCAAGCGTGCCGACTCTGGGGAAGAGATACACTCTCAGCAGAGGATGGTTTTAGCAGGCAGAGGCGTTTTGCACGTCAACCCTGCACTGGATCGGCCCACTTTCATGGAGATTGGAATGTCTCCGGTGGTGACCGTGCGTTTGAAGAAAATTTCCTCCTCTAACAAAAAAAAAACAAAAACAGAAGGTGGGTCAATCTACCTTGACCAACTGGATTGGACAACGGCACGCTACTATGTATAGGGGGGTATATCCATAATGCGAAGTAAATGTTGTTAAAAATTACAACAAGCGAGACTTAACAGTCTCTTATCGACATATTCAACTCTCAATATAGCTTTGGCCTTCACAACGGCTCAATTCAGTCGGCGGTGGAAAGTCTCAGTGGCGGCACAAACTAAATGGTTCGGGATTTTCATCCACTCACTTATAATAGTGTCCTTCACCGATTCCAAGGTCTTGGACCTTGGGCTTCAAAATGATCCCGATAGAGAAATTCGGCTGGTGAGGTCGGGTGAGTATGAGGGCCAATGTCCTGAGGACATGAACCCGGGCACATTTCGGGCCAGCTGCCTCTCGCTGTCCTTCACTTTGTGGTCACGAGTGTAGTCCTGTTCACGACCATCTCTCTAAATAGGCGGGTGCCCGAGGCTTCAGACGATCCTCCAAAACCAATTGACGGAATAGAGCACGATTCACTTTTGTGAAAGGGGGGGGGGTACGTCCTCTAGTTATAATTGCATATTCCTCGACGTGACATATCAGAGAACTGAAGCATTTTAAAATTGAAGTTCCTTTAATACACCAATAAACCTTTACCTCTACCAGCCTAAACGATCACTGAGGCAGGACCCCGGGAGCTAAAAGGACTTTGAGTGCGAAATTATCGCCCAGACAGCTCTCTAGCCACGAGGGCTCGTTTTGCCTCTTTGTTCGATCGTAAATGTTGTCTCGTTACAGGACACAAGGTTAATCAGTTCACTACCATTCCGTCGGTAAAGAGAAGTTTCGTTCTAATGTAACGTGTTTTCTCTCATTTTTTTTGTTGTAACATCATGAAACTGGCGCTGGTTGCAGCCATATCTGTGCAGATCACAATGCAGGTGTACAGCTGTCATGTCTTCATCTATGAATTTCTCTTCGCTTCCATCGTGAACGAACGACATTCAACGCCCAACGCCTCTCATCACATGACACATGACCGTTGAAGACTGCTCTACATTTAGCGACACTCGGAAATTGTCAGCTAAATGAAATTGAACATTTTGCTACGCGCCTATTTGAGCCGTGCATCAATTTAATCTACGTACCTTGTACGTGTATATTTTCTATTTTCTTACCATGTATACATATTGCACGTCATCGCCTCTCAAAGCCCTGTTTGAAATACTAATGAAACATGTCACTCGCGTGAACTTCTTGTCGGCACTGTCTACTTGCGCTGTCTGTCGTCTGAAGAAAGTCCCAAAGAATAGCGAAGTGTCCGAGACACCCGTCTTCGCCAGCGGGGTAGCTCAACCGCAGTTTCTCATTCCACCCGAACGATTGCAAAGACAGCACCACCAAGCGTCGAGCAGAAACGCATGAGCGAAATGGGAAATTCCTCACGGCCAAAGAGTGCTATTTCAGCGGCGTGTCACTGTGAGGCTTCGTCGTAGCTCGTGTACACAAAGTGTCTGGTGAACCTGCGAGACTCAATTGCCGCGAGGCTATTGCAGTCAAAAGTACAGGCGAGGCATTGCCAAAATAGAGATGCCGCGGGATACTGCACGCTGCAGGTGATCCCCACGCAGTGGCAAACAATGTCCATGTAAGTAAGATCGCGCAATTTAAAGGACCCTTAGCCAGTTTGTTTTTTAACTCGCCTTGTACTCCGTAAAACTACTACCGGCAACAATCGCACTTGCATCGAGGTGAACATAACTCCCGTTAAAGATTATATGAATAGACACTATCCCCCGTTAAATACTGGCCGACTCAGTTTAGCTATACATTGCAGAACGGGCAATACATAAAAATTAGGCATGAATGAATGTATGGACAATAGGCCCAATGGTACTTACCGATTGTTCAAGGAGGTGTCTTGACCAATCGTGGCCAAACGCAATCGCAATTGCGCCACGCGATATACAAATGTACGGTCGTCGCTGTTACGGTTATAAATTATGTTGTGTGTGTGTGTATATATTTACTTTCAACAGTATTTATTTACTTTGGCCAACGAGGATTCGGAGAGGTTGATTCAATTGGGATACGTCTTCGACATGAAGCGTTAGAGAGCAACGTTTCGAGGCCACGCTTTTCGAAGGCTGCTGTTGTCTGCTGGTTCGGCTCGAGGGATGAATCTGATCTGACAGGATTCAGCGCCGACTCGTCCCCACTAATCTGGTTAGTGACCGCCTCCTCCTCCTCCTGGGAGGCCGTACCAATGCTGGATGTAGGTGCTCTTAGTGTCACGCAACTCGAGTCGTCGCACAAAACCATCACTCAGGAAATTAATGGTAGCAAATGGCGGACCGCGTGCGACCGTGGCAAGAGAAAAAATACACAAACGTTGTCTCCCCTGGTGATTCTTTGCTTGCCCATCCTGTGCAAGAGCGGTCAGGCAGAGAATCACCAAGCATCTCTGTGTGAGTGTTATATTTCATATTACCTCGTTTACATGTATAATCGCAGTAGAATGAAGTATAATGACGAAACAGCTAACGAAAATCTATTGTAATCTAAACACTTGAATGCGTACCGACCAGGCATGTCGGTACGTACCCTTCTCAATACCGTTGATTTGATTACCTCAATAGTGCGTGCCTTTCTAGGCTAGCCTCCTGTCTACTAAGGCAAGCACGCTAGAGAAGTATCAAGTACTGTCAGCGCGGTGGGTGGCTTGAACAGTGGCCAAGTGTCTGGCCGTGAAAAGCCGAGGTTCGAGTCCCACGACCTGGTGATATAATATAGGAAATTTAAGCATTGTAAAAATTGCAGTTCCTTTAATAATAATGAATCAGTTTATTAAACACCTATCTTTACCTTACCTTGAGCTTGCTTCACTGCGCCATTAACTCCGACAGCATCTTAAAAGTTAACTTCTATTTGAACATTCGGCGTTTACGGGGTAGAGGCGATTTCTCCTCGTCTCAGCTACACACACACACACACACGGATCACGCAGGCGATGTTGTCTAGTTCTATTGTTTTGCAGCCTTACAAAAGCATGTTACTAATTTCTACCGTGTGCAATGATTTATTAAGACCGATTGCGTATACTTCTAGCTCTAGCTTCCTTGATCATTTGACGAACTTGATTGACACAGCTGGATCAGCGAATTGTTTTACAGCCGCTGTGTTGTATATCGATTATTATTTTGCCTTATGACAATGCTGTGTCCGTCGATCTATCGTACTATTCAATACCACCCATACCACCGCTCTAGGCTTGTATCATATTATACGACATCAGGTAGTTTCTGCAACGATCGGACATAAATCTCACAAGGGGGTCCTGTTAAGTATATGGATATATTTAGCAAAACTGACTATATAAACTTTTTCAAAGAACAACGTCACGCTGCATAAACAACCCCTTGTGCAGGTGTTGTCTATGGAAGAGGAGGACAAAGTGAAGAAACTCAAGAGTTTTACGAGGTGAGCAAGAGTGTAGAATGCGGCGAGCGGAACTGGGACCGGGCGGGAGGGTCTAAAAATGTCTACTTCGTTGGGCAGTAAAACTCGCTCGTATATACACTGCTGCTAGTTTCGTCAAAGAGTGATCGTCTGGTTCGAAAAACTCAGTGCGCATATCTGTTCACGAAGCCTGTAGTGACCACGGCGCACGCAGTCTGCACAGGAATACGATTCTCGCGTTCCCATTAGCGGGAAGTTGGCGAAACAACGGAGACATTGGGCTTTGAGTTTATGCACTTTGTGATTCCGAGTCATTCAGTATCGAACAGAAGGCTGCAGACAGAGGGAGAGCAGAGAAAGACGAGATACACTAACAGCGGATACTGTAGATCCTTGTCGTTCGCTACTCACAGGTTATGGGGCAAACGGCACCAATTGTAGTATTTCATTTTTTGTTCCTAATATCCTCGAGCACTATTTTCCATTGTCATGCTTATCACTGCCCTGCTTCGATGTACCGGATACAATGTCATCCGGCACTTTGTTGATGTTCTTCAAATAGTTCCGCATGTGTCGTTCAATAGCGGATGCGTAAAGTGAACGTGTTGACAACTCCTCCATCATCATGGGGGGGGAGGCTGCCAAGGGCCCGAGCAAACTTTCAGAGAGCTCTTCATCCTCGTCTGTCAGGAATACTGCAGACTATGCAGATTGGGCGGCCCGTATTGGCAAAACCTGCATCGAACACATTAGAGCATCACTTGCAAACTTGACCTACTTAAACGCGCCCTCCAACTCTAACTACTATAGCTTCTCGGCCTCTGCGATGATAAATTGCACGAGAACAAATAATTAGCGTTCATTCATTCAAGCGAATTGAGGCTTATTCCATCGAACTGCAGTTTTTTCCGCTGCTTAAGCTCTCAGATTGGCTTTTCTTTGGCTCTCCTCTGAGTGCGACTCCAGAGAACACAGCCTTCGTTCTCCATCCAGCGGTCATCAGCCGTTCAATGGCCTTCACATGCTTCGCGAGTTTGCCACCTCTTGTCGTCATTGGGCTGTCACATCTTGCTCCGTTTAAACAAAGCCGGTTTGTTTCCAGTCGACGAGTAATCGATTGGTGTGGGATCGAGCCTTCCGCTGAGCTTTTATCCAATTTCCCTGCCCGCTGCGGTCCGGCTCGTCCGTGGCTATTTCTTGCATCGACCAAGCGACGGGCATAATCAAAGACGCCTATATTCAACAGTCGCGAATCGAACTTTCGAATCGAACGGGATCGTTACGAATCTTAGAATTCTCATCGTCTCGCAGCGACGACGCTGCCACGTAGCCATCGTGATGGTGAAAAAAAAAAGAAACTATTTCGACGTCCAATTCACGCGTGTCCCCATCCGCTATCAACGGAGGCATTTGTCTTGAACGATAATGAAACACTCCCCCCGTATATCGGACTAGCCAGCTTGTTACTCAGACTTCCGCCACCACTCCGTTATAAATGTGATTGTCTCAGCGAGCCACAAAGGCGACCAACCGCCCGTCCGCCCGCCCGACCACGGACCAACTGTTCTGCCAAGCTAACGTTAGCCGTTCGTCTGTTAGTTGGCCGCGGTGCTTGGCCACGTTACTATTATACATAGCATATTTTTTGGCATCAAGCCATTTCACATTCGTGCAGCAGTTGGTGCCGCCGCCACTGCATACGATAGCTGCCGCTGGATGGCTCGGGAGGAGTTGGGGCCGATAACGAAAGCGACTTAATCATAGCTTCCTTTACAGTTAGATTCATCATCACACTCGTATTAACATGATCATTTGTAGGATGATGAAAAGGAAATATAACGACTGTTTCCTTTAACTGCATGTGACGCTGACTCAAAGTTGTAAAGACGAGGACGATCTTTGCTTGCACATGTGAATGCTTTTTCTACGGCTCAATATATCGGGAACAACGCGACGAATTATCGTCCATGGTGGTTCAATTATACGTTCTGTTTTTACTATTCCCAGTCAATAAACAAGCTTGTTCTGACACGCCCCTAGATGCGAATATTGAAGGTGAAATTGTCAGATGGTTGCGCTTGCGACCAAGAAGGACAGTTAATGTAAATGATAAATAATATATATATATATATATATATATATATATATATATTATACAAAAAATGACCTAAAACAGGCCAAAACAAACGCATATTATGGGCCTGCAATGCCGCTTGGGATGACATGTGCAGAAAATGAATATATCATATTACGTTGTAAGCGGTGAAACCTCTCAGCACTAATAATCCCTCTAAAGGCCTTGTCCATGTCGAGGGCGGCAATAGGGGAAGGGGACAATAGCTAATTTTTTTGTTATCCCTCTGCGATTAGATATAGTTCCTATAGGAAAAACCAGCGCTGGTGAGTTCCTCGCCATCTCTAGAACTTGCAGCGAAACGACGATGTGTGGCGAAGATTGGTGAGGTTGCTCTCCGTGTGTTGTGCTTTTCAAGAATTTATAGAGCAATTTCATTATAGTTAGCCGCAGCCGTTGTTCGCGCCTGTCCGCGGGGAGGGGGCGGACGACGACGACGACGACGATGGGCAAGAGAATAAAGGATACTTCATTAATAATTCATTGTTGTGCGGCGTGCGGGTGTCTCTTTTCGAGTAGCAAAATGGCGAACGAAGCGAAGTGTTCGTGAGCGAGTCAGCTTCCCCGCAAAGGAGCAGCCCAGGGTCCGCCAAGGACCGGCCGATAAAAGGAGTTGAGGGTTCAGTCGTGCTCCCAAGAGACGGCGCTGTCCCTTACGGTCGTTTCATACCGACGCGGCTAGTTGGTAGCATACCCTGTGTGTCGACTAGTACTGCAGTGGAATGGGATGTACGCTTAGCAAGAGGCAGCGGATAGAGCCGTAGGAGCTATTGAGGATGTACAAGCATGGCCAAGATAACCAGGAAAAGGGAGGCAGTGTCCTCCTACGACCAAATTAGCGATGCAACAAAAAGCACTAAACTCGCATTGGTTAGAGAAAAAATCCTGCTTACGGATTATGCCTCCCAAGTCTTCTCTCTGACTGCATACCGCGTGGCGGAGTGGCCTAGGCGGCTAATGCACATTTCTTCGATTGCCATGAAAACCATGAACAGCTCCAGCACGATTTCTAATCACAAGTTCGACCCGCTGAAATTCCGGTTTGACTGGGATATGGTCAACATCACCTGTTGTCATATAGGTCTGTTGGAGAAGTCCCAGAGAAATCCTAAAGGGTCTTGAAGCAATCCTATACAGCGTACGAAGGCCTGCCATGGGACGTCCGTTGAGGGTCAGCTAAAGGAAAAAAGTGAGTTAAAATAACACATCTACTACCCAAAATTGTGTCGTCAGAAACAGAGAACCGTCAGCTGTCCCGTGATGCGCATCCACCCCACGCTGCCCTTTATGGGACCTTAAACTATAAGGTATGTAAGAGTGCGTACAGCATACCTGAGTGTAAGATTAATGTGAATAACACACGTCAGACGTCGTCCCAAGTTAGCTGATTAACGATAACTTACTATTGCCGTTCCTGCTCGCAGCCCATGTCGGTTGATTCAAAAAGCACAGGCTTGTAATTCCCCGAGACCGCTTTTCCGGTGGCTTCGACACATCGCAACGTTCACGGTGCCCTCACGATGCTGCCAGTTCTTTCAGGCCACCTGACGTGACGTCGAACTTCTTGCCAATAGCTAGAACCGACCTGCCTACACAGCCTTTGTATGGATGAGCCGGTTTCTGGATGGGTCTGTCACAAGCACAGGTTCCACCCGAATTCACTTCATGTCTGCTTTCAACGATCTGCCGCCTGCTACGGATGCTCATCACCATCGCATGCGTACTTTGTTCACTCGACTCGAGTCCGATGTATGGCATTCTTCGTGGGTGCGTATGTTCCGTTCAGCAGGAAGGATTATACCCTCACCTCATGGGCGCATTCTTCCCACCTCTGAATAGCGATACAACGCGCAATTTATCATAGAAGGCCGCGCAACAAACCTGCGGCTGACGCGGCCGTCTACAGGGAACTCGTCCTCTCGCCGTTTTAGAGTCGACTTTTTTTCGCCAAAAAGCATTTAGTCAAAGGGACCCGCGATGCATTGTTACAGTGGCGCGTTGGACGTTTTTGTAAAAGTATTATTATTATTATCATCATCATTATCAAATCTCCCTTGAAATGGTCGCTTCTAAAAAAGGGATGATCGCTTCAAAGAATCATACAGGAGAGACGCGTGCACTTCGATGCGTATAGTCGCAGTATAGTTATTCCTTAGCGTGTGTTAGTTTACACAGACGGACGCAAAGGTAAGCAGCACAGCACGATCATATCCTTTGAAGAGAGAATCACTCTGAGTTGTGGTGACGTTAGCAAAATGAGACTTAGTCGTTTTATTAACGATAGAGTTTACTCTTGAAGTATCGTTTCCGAGATTATTCTAGGGACGACGATGAAACTACGAGCATTGAAGATCAATGGGGTGTGGTTATTGTACAGTACAGTGTTAATCCTACAGAGGCCCTGACGCCTTGTTTGCGCTTTCCTGCATCGCTCGTTGTAGTGGGATGCTTCAAATATTGAACTTCGAGACCTCGTTCACAAAGGCGTTCACTTTGTCTTGCGAATAGCGACATGGTCAATCTTCCATGGTAGTCCCAGCCACTGCAGCATGCATTATGTTATCGGCTAATAGCTAAGATAGCATGTGTGACACTGCAGTACAGTATGGTTAAAATTGAAATTTTGAATTGCATGAATTGCATTTTATTGAATGCATTGTTGAATAATTCCAACATGTCGTCTTGAAGCACTCCCGCCCTTTAGAATTCAGTTTACGATTTGGTGTTGGTCGAGCATAGCAGCATAAATATATTTATATTTTTAGTACAGTTGATATTTTTCAATGCGACTTCTAGTGTCATGAGTATTGTCCGCTACAATCAATGGAATGGCATCGCGTTGATTCTGTCAACGAGTCAGCATTGCTTTCAATATTCCCCATGTCTGAGATCTGATCCATTGTAGCTCGCTGACCAAAAATTCAGATTCATATATATATATATATATATGTATATATTATTGCATAGGTCTTGGCTTTTTAATCGCTTCCCTCCCGACTCTTTGTTTACATCCACCACTCATTCGAAGGCTCTACTCTCATTTCCTCTATAAGTGAAACATAACGGCAGTTGGTGCCCGCAGCAGTTTCCTTTTCGCGAGAGGCTCAAACATGGATGTCCCGAGTGCACTTTCGCCGCTTGCCCCTCTACTATGCCTCACGGCGCGATCAACGAACAGCTAAGATAGTTAGGGCGATCTGTTCTGCGTACGGGGACAATGTCACCAGTGGGAGGGCTGCTCAATATTGTATGGACAAGTTCAAAATGCGTCCTCGCTCAGGTCGATCATCTGACTTTGATACGGAGCGTCTTGAGACGTCGCTAAAGGAGGACGGCTAGCAAGCAATGCGAATGGAGTTAGCCGAATAGATGGGTGTCCGCTTAACAAAAATCCGCTCTCAATGAATTACCTAGACATATTTTATACTTTATAACATTGTGGCTCGATCGTTTTCACCAACGTTTATGCACTTCTCTCAAAGGAGCCTGCCTATCCACCACAGGTATGATCCAGGGTGGTGAAGGCAATCCTCTAGAAATAGATAGAAAATAATCATGCCTGCATCCCATAACGTAGACAAGGATCAGTCGGCAACCTCTCGCCTCGGGGCATCTCCTATATGATCCATACGGTCTCAACCCCGGGCGCGCCATAGCAATACTTTACTTCGCCGCGTCCCTCTCCGCTAGCGGGGGTCATTGCTTCCTTCGAGCGCCGTGATGACCGGATCCATCCCTACTTTTGCCCGCGAAGAGGCCGCTTACCTCGCCTCGGACCGAGT
The DNA here is from genome assembly GCA_019614645.1 of Stratiolaelaps scimitus. Taxonomy (NCBI): domain Eukaryota; kingdom Metazoa; phylum Arthropoda; class Arachnida; order Mesostigmata; family Laelapidae; genus Stratiolaelaps; species Stratiolaelaps scimitus. The sequence goes on along the minus strand of JABWDB010000018.1, from coordinate 556,521 downwards.
TCCGCCGCCGCCCCCCCCTCCTGCCGACACGCCGTTACCACTAGAAGCATCACCCTATGCGGTTCGCTTGCTCCAGATGTGGCCAAGGCGTGTAGCAATATATGCGATCCATTTGGGTGTCGATGTTAAGCAAACAGCGGATTCGCCAACAGATAATGCTCTAAATCTCGAGATCTCCCTTCCATCTCTGGGCCAAATTGATGCCGTCAACCGTTTGTGTCTTCGCGTACATGGCAATGTCTACGGTGAGGTACGGTAACACCAAGTCGTCTAGCGTTTGGATCAAAACGTGTTTTTCTTTGTTTTTCACTGTGGAACGGAGGACAGCAATCAAAGGTCGGGTTGCGCCAGCTATCACTGCTCGGAAACGGGTTCCCTCATTGCCATCATTTCAAGGGACAAACGCGGCGATGGCGTCGCATCTCTTATTTACTAATCAGAAATTAAATCAACTATTATTAATCGATCTCTGCTATTTTTTGGTCTGGCCGTTTGGTAATTCATTTTTGAAGCTACCATGCGCGTAGCCTGTTAGGCGTCTAGTGTACCTTTACGACGGATCGCATCACAGGCTTTTAGCTGTTGGGGACATAGGGTAGATAAGGATTGATATATATATATATATATATTATATATATATTATATAATGTCAGAACAATATGAGATGAGCTGACTAAACAGGAAATAGCATGGAATTATTGTATGCATTGTTGATCGCTAAAACCGAGGCAAGATATCAGAGGAAAAAAGTTACTTCGACTCTGCTACGCTTGCGCTACGAGAGTTTGTTCCGACGACTTTTCGACGGGCCTTTTAGTTCTGATGGATATGTCTCCCTGTATCAGCATCCCATACATCTTCGACTAATGCTAAAATATGCTCACATATCGAAATTCTCTGGAGCTAGAACTAGTGGCCATAGTGAGGTATGTTATACTCGTGTGGACTCTCTCGTGCGCGTAACATTTATACCTCATATCAGTGCTGCGGGCATTGGTGGCTTTCATGAAAAAAAAAACAATAAGACGCATTAGAAAATAGGCAAGACGTAGACATATCATTGTCTCATAATGGCCCTACACACGGCTGGCTTCACTTGCATTAAGGAAGCGCATCTACAGCAACAGCTCCAACATAGACCTCTAATAACTGTGTTTTCATATATGTATTCAATTTTAAAAGTGGTTGACAATTGTAGCCGCTTAAAGTGAATCTACATCTAATAGACTCTTAAGAGAATAGCTAGAACAAGGAGGGCCCACTTCGCCAATCCTTAAGCGCGGGTGCCCAAAATAGAAATTGCGTTGCCCCTGGTTCGAATCCCGTTGCATGACATGTAAGAGAACGTACGCATTGTATGCAGTTCCTTACATAAATCAATAAAGCTTTACCGTTTTACCCTTTATATATATATAGATATCTAAGCAAAATCTTGGCATTAAAAATCTGGTTTACGACCGTAGTTCTTGGAGCATCAGATACGCGTGAAGGTGAGTCTGCATTTTTAAACCTTTAATCAGATCGCGGCTAAATCGCTTGTCTTGATACTTGACGTCGTTATACCAGTAAACCTTTAGCTTCACCTGTATCGTGAACGAAATAAGGGCAGAGCTATCGTGCTATATGATGGATGGGCATATTTCAAGATATTTCTTCACCATCTGTTCAAGAATACGGGAGGCTCAATGAAACGGCCCCGTTTTTAATGCGTTAACATTTGGTGTCCACGCTACAACTGCGTTAATGCCTAACGCAGTTGTACCGTGGGTGGTAAATGTTGGCTGTGAGTCAGCCCGAAAAATTGACCATTTACAAATCAATTTTTTTGCTGAAAAATGCCGCTTGGCATGTGCTTGGCTTATCATCTGCACAATGAACATAACTACTTAAATATTACACCATGATATGTGAGAAACAGCTGAGAATTATCTTATAACGTATTGCACTATGTTTATAAAGGGAACAAAAAAAACAGGATTTGTATAATCGTGTACCGACACATACACACACACATATATATTGGTACCTTTACGGGTCTGGGCAGGTCCCAGCCAGCTAAACTCCTTTGAAATAAATATGTAAACTATGTTACCAAGAGAAAAAACGTTATGATTGGTTAGCTGACCGAAACGTAACAGGTGAAAGTGGCGCAAAATTTACAACTGGCCGGCACAGGCGCATTTTGCGACACACAAAACAAAATCTATTCTCTCTCAGTTGTTTTTCGAGCTGATCCTCAGCTGCTCCCCTATCTGACAGGCCTCAGCTCTTAAACTTTAGGTATTGCTATGAGGAGCTATCGGGGCCACCTTTGCTTATTCGCTTCCTTACTCGTACCTGGCGAGAAGCTTCAGATAAACAAAATCTATTCTCTTTCAGTTGGAAGGAAGCTTTCGGAAGTACAATAATCGCTAGAGCAAGTTTTCACAAATTTTTTCATCTGATCGTGGGAACCATGCACGCTCGTTGCATATTGTGGTTCTGTTAAAAACTTGAAAACAAGCTAACTGCAACTCGAAATCGCAGACCACACACAGCAAAAGGGAAATATACACATATATATATATATATATATATCTCGACGGATTTCGCATCGAGGACTCTGCACATCGTACAAACGTACGCGGTGTCAGAGGGATTCTTCGCTTGCAGAGTGTTTCTCTTCCCACTTCCGAAAATGCGTCTGTGGGTAGAATAATGCAAAGCGATCGCGAATTTGCATAGAAATTATGTTGGCTCAAAAAGTGAATGAAAGCGCACAGGCATTCCTCCGAATCCGACAGCTGCAGCGACCTCGGGCCGCCCTAACACCTAATGCTGCCGTACAAATGATTTTTCGTTTGCCTCAGAGAGATGCTCATTCGTACCTTATATACATATACGGATAGAACTACAGCGAGGGCCGCGTACTTTCTTGAACTTGCAGGCTTAAAAATATCAGCTGGAAATTGCAGTCAGAGGGCCTCGTGGAAAATAATTAGGAATTACCATAAGACCTGGCGGTGACCTTTTGAGGTGGTCCAATTCGAACGAACGTAGCATCATCGGACTGAAAACTAATAACGCATATGAAAAACATTCTATGCGTCAGGGAAATGGTGAAAAGTCAATGCTGTTCTGTTGCTCGCTGTCTGCAACGCTGTACTAGCAGTCCAGTCGTAGTAACAGCTAAATATGATACCATATCAACAAGAGGTTTTGCGGTCCGTTTTGCGGAAAGACCATGACGTGGTGCCTGTCACTTTCGTTCCTGTATCTTCTTACAGTTCGGTACACGAACAGCCTGTTTAATTCGAGATGTTTCAGATCATTGATTATGTTACTAACTGCTGTTCAATTAGCGCCACTTGGATTGGAAATCGACAACCTCTCTGTTTTAGTGCGCTACTCTTTGAGACATGTGTCAAGTTGGTCCGCGGACCCTTGTACAGTCATCTCTATTCAAAAGTATAAAAGCCACCTGCAATACTGTTTAGAAAAGGAGCACGTGCTTGATTTCAATAAATCTAGAGGTTCAATAAAGGCTCTGGCTGTTTTCATATACATTCATAGCCCTCCCGCGTCAACAACAACAATATAACATAATTCTACAGTGTAAGCTTCTTTCAAACACAGTCATGTTTGTTCTATTGATGGCGTTAATGCCTACGTACATTTGACAAGGACTGAAAAATCAAGGGTTTGAAAATATCTCACCGTCATACGGGTGGGAACTTTCCTAGTGCCAGAATGTGTACGCCCTGACGCCGATGGTGTCAAAACCTCGATCTGTGATCCGGGTGGAGGCGCATCAACACGAGCCTTCGCGACCTGCTCAATCGGACGCCCGCAAACCGTTCCGCTGTGACCCACAATCTGTTTGTGAAGGTGGTTGCCGTCGTCCGGGCATGGACATGAATATTCATTCAACTCGGCGCGGCATTTGTCGTTGTCTTGAAGCTCGTGGCAAGTCCGTCTCGTACAATCGCCCTTTCTCGTCTGATCTCATTAGGCCTGTCTGGGTCCCACATGCCAACATCTGAGGACGGTCGCCATGTGCTACCGAGGAAGGGGCAACACAGGATCGCCCAAGGGGCACGGCAAGGAACAACGCAAGTATAGATATAGGATTCGGGCGGGAGGGAGAGTGAATGATGCCAATGTCTTCTATGCTGGCTGGCTCGTTCCCTCATTCATCCATTCGCATCATCAACGCACGTCGACTTCTACCATGCCCTACGCGCTTAACACTCACCACCAGCACCAGCTACGTACAACCAGCAGCAGCAGTAGCAGCAGCACAGCCACCGAGCACCAGAGTGCCCGAAACTGTCCGGGGGGTTACGGTACCGCGGGGAGGCGGTGCTGTAAAAAGATCTTGTCGAACCCCCTCGCGCAGTCCGGATATGGCCAGCGAGCGCCGAAGAGAGAGCGCCGAACGAAACAAGCCACTTCATGAATAAAATATTAATGCAAGTCAAAAATTAAACACATCTCAAGAATGTGCTGCTTGTATGTGCCGGCTCTGTCGCTGGGCCGGCCGACAGCGATGGTTTGTTTCGGCAGGGAGCCACGGCGGCGGCACCAGCAGCAGCAGCAATAGCGGAGACGATGACATGAATAAGGAAATGTGTATGGTCGAAGGGGAAGCACTGATGATGGTGCCTAGTCCCCATAGATAGGCACGGCTTGATGGCCTTTGCTCTATCCCTCGAAAAGGCAGTGAGTAGCCGGACGGGCGATACCTTCTTTCAGGATAAGGAGGTTCCTGCGGTAGTGCTTTTGCAAGACAAAGTGGGCTAGAGTTGACTCGACCATGATACCTGGCCGGATGCTAACTTTTGACGGTGAGTGAAACAACCAGACTCAAATGCTTTTGTTGAATAAATGCAGGTAATAATTGTTCGCTAACCGTTTTATTGTTTGTTTGTCAAGCAATTATGATATTGCTAAATAGCCTCACAGAAAATCAAATACGATTGTCCAATGGAAACTGTTGAAGACAAGTATCGCTTGGTTCGTGAAACTTTCGTATCCTCGTTATTCATTTAGGGACAGAGTAGCCTGACGCCCCTGCTTATCCCGTTTTGAGCAGCTGTCTCGGTTTGTCCGTAAGTGACTCATGTTGTGTCTTTGAATTGATACATTAAAGCACCTGCGTACCTCCACCATCGGTGGGTCCAAACAGAACTACAAGTGCGGTCTAAATGTAAAAAAATATATACTCCTTAAAATATATAGAGATCTTGACAAATAGAACAAGCAGTATTGCTACTTTTAAATCGGAGTGTGATTGTATAATAATAATAATAATACGAATAATAATAATAATACGAATAATAATAATAATAATACGAATAATAATAATAATACGAATAATAATCATAATAACGTATGTCACATCGGCTAGACTACTTTCAGCTAGTCGAGTTCATTTTGTCGAGCGCCTTTGACATCTCTTTCGCGTGTGTTTGTTTGCCTGCATGTCATCCACATTTGTCATCGTGTGCATAAACAATCGACAGCAATCGACGACATTACACTGGTAATAGACAGCCGTGTGCCGATCGTGACGCGTACAGTTCAAACGCTTCACACTGACCTATTTAGCGGAGCCCGAAACAAGGCGGGGCAAAGGGGCAAAGGACCCGATGCGGCCAACAGCGAATCGTAACATCGGACAGCTCACCGAGTCCGTTGACAGCATTGGCATTCGTCGCTAAGTAGATGAGGCAGACGATATACCCGTATCTAAACGAGAAGCTGGATTGGGCCTGGGTTTAGCTGCATGTACCAAACACGGTCTGGTGTACTCTACTTCATTGTATTGTACTATCACCGTTCAGCATTACATTGGCCCCCCGAGACAATTTGGATGCGAGAACAGTATTCCATATCTGGATCATCAGCAGCCATCATTTATTCGCATGATGGTGATTTCCCGAAGAGTGTCAGACCGACCATCATGGGGCCCGTCACGTAACGGTAGAAGCCAAAAATTAATTAATTATTTTAACAAGATCTGACCTTTGAGGGCTAGGGATTGGCGGCGTCGGCCACACACCGACGTGCTTGGGCCCGAAGCGATACGAATCCAGCGGTGCTGCCGTTTAACAATGGATCGATGCAGAAATGCACAGTAAGTGAATTATGATTACATACTACTGATTTGATTTAAATCTATCTCCGAATTCGAATATTAGAAATAATTTCACACATTCACATACAGTAGGCCTACAGTAGGTTGCAGGCATTGCTCAACAATAATTTTTGTGGAGGTTCCGGGGGTGCTTTATGCTAATATGCCACTCAGCCGTAGTGAGTGACTAGTATGGGGCTCATAAACCCACTGAAGTCCTCACCCCCGAGGCTCGGCAACTGCTTCGAATATTACTTCGGTGAATTACTCGGGAACTACGGGACACTGAGCTGACACGGATACTATACAAATAACAACAATGACGGTGATACATGGCAAACTAATAATAATAACACGATAAATGTGGACACTATTTAAGCTGATAAGGGGTGACAGTCTTCAGTCGTCGGCTAAACGATCATGTCAGCGTAGGTTGACGTTTACATATGTGCAAATGGGTGAGCGAAGTAAAAATGTCCAACTGACGCTTCCAAGTATAAATATGTACTAGCCAACCCTTGTCGTACATGTCTATGTGAATTGAATGAACTTGGCGCGAAGGCACTTTCGTTCTTGTGCCGCTGCTGCGGCTTCAACGGGGCAACCAACGGAAGCGGAAGTGCTGCCTCAGACTGGCTCTCGTGGTCAATTCAAAAGCAACTCCTGTCATGTGAACGCGCAGACCGAAAGCGATCCACACAGCGGCTACCGAAGCACGTTCGTGTCTGGCTGGACGTCAATCCTTCTCTGTCTCTCCGACAGTGGTCGCCAAGACGAACAGCACTGCACAGCCAAGTCATATTTCATATTTGTGCTGTTATAAAGTACTTTTGGCGACGACGCATTCGGCTATGGTGTGCCGAATTGCAACATGAGGACACGGACGGCCTGAACTCGCACGCGTGAGCATTCACCCAAAACGTGCAGCGTTATAGGACCGATGGCGAGCAACGTACACTTGCATGGGATCGGGGAAGACGCGAGCGAAGGTTATACAAGAAAATTATGAAGGAATAACGGCGTGATGGACAAGGATTCAACTTTCAGACATTAAGTAATCAGGAAACCGATATTACTGGCCATTATTATCACGACTAGATGCATGATTTGATTCGCAGCACCCTCATAGGTATAGTTGGCCGAACATAAGCTCTGCTAGGTAACCAGTGGCCTGATAACTTTTACGACGATTAACTTGGCCTGAACAGCTTCGGCCAACTTTAAATCCGCATACAAGCTTGAGGATGAATCATAGCAGCTTTTTGGGGGAATGTTCGGGTCGCGTTAAAGCTGTTCTCTCGACGAGATCCCGCTGGCGATAGGAGTGTGCAGTGTTTCGTCAACATAGCAGAGCATTTATTGGAGTTGGCGCGTTCGATAGCCAGCCTGTAGAATGTAGATTCGAATGTGCCAAAGATTCACGTTATTCAGAGCTGGCCATCAGCAAGTACTTTTTTTTTTTCCTTTTTTTTAAACGCACTGTTTCACAGAGTAGCAAGTACTTCCAACGTCAAATAGCACGATATTTATGTAAACCGTGCAAATATTACAGGCAATTACACATGGCAAGATTCAAGCTTGACAGTTCACTGGGCTGATGTATGGGTTGCCACCCTGCTCGATTTGCAGGAGTTTTGTATAATCCACATCGAAATTTCCCTACTTCATCATCATTATTATTCCATATCGTATATTCAATATCATTCTACTTTGATGACATGTGGGTTCGACACCATATATGCTTATAAATACATAGTGGTCCATTGAACTTCCGCAGCCACTGGAGCGATATAGGATGGAAATTCGTTCTCATTGGCTATTGGGTTGAAAGATGCGGACAGCGAGTCAAGCGCGTAATCACCGCGATTAGGTTAAGCCCATCCGAAATATGACGAAACTGTTGACTGCTGCAAGGATTAGATGGGAGCTGGCCGCTGACTGACACGGCACGGTTTCACGAGCAGACAAGCCTATATATATATGTATATATACCGCAGTTACGAATGGTCATTCGCTTATAAATGTATTTATTGTTTTACAGGCTATAATAACCTTGCGAACCCGTGAGCTAGCCACTAGAAACCTTGCAGCAGACGTTCTAAGCAAATCTCCCTTTATGCAATATATGTTGTCACTTTGATTGTACCAATATGCATAGTCATATGAAGCGTTTTCATGCAAAATGATGGTGAAGCAGGTTTTCACCATCGTTTTAGCCTATGGGAGTTCCTACGTCTGTGACTTCGAAAGTTGTTCGGAGAACACACGTTTTTCATTTGAGATCTCCTGATCTTCGATTCTCGTGGTACATTAGCTGGCCAGAAACGGAGCCGTCGCACGATAAGGCACAACACACCTAGCAAAAACACATCGACTTCAAGTTGCATCGACCCTCAGTGCCGATGTTCAATGTTTTCCTCGCTCGGTGGTTGCGCCAGTTCGTTCGGAAGCTACCTTCTTCCCTCATCATAGTGTTTCTTAGCTGTTCCTGACACATCTACATACGACGGATTCTGTCCAAATGTCATTAAATGTATACATATCTGGGGTACACCCTCATGTGCGTGAATGTGATGAGCGACTTTTATGCGCGGACAATTCTCTCGGGATTTATCTGATTGGCTGCGGCCGGTTGTTGCGGACGTGTCGGTACGAGCCAGCAGCTACAGTAGAACGAGAGAGAGTTGTCAGAGATCTTCAGACCTCTTTCGACAATAAGATGGATTTACCCAATGTGGCCACATCTCATCGGCCGCCAAACAGCCATCACTACCAGCTATTGTCTATTCCAACTTCAATATCCTCGGAACATCTACAACTTTCGACATGCGTCGCTTCACAGGCTTTCGAGAGGGCACATCGGACAGCAGATCACGATTTAGAGTTAGCTCAACTGTCCTCCGCTGGCCCAGCGTTTCCTTGCGGAAGCCCACAGCCACAGGAACAGAGCCCTACATAAGGCTTTTGGGTTCAATCGAAAAATAATATATATATATATATATATATACTATCTAAAAACTAGCCATAGTATTTATTGTCTACAGGGAAATGCGTACGAATCTCGTACCGCCCCAAATAAAGCCTTGCCATGCTCACAAATGCCACTCCGCGTTACCCACTGCCAAACTTCGGAGATCAGTGTAATCAATCAGGTGAACGGAGAACGGGACGTTCCCCTGTTTCTTGCGACGGCGGCAACAGCAGCAGCAGCAGCATTTCTCGAAGTGGTGGTGTTTCCCGTCCTCAGCTCAAGGAGCCACGTACCTACCGCCCCTCCAACACCTACAACTACACCTGCTGCTGGGGCTATCCACCCGAGCCGCCGGCTCACTCGGACAACTGGTCCTGTCTTGGCAACGACTACAGTTTTCCACCTTCGTCGATTCTGCAGCGAAGCCGACTTCAGCATTTCCTCTCTTATTCGTACCTGTGATGTACTCCCGTGCACCTTTGCACAGTCTCTCCCGGGAAGGCTTGCTTTAATTTTCACCCCCACTGAGGTCTGTAAAGAAAGAAAAATCCGTTCACTGCGTCAGTACTCCGTGCTGAACTCCGTGAACACATAGAGGACTCAACTCGCTGCGAACTTTCAAGTTTCGATATGTGAGTACCTCTGTCTGAGGTTGCATATAATGGCGGCACTGTTTTCTGCTTCGATGAACGATAAACGAAGACTGAATTGTACGACACATATGTATATTTATATATATATATATATACTGAGCACTGAGAGTGTGCTATATAGCACACGTACATATTCTATGAGTCAAGCCTACCCTACCTCAGTATCTACTGATTTCTTTGGCTCCTCTTGATCATAACTTCTAGCATGCAAAAGGTGTCAGTGTTGCGGCGGTCCGTGACAATCACCAGCACTGTTGTCCACCAAGTTCAAACGTTGGCCTCTACACATGCGATTTCCTTCTCCTGCCTTCCGCCAAATAGGGCAAATTCAAGGATAGCCTAGCATTGATATGGGGTAGCGGAATAAACGAGCGCCATTTTTATCAGGCCGTGAAGGGGTCGAATGCATCATTCTGTGCCTCGGTAGTGTGCCTGTGCACAACCTAACGGGTTATTTTACCGCGAGAAACCACTTCCCTCCGGTGTGAGCTATGGGGAGCCGAGAGTAGGGTGCGGGCAAGACCTACGAAGTGATCCACGGTAACAACCGTGGACGCCTCCTTGCCATAAGACCGAATTCGCCATCGGACGTCTATAGCGCGACCTGCTTTGACCTAAGGGTTGAAATCTACCATGATTACCATATAGGTGGCGTACCGGAATTGGGCGAAATCTATAAGGGGACGGCCGTTGTATCGTCCGTCTCGGTGTTGGTGAAGCATGCTCAGAGGAGGGGGGCTGCCTCTTCTTGGCCATTATGCCAAAGTACCCTACGACCAACGCGTCGGAAGAGCGTCATGGCGATAAAGTGAATGGGAGTCCTGCCCTAACGTCCCCCAATAAGGTATACCATATCATCTGTATGCTTTTGTTTCGATGGGCATTGTATGATATCGACGTGGACCTCTGTAAAAGATCACCGTTTTGGCTAATGCGTATTGTTTGCATTGAGAAAGGATAATTTAAATTCAATAGCTCTTTATTACTAGCGGGTTCTGAGAGGAGAAAGAAGGTTAGTTGTTGAGAAACTGTTCTCGACTGTTTCGGCTCGCAAGTCCTACTCGAAGAGATTCCATAGGTACACGGCATTATACTGTAACCAAATTTGTTACCAGAAGGCTGAGAATCCCAATCGACTCCGTAGACTGCCAACTCCTGGGGTATTCTTATAAGTGTGTGTTCCGCTATTGGAGCTATTATGAAGTGTGTGCTCCGTGAAAATGTCAAGTTGTTAAGTCAGCTATGTTAAATAATGCTAAGTGTATAAATGTGGTCCCCTCGATGGTTGTCTAGTGGTGAGCGTTTTGGACTGCTAGACTGGAGGGACGTGGGTGGGTTGGGTTCAAATCCTGTCAGACGCGGAGAATCTTTGGAGTTGTTTACCTGAAGATTCTTGTCAGGTACGAGTAAGGAAGAGAATAAGCAAAGGGGGCTCGACAGGTCCTCATAGTAATACCTAAAAGGTTAAGAGCTGAGGCCTGTCAGATAGGGAAACAGCAGGGGGTCAGCGCGAACAAACAGTTCTAAGTGTATAAAGATGGTGCCAGTTCATACGTAAAGCATTTCTCCCCTCTTAAAAAACAGAAAAAAAAGTTTGTATTCTAATTCCTACATCGCACCTCGAACCTCGTACCTCCTCGGGACCCGAACTCATTTATTTTAATGCATAGGCTCAATGCTAAATTTGGGCTCTCCACAGAGAAAGTGAAAAACGATTGTAATCGCCAGACCTTTCTTTAACACCTTAGATATTGAACAAGTGAAAATTGATCTTTGTCAAAGTTTACTTCGTCATTTCAAGAGTCTGACGATTAATTTAGCGAATCTGATTTCTTCTAAATTGATAATACATTGTGCATCGACAATTGGCTACTTTTCCTACAGCAGGGTTGCGTTGGTAATATCCATCGATTTTAGTTTCTAGCACATGTTAGACAAAAAAACCGTAAGTCCCACTGCCTATTTAATCACTTTTTACCATGACAAATATCTGTGAAACTTTCATTAAAAACAGTGATCAATTATGGAACCCGATACCTCCCTTGGAGGGGATTTGCACACAAAAACCTGCGGGGTTGAGCCAATCCGGTTCAGTGTTTTATAAACAGCACAAACCTGTGCTAAATAAGCGTTTGCTGAACTGTTGCTGTTTATTCGTTAGGAAGGGCACTACTGACACCCTCTCAATGCTCAGAAACTCGTGTTCAGTTGAGCCAATACAATGGCTAAATGTTAGATTCCATAAGCGAAAAGTTAGGCATTATCACCGATATGTGATCGGTTCAACCACCGATTTCAATCAATATCTTCTAATGCAGTCACCTTGTACCAAGAACCCGAACTCTTTGTGACGACCTTCGTCACAGGGGCAACTACAGGGGCACCTCGGCTTCTACCATCAACTACTTCACGATTTGGCTATAGACAAATTGATATACACACCAATGCCGCTCACAATTGGACGATATCAAATTATCGTACGTGGCCTGTTTAGTTATTTCCGTTGTTGGATTAGTAGATAAAAGCGTTTACGACAAAATAGTATCAAGCTTTACAGAGCAGAACTCGCTGTCAGTGGAAACAGCTCCGCTGATCGGCCCCCACGAACGAACACAACGTGCGAAGTTTCCCAAGTAGACGTCGCCGCCCGACGTCGAGCTAATTGACGGATGGCTCCACCGGGATGAATATTCAATAGATTTCGCCATTTCAGACCAAACAGCGACATCCTCTGCATCGTGTCAGGTGGTGGCCATAAATATCACCCTCCCCCCTGGCCCTCACCGTATCCGCGATTTACCTCGCATCTGCCGCAAGCCTCAACCAAATATGAGAAACACCGTCTTCTCCCAAACACTGGTAACATTTAGGTAACATTGTATATATATATATATATATATATATATATATATACGCACAATATATGTATGTATGGATATATATATATATATATATATATATGCATTTTTGACGCAACTGTTAGCCGTTGTAGAGCAGTTGTCAAATATACAGTTTATAGTTGACTCGAGCATCCATATCCCTGCGAGGTTTCCCGCGGTACCCGCCCTTAGCTTTCAAACGACAAACGTGGCAATGGGTTCCTTGCACAGTGCATTCGAATGGTTGTTGGTAATATCAGCCACGCAGTGAGAAAGAAATAGGAAGAGAGAGAGAGAGAGACAGACCGTATCCTTCCTGATACACACAATTTAATAATTAACAACGTTTGGTAAATGAGACACAATGAGCAAAAATGTGAATATGCATTTATATCTTTAATAATAATTGAATAATACCCTCCGGAACAAGGGCAGAGAATAACGAAATGAAGTTTCCCGATGCTACCTGAATTATATCGAACGTGAACACAAAATGTTCTGACGCAAGTATGATACAGCGACTTGTTCAATGTATCGGCGTGCAGTGTGACCATTCATATTTTGTTTATACTTGTGTCAATTATTTGTCTAAATATGGTATGTGTGTGTAAATGTTCGATCTTTTCCAGATGTACTATTATAAATAGTGCACAGTTGAGTCCCCTAATGAAAAATATGAAAATGCTGTACGATCGTAAAATCCCGGTCCGCGCGCTGCCTGCGTTATAACGAAATCGCCGTGTCGCCGACCCGGGACTCAGCTGGCTATGTCTTCGACACAAGTCACTAAGTGTCTCAATAACAACAGCTAATTGATATCACAAGGAAAAGAGAATTCTACGATTGCCTCCCTCACGGAAGTGATCAGGATTGAGTCTGAAACATAGCTTTGTTCAGCTACTAGATTGAAGAAAATCGACGCATTGCCTCTGCGCACGGGGGGGGAGGGGGGATCAGCTCATGTAGACCAGGCTTTGACAATGCCCCAATGGCTATCCGGATAGTGTGTGTAAGCGCCAATCCTGGCAACCAAGTTGGCCTGTCGAAGTCGAGATTGCGTATCTCGGCTACAGCGCACGGCTGACGGAAACTCAGGCACTCAGGAAATCTTCAACAACACAGGAAGATAGGACAAGATAGCTTGTTAGCTGCTGTTGTAAACGAGGGAAGTTAAATCTCTCTAAATTCGTGTCACAAAATATTATAATGAGAACTTAAGCTATTGCCACTTAATTATCTCATTTCCATGTGAATTCTGCGTGTCATAATGTTCAACAATTGTCTAGCTACCGGCTACCTTCTCATCGATTTCGGTACTCGAGTGCCTGATTAGTAATCAGCGCTTGAAGATGCCAGTTAGAAGAAGCTTATAAAAACGCACCCGACAATTTTAAGCTTGTCCCCTTTAAAAAAATTTGACTCATATCAATAAGAAGATATATCACGTCTTATAAGTTGACAACGCCATTGCTGGGCAAGGTCATTACACGCTGTGAATGCGTCAGTATTTTTGGTTTCAGGTGGAAAACCTCTTAAGCTGGTTCCTGTGAGGTCGGGCACGTTTTCGAAGATTTCTTCGTCTTTTATTAGTCTGATTAATTGCTTAACTTCCATCCGTTTTTCATTCTGTCTTGTACCGAGATCATCTATATTGATCGTCCTGCCTTGCATTTGAATTCTACTCGTCACAGAAATCGTCGCTGCATTTACTCTATAAGATTGAAATCTCCTACCTTAAGCGGGTGTCATACTTGGCTCCCGTAAACTAAAAGTGGTACAACATGTGACTCGAATAATTTTATATACACGTTTATATTGTTTACACGAAATACTCTAAAAAAATCATTTTTCCTACCAGGGAACACCGGTGGATTACATGTGTTCTCTGCTCTGTGACTTATTTTTGACTTACTTCCCAAAGTCACACATCACTAAAAAGTGTGACCCCAACATTAATTCAGCTCAATGTCACCAATCACTCTGCCAAGCGTTCAGCTATAACGCGGTGGATTTTCAGCTACAGACATTGATCCAATTCCATAACGGGATGACAGCACACATAGGCACCTGTGCCTATTTTCTAGCATATATAATACGTTTACCAAGACGCACACAAGCCCAGTCAGTCAGATACATGCATGAATGAGTGCATTCATTGAAACGCACGCTCCGCCAACATTTGGCCATTTTGGCGGGGTCCGTCTGGCCCCCGTCGTAGTGAACGCTCCAGGCCACCCTTCGATCTCCAATACCCGCGACCCTCCGAAGCCCTGCTGGCACTGATGGTCGCCTCGCACAAGTAGAATCATAGCAAGATTGCGAGTCGATGCTTGTGAGAGGGTGCTCGAGTTAGCAAGCCGTCCGAAATTCCCCCCATTTGGTAGCAGCTTCCAGCTTCTCAGGTTCTTTCCCAACTCACTTTCTTTATTTCGTCTCCTCGCTGCGTTGTCTTTCTCTCTCTCTCTCTCTCTCTCTCTCTCGTGCTCTGTATCTAGCCGAGACACGAACTGTCCGCGCTTCCATTATAACCAGTCCCGGCCAATGCGATGAAGCTTTCGTTGCTAGTCTTGCCGACTGGCTAGCGAGCTCGCTAGCGGGAGAGTGAGCGCAAAGCCGAACGTGCCTCCAGCACTGAGGTGCTTCGCCGGTAATACCTATCGATCAGCTGACATCTGGGGTGCATCAGCAGCAGCAGCAGCAGCAACATCAGCTGCAACGGCTGAGTCTTCTTCTTTGGTTCCACTTCCCTTTGCCTCGCTCACTCCATACGACACGGCCCTGTTTGCTTGATCCCCGCCGTTATATCGAGAGAACGAGGGAGAGAGACAGAGAGAAACTCCGATGACTGCTACGATTTTGCCGCCGCCACCGCCACCAACGTAGCCTCAGCAGCAGTAGCAGTAGCACCAGCGGCAACGATGCCAACCGTAGCCACCCCGGCAGAGCTATCGGTCGGGTCGATGCGCTGATCTACCGCGAGGAGAGTGTCGGCAAGAGGGACCCGCAAAGCTTGAGGTGGGGTGGCATGCCGCGTTGATCGTATGATGCTCTGCTACACTGGGTGAGGTCTCTTTGTCGAACTGTCGACGGGACAGATCAGTCTGAATAGAACACCTCAGATATATTCCTCTGCCTATGCTCCGTGGTTCGGGTGCGCTTCGCTACAGCTCAGATATATTCCTACGTCTCATCTGTAGTTCGGGTACGATTAGGTTCATTCGATGGCCCAGGGTGTAGGTCCCCCTATCGGGAGTAGAGTATAGTGCAGGGCGGCAGGAACACTCGCCTACGGATTCATCGACAGGGTCTACTGCTTCCGTCATAGTGGATGCAAGCATCTTTATGGCTGTGCACGGCCATCATCTGTAATATCATATACTACCGTACGAGAGGACGAGGAAGCTCAATGCGGTTCTTGCAGACAACAATGAAAGTGCTGACGTAAATACAATTCATTGTTGGTCGGTACTGTGCTATTTATGGGGCCGTGCAGTAATTCCCGTGCTGGTCCCTCTACCGGAAATCTGCAGGAACGTACACGGAGAACTCGTTTTGAACTTTGATCGAACTGCAGTTGAGCAGAACCACCGTGCATCGTGCATACATTTTAAGAGCTACAACTTGAATAATTGAATCTGGAGACGCCCTTGTTTATCTAGTTAGCTCAACTAGCTCTGTGATCAAGGATAGCTATTCGAGACTAAATCAGAGTGAAATGGTCACATGACAACACGTTCACACCATCGTAAACATCAGTTCCTAACATTGACATTCATTAGCAACTTGCAAGCAACTCGCATTCTCGATTATTATCCACTCTGCAGAACGTACACGAGTACTAGTGTCACTGCATCGAAAAGATCAAGATTCCAAGATGAAGGAAATTGTTTTAATACCGGCTTTCCCCTACGCTTAGACCCCCGCCCCCAATCCCAACTTAATTGATTGGCCTCACATGAATTGAATTGAATCAAATCATTCTTTGATTCCCATGAACGCGATGCGCGGCCCTTTTATTCGAGTAACCGAGCGAGGCCTCAACCCCTTGTGTTGCCGAGTTTTATAATAGTAAGTACATCGTCTTGTAGGTAACCAAGTGTGCGATTGCTCTGTTTCATTGTTTCGGACGTTATTCAAGAAACGAAGCTAGAGCACGCCCCCTAGTTTTTTGATATGATCACATCTATGTGGGCCAAAGGTGGCAATCGCCGGTTAGAATCCCACGACACGACACCGTAGGCGCCGCAGATGTCTCACTGTTGAAACATCTGTAACGAGATGATGAATCAATGTGAGAGGTAAGTGAGCTCGAAGATTCACGACGTCTATTGTGGTGGTATCCTTTTGGCAAAACAACGTTCAGAACAATGCGGATTCAAGGAACTCAGCAGTTCCGCAGTGACATTAACTCACAACAACGTTGAAACATACAGCTACATGCAGATGCTGCCAGCTTGCGGTAGATCGCTCCTATTTGTGACAGCTATTATCGCCTGTATGCGCATTCGCTATTACAGAATAGACCTCTACAACCCCTGAAAGCAACCCCTGAATGGCCGTGCATATGGTAGATAGCGAAACAACCCAAATCTATCACTTATAGAAGTACAAAATAGGCCACCAATGACGATGACATGAATTCTAAAAACGAGCTACGGCCACGTCGAGGTCAAACGGTGTTGCAACTGCTCGTGCTGACGTGAAAGTGACGATTTTTTTTTTAAGTGTAGGCCTTTTTATGTCCCTTAGCAGACTCGGCCTTCCCTTCATATTTGGCATCTCGTTTCCAGTCTCCCCAGTTCGCCATAAAAGTAAAGTTGATGATATGAAGATCGCGAAGACGATTTTGCTGATGTGCGGCCGCTTCTCTCGTACTCACTCGCTAGATGACTCTCTATGCCTGTGCTTTTCTTGACCTCGCGACGCCTGCATGAAGTCGCCTGCCTGCCTGCCTGCCTGCCTCTCCTCTATTCAGCTCAATTTGAAACACTTAGGATACAGCAGCACTCTTAAGCTGGCCGCTGCTTGGACGCGCTTTAACTCACAAACGCGCTTTTGTTCGGGATAGGCGAACCGAGGCGAGTCTGCCCTTGACACCATGAACCTCCTTGACAGGCGGCACCGCCATCAGGTCGTTTTCCATTGACACCCGTTGGCATATCTGTTCGTCTTTCATATTTCGTCGAGCGCGATCCGAGATCTATTGTGTCACACATCTACCGATTCCTACTCTGCCTATAGTACTGACGAATAGCGAAAAGTGACTCATATTCGACTGCAATGAAAACAAAATATTTGCGAAGTCCTTTAAAGCGTCGAGCGCTTTGAGTCAGGTTCAGAAGCAGAAGAACGGATCGTCTCACTGGCAACGCTTAGACCATACACCTCCTTAAACTGTGCGTGGGGCCCTTTGTTCCGTAATCACATGGGACTCGAGCTATTGGCGATCAGCAGCTTTGAAGAGTGAATTTCGAATGCGCTCCAATAGCTAATAGGTACTTTAGTAGTGTGACATACTCGCAGATAGGAAATGCGAGTTATAGTAAGAGCTATTCCGGTGTTATGATAACGCATATCATCTTATCAGGGTTAGGTTTTAAATAGCCGAAACCTCTGTCGGTCAATAGTTCCGCTGAAGGCTGACGGATTGTTTCTGGCAAGGTGCGGATCAATATCGAGTATCTATAATTAATTATCATATATTCACGCTGGTGAAATGTAACGATGAATTGATCAAGCTCCGTTTGTCTCCCAAAAGAAATCACGGGGTGTCGTCAGCTTGCGAATAAGGCCCTGGACTTCGTACATCGAAGTCGGACACCCTTTCCTTACGGCCAGTTCAGTGCAACCACTTGCACACCCTATAGCAGCTTCTGGTAATTGACAAACTTTATGATTATACTGTAGACTTTATCAGATTACCAAATGAGACGTCATTGCGCTGACCGAATTGTCGTCGTTTGCAGGTCGGCTGTTGGAGCATGAGGCCGTATGAGAGAATCATTTATCGTCCACTCACCTGGCTTTTAGCGACCCAGCAGCCAACGGTTGTGAGAGTTTTGCATAGGCTGTGATTAATGTAGCGACAAAGTAGGAACGGTAAACACACTGTAGCCCACCCGCAGACTTCGTACGCCCCAGCATAGTTGAAACACCTGACTAGCCAACATTGGTCATGGTGGTGCGTAATCTGATTACAAGAGCGAACAACGTCAAGAAAAACTCCCGTTAAGCAGACGCTTATCTCGCGTCTCGCCAAAGCAGGCAGTCCTGTATCCTTAAAGGGCCCAGAGAACAGATTGGTATGGACCGCCATCGACCACGGTCAATTACGCCACTGTATAGGAAACATAATTTAATTAGCCCGCTCGTTGTGACACAAATCGTCGCTCAAGCTGAGAATACAATTGGAATTGCTGTCTGGCGTGTTTGGCGCATCTACCTTTATAGCTGTCAAGGTTTGATGCAATCGCGTTGAAGGAAAGGTCTATAGAGGGACCTCAGTGGAAGTATGTTAACTCGTGAGGAACG
Organism: Stratiolaelaps scimitus; assembly: GCA_019614645.1. Lineage (NCBI taxonomy): Eukaryota > Metazoa > Arthropoda > Arachnida > Mesostigmata > Laelapidae > Stratiolaelaps > Stratiolaelaps scimitus. Next base: position 537,369 of record JABWDB010000018.1, on the reverse strand, counting down.
ATTAAAGAAAATTCGACTCGAATCGAACAGTGACTCACTGAAGGGTCGCTCCATATCGAGCGTACAGTACATTTGAGGGAGTGGATATGGGAATCTAAAGTACCTTATATTGCTGTCTCATATTTTGCTCGTATCCCTGTGAACTGCTAGCTAGGTTAACTGTCCATCTGTTCACGGAAACGACTGAGGGATGCCCGCGATCTTTTGTTACGCCACCATCCAATCTCTCTCTCGCTCTCTCTCTCACTCGACGCAGGGTGTCTTTATTTTCTCTATCCTCGTCCTGCTTCTCCGCTGTAGCCGTTAGGAGACGACGCACGATACGCGTCGTCCGATAGGCTGGTCAGTCTAAATCGCAATAAGGAGGAATAAGAATGACTGTATCTTATTGGAAGGAAGCGGCCAAGTTCCTTGCGCCCCGCCCCGACCCGAACCATCCCTTGCCGACAGTGAACGGCGAACGGCTGTAATGCTACCGCTGTCACCAGCGCCAGCAATGTAGTGGCTGGCTGGACCGCCACCACCGACACTACCGTCGCCACTACCACCAGTAGCGTAGTGGCGGCGGTGGATTTGCTTGTACGTGATCTGAATACGTGTTGTCATGTATCTCCCTCTATCCTGTCCGCTTGGCGCCAAGCTCACCATATAGGGATTTCCTCCGCCGCCGCGCGCGAGCGCGCTTCCTCCTTCGAAGTCCTCCCAAACGTCTCTTTCGGCCATCGCTAGCGCCTTACCCTACGCTGCCGCCGCCACCGCCCCCCCCCCTCGATTGCTTGATACCAACAGGGGGCACCTTCTGGGGGTCGTTGAGGCTTGGTGTGGTTCGGGGGGCGACGGACTTGGCTATCCCTACATCGTGTGACTGACTGTCCACGCCTTCACTAGCATATCCGTCCTACTGCTACCAGCACGACTACTACAACTGTGCAGCGGTGGGTCAAAATCGGAGCAGTGGCCAACAGTGGTCTGTGCTCGTAGGCAGGGTGGCAGGGGTGCTGCTGCTGTAGGAGCTGAGAAGAAGAGAAGCACTGCAAGGAGCGTGTTGAGCAGCTGCAGTTGGTGGCAAGAGCAGTTGGGAACAGGCGGTTCGAGGCGCGAGACAGAGAGAAATGAAGGGGAAGATAGCCGGCCAATGACGGCCTTCGAAACCTCTGTTCTGTCGTCCTCAGAGCTGCCACGCAAGCTCCTGCCCGCAAGCCGGCCGATCTGCCGGCCAATGCTGTCGGTGTCAGCGTCAACTGGACGAGGATCAAGCAACAGCAGCAGAAGCAGCCAGCTTCAGTCGTCTAAAGTGGACGATGGCGACTTGGCGGCGTCGACCCACCCGGGACGACCACCAGCTCAGTGCGTCTACATTCGCCTAGATCGGGAGGGGCCGCGCCGTCGGCCAATCCGGCGGGCGGGCCAGCCACACAGACTCCTTGTGCAGTAGCGACGCTTTGGTATTCCACCGAATGCTTCAAGCCTAAGGGCGTCGAGTATCAAACGGGGGTTGTCTCAAAAAGCCAAGCTCTTCAGCTGGGCCCACCGGCTAGATCGGGCAGAGCCGACTCGCTCGACGCAAACCGAGGGGACGGACACAACGTAGAGAAACCAACAGATCAGTTCACTGCTTAATCTGAATGCAAGGACCGTCGCAGCGTCGTCTGCGTGAATTGATGGCTGTGTCCATGTGACCGGACCGGCTAAAAGTGTCGACATTTTTCTGTGATTCCCCGCTTCTCCGCGCGGTGTCTGTATATTACCGTGTGTATGAGCAAATGCAGACAGGCACTTGAATACGCGCGACTCACTTTCGATTGACGTTGGCAGTTGTAACAAATCGTAACAAACCTCTAATCGTATGGAGTAGGTGTTCTTGGAACAACGATTGCTTTGCGCACAACTGCACCTTATGCGCGTATGTAATATATATTGGCGCATACGCCGAGCCCTGGAATTACGGAACAACAACGAGTATATGCCACACATGATTCTGTCTGTTTCGCATTTATGATTGCTCAGTGTAGATAGAACTATATTGTGGGCTCAGTTGACTCGATGCATTGCAACATCTATACACAGGTTTAGGGTGGCTATCCGCGACCTCAACAACTCGTCATTAGCGACGAGTAGATACGAAGCTACGGTTTCCAGTTAAAAACATCCGAGTATACAGAATCTCTAACATAGTCAGGAAATTCTACGAGACATATAAAAAGCCAATCTTCGCCCCTGTTTCGTCTGCCCCCTCGTGGCCACAAAACGAAACTAGTGGTGGTTGTGAAGCTGCAGCATTGGCCACGGGCCAACGATCTATTGTACACCAGCCTAGTGTATCGTAGGCCTAATTCTCCAATTCCAAGTCCCGTGGTAGTAATAAGACCCTCGTGGGAATTGAATTCCAATAGAACAACGGGCTTAATATCCCGCGCACCCGAAGATACCCAATTGCAACGTAGTTCTGCTTCAACGGCGGTCGGCCATTTCGGGTTGGTGTTGTCGTGTACCAGGACTACGAGTATCGCTACCCTACTTCTGGCTACTGCTGTTACTGACCGTTGTGAACACAGTGAACTAGCTGTAAGTGGTAGGCCTTATAAACGGTGTTTGGTCAGAGACAGAGAATAAAGGGGAGTTCGGACGAAGGTGCTCGCCCAGTATCATTTGTAGGAAATGCTTATTCGTTTGCAGTCATCGTTTGTACTATCGAGCCTACTGTTGTCCATACACATACTAGCTTCGTGGCCTAGTTGCAGTGGAGGCCGTCGTGATTGCGATTTTAATATTATTATTAGGATTAGGCGGGCTGCTGTGTCGAGCCATGACACATCTGCAACAACTTTTTATTTTTAAGATTTCGAACTCGAACCTGCGGCCTCCGGCTTTTTCTAGCCTGGCAGTTCGCTGCCAGGTGGCCTGGTGGTGCATTCGTGTGCGCCTCGCAATCGGGGGCGACACGTAGGTGCACGGGTTCGATCCCCACCGTTGCACATTTGAATTTTCAAGGGGTCCGTCTTACGAAGCAATGCTAAAAGCAGTACCGTGAACGTTAAATGTTCGCTGAGAGTCAGCCTGAAAACCTTTTAGTTAGCTGCCGTTCAAGCCCCCGCGCTGACGCAGCGTCCTAATTACTCCTCATGGATAACACAGCGGTGAACCTATATTAATAGGTACTCTATCCATAATTAGCCTCATGAATGCAAGTTCGTACCTATAAAGCCAAGCTTCCTTAGGCCATTTCAACGTTTTCCATGTATTTATGCTTCTTCCTTTATTTTTGTTATCAAGTAGTTAGTTATCATATGCATTAGGTACACGGCACTTAAAAATCCCTTCCTAAAAACAATTCGCATCATCATTATCGTCATAATCATCACCGTCACCATCAGTAGCAGCAGCATCGTATTCCTTCTCCTTTAAGCAGACAATTTCCTCTTCTCGTTTTCAAGTGACGCGCAGCAGTTTTGTTTAGCTGTTACCGCAACCGCCTCCGGACGCTAGACCAAGCCCAACGGTAAGAGAGAGAGCGAGAGAGAGAAAGCGAGATAGTGAGGAAGAGTTTGAATAAGAAATAAGCCAGCCCGTTGGCTGTCCCTTGGGGCAATGTGCTAAACTGTGCCATTTCCTTATCGGCCGCCGACTGTTTCGTTGTATTTCTCGCTTCATCGTTGTTCGTCCTTCTGTCTTGGACCTGCGGCAGTCTCCCCTCGGTAGCAATAGCAGCAGCAGCAGCTCTACTTAGCTTGCTTCTGTTGTATTGTCCCGCTGCTTCCACTTGATCCAGCCATCGGTGGTGGTACAGTGCTGACGGATTTTTAAGCATTGCTCGAGCTGGCGGCGGAGGCGACGGCGACGGCGGCAACGGCAAGGGCGGTCATTCCGCTGCTTTAGGCCGTACGACCGCCCGCCCGCCCGCTAGCCCGTACCGTTGTTTCGTTTTGTGTGGCCTGGCTCTTTCTCCGGATTCTGCCACTGCTCTGCGGCGATGGAATGAGACAGAGTCTTACAGAGCAGCAGTCTTTGCCGCGGTGGTGTCTCAAAGCCTTCTCCCTAGCGGCCCTCCCACCGCTGCACCTTGGCCACAACAATTTCCCATTACACGCGGAGGCAGCGATAGTCACGGCGGGAAGAGTCGCTGCGCGGACGCCTACACACACAGACACCCACACACGTATAGACACACCCAAGCGACGGCGTTTGAGGACGGTACGAGTGCTTCCTTTGAGATTTGTGAGTGTTCTTTTTGGATCGTTCCACGTCCGTTGGAGCCGGACGCTGCTCCGGCTAGATCGTGCCGAACTGAAAAACATACACACATAGACAGAGCGACTCGCCCACTCACTCAATCTCACACAGCGACATAAGGACACGCAATTGTACACACGTGCACTGACGCCCACAGAAACCGGCCCACCCACACCCGCACAGATTGAGACACCCACATTGAGATAGAAGCCGTGAACGGGGTAGCGGACGTCGTCCTCATCGTCGGCGGCGGCGGCGGCGTCTGCGGCGCCAGCCTCCTGCAACATCTTGCTGGAACGTCGAGCGAGCGTAAGCAGCACCAACGACAGCAGTGGCACCGGCCCCTGTGGTAACGACTCCCGAGAGAGCAATGCTATGTTCATTTAAGATCCAGCCGGATTCAAAAGAGGGCCGTCGACGAAGCTACGCGAGAACAACGCGAACACCCGGCGAGAGACAGAGAGAGAGAGAGAGAGAGATGAAGGCGGAGAAAAAACCCAGATCGGTCTCAACAGCGGAAACGGAGGCTACGTGCGCAACGAGCAACGAACAACCTAGTCAGCCAACCAACGAAGCGCCCAGTGAACGCGACCACGAGGGGAGGAACCAGCGAAACTGCCCCGGTAAGGGGGCTCCTTGCTTGCTGCTGTATTCTGAGGTTTTGACATATGCCGGCTCATCTCGAGAATCTCGAGCGCCGTGGGTGGGCTATGTGGAGCTGGGGCCGCCACGGGAAAGCCATGCGAATGTAGCAACAGTCAGGAAATGAGTCGTTCGCAAGTTTGTTGCTGCACTTGTAGTAAACCTGCAGAGGTGGGCATTCCGCGAGTTGGAAACTCCATACTATCCAATGGTGTTGCTAGTGACGGTTTGGCACTGCTGGCGATCTGTCGAATGGCACTTGACTATGACTACAAATAGAGTTTGTCGATATTTAGTAGACAAGCGTATAACGGACACGTATATACAATGTAGTAAGGTTGTATTCATCTTGTATATCATCCTAATGCACGTGGACGTCATTGTATTGATTGTGTATGGATGGACACACTACTAACATATAACTACTCATATATATATATATATATATATATTACATGAGGCTAAACAATTACATGTCTAATCAATCATTTCTCTGTACCATAACGTTTCTGTAACGAATCAGCTGTGAAACTGCACTAGCTCTATCCCATTGTTTTGACGACAGCGTGTTCAATTGTCAAAAATTTCCCCTGCTAAAAATATACCTTCCCAGCAGCGACCGGATACCACCGCATTTATAGCCGCTGGAAATTTGTTCGCTGCTACCAACAGCTCTCTTGGCCTGGCCCAAACAGCGTTCCCACTTTTCCACTGTTCCCATCTAATTTATCTTCACTAATTTACTGGTTGGGGTAAATTATTTAGAGTTATTATCTCCGGCCACTTCAGACCAGTAGTCCCTAGAGAAATCGCTAACTAGAATAATATTGCTATGAATTTGTGGCGAGCAGGCGAACGAGACACGATGCTCGCTCGCTCGTTCGCCCCTCGTTCGCTATCCTCTAAGGGCAGAGCTCGACAAAAGGGGAATCTGAACGAATGGCGAACTTCTTCGTCTTGGAGAAGCAACCGGCAACTAGTTTACCGGTACCTTGAGCAAAAAATATTCAACCTGCTATTAACGATCTAAGTAACGAAATCGAATATACAACCGAGCGTAGTTCGATCTTGGTTGAGTTGTTGGCGTTATTTCAATCCACTGATTGTAATTGCAAGGTGAGTCCAATTTCAGACGGACAGCGCATATGTAATTCACACGATACAAGATTAGATTTCATTATGAGACGAAATGCATCTAATTATAGGCTAATTAACATACGCCAGCTCCAAGCAATGTATCGCGCTTAGAAACGTATCATCGGTGCTGGTAGCGCGCGATAACAGGCAACTCGCAGTCGGTAATACACGTTCAACACGCATCGTAATATTCGGCGTTTTAATGGCCCTGCTGCAGCGCGAACTACGAGTTCATATAATATTAAGATCATCGATGAAACGGTAAGCGTAAAACGAGATTATTTGCAGCTGGCTTTGTGTTTTAACTAAATCTATCGAAGTTTGATTAATAAGTAAGGTGAGTTCGAAAAAATTAAGGAACATTTTTGACGAGCTCTTTGACCGTTTGTTTTCTGGCTGACTCTGGGCCTTCAACATTTGGCGTGGACGGAATTGCTTTTTGCATTTCCTCATAAGATGATGCCGACTCTAGGGAAGAGATAGACTCTCAGCAGAGGATGGTGGTTTTAGCAGGTAGAAGCGTTGTGTCATCCACGTCAACCTCTCCCTGCACTGGATCGGGACCCACTTTAATGGAGATTGGAATCACTCTGGTTGTGTCGGTGAGTTTGAAGAAAATTTCCTCCTCTCTCTCAAAACAAAAATAAGACGAACACCTCTAGATGCAGCTGTGCAACGGTGGGAATTGAACCCGTGAGTGCACCTACGTTCGCCTCCTCCGGTTGCAAGGTACACACGTATGCACCACCATTTTACTCAAAAAGTCACAGAGTGGGTCGAAAATGTGGACGTTGGCCACATTTTCATGGTGTATAGATCTCAAAGTAAATTAATACACTGTGAATAACATGAAAATGCACTACACAACAATGTACAAATGTAGTAATAGTCTAATAATGGACTGTATAATTATATCTGTAATCTGGTTGAGTCGACATTCACCGTTGCGCAATACGTGATATGGTGTTGTAATTTTACATATGCACTCCCCTTTTATGAAAATAAAAGAGACAGTTCACAATCAAACAATCATCTCGGCAGATCTATTTTGAAAGTTCCGAAGATCCCCACATACTTTCCATCTTCAATTTTTAAACAATCTCTCTAGCATATATTCATGAGTGTACAGGAGTCCGTAAATCCAGATCTATCTACTCGAAAAACGCGAGCGAGCATCAGGGACAAACATGGAGGGTGCCACCCTCAGGCAATGGCCATAGCAATGAAGCGGGGATCACCCCCTCGAGACAGAACGACGTACCATGATCCCCGTGCTGACAAAGCTCACCGGAACGTCAGTGTTTGGTCTGTAAAAGAATCCTCGCGTGCATAGCACTGCATAAACTCCATTTGCTCCATCGCGATTCATCACAACAATTGGGCGACGCTCGCCTTAGTTTATTATTGGCTTAGGTATGAGAGTCTTCGCTGAGGCTAGAAACGCCTAGGTACAGCGCTTAGGTTAGCAGCGGTGACGACGCCGGGCAACGAGCGGGTGTTGCGGCGTCGCTAAAGGCGATCACCATCAGTCGTCTCCAAGAGGCGGTGCTGCTGCTGGTGGTAGTCGTACCTCAGCTGATCTTTTGCAAATAGCCCCAAGCGGGTTGTGCTGGCCACAGAAGATACTACGAGAAGCCAACAGATCAAATCGCTTGACCAGCAGCGTCTGGACCATCAAATGCCTTCGGAGGACCCATCGCGAACGACATCGACGAGCCAACGGAGGGTGACAGTCGTGGAGTTCCCCGGCCTGTGTCAATACGACTTAATTGGATTTCCTTCGGGGCCATCACGCGTTCGGGGGTCTGCTCTACACCCCCGACTCGCCTATGTCCCACGTAGTATACATGCTATATAGGACTTGGCAGACCACGACGGCGGCAGTACCAACAACAACAACAACACCGAGAAGAACAACAACCCCACAACGACTGCTACTGCCTCTGGGTTGTCCGACCTACACTTTTACCGTTTAGCTGCATCGTGAGCATTTAGGAGCACGTGGCTCGGCGTTCGATTACAGACACTCGATATATAACAAGAGCAGCAAATATAATCAAATCAATTTTAATCAGCAAAATATCATATCCTATAAACTTTCCGCTTCAAAGCACACTCTTTGATGAAATTAAGGTCAAGTCCATATCAGCATGTCTCACGCTAGAACCTGCTGAATTGATGTATTGAAATTGATTTCTCGAATTGAAATTTCGTGTAAAACAATTTAATAAAATTACCGATACTTGGAACACTCGGAATGGTGAGTTTGTTGCATAGTCAGTCATGTATGTCATCTCATGGTGCAGCATTGAAAAAAGCGGGGACAAATATACATTTCATCAGAGAAAGTTTCAGTGTTGTGTCTAATGGGTTGTTTTTTTATTTTGCAGGTTCAGCTCTTCTGAAGGGTTTTTGTGTGGGCTATCACGTAAAAGCTTTCATAAAGTGTCTTTACCTTCTTATATCAAGACTATATATTGGCTTACTGACTGTATATCTGTCTGCAGCGTGTTTCCCTTGCTGTGAGGCAGATAGGCAATGCCATCTTCTCTATCAGGGCTAACCATAACCTCAGGCCTCGACCTGACACACTGCCCCTATATTTAAAGAAGCACAATCATGATGAATATCCCATATATGAACTAAACGGACTATATTTTACTATGTATACCCATCCGTGGCATAAACCTACGCGACATGAGTGATTAAAATAACGAATATATATATATATATATAAGGATAAGGTTTTACCGAAGAAGACCTCCATCTACGGTTGACGTTACGCTTTGATGTAACCATTTCATTTCCACTTGTGAAGAAGCAGATTTCATAATTGCTTGCAATGACGATTTTTTTAAATATATTTATTCGTGAAACAAATTCATGGGTGCTCCATGTAGGTCTTGTAGGGTGGCCTGGGACAATGCACTAAATCAGAAGTAATTTATTAAACACATGTTATTTATATCAAGTTCGCGAATTGCCCAGTTCGCTCTAAGGGGTCGATTCAATTCGGGCTTATCTTGTTTACCTGCGAAAGTAAGAGAAACAGAGTGAGGCGACGCGAAGACGGATGGCCTGTCCTGTTCAGCTCGGGGAGGGCGAGAGGAGAAATGGGTTGTTGACAAGACAATAGACTCAGTTTAATGCAATTGGCAAATAATATCTACTTGGGATGCTCCCGCCAACGGTAGACACCGCAAGGGTTCTTCGAAAGGTGTAATGTATGAGGGGAGAGCGGGGTGAATCAGCGTGGACATATGCTGACGAATACCGGATAAACACATCATCTACTTTGTGTTCATGTGAATCATGCTACACGCACGCTTGTCATAAAGATAAACTCGCTAAGATTGTTAGTAAAAAAAGTAACGGACACGCGAGTGTTTGAGAGTAGTGCTCTCATAGGCGTTTGAGGTCATTCGATGCCAGTTGATAAATGGGCACTCAAAACAATGATTTCAGCGGTGTACGAAACGGTGTAGCCAGTCATAAAATGTGCGGCTACTGATAGTTGATGTTCGTTGGGTCAGTCCGAGCGGTTCGTGTGAAAGTGCAACTGTAGTTCTCTGAGGCAAGGATCGGAGGATTGTTGGCAATCTGAGGATTGTACCGATATTGAGGAACTGCGAAGACGCCAATGACTGAGCGTGGTGGAGCAGGGAGATATCGCTGTTTTAAAGGAAGACCCCCTTTTTAACTGTCTAATTGCCAGTCGGCATATCGCTCGTGGCGTGGTGGGGACAAATCAAGATATACGACGAGTAGGTAAAATTGTGGTATTCCTCTGGATAGACTTAAGCACAGAGAGAACATTTGTGTATGTCACATATGAGGAAACATTGTAAGCATTGCAAAAATAGCAGTCTCTTCAGTCAACCAACAAACCTTTACCTGTACATTGATGACTCAATTCCACGCGCCGTGGCTTGGAAGGCTAACTATCTGGCTTTAAGAAGCCAAGATACATACTTACTCAATCTGGGTAATCAAATAAAAAAAAAGTAACTCAATTCATCTATTAAGCATAGGACTTCAGCCCGATCGAACGTGGTACCTCGTAGTTGTAAATAGGCGCACTACCCATCTAGCGTCATTCTTATTATTTTGATAATCCGAGCATCATAATAGCCATCAATTCTTAGCACTCGGCTTAATTATCATGGAGTCGAATGTAAAATAGATTCATTTAGTGATGATTTATTAATGAATGACACGGCAGTGAAGAGAATTTGCTCACGGAGACTGAGGTTCGCGATAGCAAATTCCTTATCCAAATCCAGCTTACTAGAATGACTCAGCGCGGAGGCTTGGACGGCTAAGTCTCTGGCTGTCGAAAGCCAGAGGCCGTAGGTTCGAATCCTGTTGCATGACATAAACGAGACCATAAGCATTGTATGCAGTTCCTCTAATAAATCCATAAAGCTTTACCTTTACATTTACTTGATGGCTTGTGCGGGCCTCTCTCCTCTTTATTGGGAGCTTCTATTTACTTCGTCGTGGTCATTCAAGACTTTTCTTGAAAACAGCCGTTAACATTGAATTTCCAGCGTGGTCCTCACGTGTCATTTTCCCTTTCTCATAGTTCTCCCTCGATGGTCCCTCTCCTATCGGAGCTCACAAAGGCGGGCCCTCAGATCGGAGTACTTCATTCGTTCTCAGCGGGGTGGGTACGAAGGCCGGAGGACGGCCTTGGTGGAGCCTTGTGTACTTTCAATAGCAGTGGAATAGTCCTCCTCGCTAACCACAGAACGCAAATTTTCTCTCGCCATCACTTCGTCTGAGCGGAGCTTCAGAGCTTATCGAGTGCTCCCATATCGAGCTGTGGCAGTTGAGACTATATAAACGCAGGATAGTTTACAGTGATAGTCGATGGGCGCCTAATGCCTCGGACGGCGCATAAATAACCTGGTAATCGACACCGGTTACTCGCTAATCGAACGATATTACATTTTACGATGCTTATGTATGTGTATCATATCAGAATGTATTTTTGACCGTTATGAAATTGCCATCTTTCTAGTGGATTTTCTGTTAGAATAAATCGTTTTCTTGATTAGCAATACGACATGTCCATTATTTGCATTTACTGTTTTTCACTCTATCCCTTATAAATTAAGAGCAGTAGGATTTGTTCTAGAATACATAGTCAATTTATTGAGGTAACCCTTTTCTGCAAAAAAAAAAATTATATTTCCCTTTTTTTTATATGATATTTGAAACAAGTTCATATATTGGTGGTTTATCAATATTTTCGTAATCAGAGGAAATGCAAACAAATTTATTGATAAACTCAGGGTTTACTAAATGGGTTAACATTCATGCAGGTGATATTCAAGCAAAAAAAAATACCGTTTTGGTTGAAGAAGCTGAGCCCCTGATATTATTCGCCCTTCAGTCTTATATATATTTGTTCAATAAATTGCTGTTTCTTAATTTCGTACCCCTTGTTCAAGGAACAGAATCTCATGAGGTATAGTAGAATATTGGTGAGGAGCTACCAGCAACTGATTAACTACTAACATATTAGTGTGTCTCAAACGAAAGGTTCTTTTATATTTTAGGCGTGCATTTGAAAGGTTGAGATTAGCCTTATGTACACATTTCAGCTAGTATAAAATGTATTTACAGGATTCCTTTCATATCGGAATCAAAATTTGTCCATATTGTCAACTCTGTTCAATTCAAACTTACTATTAACACATTCGTATTTTTAGAGGAAGATTTTTGGTAACAAGTTCGTTGTTTGCATAAGTAGAAATAGTTCAAGAAGCAGCCTCAGGGGTAACTGTTTTGATAACTCGAACAATTTTCTGCACAAATTCTGCGTTCAGTTGCTTGAACTAATACAATTCTACGGTCATTTCTGAGAAAATGCCAGAAAAGCTGATGGCAACAGTGACCCGACATATTTTGATCATTGAGAGATCCATATAGAATTTTGTGCATCAAGCAACACGGACAAAACGTTCGAGGTTGTAGGACAGGTATATCATTGAGGCCTTGATTTTCTAGTAGGTTTCGATAATCTAAAAATGGCCCTTATGGCATATCACGCGGGGCAGACGCTAAGGTGACAGGATACGTTTTTACAGTGTACGTAGTTATCGGTTTAGGGAGAGATAAGTAAAAGGATAGGAGGAAGTGTTCGGGGAAATCCCTAAGTCGGAGACGAGACAATGAAACAGTCCAAGCGTCGAACAGCGGATGATTTGGAAAAATGACCGGTCCGGTCGAATCTATGATCAAATGTCGTTAATCGAGTACTGAGATGATTTGCTGAGGACACATTCAGTTTTTGAAATTTCCAGCAAAGTCAAGTATCCTAGTATCATGATCTAACGCTAAGCAGGCCATTATCAATATCACAGATGTCGCTACTAAGGGTCGATAGGCGACTCTGATTCATGAGTGTGAGGTAATTAGCGAAGCCTAGACATACATCAGATTCTCATGAGACTGAATATGGCTACTTAATATACCCTATAAAAATCAATGGGCTGAATAGCGAGCCCTGAGGAACACTGTACTTTAGTATTACGGGTACAAAACATAATTCTGGATTAAAGAAGGGCAGCAAAGGTTCATTAACAAAGAGCGCTTTGCTAGTGGACAGAGCGGGCATGAAACATATGAGCAGTGTAGAGGCACCACTTTAGGGTGGAAGAAGCCAATGCACGAGAAGAAATCGGTAGAATACTGGATCCTGTTATTGTTACTACAGATTATGGTCGATCGATACACATTCATATTTGTGCCCTCTTGCCTTTGCAGCCCTAGGCGACAAGGAGAATCGCAGCAGAACCATCAGTTGTAGACACACGTGTGAGCTGGAGTCGAATTGAATTTTTGAGAAAATTCTCAAGTGTTCTTCAAAGGGCCAACACGAATCTCTCATCGACCAACGACCAACGGAGATGGCTGAGAGGATCGGCAGCAGCGCAAGTAGCTGCTGAGGCTGTGTTAACTTCTACGCCTTCCTCAGCCTGTTCGAGTATATGCGTTTCGTCTCGGTCCCTCGTGAGGCGGCGATAAGCACACAGCAAACATGGTCGTTCTGCCCCTGCGTGGGGCCCCCGCCTTCTCGACAGCTTCCGGTTCTCTCCTCTTCGAAGAAGAAGTACTCTCAAGGGAGTGCCCCTGACTTTATCCGGTTTTTTCCCGTTGACCAGTCATCGAGTCATGTTTACTAAGGCAACAACGAAAACACCTAGAATCAATGAGGAATGTGTTAGATGCGAGAGAGTTTTTTTTTGCGACCGAGTGCAAGGTAGAGAAATCGAGCAACAACCTAAGCATCAAACAGGGATATAATACGAACATTCATAGCGGATCCTTAAGGACGCCTTTTGTACTTGGCAGGAACGGGCCCTTGTTGGTGCAGAGTGACTACCAAAAGTGGACCTTTAAAATCGACAACGTTTGTGATTTACCTGCTAATCAAATCATGGTGTAAGTTGTACTTGACGTTTTCTACTGAGTGACGAAATTGTACATTATGCATGCTAACTTTACTCCTCGCTTTATCTTATCATTCACACTTGTACACTTATTATGTGTGAATGGCTGTTAGCACTTAACGCAGTATTTCAGACTTAACAGTATTTACTGTGAATGTCATCTCAGCTATCTCGTCCTGTTGTTAATGCCTGGTTGTTTATCATAGAGTGCTGGCACTTTACATTCTGTGGCCTATTTGCCTATTGGCGTACCCGAGCCTCGAAAATAGGAGATCGAAGTACACGTTGTCAGGCAGATGTTGAGGAGGAACATTGCAGAAATTTGAGAGTGAGCCAGAACGTTCTTCATAGCTAAGTCGAGCTCTCCTCAATCTATGATGCCTTCTAAAACGTCCTTCTCCTCGCCTGTCTTCCCTATCGTTTAGACACAATGGTTAGTAAATAAAAAAGCGCATACAACCCTTTTTATACATATTCCATAAGTGAACAAAATGAAACAAACGGGCTGTGCCTGCCGCAGTAGTCGGCCTTCGATAGGACTGCCTTTTCAGGTGGCCTTTTGGGCCTTAGTGATTCTTATTGTTGGCCGCTTCGTTCCTCTTGTCCGGCTGGACCAGAGTCGGTGAGACGAGCAACAGCGAGATCACGTCTTGCCGAGCTTGGACAGAATGCTTAATTCACTCAATTAGTAACAATTAATGTCACTCACCGGCCACGAGGTGTTTGTCCGAATGAGGAGGAAGACGAAGCCAAAGCCCCGCAGATAGATAAATAGATATTCGGCCTGCTGGTGGCCACGATCCACTGGGGAATATAATTCGCTAGTTCAGTTACGTTGTGGACAGACCGATTGTGTGGGATGATATTTCTACCCACTAAGTGTCCATAATGAATACTTTCGTTCGGGCAGAAGGACGTCGTTAAAGAAATGTTGCTGCTATGAGATCGACTTCGAGCCAAGGCTCACTCAGGGAAGACTTTACACTGGAATGTCCAGGCTCGCTGTATTGAGCGATGACAGGTTCTCGACTGGATGGCGCGCGCGAGAGAGAGAGAGAGAGAGAGACGGATTAAGGACACAAGATACAACCATAACGGTATCTTTGGAAACCATCAAAAGTGAACACTGCGCAAACCCTATACAGCAACACACATTTTTCTCCAAAATGTACCGTTTTTAATGTATTGTTAGCCGCTGCCTCTCTTAACAGCAAAGCCCTTAACACGGTCACTTTCTTCCCGAGTTCGCTTTTTAGTCGCTAACGCACAGCTGTTGTGTCCCCAACGAACGGCCCCCATCCTGACTTTGCGGGTGGTGGCGTTGCATTTTTAACTATTTATTTTATTTTTTATTCATGAACGCGAATAGAACCAGCTGGAGTGCGGGTGACCCGCAGTCGTTCATCTCTAACGAAGAGTCACCACGACGAGGTAGTGTGTTTGTAATATTATAACAATGCTGCCTCTCCACCCCGTAGAGTTTCTTGTACAGCCTTTTCGTCACCGGGCGAATGCAGACCGGTGGTCTGCACGAGCGACAATGGGTAGCGAGCAAAAAATATCTCCATAGACCATTGCAGGAGGGGTCCGTCTTACGAAGCAATGCGAAAGCGGTACCGTGAACGTCAAATGTTGGCTGAGAGTTAGCCCGAAAAAGTTTCGACCATTGCAGGAGCTAAGCGATCTCAGCAGAGGGGGTCAAGCATGATGCAATCGAAATGAGGCTTTGCAATGATTACTAAAAAAATAACCGAATCGCGTATGCAGAGTATGCGCACATGGATAGCGGACTGAGATAAGAGAACGAAAGTGGAATGGAAAAAAATTAATGAATCTGTGAATTCGGTTCGATAGAAGAACGCAGTACTACCATTTATTTGTATTGGAGTTTCGAGGGGATGGGAGAGATATAATAAGCATGTTTATTATATTTAGTTAACTAACGAGGGAATAACTAACTCTGAGAGAGTGGTTGTTGATCATTTCAGTGCGCCTTAGTCACATTCAATGGCTAGTCATATGCTATTTGGCAGGTGCGGATTTATCTTATTTTGTTTTTATTCGTCAGGGTGGAATAGCTATGCTGACGAAATTAATTTATGGGAGATTTGTGCAAAATTACAGTTGCGACACAACGAGAAAGACTATGTAACGTAAGGTATATCGATCTGTGCAAGGTTGTATGCTGTGTATTATCATACCTTTGGCGTGCTCTAGAGAGTAGCTTCTAGTTTAATTTGAAGTGATATTAAACCAGTTTTCGATCATTGGTCCAAAACTGGTTTAATCCCTGAGCTCCCGGGGGGGGTCCTTAATGAGCAAGTGTCTCACACTGCCGTAACGAATACCGCCGAGAATGAAGGCCGGTATCCATGACGGACTTTTGTCTTTGACCTCAATCAAACAAAACATTGAGGTAACTGTTGAATTGCTCAGGTGTCTCAACGTACCAGGCTCGTTTAAAATGCGTTCAAGCCTACCATGGTATAAACAACCCAATATAAGGTAGGGAGAGAGAAGTTAAAACAGGGCGTACTGTAACTTGAAGCGATTCCCGTCCGCGTTCGATATTCACATGAACGCAATCGAAACTCCATGACGCGGTCTACAACACGTATACATCACAACATGTAAACTTGCCCATCTTCCCTAGAATGCAACTTCAGTTATCCCATACTCAGCTATAAATACAAGCGACCGCAAAATCGAATATCGAATATTTTGCCTTCGGGCCGTAAATTCGTGGCGGTGGACATGGCGCTCGCTCCTCGGCTAGCCAGCTGTAGAGTGGACGATATCTTCACCGTAAATATTTGTCCCGTATATCGTTTGCCGTGTAAAAGCACAAACTCGAAGACTTGCCATTCCGAAACTGCAATGTCATTTTGTGTGCTAGAGGTGGTGACGTCAGTTCAAGTCGTAGACAAGGTTTAGATGTCGTTGAACCGAAAAGTGGCTTTGATATATAATAAATATATCAACAAACATACTCTAATTTTTATGTTAGTTACAATGAAAGCACGACAGCTGCTAAAGGAAACGCCTAACCAATGGCTCTGGACATGCGCGTAATATAAAGGTGTTTGGTCCCGTTGTCAACATCCGTTGGTTACTACGAGATGAGATGACAGAGAGATAAAGGTTTTGTCGGTTTATTAAAGAAACTGCAGTTTTATACTGCTCAAGTTCTCTGTACTGAGAAAATTTATATACACAACATGTATACAAGGCTGCCAATGGTGTTCACATATTGCGGTATCGATTTTGCCTGTTTCGTATTTCTTCAAAAACGACTTCACTCACCACTAGAACGAACACCTAATACTAAATTCAGACGTACATGAACAATCCTCACTTTCGTGCACAAATCAGCGACAACTCCACGAGTAGGATATCAATCATAACATGGTATTTTGTCGACGTAGAGAACGAGACATCCCTTCGGATCCGATCCACGCGGGTACGCGGGGAGATTTATATTTAATCAATATGGACGCATGTCCCATCTCTCTATCGTATGTGTACCACCAGTGAGGAGTATAAATAAAATAGCGAAGATGGAGCAACTAGCCACAAAGGGACTGAGCCTTCATCGTCTATCCCTTTTCGTTTAGTCGTGCTAATAGAAGTCGCCTACAGATCTAATGGCCTCCGTCGGGCTTTGTGGCTTAATCGGCGATTCGCCGATTGGCGCACCTCGATCATTTTCTCGTTGGCCACCGCACGCGTATACACACATCCATCGAAGGGCTTGCTCACTCACAATCGCGTAATGAGCCCCTCGTATACTCAGCGGGTCTGTCTCGCTGTTCTCTGTCTGCTTGGACGTCATCCCGGGCATCCCTGAGTAGATGCGAGTTTCGTCGAGGATCCGCTGAAAGAACGACCATCATTTCTTCTCTCGAGGTATACATAATCATGCGTATGGTTATGTTTACATATATATATATATATATATATATATAAGTCCACGTTACTGCTTTCGGCATTGCTTCATAAGACGGACCCCTTTAAATGTAAAGGTGCAACGGTGAGGATTGAACCCGTGCACCTAAGTTTTTGCTCGAGAATGAGTGCGAATATGTACTGAACGAGTGCAGCTCGATTCAGAACAGATGGGAGTACGTAGGGGCCCATTTTAGAGGGCGCCTTGGTCCATCCGTACGAAGAAAAAGCTTAGCCGACATTTGCACATCATACTTCAGTTAAGGTAGACATGCTAGACTATGTTAGGCAACTGTCTTTAAAGGACATTATTATCATCTCTCCTCGAAAGAATCGCTAAGAGCGTTCTTGTATATTAACTAAGGGTGATACAGTATATGCTGCAGCTTCGCAACAAGTTAGGGTCATTTACTTCAGGTCTACCACGACAGCGATCTTGTTAAGAGTTATTAGGGTGTCCAGTTCAAACTGTCCGCTCTTTAATTCCAATAACTTTTGAACTAAATGAGTTAAAACAAAGATATTTTGATATGAGTTAGAGGTACTCTCCAACTTTATTGACACACCGATTCCAGCGCTCTGGGAGTTTTGAAATAGCCAAATATTTACCATTTGCATTTCCATATATAATTTCGTTATCCATTGCTTCTTTGAGTAAGTCGACGTTTGCACATGGAACCCCACCTATTGCCCTTTTTAATGCATGGAAACAACCATAATCACATGGGCTTAAATCAGGAGAATATGGGGGTTGAAGCCATCGCTCAATATTGTTCGCCTCCATCCAGGCTGTAATTTCAGCAGTGCGGTGAGGTCTTGCATTGTCGTCGAGTAACCACACTTGGGGCTGTCGATCCCCATGCCACTTGTTCAACAATCCCTTCAAGAAGACGAGATATCGGGGAGCATTGAGTTTTTCGTTTGCTGCTAATATTTTTTAATAGCAAACACCCTTGATACCCACGGCGAGTATCATCAATACCTTTCGTCCGAATCTATCTGGCACTGCCACAGAAGTTGCCGCTTCACCTTGTCGAAGCCACTGTTTTGCTTGGTCCTTCTCAGGGGGTCTATACAGGCTAACCCATGTCTCGTCTATCGACACCGCGTGTTCTAAGCGACTGATTTGTTGCGTATAGGTCTTCAAATTAGATGTCGAACACTCCACACATCTGGTCAGCACTCAGTTTATGGGCATCTGATTTGTGGTCCTCGCCACGGTGGTCATCGGTGTCCCAATTTCAACTGTTAAATCGCTTGCACCAACCTCGCACCGTTCGCCGGCACAAGGCAGACCTGCCGTACGCGTTTACTAATTGTCGATGGATTTCAGGCGGAGGGTGTCCTTGGAGAAACAAAAACATGATGATTTCCCGTTGATTTTTGGGGGAATTCGAACTTTTTGCTGCAGTGTCCATTTTTCTGATCCTATCGAAACCACTCAGTATTCGACAGGAAGCCACGTTCCTGCCGCGTGCCCACTCCAAAAATGAACGCATTGTATCTCCTAGTTCGGGTTGTGCGCCATTCGAATGGCCGGCCAGTTTGAACCAGACACCCTAATAATATAGCTAACCTAATTGGTTAATCCGTATCCTTTCGTTCCGTGTTCACCACTTGCAGATATCTGGCTTGTCGGACTTTTCCACCAACAGAATATTTCCCGCAAAGCACCTTACGGATTTCACGGGTCGCAATAGACCCGCTGCGTAGCAGTGTCCCAGTTGATATTATTCTGTTCGCCCATCGTTCCAGTGTTATGCATCGACATTCGTCGGCTGGCTCCAGTCATCAGTGGGATGACAACTATCAGCACGACCCTACCATATGCTTGGTGTTAAGTGGCGACAGCCACCACGGTGGCCAGACGGGGTGCGCAATTCCGAGCACGGAGTAATGATCGTCACCGAGAATTATCAAGTGGAGGGGGCAGGCACTCCACAGTACGAGAGTCGATCGGGCGAGCCGGGGCCGGGGCGCTAAACACTGTCAGGACACGTGGTTTATACTCACCTGGCCAACCGTCGTTTACAGCGGTGACGACCACGACCTGGCCTATTGGTAACGGTGAGTGGCATGCTTTCATTCGCCGTCGATGACGCGGTTCTGGCCACATGTGGTGGAATACCAACGAAGTAAAGTCAGAGCGATCTCTCTCGATAGGCGGAGCGGTGTATTTGGGGGGTCCGTTGAGCTATCGATGAGCAGGTCCCGCTGAAGGGAGGTGTCTGTCGGTTAAACCCCCTCTCACACCCCCCCGGCCCGGGGCAGTGTCATCTACCCTCGGGGAAAACCTGACCTAGACTGTTACTTAGTCATAGAGCCACCGCTGCCCTCTTGCCTGTCTGTTCGACCACCCATAGTGCGCTCGGATCGCCGGCGAATAATAATGACAATGGTTATTAGAATGATGATAATGATGATCTTGACGACGGCTACAATGACGAGGACGTCTATGCAGATAATTTGTAATGAATACGGTGACTTTAATTCCTAGCTACGCCCTATGTAACTGAGAAGTGATCACGAATGGACAGCGATGTACGGGGTAATCAGTGTCTTGTTAAATACAGGTTTACCAAAGGTTTAAATGACACCATTTAGTTGCAGAAATATTGAGGAATTTGTCATTATCCCATTGAATGGCGCTATCCCATATACATTAGGGCCGGGAACAGATGCTGTTTATGTGTAACAAGAATCAATTGAATGACAAATAGTGTACCTTGCTTGTCCGCTGGAATCAGGGTATCCACAATCAACGAACTCAGTGCAAGAAACTCTCCCCAATTTATATATTATCTGGCGAGCTGTTGGTAGAATAGAAGTCTGTGTCGTGAAGTGTTGCAAGCGCGCCAGCATCGATCAGTGAATTCAAAACGGCCATTCTATTGCCATGGATTGCATTATTAGTAGTTTACTACGAAGTATCTCGTACGACTCATACAGAGACTGTGGTCAATATCCCACTGCGGTGCATGAGCGTCTTCACTCCGGGGGCAACACCTAGATATGATGCATCTCGACGGAATCGCAGTGGTCTTTAAAGTATGCATCAATATAGTTAGATAATCTACATAGAAAAAAAAATTAAAAATAAAAACAAATTATTGAGATACAATACGAGCCCGATGGTACTGCTTGGATTTGCAGATTACGGTAGAACTGCAGAGTAAGCAAAGTAGAGTACTCGTTGCACGACATAACATTTGGTTGCTATGTATTACATTGCATTGCAGCATAAACGGGAAAAACATTACGTGGACTAACTTGTTTATGCTTCCCTTTGGTCCTAGAGGTGTGGGGACGACGTTCATACTATCTAAAACCACATGTGTCCTACGGGAAGCTCGTTTGCTATAGGGGTACATACTATAATACTTATGTGGAAGACGGGTCGACAGACAGTCTTTTACGTTCATACTAACCCCATCGAAGTATTAGAGGTTTTGTTCCGGCTTTTGGACCCCAGATCTTCCCCTATCGAACGACACTTCTCGGCACTTATCCGCACTATCGCAGCATTACTACGAGAAGTGTCGAGAGGGTAAAGCCACTCCCCGCTGATGCCAGCATCCCAAGACAGACTTGATTTGAACCTGTTATATATAGCCGGTCTATATTTATCTATCGAAGCTAGTGGTGTTGTATTGATATATTGTGTTGGATATGAAGAGAATATTGGCGACTTGAACAAGACCAACAAAAATTCTATACAGAAAATTCATCTATCTATCTGCTCGTTAAACACAACTATTTTTGCAGATTGAACCAGTTTCCTAATCGGTACATAGTGTCATACAGTCTATGTTTTTCCGTGCGCATTACAAACAAATTGCGAACTTGACCAATGCTTTCATGTTCGAGAAGCTTAATAGTTGTAGGGTGGCCTTCTCCTTCTATGTCAATGGAACATATCGTAGGTGGCTATCGTAGGGGACCCGTGGAAAGTTTGGGAATATATTGCAGCACACATGTCGAATGGCAACAAACATTTAATTCCGGTATTTACAAGGTTTGATTATCATAGTATATTTGATAATTTATTGTCAATTCTATGCGTTCTTCCTTAAATGGGTAGCAACATTCTAAATCGCAATCATATCCATGTACGATGTGACAGAAAGCAGCTGGACTTCCCGTTAGTGCTCATTCACACAGTAACGTGGTACAGTTTCGTTCTGTATATGTCTTTGTTAGCTCGCTGTGTTGCCGTGCCTTCTTTCTGTCTGCGTCGATTATTCTGTGATTTAGTCATGAGCTAGATAACGCACGCTAGACCATTTCCTCAAGTCCATCCGTTATCGAGTTCTGACACCATTGAAGGAAGGTGGAGGCCCGACCGTGCGATTTTGCGGACTGGCAATTTGGTTGGCTCGCATCGGAAAATACACTAAACAAGGTGAGCCTGGCGAGGGATTACCGTTTCGAACGAACGTTTGTACCGTTGGCTGCAACCTATGCTGGAGAAGGCAGTATAGTTGTCTCCTCTCACTCTCTTATAATGGGATAGAGGAATAACCGGATCTAAGTGTTTGGACAGACTCTGATATTTCTCGATCGGTAGCTGCTCACCAGGGCTCCATGGAACCCCCGACAATCGTCCCTCGAAGCCGTAAGGCGATACGCCGTACAAGGCGGACAACCTACACCACAGTACAAGCAGGCATCGATTGGTCGTAGGCCGCTGAGGCTATGGGAATAGCAAATGCAGTCCGATACCGAGCGGCCGTCCGTAGTCGTTTTGCGGAAGTTTGCAAAGAGTCAAACTTTTGATAGCGCCAGATCGATGAGAAGGGCTGTTTTAGTTGGCATAGCCAAAAAAGGCCAAGCTAGGGAAGGCTGCGTTTCGATTAGTGCTCGTTGTCTTGGCAGTCGTAACTCAGGTTTCAGACAGTCAACCTCAGGTATCGGAGACACAATAAAATGAGCTGAATCCGCAATGGTGATCCGATTCGATTTTCAAGATGAGGCCTACTGTGTAATTCGGCTTCATCTACGGTTGCACTGTTATGGCGTTATGCGCTGTTCTGGCATAATATTCCTTACTATATAATAGCACTCATATAAAGCATTCATATAGAACGAGATGATGTGACGACGGGCACCAAGAATCATCAAAATGATCATAGCCATCTGTTTTTTTTTTGAGCTGACCCTCAGTTCCCCTATCTGACAGGCCTCAGCTCTTAACCGTTTTAGGTATTACTATGAGGACCTGTCGGGGCCACCTTTGCTTATTCTCTGCCTTACTCATCATAGCCATCTACGAGATAGCTGACCTAAGCAGATACGAACCAATGGTATGAGACTCTCCCTGTTGATTGGAGGTTTACGGCGGAGGTTTTTATGCCCAACTTAGACTCTACTGTTAACTTATTGTACTGAACAATTTCACCCGTTACATTTTGGCGAATGATGATGCCAGCCTGTGTTATCACAGTTCCATGGTTTGTCCTCTGCCTTGTACTGCGCTTGTGGGTGTACGGATTGGCACCCGTGCGGTCTTGTACGGTATCAGCACCGGACGGCTCGGAGCATCCCGAAGTCAAACACCTATGGCTCCAGCATCTGTGTTGTCCGGCGCTTCTTGATTCTCCTTCTGCGACCTACGTTTTTCGATCCCAAGATCGGGCCTCGTTTCGCCAATCCCAGCCCCTACAACTCCCAGTCAGGTTTGCGCTACAAACTATCAGCTTAGATAGCCCTGCCGTGTGACATATAAGACAGCTTAAGCATTGTAAAATTGCAGCTCCTTCAATAAACCATTAAACCTTTACCTTTACCTACCAGAGGCCGAGAGATTTAAGACCCTACTAAGCCTCGATTTATGCTCGAATTCGATTATCCAAATATTCAGTGCAATGCACTACATAAAAACTTGGCTTAATAATAATAATAATAATAATAGCGCCATTGATCTTCGAGATCGTGGGACATTGGGCAGATGCCATCCGTGCATTCGTGTTCGAGCTGTCGAAAATGTGCAACAAGGGCTCAAGACATTATGGAGAATATCACCCAAAATGTGTCTCTTTGCCACGCCGAGTTGCTAACACAGACGACAACATGGGTGGTTATAATGGATGATGGCTGCGTGCTCTTATCCGCGAGTTGACTGGCGAATCTTGGTTTGTAGTACAGGTTCGTTTAGACCAATTCCTCCACCACAAAATGTATGTATAAACTAATAATAATATACTAGATCCAGAACAAAATCGATTTTCTAGTATAAGTAATCCTCGTAACGTTTATCAATGATATTGCATCATTCGCAGTGCCGCTAATCAATTCACGAAAAACGTTTAAAACTGAGTACCTAGTTGAACAGAAAACTGTGCAAAATTCAAAAATTAATATGCGCTCTGTTCTAACTGCCCGATCAGTTCTATTTACGAATGTTCCTATCGTGGCAATGTAGGCGTTATACGCTTGAGGTTCATACATGTTGAATAATGTGCTCGGAAATTTAGAAAAGGCGAAAAATGAAAAAAATTGCGTTTAGGAAATCGAAAATATTTCATAAAACTTACCTAGATTCACATATATATATATATATATTAGCTCAGAAATAGTCCGCAAACAACTGCCGTTTTATGGGGCGAGATCTAGCCGAAAATAACTGGCCTTTCCCTGCAACGTTCCCGTGTCAATAGAGTGTCCAGCCTTGCATCCACGATTTCCATTCAATCAGCGTTGAACTCAATAAAGTGCCCATTTTATTTGCCAAATATCTGTCAGGCGATATTTCATGCTATATATATCGCAGTGTCAAGCAGGTCAGTAGATAGTATAGCACTTCGAAGCACAAAAATCGAATCTCTCAAGCGCTCGCTAAAAAAGACAAAATGAACTTTATGATGACGATAATTATTATTCGCCTCCTTATTATTAGTTACCTAAACTATCTATTAACCAAAACAATAAAGTCTTCTCAAGTATAGAGGTGTAGCTGAAGATATGATCATAGTTGATCATCAAATGGCTAATCAGTTGTTCACTATCGTTGCCGTCCATCATCTTAATGACAAGATTCATGTAGTCACCCGAATCTTCGTGGGACCAGCCACCCCGTCGTGAGCTCACTCAGCAGATTTTGTCCTGCCATCAACGTATCTAAGTCGAACAAGAAAATGCTGTCGGTCGATACAGCTCTGATTGCAATCACAAGAAAGTTCGTTGAATGAGAGCAGGCGAGTTTGCAAACAGGACAATGAATCGAGAGCTCCGCCTCATGCTTTATGGCCATCGGGCGAAAGTTAGCTCACCTCGTCTGTTTATCTAGTATTTCGTTACATTCTCGTCAAGCCCTCGGTCCGCCTCGAAGGGCGCCACATATTAATCCACCGCATGGGCGAAATAGCGAGCGGAATTTGGGTTGATGGTTCTCCTATTAATATTCTTATTGAGTAGATTCAAATACGAGTCGGCAGAGTAGTTTATTTTCGTAAGAAATAGCTCTTAATTGAATTACAAAGAATTATGAAGATATATATATATATATATATTACGAATTGCTATGAAGATATATGTCACTTCACGAGGGTCGAACCTTAACAACAATAAAAGGTACATTGGGACTAGATTCTCGGATTAAAAAAAAAAAAAAAACTTCTAAAAACTTGACCAAGTGAAGGTCATTTTTGCACCTAGAACATGATCTGTCTGCTAGTTGTACTGTACTTTGCCGGTATATATTCTCCCATATCATTTCCCCGGTATCCAAGGGTGATGGACTTGTAACAGGAGCTGCGCTTATCTTTGTCCTCGGCAGATGCTACGCGGTATCTGCCGTCGAAGATGACGTAGCCGAGTTATAATGCGTATGTTGTCAAAAATGTTGTCAAATCCTTGATATGTGCACCTACGTTTCCCAGGATTGATGTCAGGACACAGTTGTGTGACCCAGAGACCAAATATCACCGTTGTCCTTCCAGAACCCTAATAGCTATCCAATACGCCACTTCCACTGGTCAAATGGCAGAAGTGACCATTGGTTCGACAACAATTGCATTCATACGCGTGTCTTGCAACAAGGCAGATACCCCTGGCGTCCGCTGGTACCGCTTAATATTGCAGCCTTATTCTTTCGAATTCACCGACTTTTATGAGCACCTTTGTGCTTTTTTTTTCCCGCCATCAGAAGCAGAGCAAGCCGGTGCAGAGACCCTTTGCCTCGAGCCCTGATGAGCCGCATTTGTGAGTCCGCCCACATATAAGATTACGAGATTTATCTCCTCCGCCTGTTCTTGACAGGACAACAGCACCGCGCGCATCGAACTCGCGCAGGAAGTCCTGTGCTCTGCTCTCGACTAACGTCATATACTGCATTTTGTCATATGTTTTTGGGCGGCCTTAAAAATTTCGGAAGCACGTTAGGCGGAATTTTCTCTCATTCTCGCTCTGTCTACGTCTGTATACCGGGAATCTACCCTGTATTTCATTATGCGTTTATTTACAATATTGTGGGGTACATATACAACTTGATACTTATTGTGATGATATATGAGAGATGGCAGGAAGTAGTGACATGTACACAGTATGTTTATCATTTATAGAAAAAAAACAAGGGGATTTTTAATGATACTGCGTAAACTGCGCATGTTCACTCAGCGGGCGTCCCGGGCAACTGTACATCTTTCAATTAATAAGAACATACAAACTTTGTAAATGTAAGATCATGACTCTGGCGTGAAAGCTCTACATGAGAGCATCAAAGTCACATCACAGCTCGAGCATATCAGATATGATGAGTCTCGTCAGAAAGTCTGACATATCAGATAACAATATGCCGGTTTGTCCAGTTGGGATTCTGCCCGTTGTCAAGCCCCAGCGCGCTAGTGAGGATACACGGAGGGGGCAATGAACGTCCTCGCTCTTCTCCATTTTATCCTCGTATTCACGGATGAATTTGACTATAGCCGGCTTTGGGGAGATCGCATCCCGTTCCTAGGCCAAGCCGATTGTCTGTTGTGGAATGGAATCCGACAACGCGCTTTAGAAGCGCTGGCTAATGTGACCTTGTCGAAGTCACTTCTTCGACGTCCACGCAAGCCCAGTACGAGAGCTAAGGTCAATTTGCGGGGAATTCGACTAAACATAAAGGACAACCAAATTGAGTGCATATCGTGGAAGCATAGTGAACAAAATGCTATACGGTTATCCTCAGAATTATCCAGCTAGATGCTTTGCGATAGCTCTTTCAAGCCCCGAAGTGTGTGCGTGTGTGTGCTGTCCCTTCATATCTCCTGTGTATATTCTATCGAAATATAGTTGAGGCTCTTCGTGCGTTATTTAATCACTGACTTTAAAGGAATGCTGCCACAAAGCGGGGCCGGGACCTTCCACGAAAAATCTTCTGAGGGCCAGCTAAGCGAAATCGAAGGAGGTGACCACTTAGTGCGCCAGCCATTCTACGACACTTTGCCATAACACATTTCGACACTGGACGTTTAGCCTGATAGCTGCGAGAGGCTTGAACATGTTCGCTTTAATTCTTAAAGTGGCTGCTCGATCCGATCTGTTCTCGTCGTTATCGTCTGTCGTTGCCGTTGTTGTTCCTGTATCTGCTTGAGTTGTCTGCCGCTCACTGCGTGCGTATCGTCTTGCCCTTCATGTGCTCTCCGGTTTCCTGGACCCTTGTTGGCCTTCAATGTTGACACTTGGCGTCGCGCTCCAAATGGCACGCTCAATACGCGTATTCGCCCGTACCGTAGCCCCCACAACGCTGTGCCCCGCATCATTCATACCGAATACTGTGAACACTGGTACCACTGATCCCTTGCGTTTCCGTGGCAGGAAGCTGGGCGGTTCGGTTCGTCTCTGCGACGCGATTTCAAAGTCGAGACATCTGCCTTGGTGGTGCTCGCACGGGAATTTCTGTATGGTAGATACATATACCCAAGCAACGGGTTATGCAGAACGGCAGAAGCCCACGCTGGAACACAACGCTATTTGGTTAGACTTTGACTGTAGCAGATATATATATATATATATATATATATCTGCCCACCACGCCACTCCAGCATCCGTTTTCCTTTGGCGGGCGAGCGGATCGAGGATGACGCTGGGGCAAAGGCGAGCCTGTGCGATCTTCGTGTGACGACAGACCCAGCAAAAAGGGCGCTCAAGGCGCCTCAGCATCTCAGCACACGCCAGCTGCCATCTACCCGCCCCCCTCCCATAGTAAATGTATGTTTAGAGCTCTGTATATGTGTATATATATATATGTGTATATAGGTACTCCTTGTAGATCTGGCGTCGTAGAGTGATGTTCGCTGCCTGTTGGCTGCTATTACTACTTCTATTCCTCCTTCTTTATCCCTCTTCCTACTGTAAACGCTGGTTAGGTTGTTCCGCACTTTGCTCACTGCGTCGCTGCTCGGTGAATGAGGCCACTTTAGCCCTTCCCAGCCAGCTACAGTATACAACATTTTCCAGACCAGATAGGAGGGCGCGTCGTCTTTCCAGCTTACTTGCTGGCCTGACCATATTAGCCGGTCAGTGTATACAGACCCGAATAAGGAAACCAGGCCAGTCTAAGAGTGGCGGACTGCTAGACCCACGAGCATGAGTGGTTGCAGGGGGCTTGAGGATGAGGCGTGGCTGCTGTCCTGGTGCGCCTTTATATTGTTAGGACGAGAACAGCGACGACTTTTAGATGAGGAGTCCCTGGTTCAAGTGAGCGGATGAAGGGGCGGCTGATGCCGCCTGCCGCCGGCCGCCGCCGGCCGCCGCCGCTGGGATGGGCACGAGTGGGAGGCAGGCATAATCCACAGACGACGAGACACGAGCAGTCGAGCGACAGGCCGGCCAACTGATGGTGTTGCTGTGTTCCCGCTTTGGTTCGAGCGACGTTACGGCGTCTATGTTTCGGCGTTACCGTTGCCAAGCAATTAGCCCACCGTCTCTGTGTGAGTGGCTTTCGTGGTCGGATAATGTCTATCGTGGCCTGGGGGTCGGGGGGCCGGGGGGTCGGGGGGCCGGGGGGCAACTGCGAGCTGGCACGCACTACAGATGCAGACGAGCCAGTGACAACGCACAGCCTAGCCGAGACTTCGGTGTACATGCCAGCAATCCAAGCCGTGATCTCCCGCTGTTAGCCGAACAGGCGTAGACAAACCCGTTCATCTCGCAGAGGGTGTAACGGCATGCGGGAACAGCAATAGGAATTATTACATCTGAGAACACTCTAACAGGGTGATCTCATTTGCTTAGTGACACGGCACCATTCGTATTGCGCTTCCGGTATCGAGTAGATTGTTCTTCGTGTGGCCACACATCTCAAGTATCGCGTTGGAATCTCTCGATGGCTAGAAATCGGTTTGAATATATTGTTGCTGCCATTGTACTCTCCAGCACCCCATGGGGGATATCATTTTTGCAATTCAACACGATTGGCGTATGTCTTAGATTAGTTTGGACCCTTATTATTTGAGTCCGTGACCCGTTGTATGTTGTCTGCTTTTTGCCATTGAGTAAGTTGTGACAAGCGTAGCTGTCGCAGACATATTTTAATTTGGCGGCGACATCTAAACGTCAAAATATATTCAATATTAAATAGGATAAATAAGGATATTATTGTCGGAGGTGCTAACCTATGACTATTTCGTCACCGACTGTAATAACTCATATATATATATATATATATATAATAAAAAAATAAATGGAATGACAGATAAAGACGAACGAACGGTTGGCGCAAACTAACAGGACGAGGTGGTCAGTCCGACACATTAACTAACGTTTAGCAATTGAAAACGTAGCGGTCAGCGAACCGGCTTCATCTTTGACAAGTGTTATTTCAATACGTTTCTTCGGTGATTGCCAACTCAGCCAGGGTTCCCATTTACGGCCGCCTCGTTCGTCTCTGTGTACCAGCTCTTCGAACAACGGCGATATCTGTGCAATTTAAGCAGTCAGATCGAATAGATGTTCGAATAGATAACGTAAGTATAGCAATGTCGGAATTCAAAAAGTGACTCAATCGTGTTGAGCATTCCTCAGATATCGTTACATATATATATATATATATATACATATATATATATATTATAAATACACCCATGAGATATCAGCGGCTGTTACGTGTGGTGTCCATTTTCTCATGCGCGCCGCCACAATGAATTTTTCCCTCAGATAGCTATGAATGACACTCATTGAACAACATACGATGTTTTAGCTACACGAACTCGTAACATCGATACGGAGTATTTATTCGTGCTTGGCTATTATTCTGCGATTGAAAGTCTGCCTTTACTTAGCTTCGTAAAAAGATCTCTGGCCCTTGTGGCAACCCCACGTAAAGCCCGTGCTTGCCAAGGGGGCTCCACCTATTTTCTGCGTTCGGAGCGATCCGTCTTCTTGTAGAATACAACACGGTACTCACAAGCGGCCGTGAAGATCGCAGCGAAGGGATCGCTTCTGCCTATTGATAGTCTCTGTCTTGAGAACGAATCCCTAACGTACATTGCCTCCCCAGCCCGAACTCTGCCCGTCGAAACAACAAGACAACGGCGACTTATTTGCATGTTATTATAATGCTTGCATGAGTTGATGACGGAGCTTGGCCGTTGCTGTTCGCCTCATGTTTCCTCTAAACGGAAAGAGAAGGGGACAGAGGATAGAGAGAGAGCATCGACCTCAGGATGCTAAAATCGTTTTGTCCAATTTGTCTTGTTAGTCGTCTGCAATCATTTGAAATATGTATCAGCCCATCTGTAGATGCATATGTTTTGTTGTGGGTCGGAAGAATATTCGTTAGTCAGCCTGTCACGATTCTCTTAAAACAGTCGCTCACTTCCTTTCTGGCGGAGGGATTTAATATTCAAAAGGGGCAGTCAACCGAAGGTGAATGCATAACAATTCAAGTATGTCGTTCCTCGGTGAGCGCGGTGGCTTGGACGGTGGCTAACTGTCTGGCTGAAAAAATGCCGGAGGCCGCAGGTTCGAGACCCGCGACGTGGTGACATATAGGAGAACTTGAGCACTGTGAACCTGCAGTTTCTTTAATAAGCCAATACAAGCTTGAATACTCTAACCTTTAGCGCTTGAAGAGGTCGACCTCTCGTTGAATCCTCCCTTGTAGAGGTCGACCCAATTGCTGAGTCGACTCCGTCTGCTTAAACGCCATGTGAAGCTTTCTGGATTTGATGCCGGTACGGGTGGCGAAGAAAAATCCTTTCTCAAATTGAGCTTCAAAACCGAAAGTTGCGCTTCCTTCGAAAAGAGGCTTGAATGCCCTTTGAGATACATTATGACCAACCAGAGTGGTAATGTGTTAGCTGTGATGAGCAACTAGACTGACCATGCTCGCAATTGGTCCTTTAATACGATATATTAAAACTGTTCTCTAAATAACAGATTTGACTCCTATTTTGGACGAGGCCTTGAAAAGGTGTGGGCAGGCGTGAAGGTTGCTGATCAGTGAGAAGGCCCCAACAGCAACTTGGAACAAGGTTATTGTATTTTAGAAAACAATGTTGCAGTTGTTGTAGTAGGCAGTGGTAGCGTGTTTCTGACACTGTTTGTCAGTCCACTAGAATTCGAGCGTCCAAGTCACATTAAGAAGTTACGTAGAAAGCAGCACAACATGAAGGAACAGAATCGCATCTGAGGTTGAATGAAGACCATAAGAACACAAAACAAAGAAATACCTGAACGATTGATTAAGGCTAAAGTGACTTCAGGTTTAACTTTAACAGATTCTGCTTGTGTTGATTTTCTTTCTAGCTAATACAACTAGCCTTTTTATGTACACAGTTACTAAAATAGAAGCATTTTGTTTCAAACACATGATAAACCAATGCAAGCCGGAATAGTCTGCGCTAGGCATCAGAGGCAACTAATGCGTCTCTCTCCAAGTTCCATGTTGTGCCTATGTCTTGTTATGATGTTTTTTTCGAATGCAACACAGGTGGTTAAGGCGAGGGGAGACAGCAAGACTGCGAGGGAACGAAGTAAGTGAATGTAGAAAAGGTCGTTTTGGAAAAAGTGACGCCCGCACCATACACGGCTGTCCTCAGCATGCTGCTCTTTGTGCTTCGGCGTCGACCCCAACGTTTGATGCTGGCGACAGCCCTACCGACATATTCCTCTGTCCGCCGTAAATAATAAACAAAAGTGGACAACTGCCTTCGTGTCAGGCAGCGAGCTCGGTCTGTTTTTATGGCGAAGATGCGGTCGCTGCAGTTGGATCACGACCACATTGGCCGCATGTCACCGGTGCAAGACTGGATGGAAGAATCTGGATGCAGGAGAGGTTGTGACCGGTCAACTCATGTCGTCGTTACCATTCGGGCCGTCTACCTTTCTCTGCCAACCTCCGATGGGGTTGCCGCCAAAGGTCTAAAAGAACCGGCCTCCGCTGCACCTCACAGTGGGGTCACCAGCGACCTCTAACTATCTGTAGCGAAAAAGAATCTGAACCGAACGAGTTCAGATTTCACACTGGCAACTGTGTGAACTACCAAGAACGTTGTTCGTTTAGATGGACCGAGCTATCCGTTAGTGGTTATCCCTCACGATTGTCATCTCTTAACATTGAAGATTGCTCAGTTGCGAGCAATTTCGTCCACTTAACCATCTGGAGACAATTCGACGTAACAAAAACGCAACATACGAAAGAAATCAACAGCTTGCTACGTTTTTACCCGCGTTTTCAAATGAGATCTTCCCGCTTCCCAAATCGGCTGGCAGTGTGCATCGCGCCGATACGTGATCTCATCATCAGTCGCGCGCATCGCGTGCTTGACGTATCTCGATCGTCCGAGGGTTGTCGGCAGGGCAGTCCACTGCGTGGCCCGCACCATGCTCACTCAGACAGATATATATATACATATATAAGATATATATATATAGGCTCGGTTCTTCTCCCGCGTTGCATTCAGCTGAATCACTTTTTATGTCATTCGGTCGTCAGCGGCTAACGTCGTTGTTGTCGTCGTCGTCGCTCTATGGTTGGCTGACCTGTCTCAACTTTTCTCGTTGTTGGTTCCTTCTCTCCCCGCTTCAGCCGAAGTCAAGTCAAGTGGTGCGCGCGAAAACCCATTCGTCCGCATCTCATCCCGGCGACACCCGCAGCGCCGCGGTTTTCATGCCTTGCTGCACCGTGGCTCGGCCCCGAGAAACCGACTCCTCTGTGCTCCTCATTCGCGCACTTGCGTGTCTCCCGGGACGGACTGTGTGGAGATGCGAAGGAGATGTGAGGCCTCGTAGTGGCGATATGCCTACACCGTGCCGATCACGAGAAGAGAACATTCTTCCCGTCAGCCTCTTGTGCGTTGCTCAGAATGGCCACCCACACACAGCCGACCCGATGTCTGTCGACTGTTCGCTATTACGACTGCGGCTACCACTACTTCTGCAACTCTCGCTCTATCTGGCGCCGCGCGCATCATCTCACTGTCATCTCAATCGGGCAGGAAGTCCGAGGTCAACCTGTACTCATCGCCTCGCGGTCTGGTTGGCTGACTGAGGCAGCCTTTCACCTCTCTCCACACCCGCATACACAGACCCGGAGACACATATACACACACACACACACCTTGACTTCAGACACTTCACTACGTCAATCTATCCCAGCGCCACATACGCGCGCTTTTCAAGATGCCTCTTTCTCCCTTTTCGGTTCTGCCCCAGCAGAAACATACACGGCGTCCGAAGATGCACTGCTTGGCGCCGCCGTGTCGGCCTCTCCAGCTCAACTTATCCCCAGACCATTCCCAGCTCCCTCAAAGGGTCTGCGGCTGCGAGAGTCCTTTTTCCTTTTCCCTTCAGAATCAGCTTTCTCCGCCTCCCGCTTCACCTCCGCGTCCTGTTTCACTCGCCCCAGACACACAGACACACACAAACGCAAGCTTCTCCCTCTCTATCCCGCTCTGCATCTCCTCTTCCACTCCGAGTTCCCACATCTCTTCACAGCATCCCGGCCGCCTACTCACAGTCTGCCGGCATCATTCCTCTTTCTCTCCGTATTATTTTTCCGCTTTTCGTCGTCGTCGTTGTTGTCATCCCTCTCGCCTCCGCCGCCGCCGCCATCGTCAAAGGCGCGACCCGCCACCTCTGGCTGGCCGAAAGCGCTTTTACCTTCAGGCCAGCCAGCGCCTATGGGTCTCACATCGTTGATGTGGTTCTTCCTCTGTGAGTCGACGGCGGCGGCGGCGGCGGCCTGTAGTGTTCCTTCCGTTCGCGTGGTGTAGCTGCCCACTCCATTTGCACTGTTTGGCCTCCTCCGCCTGCCTCTCTATCCTTTGTCTCACTCACCGTGTTTCTCCACAGCCACTGTTATTGCTCTGCGCTGCTGATGCTGCCCGTTCTGTCTGTTCGTGTCGCGTTCCCACCGTGAGGCATTTCTCCCTCGGTTCTGCTCTTCTCTGCTCTCCGCCCTCGCTGGCATCAAATGCAGCAACGACCACGCGGTGGCGAAGACCACGACAACAACGACGACGAGGATCTCCGGCGGCGGGGATTTTCGGGGTTGATTCCGGCGGGCCGGGACGCCACAGCCATCGGCCGTGGCGGCAATGTCCGACTGCCTCGTCTGGCTGGACGCTGCTTTGGACCCCAGAGAGCTGGGGAAACCACAGGGCCGCAGGGCCATACGAGAATGGGAGAGCCTTAAGAGGCGCACCCCCTGCTGGCGGCGACTCGACCACGCCGACTGCTACCAGCTCGCTCGTCTCCTTTGAATATCTCACATATATCATCATGTAGATCCGTCTGCACCTGCGGTTGACTGGCACACGCATTTTTATAAAAGTCCGACACATACCCGCCACGCAGAAACCGCCGCGCTCCAAACCACCACGACCGCCACCGCCGTTGCGGCGGCGGCGCAGCAGCAGCAGCAGCCGCCGCAGTAGCAGCAGCACCGCGCTATTTCGCAGAATGGCGCATCATCCCACGTCCCTTCACTTCGTTGTTGTTGTCGCCCGCCGCCCGCGGCCGCGTCGTTCTGCCTACCTCTGAATGAATGCATTCGTGCGAGAGGAAACGAAGATGTTTTACTGGCGTCTGCCGGTGTGAGCCTTCGAGGGCGTTCGTTCTCTTTTTCCGTCGTTGCCTTCACTATACGTGGCCCTCTTTCTCTCTCTCTCTCTGTCACTGTCACTGACACACACACACACACACACTCACAGAGCCACCACCCCGGTTCGCTCTTTCGGCTGGAAGTGAATCGTCTCCTGGTCCTGCATCTCAACCAGCCCTTCGTGTGACCAATGCTTCTTTGCCGTGGACGCCGGCCCCACCACCCCCTCGGGAAGCTGGGAGCCAGCCTCTTTGAGCCTGCAGCGTTTAGGGATCCGGCATATTCCAACAACCGCAGACGTCATCACCTAGATACAATGACTCGGCCACTCTGCTGGCAACTTCTGCCGGATTGCGTTCAATGGCCTAGCCGCATCACTCATTTTTGTCCTATTATTCTCCTCCTACAGCTGCTGCTCTTTGTCGACCGCTATTCACTTCCTGGTCCTGATGATACCTCGGCCAACTTTTGTCAGCAGTCAATTCAAGAGAAATGGGGGGGGCGGCGCGGGGTCTGAAATATATGAATTATACCCGAATTTCTTCAAATGCGTTGTACTTTCGCGCATGCAAGAACAACAGCGCAATAACGTTGCGATAAACTGGCCAAGCTCTAAACAATTGTGACACCCCTTTATCCATATTTTATTGCGGGAGCATATAAAGCATTACAATAATAGCAGTTCTCTCAATAAACCGCCACTTATATAGTATTTTACTAGAATAATAATAACTAATATGTATTGGTTGCTCTTGCTGCATATTCATCATTCTTGAGCGATATGAGCAGTTTCTTAGATCTACGTAACAATTCGAAGGATCAGCAGTACCGATCCGCTACCTCGCACGTTTATGGCAAGATTTCACCTATGAACGAACCTGTTTCAATATAACAATAATAACTGGTCACGCGAACACTGTAAGGACAGATACGAATCCAAAAGCGCAGCAATTTCAATCGTTGGGGAATACAAAGTGAAAAAAGGAACTAAGAAAATGAGGTCGCTGAACCGTTGCGGCCTAGAACTGATCGGCGTCAGGTCGCGAGACCGATCGTCAACTGTAGCTCAGTATAGTTTCTATATGAGCTAATTCAGTTTATGATATCCGCCCTACTGCACTGTTGCATATGACAAATAATTATTACACTCCCTTCCTGCAATCAAGTCGAATTAACTAAAGCTTCTCGAATCGACTGAAATATTATCACTCGCCTTAATATCAATTACTTGTGATTATCAATTACTTCTAGCATGATCGGCTAGAAATATAATAACAATGGCTCTATTCAATGCGAGTTATTCGTTCGGAATCGAAGTCCTCGTCAACCTCTAAATGTAGCTACTAGCCCGATCGAGATAGGTACAAACTCGCATCTTTAGTTCACCATTTTCGTAAATTCAGTGGCTATGTATCGCTATGTATGATATCACCGATAAGATTACAGGGGGCTGACATATTATACATTAACACATCAATGTCACATTTCATGAGTATGCTAATATCGCAAGGAGAACGTCCCTTCCACGTCTCGCTGGCGCACATCATATATGTTGGCATGTGTTCTTTATATGTCGGTGTCTGGTGCCCCACAATGTACTTCGGCGATTTCTTCTAAAAGGTGGCTCGGGATTACGGTGAAATTGAGTTGGACTTTTCTGCATTTCAGATATATGTGTAGTCAGAACACCGGCCAAGTCAACCGCAGATTTCGGACGCTTTATCTCTCTCTCTAGTCGTTCGTCCACCACATCTGAATACTTAGATTGTTCCAGGTTTGCCACTAAACCCCGATTCAAAACTGTTCCTATCGTCTCGAGCACACAGCTCTTATACGAGAGAACACACGCCCTCAAGGACATACTCATGTGTCATGTCATAGACCTGTCATCATCCGATGATCCACGCAGTATCGACTGATTCATTGGGTCATTGACAGTATTTGATTATATCGGTGGGATGCTTATCCGCGGCGCTTTGCTCATTCGGATATCTCCGCAATGTGGCTGTGTGTATTCCAATGGACCAAATAGGCCTGCTCACCAACCACTTGCCTGGAGCTACCAGGATCTCTATTCTGAGTCAGGCAGTCAGTCACTCCACGTGGTTCATGCCCTCCCTCCTATCGGGCCCCCGCCGAACGGACCCTTTCCCATCAGGAGGCATAAAGGCGGGCCCTCGCTGTCGGCGAGACGTCATTCGCCGTTAGCAGGCGAACGACGATAGGCTCAGGAGGGCCTTGTGAGTTGGGGCCCTTCCGAATGGCTGGCTGCACACCTAACGCGGCCTAGAGACAGGAGCAGGCTGCTTCGGGAGCCTGTGGCGTGGCGGCGGAGATGCCGTAGGAGTTACCTTCAAGTGCGTTCAAATGACGGCGAGGAGAAGAGGCCTCCACGGACAACGGCTAGAGGCAATGCAACAACAAACAGTTTCAGCACAGATCAGCAAACCTCAACTCACGAAGCAAGCAGGCAACGGTGGAGGGAACCAGTCGACAGGGTGCTTTCGAAAAGACGTTTCGGGACCCTTGTCACAGGCGTGAAGAGGGCAGGCCGAAAATAGAAGAGTTGGCTATAATTTATATTCGTATTGTTGTTATCACGGCGAGGTTCTTCGCACCTAAAGGCGTAGATATTTAGAATATTGTCGATTTGTCATGCACACTGTCTCATGATGTTGTCAGGCTGGCTCCTCGCAATATGCTAGAATGCCAACGAAAAAAGAACACTTCCAAAATAGACAGAAAATATGTAACTGAACCTTCTCCATACCTCAAAATAAGGAACAAGGTTCTTCACGGATTTTTTTGTAGCTTTTTGCCAAATTCCCGACGATCAACCAGCAGTTCCCTCGATGCACTCCTTTCTCCTTCGATAATATTATAGGGCTGGCCAAAGGATATCGGCTGTATCCCGTATACCTTTGTTCGTTTGCCTGTGCACATTACAGACATCCGCGACTAATTTTGAGCAAATTTTGCGTCGGGGCGACTCGGACAACACCTCCACCACATGAGCGATATGACAGTTTTGTTTATTAATTTACGCGCTATATTGTACATAGCCCTACTAGAACTAATGATTACTATGTATCAATTCAGTAATTCGGGTACTGGTCCACAATGGAGCATCAAGTCAGCGCTATACGTGAGCAAGTCTACACTGAGAAGGAATAGAAGGCCTTCAAGTTTGTTGATATAACCACTTCTACGTAACGCCTAACTGCCTACGTCAGCTGTCTCAGACCCCTCTCACCACCCCAGCCCCGCCTCCAGAAGGAAGACCACTTAAGGAAGCCACGTTGGCCTGTTGGTAATTTAGGCGGGCCTGCAAGCGATGAGATAGGAGAAAAGGCCGGTAAGGCACAAGGCGACAGAAGCCAACCCCTCAGGAAAAAAACAACAACGCCAGTGAAGAAGGACAAACCCCAACAATGTTGACGAAGGAAACTCGCTTGGAAGGGAGACAAACCAGCTGTGACGCCCTTGGCGCAGTCTTATGAACAACAACACAATCTGGCAACTGTTACATGCAACGATCACCGTGTGTCAAAGCGCTTCCATCCTACAATTCTTTATGAAACCTGCGAACGGCTAGGCTATATCGTTACTTATCGTAATTTACGCGACTCTAGGCGATTCGAAACACGTAGTTTTTACTGGGATACAATTCGTGAATTCTACTACTGTCTGTTGGGTGACAATGTTGGGTGCACGAACGCTGACCCGTGTACCTGGGACACAGCCGCCATCACAAAAACAAGTAATGATTTATGTGCCTATCGCCTACAAGGTGGCAACGCGATTTATACCACTATAACTGATAGTAAATGCAAGGACAAAGGGAATCGTTCCTTAAATTCCGCCGATAGCTACACAGAACGCTTCAAATATAAGACTGAACACAGAACGGGACGACTTATGGATGCCGCAGTCGATTGATCGCCGTAACGTTGAGCAAAAATTCCCGAGTGCTCTCGAGTGGACGTATGATGTCTCAGTCAAATCCAATAATGATATAGAACGATGCCTTTATAATAATACATGCTGTTTTAGCTGAATCAGATTTCGCGACGAACTTTCACCCAGAATTTGTTTTATGATCGATATACGTGCAATCTATGTCAGGGCATTTTTTCCGATTCTATTTCTACGTGAGCTAATCATTTTCCTGGTTTCATCCCGGGGAAAGTGGAGTGACTTTGATCTTCTATGGATGGTTCGATACTTTCTATTTAATTCGATTTTTTCTTTATCCCGTGGCTTATCGACATATTCTTTTATCTAATACATCGAATAGCGGACTGCATTTCCGTACACCGCGGGACGCGTTGACGAACATGTTCAACAAAACGCAGCGAAATATTCGGGCAGATATTTCTAAACGAGTTGTGTGATTCGATTCCACGTTTTCCCCTGTTCACGAGACGACGAAACTTTGTGCTAGCCCATGTTTCCTAGCTCAACTGTCATGCATTACACTGTTGTGCTGTTTAATAGTCCGCGTTGCTTTCACACTGAATTGTGTCGAATGCTGAAAGTCCGCGTTCCGGTCGCCACGCCTCGAAGGGCGTTTGCCCATTGCGTATCAATTATAATGTGATGCTATAATGTATAATATATCGTGTGGACTCACATAACCTGTTATATGCTTGTATTTATCTATCAGCAATAGACGTAGAAACATGTATACATTTGCTTCGACTTGCGAAGTGGATTCGTAAATTGAGGTCCTGATAACGGTGGCACCATTTGGTGGGCGAAATCTGTTACAGCTGTTACGTGGAAGACCAAGAAGCCCGAAATAAAGGTCGGCGCTCGAAATACGACGGCATGACGGATTCATCGTCGGCCAAGATTGGCTCAAACGTCGTTGCGACGGACGAAGATTGGCCCGTAGGGATTTCACGCTAATGGAAACTGAGGCTGGACCAGCACACGAGATCGTCAAGCCAACAAGGAAGCGGAGATTAAAACGAACAATTTCCAACTATTTCGAGGGCAGCATTTGAATCGTGCAGCAGAGTAAATGTGCTGCATATGTTCGCACGCGTGTGTGTCTGTGCGTGTGCTGACATTGAAATGTTCGTAGAAGAAAAAGCTACTGTGAAAAAGGCGCTGCAAAGCGTACGCAACGTACCATACTATCTATCCGTTGAGTGACTGAACTACAAATGACCACCACACGAACCGGTTATATATTTAAGACATGAATTAAAATCGCGAGCTAGGGATATCATAACACCTGATTATCTACTATATGTACTCATGCATCTCGTGAGGAAGGTGTCAAATAGTCAATCGGCCAGGTCTAAATGCCGCCGCGACCACATGTTTCTGCTCTTACGTAGAGATAGAATGATTTGGGAGGGTTCCGAGCTGGATCGGTAGCATTCGCAAGTGATGCGTTCGGGTGCGATTTGCAGCCGGAGGTGCAACACACAGATGGACGTCCTCGAGCCTCATTTGCCCCCGGGGGTTCTGCCTTACGAGGCCATGCAAAAGCGATACTGTAGACGTTAAGTGTTGGCTGCGACTCGGCCCGAAAACATTTTGTCTATAACAATCTTGA
This sequence comes from Stratiolaelaps scimitus, assembly GCA_019614645.1. Taxonomy (NCBI): domain Eukaryota; kingdom Metazoa; phylum Arthropoda; class Arachnida; order Mesostigmata; family Laelapidae; genus Stratiolaelaps; species Stratiolaelaps scimitus. The sequence goes on along the minus strand of JABWDB010000018.1, from coordinate 497,357 downwards.
GGTGTCGGTTATACCCTGTTGAGCGTTACTGTCTAGAAGGTGGCGCATATATACGCATTTATATGTATATTATCACCGGCAGGCCTGCGAGAGATATGGTGGCTGCATAGAAAAGCGGATAGAGGGATAACGCTGCCAATCAGCACGCTGGCACCGCCGCGATCAGCAATCAGATGCGCGGAGCGATTCTGCAGCTGGCTGGTGATTGGAGTGTGAGGGTCCGGAAGGCCAAAGTGACATTGGCCGGCCAGTGAGGCAGCATTGGCGAACTGCTTCGCAAATTGGTCTAGGGTAGACGAGCTCAGGCCGTCGGGGCCACAGCGTCACGGGACGGCCTTTTGTCGAGCCAGCTGGCGCTAGTGGCCGGCGGAGTTTCCTCGCCCCGCTCGCCCTGTCCATCCCCATAAAGCCAGAAGCGTCCGAAACCCACAGACGCAAAGCAGATAGATAGATATATTCTCATATAAAGTAATAGAGGAAGCGGAAAAGCAAAAGCGCGGGGCGAAGCCAAGCAAAGTCCTCCATCGGAGAATAGCCGAATGGTGGCGTACCGGCCGCCTCCCACAACCGTGATGCCTCTGGTGGCCGGTGCCTCAAGTATAGACGTGGAGAGTGGCTCTGGCCTTCTGACTGGTAGGATCGGTTTGGGTAAGGTTGGTCTGCTGTCGTTGCTTGGCACGAGGGTCCAAACATAAGGGCGTACTTTTCGACGAGCTAGACGGCCGCGAAACAGATTGAGGACGTAGACTACACCGCACGGACGAAGTCGGTGGGGCCGTGAGGCGGTGGTGACCCAAGAAGAATGAAGGGACTAGTGGAGAAGGGGTGTCATGCCGTTGCTTCGAGGAGGATTGCGGATATTTGAGAAATGACATTTGCAAAAATAGCGCGAGAGAGAGAAATTGAGCAGGAATGAGAGAAACGCCTACCCGCTCTGCGTCAGCCGTTCGTGTTGACGATAGTTGCGCTGAAAAGAAAGAACAAATCCTTCGTCGGCGATGCTTGCCTCACACAGGGTGTGTGTGGACATAGGTAGACACCGCTAGTTCTCCAACAAAATGGCTACGAATTCAGATTAGGTCGTATAAACGTTTCAATATAGTATTCACAGCAGGTGAACTGGGGGTGTCCTTGCAAACAGTTCAGCAGTAGAGCGACAAGAGCTCGGAAATATTTCGGCGTAGCCCGACGCTTCATTGTATCAGTCGGCGTTAGCTAAATCGAGAAAAAACGGTGATAACTTGGATTTTTAGAGCATGCTATAAAATACATGAGTACTTAAGAGAAGCTTGCCTTGACATTTATCCGGCTTAGCGTTTTTGTGCCATTGAATCGCCAGGATGTGGGTGATCCATCCACAAATATTGTTCGGCCTTGAACGAGGATTGTAAGTAGGGCTTCGTAAAGAGTAATCAGGATGCGGTGATTCAACGAAAGCGTTGTTGAGGTCATATACATATGTTCACATACTTTTACCGAAAAGGGAATGTAAAAGGCTATCTAATTGTTCGCAAGGCAGACGTTATTAATTTGTATTGCGTTACGGAGAGTCTCTTCGATTTCACTGTTGTAGATTGCCCAACAAGGAAGCTCTCAAATAAATCAGTCTCAATCAGGCGTTGTATAATATTTCGATTACGGTGCGGTTTTGAAGCGTGCGGTCAATAATGTACCCTTAACGTAAAGTAACTAGCAGAAAATATAAGGTCCAGATTCGCGATTCATCAATATAGAATTGGCACGATCAGCTGTGGAGAACAAGCACGATTCGAACTTAACATCAATAAGCGTTTACTTCGATTGGAGAAAAGTGTGGTTGCGAAATCCGCGTACATTCGGAGTACAAGCGGATACACGCGTTTATACAGACAATATGATCGTCTTACATAACGCCGTTGCATAAAAGGGAATTTCTCCATTGAAGCCAAGCTTTTCTTTAACTTCCCTGTTTAACCTCCAGCGATGGCACGATAACCCGTGCCCCACACAAATTTCACGCTGAAGCTTGAAGGATAAAGCTGCTACATATCAATCTAGACATTTTCAGCAGTCCTGCCGAGTCTGTCATGAAAGAGATACACATAGTACAGAGACAGAGAGAGAGAAATGCATAGCACAAACAATCTGTCTATAACTAACAGTTCATGCGAGTTAGTTAGTCATAAAGGTTAACACCTACGTCTACGGATTTGGATCTAGATTCAAGTGTGCGTAGCTATTTCTGTTACCACCTTTGGTATTCGATGAAACTACTTTTAGGCCTTTTTTATTTCCCCCAGTTTTGGAGAGTCGGATAGGAAGGAAGTGCGTAGCGTTCATTCAGACGCGTGCCGCACGTCGCATTGGGGCGTGCCACGATTTGCTCGGTACGTATGGCTAGCTCGTTAAGTCGACGGAGATTTGCACCGGGACTGCAACCGATGGCGGTCCAGTGGTAACATTTGGACAAGGGTCGACCGCTCAGTTCATCATTGTGAGGTAGCTGCGGACGACCCCGTGTCCTGAGGTGGGGAAGTGTGTTTGTGTTTGAGGGACCTGATTTTTATGCAAGGCCTGTCGTCTCTCTCCTCCTCACCTCACTCACGATTGCTGCCTGCAGCCAGCGGTTGACTAGGACTGCCACTGCTGTTAGCTGAGGGGCTCGGAACCGTGCCGGCAATAGCCTCCTGTACCAACAGTCGTGCGCCGATTGCTGGCCTAATAAATAAAGGATTAATTTCCGTTGTTCTGCCGCCTGCCGACCTCGAGACCGCCGAAAGTCCGATCTGTACGATTTGTACGGGGCGACAATTCGTTCGTGTACGGGCCTCAACGACACCGTTCGGCCCCTTCGTACGGTTGCTCTGTGCGCTCCAAAACAGCTTGCCAGATTGGCCGGAGAAAATGCATCGGCCAACCAAAGCTGATGGCATTGCATCCTGGCGACATCTCGTACGAGATCAAAGCAATGGTCCAGTAATGAAAGATGTGCGCTTGGCTAAACACATTTATCTGAGTGAATCTACAACAGTATGTATAGTATATTTATATACGGGAGCCAACGAAAAGATATGTAGATTGATAGTATAGAAAGGAATCGCACGAAGTTTCTCTTTCTGTAAGCTCTCTCGTCTGAGTTGTCTGAGTAGGAAGCGAACCACAATTCGGGGCCGAAGTCGCAAGGGATGATGTGTCGTTTGAGAGGCGAACGATGCGGTGGTTTGAGCTGCGGAGTTGGGCTGACGGCAGGGCCATCCCTCCCCCAATCCCTGAAGCAATCCAGGAAGGGCGCAGCCTCCTTCACACCCTGGTGGGGTGGACACTTGGCCGACAGGAGTCGACTGAAGCCCACCGGAGCGGATCGTGGCGAACTCGTTGGGAGACGCTGTCGAATGACGCCCGAGTCGTCGGTTGTCTGTTTCTGTGTGCCCTCCTCTGCTGGCGGGAAATGGCGTGGGTGTTGAGGGATTTGCCTCAATGGCTGAGCTTTCGACAAGAAAAGGGAGAAAAAGAGAAGTCGAACGAGAAGAAGGCAAAGGAAGAAACTGAACTTATAGCGGAACTCGCCGCTTGCCTCGTCGATCCCACTTCTCGCGCTGTCCCGGCCGGCCATAGCCGGTGGGTCGGTCGGTCAGCCGTAGTGATGGTGGTAGTCGCGGCCAATCTCTCACATCCTCGACAATATCACCCGTGCCAATGCCGCCGCCGCCGCCAACAACAACAGCAGGAGCAGGCAGGATGCGAAAAGGAAGGAGCTGCAGGAGCAGCAGTAGTTCGTAGAGGAAGCCAGCCAGCCAACCGAACCGTTGGTCCTTCAGTGGCATCAGTGGTTGCATCAGAGAGAAAATCAGATCGAAAGCTCGCTCAGGATCTAATCCAATCCTGACAGATAGCCGTGGCCCAATAGCGACAACGGTTCGACAGCAGAGACAACGACAACAAAAGTCATCGTAATCTAAACATGATTGTTAAATGTTCTTGGGCATGTTGATTGCTAAACGCCTATGAAATGTAGCCCCGAAAATGATCGTCATCTCGCTCTCTGTCGACCACGGATGTAAACGCGTATATGAATATATTACCATAGTTTGAGGATAGTGACTCGGGGAAATTGGCGGGGCCTAGCCGAGCAAGCTAGCCCTGGATGGGCCTCTTCGCCCCGAGAAATGCCTGATATCATCATGCCTCCGCGCGCTATCCCATCTCTCGAGGCTTTCTCGGCCTGCTTCGTCGAAAACATCAACCTTCTGGATCAGCTGTATTTGTAAAAGACGTACATGGCTACGGGCAGCTGCACGGCCATGCTTACCAATGATTATAAAGGGCTATTGTTGTGCGTCTGGCGGAAACACATTCCCGTCAAGAACAAAACAGCAATCATATATGAACGCTATATACGAATCAATTGACAACACAAATTCGTTGTTTTGTATATACAGATTACATTTTATTTTTCTGCGTTTGGTAGTTATTGTTACTTTTTGTATTTGTTGTTGTTGTTGTTGCCATATTTACACGAGATGTTCATTATATATATATATATTTATAGTATTATTATTTTTTTTTCTTAATAATCGTCATTACAGCAGTCATCCATTTCTCCCCCGTTTATAGTCTCGTCAATGGTGATTCTTTACAACTCTTGAAATGTTCGCTAGCGTCATGGTTAGTATTTGCCTTATCATTTCTCATCATCATCATCGTCCTCAGAAATCATCAATGAAACGAGCAAGACGTAAACAAGCTGATGTCAGGAGAAAGAGAAATACAAACAGGAAAACCGTTGTCGTTTTCGAGAGATGCCGCGCTCAGAGAGTTGTTTGTTGCCGAGGCAGCTGCGACGTCCAACATCCTTTGCACGGGCCTCAAAAACGAGGAAACGACATACACTACCTCAACGTGTGTTTTCTTCCAACTGGCCGAATTATCCAATAGCTCCATTTAACGCCAACACCTTTGGCACCGCAGGGGGTAGCGGGCCTCCTCCCCTCCTGTAGGGGGGGCGCCTTGGCGGGACAGGGCCACGGTTATCCTGCCGCCGCTGCTGCTGCCTCCGCTGCCGAGAGAGAGACACTCTCTCACGCTCACACACACACATGTACTTCCACACCCACTCGTACACACAGGAACGAACAGGCCAAAAGGCATCACTCTCGCTTATTTTAGTGTTTGTCCGTTGCTCCTGGTCCTCCATCCGTTCCCCTATATATCTCTCGCTCTCCCACCATGTTATGTCTGTCTGTTGTGTCTGTCGTGGGGCGACATTAGCACACAGTCGTAGGGGGTTCTGTGAGACGAGGCTAAATGTACGCTCAACGGGGGTTGGCGTTGGTAGGGCTCGCTCATGTCGTGTCGACGAAGCAGCGAGAGAGATACGGAGAGAGTCTGTGAGAGAGGGAGAGAGAGCGAGAGTAGGGATTTGTTTCATCGCATGACCTGCCATCCCTCGATCCGCGTTCCCGCTAAAGGTACCCGCTTCGTCGGGTCGCGAATCGGGACGAAGTTGGGGGGTGGGTCTCCGCTGCGCTCACTCGGAGAGATGACCTCAAAACGATCTTCGTCGCAGTTGCTGCTGCTACTGCTGATGTGGGTGGTGGCGACGTTGGTGCCAATGTTGGACGACCTCTGACCTCCGCCGGTTCGGGTTATGGACCGAGGGGCAAAGGCGACCGATCGGCCGGCAAGCGGATTGCAGTCGGCTCACGTTGTCCATTTTCAGTCGACCGTAATAACGGTCTACCGACAGACCACAAGCATTTACACACCTCCGGCGGACGCGCCACGCGTCTCGTGCCACCTCTGGTCCGGCCCGATCCGTAGCCGCGCTGGCTACAACTGTCTGAGCGACGCGAACAAAAGAAAAATTGTTTCGGATCTCCTTTCATCATATATATATATATATATATATATATATATGTATATATATATATATTATATATATACTCCCCTTCTTCCTCTCAATTTTTATCTGTTTTTTCTGCATTTGTTTTCTGTTGCTTTTCTCCTATTGGATTTGTTACTTGTCGTTAGTATCACTATAATTATTATTATTATTATTGTCGTTTTAACTTGCGTCATGCTTATTGTTAGCATTAATATTATTATTATTATAATTGTTAGTCTTAAGTAGAAAACTAAATTTTCAATTACCACTAACCGACCTCCTCCAAAAAGGGCCAAGTCCGTCTCATTGAGCCCGTCTTCTGGTGTCGTCGACCAGACGGCAAATACAAATCGTTCGTGGGAGACACCATCACTTGGAACCCTTTCGCCGGAGAGACGTCGGCAGATCAACTTGAGCAGACTCGGTGCCACTCTCGACGACGGCCGCCACCCGCGTTCGTGTCTCTTGTCGCGTTTCATTCGTTAGCCAGCAGCGTGATCTGTTCCGTCGCCACATCTCTGTTTCTTAGCTTGTCGTTAAAATTACCCTTCAGTCCTTCCCCCTACCCAAACTCCCTACCCACAAGCGGCCAATCGATCGACCGACCCATCGATCGTAATTATTATATCGTGATGATAACTAGTATCTATCGCCATTGATCAATCAGTGTAATCTACCTAGAATATGTTCGTCTTCCGCCTGCCGTCGTTGGACTTGCCGCCATGAGAGTTCATTCCTTCGACACGAGTTGTGATGTTACCGCGCGTCGTACGGTATTATCATTTATTGTATAGGTGTACCAGCCATGCATGTCTCTTCGAAATGTTTGCCCACCCGATGCACAATCCCATCTATACAACTACATCCCTTATTAGATCTATATGTGTATATATATATATATATATATATATATATATATATATAGATATATGTATGATACATAATACACACCGACCGAAAATCCCATTGTCCTCTTCCCATTGTCCATCCTCTTGGTTGTCATTCGTAGTGGTGAAATATTCGAATAGTCATTTTTGCTTTAGCACCCGTCACCTTTATTTCCCTACCTACCTATGCATGTTTCTCGTAGGCCATTCGTGAATCAGCTATTGTTCTCAGTGGGCGGATGCCGACCCACTCTTTCAATGGAATCCACAAATCTGTTTATCCAATTGTTGAACTCTTCACCTACATATCATTCCCACGATATACTAATAACATTTATCACCAGTCAACCACCTGCTGATTGATATTATTTATTGTTGGGCGTGATGCCTAATTGTCAAAGGAGGGACCTTATCAGCCGCGCTTAGACACATCTACAATGTGTTTGCGACCTTGTGTGATCTATATATATATATATATATATATATAAGTAGGTGATGGCAGCTGGCCGAGGTACTCGCTCCACCTGTGAGTGATCTTAACTTGGTGCGATACAGGTAACGTAGCCCAAGGCAAGATAGAATCGTTTTTGTTTTCTAGAATAGGATCATTGGCTATCGTAGCTCCGAGCGTAGCTCTGATGAACGGCTAACACGCGTGCACTAAAAGTTTAAGTTCACATTTTTTGGTAACTAAATCAAAAGGAAACTTGGCCACGAAGGGAAATCCCTGTTTTCTGATGGACTACGCAACCTAAATCATGAGTTGGATAACACGTTAGTGCATAAGTAAAATTCAGTCACTCGACAGTTCCTAGCATGTTTACGCTACAAGATTACAACTTACACGGCCGTACCGTCAAGGGATAACCAGTTTCAAGCCCAATATTTACCGTTATCTAACATACCGGACAAGATGGAGCCAAGACTATTTCTTCACAAACACGCAGGCACACAGACAGATACATCCAGGGTACACTTTCATGCCATCGAGTAGTTGTGGTAGAGATGTTCTGCTAAAGTATTCGCTTGCCGTCACGGGCAAAGTCTAAGCAGATGAGTCGTGCAATCGGAGAACTCAACGCGGGGTTCCACACGCTTATTATGAAATTGTATTCACACGTTGTTGTCATCCGACAGAGACAACGCACGCTATATATATATATATATATATATATATATATAAATATATAAGATGCGGCGAGCAAGGAGAGCGGTCATTGATAGTATCCAACCTAATTGTTTGTCCTCTCATAGCTGACCCTCAGCTGACTTCCCCCGGTACTGCTGTGTATCAGCAGTGCTTCAAGAAATTGCCTACTGACCCAACGTTGTTTCATTATCGTTAGTTCCGCCCCCCCCTCACTCCTCCGCTTCCCCTCACCCCTATTCTGTTATGTCGTTTATATATCATTTGCTTGTTATTTACACGAAACACTCGGTCGTTCGATGCGGTGCGACGCGCTCGTCGAAGAAGAAGAGACGGCTGGCTGAGTGCAACATGGGTGGACGAGCGGACGGCGACTGGACCTCGACAATTCGTGACGGCGAATGGCGTCAACGCCCACCGAACGCTGCTGTAGTAGTTGTGTCTCTCATTCGCGCGCATTGTTCAGGGTTCAGCTGAACCCCGGAAAATGTGGGGTTCTGTGAACACCCACAGCTACTGCCGTAGCTACCAGACAGGGACACGTAGAGATAGATGGAGCGAGAGAGAGAGAGAGAGAGAACAAGAGACCACTACAGAAGCTGTAGTGGTCTGTCGCCGGAAGCGAGTCGTCCTCGGGGAGGCCAAAAGGGCCAGCTTCCGCTCGATGTCGTTTCGCCGCCTCTTGTTATATCTTCGTTGTTCCCCCATCGTCCATAGCCAACCCTCGGGGTAAGCGTAGTCCGTAGCCTGTGTATTCCTTCCGTGTTGTTGCTGGCACTGCCGCAGCTGCCCCTTATCTTTTAGCCACCACTTGGCACTTGTTCATCGCATCGCCGCCCTCGTCCCGACCATACGTTATTGTTGTTGACGTTGTTGTTGTTGTTACTGTTGAGGAGGTTGTTGTTGTTGTTGGTGGTGGTTTTGGTGGTGATGATGATGATTCGGTCCGTTCTCCTATACGGTCTTCTTCTTCATTCGCGTCGTCTTGTTAAGTGTTTGTAGCACCTATTAAAGCTTCCGGCAATGGCGGCAATGGGAGCGTCCCAGCAGCTGTTACACGTCGCTGTTGTTTCTTTTCCCCTAGGGTTGCTTTCCGTTTCGAGCCGGCCGACGTCCGGGGAGTGCTCGCTTCGTCAAGTCGCTGGAGGGTCAACGTAATTCTCGTCGGCGGTGGCTGTCAGTTTGCCGTAGAAATTCACTACTATTCATATTGCCATTTCTCTTCTTCGAGCGATCACCAGCCCTCTGCTGAAGCCCTTCGCCTAGCTTTCGGCTCTGCCCACATCATCATCATCCTAATAATAATAATAATAATAATAATAATATCCTTCTTTTTCTCTCTCTCTCTCTCTATCTAGTTCACGGCTACCCAACACACCTATTCATATTATCAGCCTCTTCATTTTCCATCAGCCAATAAATGAACCATGACCTATGACAGTACGACAGTATGATAAATGCAATCAACGGTCAGTCCTTTCTGATATCTGTCCGTATCTTACAGCGAGACGAAGAGGCAGGATCCTACAACGAAGATGTATGTATAATCTATATGTGTATATATATTTATATATTTAGTCCTCTCCATATATTTCGTATTATATTTACACCTTCGTCCGCCCCCGAGCTGTTTCGCTCTACATCGCTTGTTCTCCTTTATCATAGTTTTGGTTGTATTAAGTAGTTGCTTTCCTCATCATAGTTGTTGGTGTAGTACACAAAATTCTATACATAGGCGTACAGAGCCCGCTGCTACTGCTGCTGCTGCCGCCTCAACTGAGCAAGACGGCGCAAGTTTAAATTCGGTCGTCTGTCCCGTCCTCGCGTATATATATATATATATATATATATATATATATCGTCTTTAGCAGCGCTGGACGCGACGACGTATTTTGGCGGCAAACTGATCGATGCTCGGTCTCTGCTACTGTTCGGCAGGCAGACTCTGCTCGCTGGAAGGGGCTAGATGGCGCGTCTCTCCAGTGCGAAGGTGTTAGAGCAGGATGTATCCGAGCGATGCCAATATAAGCATGCTGCTAGATTTGGAGACCGCGGCCGCAAGAGAGTTGTAGCTGGCTGAAAGGTCAATGCAAAATGACAATCGTATAGTGATTCACATAATTGGCGAATGGCTAAAATCTGGCGTCGATGTAAGAGAGGATATAGAAAACTGCCTCAGAGAAACAGAATGACTATTCGCCTTTCAAGTGGCAGACATTTCCCTAAGGTGGTAGATCTTGAATAGCGTATTTTCATACTCACAAAGAACGCGATCATTTGGCGGGAATATTTCATTTGTGATTGTATCAGTGTCGAAGATGCCCGATGTTGGTTTTCGGGTACGTTCTGCAAAATGTAAATAGCAAACAAACAAGATATTTAAAGACAGCTTTCATTTTCAATTTTCTTCAACTTCAACAAAATCTCACCGTGTCACCACCCAAAGCACCTCTTCCCTGTGTCCTCGTTCATGAGCACTTATCGGACATCCGAAATCTCTGTAAATCGCTCTATACTGACGATTCAGAATCGGCTATCATCCTCAACCTTCCTCCCTCTCTCTCTGGTGCGTTCCCATGTTACATTTTAGCTATTAACCATGGTCGCTGCAAGTTGGTTAGCAAGGTCGTTCCAGCGAGAGCAAGCTCTACTTTAGTCGGATCCCGGATCGCTATGTTTTCACACGTTGCCTGGACGGCGTCCTCACACTAACGGCCGCCCGGGGACCACCCGCCTTTTTCAGCTATCATCCATACGCCTTGCTTTGCCTTACGGCAAACGGTCTCGTATGCACGATCACGCCGAGGCGGAATGTTCCCCGCCTCGGGCAGGTCCCCCATCGCCGTGAGATAATCCCACTCAAATGTCGAGTCCGTCTCAGTTCGGAGCCCCAAAGCTATTTGCTAACATCCTACAGCCAGTAACTACCCTCGCAAAAGCAGTTTGCGTTTTGCTGCTCAGCTAAGCGCCTAATATGCGCAGCCTAACATTCGCGGATGCCAGTTCCGCGGACAACAACGGCGACAACACTCTTCTACAGAAATCACTATTGCTGCCTGTACGAGGTCCGTACGCTGATTCCGTTTCCTATCCTGGCATTTCATCATCCAGGATGATTTTGCATGGCTTTTCTCCCAATGGTTCCTATGAGAAGTCTCCGACCGCGAAACTCTCTCCTCGGTACTGTTCTACCCCTCCCCCCCCTCGTTTCGGCTGCTTTCAAAAGCATTAGAATATTAGATAGAGTGTATTCTCGGCAGATAGACGTTGTGCCGCGGGCTGCCGAACGCGCATGGTGTTACCTTTGGGCGTGGTCTTGTTCTTCGACTTGCTCTTCGGGCGGCTAGTTTCGCGCGGAGGCGGTGGCCGTCGGGTTGTCGTCGTCTGGACGGCTGGAACCTCTGCAACATCCAGCGTCAACATCCACTGTCACTCAGATGTTTGTGCCGATAGCTTGCGACATTGCTCGGACGGGACAGGCAGTTTGAGCTTTCTGCCGCTTGCTCGCTTACTTGATGCGCAAGATATCCACCCGACACATTTTGGAAGTGTGGACGCGATACATCGGTTGCAAAGCACGTGCTACTCGACCGAAAGCAAGAGGCCTCTGCGCTGTCTGACGCCAAGTGGCAAGATGTTGAGGATATGAGGAACAAGCAAAAAGATGATGATGGCCCATCCATCTCGAACGTACGTCTCAGTCGTGCAGGCGGTGACTGGAGTAGGTTCGCAAAGAAGGAAAGTTCAGAGCTTGGACGACGGGTGTGTGACAGTTCAGGCTGGCCGTGCGACGGGGCTGCCATTTCAGCCTACTTCGCTTCGCCCATGTTCCCATTCCCATATAGATATATATATATATATATATATATATATGTTTATATATATATATATATATGTTTATATATATATATATATATATGTTTATATATATATATATATATATATGCGTACGCATACTAGACACACACAAAGCCACTCGAGGATGAAAGCGAGAACGAAGCATGTCGATGAGTCAGCCAGCAAATGTGTTCAGCGAATCTTCCTTGATTCGTGTGAGACGTGAGTGTGGAGGTCGTGCGATACGAGGGTGGGAAAACACCATCTAATGAAATTCATTGCCACATGACCCTGCCAATTCACAGGCTTTCTGAGCATATTGCCAGAACATTAGTTAGTGCCGAGAGAATCTACGGGCGAGGACAACAAGGGCGGATTGACGACAGCAAGGTTAGGCATATAGTATCCGTGCAATATGGGGATCCTTGCAACGGAACAGCTTTGAGGAGTGAGGGAACTGAAATCCTGCAAATAGGTTGGACCTTGACTTGAGGGCGTGACATGGAATTAGGATATGAGGAACTCACGTCTGTAGAGGTCGGATGTCTTCGATTCGCTGGGAAATGTATTTTGATAAATGCGATACGCACGTTGTGCCTTATCAAAATACAAGGGCAAAATGTAAGCATATGCGAAGTCGTACTTACCGTAGACTTTAATTGTTCCCTCGGTTTCTCCCAGTTGATTTTTTGCCACGCAGTGATATTCGCCAAAGTCCTCCGGGAGAATACTGCGAATCTGGAACAATGAATTAGAAAACACACGTGTTCACGTAATGCATTGTTACGTGGACGTGGAAGAAAACGTTGTTTAGCCATACGATTCCCACAAAACACCCACGCTAATCGAACACCAGGGTCTAATTTTTGTGAATGGGTGCACATGCCATTGATATTCGACAGGTGCGTTACCACAATCTTCTGAAATATGGATGCAATTTCAAAGATATGGGTACTGCGTCAAGTATATAACATGACGGGTTAGAAAGGAAAGCTCGAATTTCCACTGAGCTAATTCAATCACGAGAAATAGATCCTCCTCAGCTCAGCTCAACTACACTACCGGCTAAAGTGTTTGTTTCGGCCCTGACAACAAGCGGCGTGCATACCTCAAGATACATGATGTGCTTGTACGGGCCGAGAGGGTGGATCTCGTCAAGGAAGCGTCCGCCCGCCGATCCGTTCGAGATGATCTCCCCATTCCGGGTCCAATAAGCGAGTCCGCGCGGGTGACACTCCAAGTTGCACGCGAGACGCACCGACGAGCCGACGCTTTGACCCAGTAGCTGATCGGTGATCCAAACCATAGGGGCGACTGCGAGTCCGAACGTGTCGGGAAATTGAAGGACAGTCGAAGAACATAGGCGTCAGTCACTTTTCGATGTGTGACACTCGTCAACTGAACTCTGGCTCCGTTCGGTCAGCAAAGAAAACGTATGTTTTACTAAACGGCATACTCACACTGAACGTCAAGCTTGATCCTCTTGCTAACTGACGGTGGGACGTTATTTGAGGCGATGCAGAGGTACGGTGCCATATGAAGGCGCGACACCTTACTGATGTTTAGCCAAGGTCCTCTCACAGCGTTCGCTGAAGGAGATACAACAGAGAGAGAGAGCCGAAGGACAGTCACGTTAGACAGACCGAGAGCAGCAACAACAACAACAACAACAACAACAACACATTTAAACCAATACTTTAGAAATGCCCTATCCTACTTGATTGTTCTTGAATACTCCATTCGCTCATCCACTGGAGTAGATGCTTGTCAAGAACATACATACGTGTATACAACGGGAAACGCTGCAAGCAAGTTAAATAGTGAAACGAGTGATCACATTAGAAGCTGGACAATGATAGATTGCACGACGACTGTTTCCTGATCGACCCTTCCATGCTTCGAGCAGTTGCTGACAGCAGTTGGTCACCGACTAACAGCAGCAGCAGCAGCAATCGACGAAGCGGCGCTTACATTCTATGACCCACTGGACGGCGGACGTTGTAAGTAGTGTTCGTGCGTGAACGCTCATTATATGCTTGGCTGAGCCGGACCCTGTCGGCCTTCTGTTGATACGGGCTTTAGCCCATTGACTAACGCCGTCGGAACATCTATTCTACGTAAGCGTACATCGATAAATGACTCTGGACCGATGATGTATGATCGAGCGAACAGACGACATGTTGAACAAATGCAAATTGTAGAAATAACAGTAACGTCGACGACCCTCGCTATTGTCTTCTCTCCAAATCTTCCCTGATAACCAGCGCCACTTATCATGCTTACTGTTCTAGGTACTCCATGTTGCTCTGGCTCTATCTGAGTTCGTTCTCACATTGAACGGATACATCGCTCACTAACGATACGAATGTAATGTACGCGAATATATTCTTATATTTGTATTGTATGTAAACTAATGGACGTTCCTCGGGGAATTCTTGTTAGCTTGGCCTAAACGTCGCGAGCGTTCATTTTCACAGCGGGAATATTGGTTGGCCACATTACCATTAGGTGTATTCTTCACAATGGAGTGTGAAGTATTCATAAATAGTACTTGAATGTCTCAATGATCAGTAACGCAGTGTACATTGTATCGGGTTTACTGACTTTTAATCTGGTCCAGCGCCATTTCCTGATCATCTTCGCGGCGCCACTGCAACGTTGGCTCGGGGATGCCTTTGGCTGCACAGAATAGCGACACATCGCTACCCTCCTTCACATCAGTGTCCGAGCTTGTCTCTTCTTCTTTTATCGACGGTGGAACTAAAATGAAATAATTAGAGACGCCACTGTTAATTGCTGCTCGTGTTCGTCAGGTGCTGCTACCAGCGCCGCCGGAGCTCCGCCTCAGTCAGACTCTCTACAGAAATTGTGCCCGCTATGTTGTCTACAGTGTTAATTCACGCCGTGATTAGCAAGCCACTGACACCACTTACCAACGACGTCAAGGTATCCAACTTGATACTTCATTGGTGAGGTGTTTATTTGACACATGTACGCTCCTTTGTCCTTCTCCTGGACGTCGAAGATAGCGAGGTTCCACGTCCGGTGTCCATTGTGCGTCACCTTGAAGCGGGTGTTGTGGGTGATCACCGTCTTTGACAGCGTCAGAAGCGTGTACTTCTCGACGTACAGCCACGCGACCTGGAAACGCGTCAGCGAGAGAATCAGTCGTGAGATCACCACAGTTCACAGGTTCAGCAAGCTTGAAGATTGACCAAAGATCTCTTTAAGGGGGTGTTGGCATGAATTAGCATGGCCATTGACCTCCCCCAATTCTGAAGCTGTTGACAATTGACCAAAGATCTGAATACTGCCTAAAAACCAGCGCAAACAACGAACCTCGGTAGCATCTGCCTGCTTGATTTAATTTAATGTGTTCAGTCTGAAGCGGAACACAACACAGACATATCGCTGCGCTGCCGTTGGAGATTACCTCAGAAATTGTAGGCAATTTTGGAGCGCTCTAGATTTTCGTGCACATTGAAGTCATGTACAGTTGTGGAATTCGTTGTCTTTTATTTAAACCAATGGCGCCAAATTCAAATTAAACGTGCATTACGTGTCCAAACGACAACCCGTTTGTCACATAAGCAACTTGAGATAATAATACAGCACATATATATATATATATATATCTGTCCTCATCTTTACGCGGCATAAAGCAATATGATAGAAGAGAAAACATTGACACGCAATGCACACAAGTGGTGAAGTCTTCACTGCAACGTTATAACGACGGATTGCTAGAAAACTCAAGGCTTCCTATTGTTCGCTCGGACTTCAGAGACGGTTTCCTTGAAGCGAACGAATAAATTTAATTCATTAAGCGAATTGAATGGAGATCAAATTAAGCAGCCTCTTTATCCCCTCCCGCTTTTCTCCGTCTATTACCGACCGTTCCCGTTTGGCAACCACCACCGACGTCCACGGCTCGAGACAACGGGGGGGGGTCGGTGGTACGCTCTCACATATTCCCTCTTACGTCAGCCCATCTACTGTCGAAACGAGAACTACTATGGCCTGCTGTAACTACGGTGCTGTTACTGAATCCAGTTGCCCTTATACAACCGTTTCTGACCTCGGTTGAGGCTGTCAGACAATATGTACGGCAACTCTTGGTGCACATCCACTACTTGAAGCGTTGTGGTATGGCGTCGGAAACTGAACCGTCTCAATTCGTCGTCGCGTGCGACAGATCGAAATTGAATGATTTTATTCGATAGATATGTTTGTATATACATATCACATTTAGAAACGGAATTAATTTATTACACTTTTATTTACGCAATATTTTTGGATTTTCTGAATATTGTTTCACAGGTTATTAATTCATTAATAGTGTATCATAAATAATTTCATCCATGGCACCGGACCCGAGTGGCTCCTGACACCTCACACGGTTTTTCATCATTCGTGATTTTAACTGCTGTTTTCTAATTTAAATTCGTCTAACCGAGAGTTTTGTGCTGAGTGTACATCAAGGTAAGGTATAATTTTTTTTTTAAATCAAAAGTAAGTTATAATGAAATTGGAAGTGATGTTTTTGCATAATAATGGATTTTTACCAAAACATCATTGCGAATTGTACCTTAATGGTGTTCTTTATGTAGCGAGAATTGTAGATCGTGAGGGTGATATGTTATTAGTACGTATACGGGATGTTTCTACCAGATTTTGTTGAAGGTGAGCCGCGAATATTGTCCTTATCTGAATGGCCACTACAAATGCTGTTCGCACAGGGAATCGAGTCCAGTGTTATTCGAAAGGTATGGACTTCTTCGTCAGCCTGTACTCAGAGTGATTTCTATTACTCCGATGATGTAATTGCAAAGCTCGATGACGATAACTTCCAATTCCGGTTGCAGAGTGCTTGCAGGGACGTCTTCAGGCTGACGTTCAACAGTATGGGAGCTTTTATCAATTTTCCATGTTCCTGGTAACTGGGTGATGTTTCCCGATCGATCATGTCCGCAATCAAACTATGCGAGAATTGCTCCCCTCTCCATGTCTCGGTAGACCCCTTTAATTACTTGGCTTGCATTTCATTTTGTATGGCAAATTGAATTTTGCCACGTCTAATGAGCTGGAATTGCGTATGCTACATATTGCACGTTCCTCAAACCAGAAAATGTGGAACATAATAATGATTGTAGTTGACGTTTAGTTGTCCAAGACTTTCGTAGGTATCGTTGTGATTTGTGACCTTTTTGTAATTATTGAAAGCATTTGTGATTGATGTTGCCGTAGACATAGTGTCATGTTCTCGTCGATATTCGAGACGCTCTGCCCGCGCAAGTTGCCCTTGGGCAAATTAAATTCCTTTGAAAGGTTACTCTGCTCGGGATGCTTTGTTGTGTGTTTTCCCGAAGCAGTCCCAGGAGATCAGTTCAACGTTGCTTCTGACGTCTCATTGGTTCGGCTATGGTAACTTGTAATTCAGAGCAATCACGTGACCTTTGGTCGAGTTTACAACACCAATTTTCAACCGGAATCAAGCACAATGCAAAATGCTTAATGAAAGTGCTATCACGTCTTTAATTTCGAATTTCTTTAATTACAGTTGCATATTGCCTCGATACAATCGTAAGCAATAAAATTAAGCCTGCGTCTTTCGATGCTTCCTTGACGCCACTCTAAGAAACCCGTTTAGCATAAGTTAGCAGTCGAGTGGCATGTATGAGCCAATCTCGACTGATGGATCTAGAATCTATGTGGAGGTTCTACCTACAGCTAGGATACAGAGCTCAAACACATTTCTTGACCCGACTCTCAGCTGTTCCCCTATGTGACAGGCCCCGGCACCACCTTTGGGTATTACTTCTAAAGCCTATCGGGGCCAACTTTACTTATTTTTTAAACCGTTGGCACCTGCCAACGAATAAGGTTATAATGTAGTTACTTCAAACCGCCCGACACAGCTACAAACTTAATCTTAAGCAGCAGTTACGACACATGTCGGATAGTTTTCTTAACCTCTCACTGAAAAAAGTACCGAGCATTAATAATACAACACTTACAAACTTTTAGCCAACTTCGCAGAAGACGCCATATTCAACCCAATGGCAAACAAAAATATGAACAGCTTGAACTACTTTTGTGTTTGAATTTTTTTTGCAAAATCCTCAATCGGTGTCAAAATAGCCACCCGAAAAACGATAATCTGCTCGTTTGGCATGCCTGAATGTTTTCATATGTTTACGCACGAACCACCGATTTTCATCCTTTTGTACTTTTCACTGAAAAATGATCAAAATCATCAGGGCCCATTTTTGCGATTGTTGTCACATGCGTACACATCGTGGCCGAAAATGGAGAGTCGTATATGTATGTGGCATACGATAAATAACCGTATTCGTTTCTGACCCCCTATGCATGAACCTGTGAAGTCCAGTCTGGCCCTGTCTCAGTGCTGGGTGTCAAACCATCCGCAGGTTGGCAGTCGTCCATCGTCTGTGTCGCCCGAGGCTGGCCCGACGTATTGCCATGTCGAGAGGAGGTGAAAGCGAGAGATAGACACACACGCACGACACACACACATAGTACGGCGTAGATGAGGGGAGCACTCGAGCTAATGGGCTAGCTATGGTGTGCCGTGGATTGGCCATCTAATCACGCCCAGGCCATCCCCGATCATAACCAAGCTTCCACTCGAACGATCCACCGGACCACCGGTTTCCCCTGCGTCGGCCAAAATCATCTCGCTTGCTTCGGCCAAACCACCACCGCCGCCCCATGGCAGAATCGCCCTCACGATGTCGCACTGTCCCCTCCATAACCAGCGTTGGTTTCGCCTCCCAGACCTCACTCTCATGCTTGCGTTGCTCCCGTTGATGCTGCTTCGACCTCTGCCGGCAGCAGACTGTCGTGCGGCGAAAACACCCCTGCTCCCGTCTACGTCGGCCACCCGTCTCTTCGTCCTCCCACGGAGCTTAATGCACCCTCGCTCGCAACGGAGAGTCCCTCGAGGTCTCCTCGCTACGGCGCACGGACTAGGTCTCCTTCTCATCCAACGTTCTCCGGCAGAGATACCCTGTTCCACCCAGGGCTCAGGCCCTTACGGCGTACCCCCACTCAGTTCCCCTTCCTCTCCCTTCTGTCCTGGCTCAGTCCTGTGTCTAGGCCCAGCAGAGGGATCACTAGCGTTGCGCAGTGTTGGACAGGCAACTACAGCAGCAGCATCAGCAGCAGCAGCAGCTGTTCCTCGTGAGAACAAAGAGAATCTCGGCCGCAGCTAGACAAGTCGGACGAGGGGTCTGGTAAGAGAAGGTCTCGCTAGCCGGCGGGGGAACGAACGGACGCCCAGGCAGGCGACCATAATTGTGGCAAATACGTCTCGAGGGACCTGTACTGCGTTGTTGGTGTCATCGCCTACTTGTCGTCGTGTTGTTGTTTCATCCCAGTTACAGAGAGATGCTACTAAGAGAAAAGGCCGGCCGGGAGGTCGGCACAACTACCGACCACTTCCCTGCAGGACACTTTCAGCGCTGCGCAGAGAACGACTGGGGTACTAAGCGCCCATTCAACCACCAAGCGAATACTACTGCCAAGTGAGATAAAGGAACTACCGAAGGTCGTTTAGGCCGACTGAAACTGTCTGTCGCAGCTCAGCCTATAATGGGGGAGTCTTTGTGTAGCTTTTAATCACTGGATCAAATCTTTCATTTGCTCGATTGTTTCTTCTTGTCAGTCCGTCTTTGAGTCTCTCAAGGCGAAAACGTCTTAGAACGCGGGCGAACGACCACGTTAGATGAACAAGCACAAAAGGAGAGTCATGCAGCACTGCCATGGCTTGTCCTGGTAACTCAACCTGGCTATAAAAGACCAGGCATCGCTGATTTCGGCAGCGCAAAGCGGCATGTCCCTTCGAAATGCAAAAATCAACCCGTGTTCTTACAGAAGACGTCTACTTTCGAGTTGCGCCACACATATATGAATACTATGAATATTACACTCATGGTGACTTCGTTTTATTAGTAAAGACTCAATTCGCTTCTGATCTTGGCGCCTTTGTTATACAGTTGTATTGTGTCCCTGAGAAACGGATAACAGAGAATAACAAAAAGTTCACTTTTGCGGTGCACTCCGAAGGCACATGGTGGTACAATTTGCAAAGCAAAGACGTTATATTAAGTTCAGACACTAGCCCAACTCCGACTGGCACCTAGCCTTATTGGGGTGGCGTTCATGTGCTGTTCATTGCTAAGTGAATTCGATGAAATATGGAGCGGGCAAGTTGGGAGCAATCTGTCCCCGTAGTAAGCGTGCGCCGCATCGAGGCGGCAAAGGATTTTTCGTTCACATCGAGGGGTTCTACATCCCAACGGCCCGCCGACCCGTCTCGCCCTTGTTCCAACGCAGAACTACATTTCAATAATAATAATAATAACAATAATGAACTTTACTTTTTTTGCCGCCTTTCGCCTATGTCAGGCCGTCCTCGGACACATTGCTAATGTATGACATATTACTACATGTGCGCTACACTTACGCAGCGAAAGAGCATAACAGAAGCGCTATCGTGCTGTTTCGCCAGTATCACTCGGGTTATTATTATTATTGCAGGGGGAATTCATTGTTTGCATACTGAGATCGACCGAGGCTGTATGAATTCATTAATTTTCATTTGTACAAGCGACTGTTTCATGTTGTCGTACAAGCGGCTATTGTTCGTTAGCAAAGGCTTAAAATTGCGAGGATCGCTTCGCATTTGGTGAACCCGGTTCGCGGGGCATTCGTTTCCACCAGCGAGAGTCCCACACATACAACCAACCGGCCACACCAGCCACATCGGGCCTCGACCTTATCCTCGCGAAGCGTAAAGTATCAGGGATGCAAGTGAATAGTCGGGACGCACCGAGCTTCTTTTTCTGCTGCTGCTGCTGCTGATTATGACAAAGAGCTCTCGCACCTAATTCCCCAAGAGAAAGAACTACATTTCTTATTTGTTGTTCGCACCTGCCCTTGCAAAGACTTTGTGATGTCTCCGACGATTGCTGCACGGGCAGCCATTGTTGTCGCAATGTTTGCCATGGTCAGCACGGAGGTTGGTCCAGAGGTTGGATTAGATGTACTAGCCCGGTATGTATCTCAATTGGGCCTGCGTGTGTGAATCAGTGGGGACGCTATAGATCAAACAGGAGCTAGCTCTTGGCCAACAAACGTACATAGTGCCACTGTTGTTGTGTCTGCCAACGAGAGAAGCAGCCGCAACAAGAACGAAACATCTCTTTCTCTCCTTCCCAAGCGTTCCCTCTGTATGAGATGTCGACGGTTCGCCGAGGATGTCACATTTCGTGGGGGGGGCAGAACGAAGTCCTCGGCCTGGGAGAGTGGAACGGGTGAGGAAGGCCTGTCCTGCTGGCACGTTACCGGCGACGAACGATAAGGCCTTAGCGTCGTCAGCATGTGCATCGCCAGAGCGGAAAATCCCATGGTCACATTAGCCGACACAGGAACAGCCGCCGTAAGGCGAAAGTAGGCAGGTGGCGACGTTCTACCGCGCTAGGGTGGAACGCCGGCTGCGTCGCGCCGGCAAACGGGACCGTTCGGCCTGAGGCCTCACTCCTCTAGGATCTGGCGCAACGCTGGCAGGCGACGGCCGGTCCGTTTGAGCTCCCGAACGAACGACCAAGCACGGAAAGGAGACACGGGCAGACACAGCGGCAGGACAATGGGTTAAGCGATACAAATTATCCCCGATATATTATATTTAAGGACACAGAGGAGCAGACAGCAAACGATCGTGTGCGTACGAAGCGCACAGCGCAAACCGCCGACTATCCGAGCTGCTGCAACCGTCACTTCATGAGACGTGAGCGCAATTTTGAAATGTTCAGTCTTATAGTCGATTCCCTCCTTCGGGTTCTTGTCCATTGCGCGATCATGGTCCAACTGTTATATCCTTATATGTTGTAGAGCATGGAATAGTTGCCGTTCAACGATGACATATTCACAACAATTGGGACACTAATTACTGCTTGCAGAATAGATGATTAATTAAAGAGGGGTCAACGAAAGGAGCTGATGAAAAGTACCGATTGACGGCTGGATATACTGTAAATGATGTATACTCTGCCTCTGTATGTAGAAGTACACATGTACGCGTCAACTCCTCGACCGTGTTAACAAAATGGCGTGAAAGTGTCTCCAGGTCCACATCTGGTGGCCAGATTGGGCAGTGAGAAATATGCTGCCACTCACAGTGCTAAGTTCCACAGCTATTCCAGAAACAGCCAGATATAAATAGTTATTCAAAAGGAATCCGCATTTTGTCCTATGCTGAGAATCAGTTCGGTAGAAAGAGCGACGTAAATTACTGCGAAACGATTCTGCATGATTTACGTTATTTGTCGGTCACCCAAAGGGTGTTCGTAGTGTTTACACCAGCCACCAACACACGATCCCTGATTGACCAAAAACCCCTGCGGGGTCCCAATGACGCTCGGAAAAGCCTCGTCTGCGAGATCGGACGGGTGGCCATTGTCCTGTCTGAGTGTGTCATGGGGTGCCCTGTGGACAGGACTCGGTAGTGCCGGTGTAGTGGCAACGGCCACTTTGCTCGCGATACGTTACAGCTGGTACCCCGTACACACAGACACAAGAGAAGGACACGCACCCCAACCGGGCGCCCATCAACCGTGAAGTGACTTTCTGCGAACAGCGAGAAACAGAAAACCTTCCAGCGGTTTTTGCGGGCGGTTTTTGCCTGACGCCGTTTGCTGAGTCCTCGTCTGACTTTTCGGGTCGCCGTCTTCAACGCCGTCCGCGACAACGCCTTTTACGAGGTCGCCAGGCTGTTTCAGTTGTCATTCACTGATACAGCCACCGGCAGTTGCCGAGAGATCGGCGAACTGGAGCGGGTCCAGCCGACCTCGGCACATTCGCCGTGGAATTTCTCGATTTCGACACTAGTTGCCGCGCCGCGCCGCGTCGCCCATGGAGGGGCGCGCCTCCCGCGCGGAGGGTGTCTCTCAAGCAGCGCTTCCCACCTCGTGCGCCTCTTCTTCTCCTCCGTGAGATCGCGGGACAGGCGGTAGGCACGCCAGCACGCAGACGCTCGGGCGGTGCAAGCAGCGCACGCCGCTACGGAAGACGTCTTTTGTTGCCACAAACCGAGGGCACGGAGCGCGGGAGAAGAGAAAACGCAGGGGCAGAAAACAGCAAAAGCGACTACAACAGCTAGGCTGTCGGCAGCTAGGTATCTCACTGGCGTTTGCGTCACTCACTTGCTGGGAGAGAGCATGTCCCCTTCTTCGTCCTTTCGGATGCAATGCCCGTAGCCGTGACGGTGGCGGTGGTGACGGCCGGCGCAGCATCGAATTGTGCGCGGGCGGGGCAATTTTATCCTTCGTCGCTCCCTACCCGCGCCTGTTTCCCCAAGCTACTCCCGAGGACAAGGAATTCCCATTAGGCCATTCTCATTCCTATACCTTGAATGTACATGCGGTGACGATAGTGGGCCTCATCATCAGGAAACTCGGGGAAAACAACTCGTCGCCTGCTTGACACTGACATAGCGTATTGCGTTGAAGATGGCTCAGTTGAGAAAGAAAACACACGAAGAAGTCAGTCCACAAATATTTGTGCGAATATATATATATATATATATATATGTATATATATATATATATAACTAATATGTTAAGGCCAAGTCCTCTTCTCGTACGGAAACGAAGAACACCACTTTAATGCTACAAGATGAACAATATACAGGTGATGGTTTATTAAAACACTTAGGTAGATCGAGGCATGCTCTTATTATTTCATATGATTGTGTGCCTTAAAACACACAATAATAATAGAAGCAGTTGAGGACGGGGTGTCAGATCGAGGTTTCTGCATAC
This sequence comes from Stratiolaelaps scimitus, assembly GCA_019614645.1. NCBI lineage: Eukaryota > Metazoa > Arthropoda > Arachnida > Mesostigmata > Laelapidae > Stratiolaelaps > Stratiolaelaps scimitus. The sequence goes on along the minus strand of JABWDB010000018.1, from coordinate 473,780 downwards.
AATATTGTTTCTGGCTGTCCGATTCAATCGGTAGCTGTACGACACTTCCTCCGTAGAAGTTGATAATAGAAGCGGGCACATTTTGCATTGATCAATTCCGACTTCCAGCTCAAAACAGCGATGACGCAGCTAACAGCTGCAGACAACACTCTTTCTCATGCCGTTACATGCATATGCTTCTAAATACGTCGAAATATAGTTTTGGAAAGGCCCCTCGGCGGCTGCTCGCCACCACGAAAACCTTACTCATTTTTTCTTTGAGCGTTTTCACTTTTTGAAAGCTCGCGATTCGTGTGTGAACCCTATTCGCCGCGGGCTGCGGCCCTGACACCTTCCCCCGAATCGAGCCAACCGTCACTGCTCCATAACGGCCGATGGATAGACATTGGCCATTTCGAGCCTGCAACACGAGTGCGGCCGCCCAGATACCGACATCCCGACAGCTCTCGTATCAAACCGCCACGTCAACACGAGCTGTGGCTGCTGCCTCACGCACAAATCTCATCTCTTCTCTGGGCGTGTGTGTGTGTATGTGTCTGTCTGTGTGTGTTTGTGAGCGTGCGCTGTAGAAACGACCAAACGATCTGCTGGAGGCAAAATATCCAGTGAAGCGTTGCCAACGGCTGCAAATTGTTAAATTGGATTCGATTTTTTCGGATCAGAACCCCGCCGAATCGGGCCAACCCGGGGGGTGGTGCCGTCTCGTACATTATCCCCAGCAGCGGACCTTACATAACAGATTAAGTCACCCTTCAATGCTGTGTTGTGCGGTCCCATCTTTCTCGTGCGGTTAAGATTTATCATTAGTCGAATATGACGAATATCAGACAAATACGCACGATTATGTTGATATTATAGATGTCCACATACGTGTTCGGGGCCCGCTGCTCGATATCAATATCACTTTGCTATACGGTGGTCTAAAAAGAGAAATAACTATACGCACGTTGTCAACAGTGGAAAAAAGCATATCATGTAGTTAGCATATGATTATAACTATCACAACCGGCTAACGGCTGTATGTCAGGAGGAAATATGTAGCCGCTGTGTGAATTGCATTTGAAGAGCCACTGTCCCGAGGATATCCGGGCATTAGGAAGTCGAGGCCGGGACACTGCAAACGAGAGAAGTGTACTTCTGCGACAGCGCAAGGAAGATGGAAGCGGGCGCGTCCGAGACAGCCATAGGGGGCTCGGGGGCAGACACATCTCTTTGCGGACTTGTATCCAAATAGATGGAGGATAACCACAAAAACTTCAGACTGACCCAACGCACAGTAGGAGCGTGCCGCGCCTGCTCGAGGGGCGGCTGCGCTGGCTACAACCGCACCAGCTGAGGCTAAAGAAAGAGAAATGGTTGGGGCCATTGGCAACGTCCGTTCAAATCTCTTCCCTCAGTTCCAACGATCACAGCAGCGATGGAGAAACGAAACGAGAAAGAAAGAGAGATAGATAGAGAGAGCTTTCAATTGTACCCCTCCGTTGAGCTTTCTCGTGGCGAGCACGCTCGCTGTACTTGCCCCCCCCCCCCGGCCCCCCCACCACCACTACCACCATCTTCTTCATCGCACCATCATTGTACGTACGTACTTCTCTCCCACGACATCTAACGACGTCTGTATTATCCGAGTGCGGCGGGGGCGGCTATGGCGGGGGCGACAGCACCACTCGATGTCCGCAATCTCTTTTGATCGTCTCCTTCATTGGTCTGACGACGCACCTCTCGCCAAAATCATGACCCGGTAAATACGAACCCATCGAGCATCCGTAGAGATGCTCCTGCTTCCCTTCGACCAGCTGAACTTTAGCCACGACCCCTCGTCGCATTTGAACAGCGCTTTTGGCAGGAACCGAAATATCGGAAGGGGTCCCCGGCGCACGCGCACATTTGCGATACGTAAATATAATTGTATAATTTAGGAGAGTACATGGACGTATAATAACCTCAACGTTGTTAGAACGTATATATGTATGGATATTCATTTTACGCATCTACCCATATCGTTTCAAGGGACAACGTTGGGTGGGAATTGAACATGGGTGGTCCAGTGATGAAAGATTGTGGACCTCGTAGGACCTGTGATCCCCTTCGTGGCCCCAACTGACCAGTGTGTACACTCGCGCCGCCTTGATGGCTCGTGTCCACACCGATGTCATCTAATGTGTTTCCCATTGACACTGAAGTCAGGGCTAGCCGGCCGCAAGGCCGGCACTGACCTCGTCACTCCCACAAACTGCCATCACTGCTGCTGCTGCTGGTGCTGTAAAAGGCCATAGGAAAAAGGAGGGTGTAGAGAGCGACCACGATAGTGCCTTCTCTTCTACGGGAATCAACGAGAAAACCTGTCAGTCTAACCAACTCAAGAACTACCCTCAACCCTATCCTGAGGAGAAGTGTCCTTCTCGTGGACTCACTGGCATCCCAGGCTATCGACGCCCTCCGGACCTCCTTTCGTGTCGAGACATCCTCCGAAAGCCACTTGAGGATGGGATTAAATTACGTCGTCATAGCCAACCGGGTCCGCCCCTTGCCAACCGCAACGTTGCCAGGCCCCACTTCGCCGACGTTCTACAGATCCGTCGGACGACAAGTTCTATCTATAGGTTACATCGGCTCTTGACACCCTGAAGCGAGTGAGGATCACTTTGAGCACTCAAAGAAGCTGATGGAAGACGGCAGTGAATTAGGGAGGAAGCACATACAGTAACAGGGATGTCGAGCGATCGGCGTCAACCGATCACAGGCTTACGATAAAATCTATGTGTCACGTTTTTCGTTCTATTATCTGTATTCTCTGTGTATTCTAAACACGTTATGTAGATGTCGGTATTGGTCGTAGTTCGGCAGAATCGCGGTAATGTGGGTTCAGTTAACTGTGATAAGTGGACATTGGTAAAGTCCACTAAACGCATATATATATATATATATATGATATTTATTAGCGATTCATTTTGTCATTGTCAAGGCAAATGCTGGAGAAGACAGCGAACCCAGCAATCAAAGCACTAAAATCGTTCGGCTCGCAGCCCCTTCGGATATCAGTTTGGTAGTGGAGTCAGCCCGAGATGTCAAACTAACTAGACAGGTAGACTATTATGATGAATGTAACACTCAAGCGAACAAAGTGTGCATCACCAAATTCGATGTTAATTGAATTTAATGGTGAAGTATGATATTTCTTGACACAACAAAGTTTTACGTACGCGATAGCTGCCGAGGTTGTCGACGACACAAGATAGGGTGACTTTTCTTCCTGTCGAAACGGTTTGATTCTGGATCGGCTCGGCAAAGTCAGGTTCCATTTGGTTTGGGGCGTTCATTCCACTCGAACTACTGCCTGTCAGTTGCGGCACGCCTTGGGATGCTAAAAGAAAAGGCAATCATCATCGTTTTTGTTAATGCGTTGCAAACTCCTTATGAATTAGTGTCCTCAGTTAGTTAATACGCCTACGCAATATTTACTGCAAGGTAGATTGTTCCACTTAATTAACATGAAAATCATAATTCGCATGCAAAGCTCAAGCTGTCCTCCAACAGCATCGTCTATAGCACCCATCAAACATTTGATCAAAAATTGAAATGCACGCCACACCTGTGCCTATTCACTTTCTCTGTGTCTGTGACTGCTAATATTTTTCCGGCACGGGGCCACACCGAATATATAATACTTTGGAGTAAGCGATACATCATTGCAGGAAATCCACGACATGGGCGAACACAGATTTAACGAACTTGTCTATGTGTAGACAAAGAATATCGAAACTTATTTCTAACTATTATGATACACGATCTCACCGAATCATCGGGACGCATTTTTATATCAAACATTTAATATTACCAATGTGCTATGTAGATCGGTACAACGTTATTAACGGTGGCACTAATATCCACCTGCAATGCATTTCGTGAAAACAGCTTGTGCCTAGGAACACCATTTGTCGAAGCATCCCTCATCTGTCGCGGTAATGGTCGAAAATTTTAGTCCGTCGACAATCGACGATTTAACGCCGATTCATGAAAACCAGACCATGGCAAGGTTCAATCGCAAACTCAATGTGTATGAAGGTGCAGGAAGGCCTTGATGTGGTGTCTACCTATGACCGAAACCGTGTGTGTCTGTGTGTAATCACTCCATTACAGTACGGCTGTGCGTTTCGAAAGCTCAGCTAAGGGCAAGAGCATGCTGACCGCTCGGTCATCCCGACGAATTGCTGACGTATGCTGCAGCCGGCTATCGACGATTGACCCTTGTAGAAGGCCGTTTTCGGCTTCAAAAGGATGCCCCTAACGGACATTGGACAGTCCGATCCGCGTTCGACGGTTTGGCCATGTCAGGCTAAGGGGATACCGCATTTGCGATCGTAAACACCCGTAGAACGGTCCACGTTGGCCATTGCAGGGGCAAGGCAAAAACGTGAGTGGCCCCCACCCATAACTATAACAGAGTCGCCACAGCGGAAGTGGGCAGTGACCGACCAGAGTTCGGGACAGGAGGGGGGTCCTGTCGGTGAGGGGACACTCCGGCTCGGAGCTAACAGAGCTGATTCGTCATGGCATCGAGGCTCGTCAAAGCACAAAGCAGCTCAGCCAACGAGGCTTGACTCGTATAGACAGTCAGCGAAATGCCGGCATATAACAGCGACACAAGCGAATCATATCATACGTCCCACGATAACACGTCACGGGCAGGTTACATTCAATGACCGAGTGAATCTCCTCGGATGGCTATTTCTGCAGCCGCTGCTGCTGCCTTTGGATGCAAAACGCCTGTCTATCAATATGTGTACCTGTGAAATTGACGCTCGATATTGACAAACGACCTCACCCGGGTTTTGCGTACAGAGATTTCGATGGACACGGCGAAAACACTGCCAGCTGCTGACCCATATAAGTGTGACTGCCTCTGTTTAATAAAAGGTGCCTTCAAGAATCTTACAGCATACGATACATTTTAAGTTGTATATTTTTTTAAAAATTTTACTACATACGTTTAAATTAGTCTTCCCGACAAAACTACAGATATAATACCATTCATTAAGACTATTATACATCGCAGATATACATTGAATACTACTCCGGTGCGGATAGCTATTTTTTTTTAAAGAGGTTAAAGGTAAATCCCATGGACACCAGGCCTTACAGCTAAGATATTTGCCTGGTAGTGTCAGACTCTTACTGACTAAACCCTGAACCGATTTTGACTTGGGGCACTGACTGCGGATAGCTATAACCGTCTCATATTGGCCAATCCTAAGTAAAGCCAAAGTGGAGTAATTCACTGGGTGATACCTTTCCCTGTTTTCTTGTCGTTCTTATATTTCCTCACTGTGCTACAGTGATTCGATTCGTGCCACGTGCAAATGCACTCATCTCTAGAAGACCGACTACAACGGGAAGTCATTGTACAAAAAAAGGGCCTCAATTCTTTTCCATTTTAAGGTGAAGGTGAAATCAATGAGCATGATAGCTGCAGTGTTCGGCAAGGTTCCCCTTCCATACCGTGTGTTTTTCCGTGCGACCAACATGCCCTCCTCAACCAACAGTACCGGCGGCCTTTCTGTATGCCACACCGATAAGTCGGTAGGGTCTTCAGCACGGCCACGCGTGTCGCTCGCTCCGCGAGACAGAGATGAAGATCCGTTTGCTCGGCGGTAGAAAGCCCCGACCGAGTCGAGTTAACGTCATTAAGACCATTAAGGTTGCATAAGAACTACCGCCACTGCTCCGGCGGGCCTGCAGGAACTGCGGAAGTAACGAGATCTTGGCGGCAACTCCTGGCCAAGGTTGCACTTTGCCAGGTCCTCCTTGATGCGGTGTCGTCCTGTGCGTCCTGGCAGCGAGAACGGCCCCGAAGACATCGTTAGGGCGACACCCCGCTTGCCGAATAGAGGCATCTCACCGGACCGAAAGGTGCATTTTCTTCATACACTTCATACGTATGCCTCCCCCCCCCACCACCACCCCCGGACCCCCGGGACCCCTTTGCCGTCCGTTCAGGATCACCCGCTCAACACGGCGTCACTTTGGCATTCAGTAGTTGGAATGCCACTTGCAAGAAAGCAGCTGAGATGGCATCGACACAAAAGCAGGATACATGTTTTATCATAATCACAATAATTATCATTATTATTATTATTTCTATTGAAAAAGTAATGTATTTGGCAAAAACGGCGTGCTCCTCACAGCGAATACAACTTTAATGAAGTATGTAGCACATAGAATTATAGATGATGGGTATCTATAAATTTGAATGCGTTAGCAGGTCTGGCACCTCTGGCAAGGCTCCTTCGCGGTCGCGCAAGATTCGTTCAATCAGAGCAGAGCAAATGAACCCCAGCACAAGCGTTCACAATGTTAAACATCGTATATGTGTAAGGCCTGCTGTTTAGCTGTCAGGAGGACGCCAGTGTCTGAAGGAAGGAGCAATTCGAATAGAGCATTCGAAGGAACACCGTGGAACGGTGGCACCTGAACGAGACAGTTACCGGTCAGAAGCAGCAGCGGCGGCGGCGTCGACAGCGCGAACATTCAAAGGGATGATGACAGTTTAAGGCAAAAAAGACAATGGCGAGTCGCTTAGCCAGCCCGGAGATGATGGGACAATGCGAGACACATTACATGTGGTGAATTCAATTAGCCGCAAGCGAGTCTGCACCGTTACCGCTATGTTCCTTTGAGTGGACTACAGCTTGTGCTGGTCTACAACCTACTGCTGCCTGTCATGTTGTCCTTAACAAGGTGACAAAATATATATATATATATATATATGGCATCATAGGAAATCGTGAGCATCCCATATATCTAGGTCAAACAAGGGAGAGATGCGAATCGGAGAACGGATCACGAACGGCGGGAACATCTTGACTCCGTTTCGACATGTTTCTTTTCCGTTGAAGCCCCGGCCCACGTTGTTGCTCTGGCTCTAGGCCTGCTGCCCTGCAGCTTGCGTGTACCGTAGCCCGCACGCCCGCTCATTGCTTCCCTGCTTGGCCCTTCAGTCAGCAACCGGTATCGACTTTCAAGTGTCGAGTGTTTTCGTTTGAGAAGGATCAGCCTAGGCTACGCTACAAAATGGCAACCTCATCGGCCCTGTACCCCAGTCGGTGCACATTGAAAATAGGGGGTAGAGTGTTACCACTTGGTTGGCGTTGGTGCACACCAAACGTACCCCGACACACTACGAACTACTCGGGCCTGATAGAAGGGCGTTCGGTATCGAGCCCGTGGACGACTAGTGTCATCTGCTCTCATCAGTATTCTTGGTTCGTTCACGACGCCCTTTTCTGAGTGGTTCCGACGGAAACCTCGTAAATCATGTCCCACCACCCCGCTCGATGCCCGAACAGCCCCTTTCTGAGGTCTTCTTTGCTACCCCCCCAGTCAAACCCCGCGGTCTCTAGCCGGCCTCCTCCTTGACTCCGCTGTGCCGTCGTAGTAGGCAAAACGCAGCATCGACAGGCCATCCGGCCTGCCATGCAGCCAGCCAGCCATCTTGTAAACACTGTCGCCCCGGGGACCTCTCGCGTCGGCGACGAGCACGGTACAGGCATGGACCGAACCCGACATCTGACGAACGATTTGCTGACGGGTAGATGTTTTGCATTCGAACACTCCGCTGCGGCAGCAGAAGCAACTACAACAACAACAAGTACAACGCCCCCACGTGCGTGCACGAATCGCGCGAGGCGATGCAGAGAGAAATTCGAAATAGAATCACAGGCAAAGGAAGAGCAAACGCTGCCAGCGGAAAGGTAGGGGCAATGGGTGCCAGTGAAAAAGACACACACGAACAGAGAGAGAGAGAAGGGCCCACGGAGATCGGGGTGACATAAGTGGCGAACCTTGTCACGGTACCCTATGGACGTCTGTGCGTGGAGTATATTGTTAACTTCAAATGGTAATTCGGAGCAAACATGTTCTCGTAGAAAATTCTCTGCATTTATTTAGTCATTCGTTGGTTATGAGGTGACGTCCAGGCATGGGCCCTTTGGCGGTTGTTGGTTGAACATAACACACATTTGAAATTTACCACACGATGATCCAGAAAATTTGATTAGCCATCAATGACTGCAGGTTAGGGTCAAGCAAACAAAGGTCAAACATTATTACACCTTTAAGGCCAATTTGCGTGGCCCCGTTGAACTCAGTGGTAGAAGTCCCTAAACGTTTGACAGCCCGTGCAGCGGTTCTGCTCGTACTAGAAAATGCACTGTGTCAATAACTATGCAGGATTTGAAAAAGCCATTATGGGCATTGGAAAGAGTTTTATGCAAAACCACCATATGAAGTATTCTAAAGAAACGCAATGCTCCATAGGCTTGTGCAGCTTCTTTGAATGCAATCTGGTTGTGCGACTGTCTCAGCTCCCCACGATTGTGAACCACAGGGAGAAACCGACATAAAGGCCGCTCTGAAGGCACGAGTACAGCGCTTAGGTTGTCAACATTAATTAAACGTTCTGTCAAAGACAGACAGACTGATTTAAGCACAAAACAACGAGGCTCGTATGTGGACATCAATGGATTGCGATTTGCACGCCTGGCATAGAACCTCTCGACTAAATATTAGGAAAAAACCACTAGAGCCCTTCTCTATTTAGACGCTTAGGTTCAAGGTGTTATGAGATTTGCCACTGTGCTCCACTGGCGCGGATCGCAGCACGCCGTAGACACTGCCATATAACTTCCAAAGACGTGCAGACGCCCGCTTATATCGTTGGGCGTAGGTCCAGCGGCTGAATCCTACGGGTTCCTAGCTTGATTCAGCGTAGATTGCGCTCTACTCATTGAATTCCTCCTCGAAGCTCGAGCAGCCAATACCAATCAACACTGTAAATTTATTTAACTGCACCCCGCTTGACTTTTTGCCCGCTGTCCGTACACGTCGGAGGGCTGTTCCCGACTAAAGCGGTTAAGCCGAGACATCAACCGCCCGTAGCTCCCTGGCAACACGCCGTTTCTCTGCTAAACAGCCTATCGAAGCGGCCTATAATAGGTCTTTTTCGTGACGGCCTCAGCCACTAGAACGTGGCTACGATGTTCGCCTTGGGAGGGGGAGGGGGTCGGCGCACTGAATCCCCGACCTTTATATATATATAGCGCGGGTGTGTCTGTTTGTATGAGTGCTTGTTTGTGTGCCTGTGTGTGAATGCACATGCACGTGTGCGTATCGTCCGTCGGCTCGATACGACGAACCTCAGTGCAGCTAAGGCAAGCAGCGAAGCCACCCGGTGGTGGCGGTAGCAGCGGCCTGGCTCTTCGCTTCAGCGCGGCAAGCCGCTGGACGTTCAAGTCGCTGGCCAATCCCAATTCCCTCCGTCTACTACAAGGCTCCCCGTCCCGAGAGATCCTAGAGCTTGGGGAGAGGATGCCGTTGTACCGGTGTTAGTGACGACGAGGGGAGTGCTAACGAAACTCATAAGACGTCGGTCGAGCGTCACACGACCGGGCCTCGAGCTTCGGAGCGAGGGTGGAACCGAGGGATATTGACTCGAGAAGGAGGTGATTTACCCTGAAATAGGTGAGGCAGGCCTTCGTACCTCTCAGACGACCGGGCACTATACCACGGCGAACGGCACCATTGCTTTCCCCAACTACCTCCCCTATACAGAGCAGTCTGCCGTTCCTGCCTGTGGCGACGGGACCCCGGATCCCGCTCCGTGCGGCTGCTGTCAGCGAGCCATCGACGAGAGGAAAGTGAGATTTCGAGATGAGATGGCACGAAAGCGTTGCGTCAAGTGTTGACCTAGCAAGAAAAAACGCCCCCAGATGCATACAAAGCCAGTGGGATGGCTATCAGGGGGTGGCATTTGTGCTGCCATGCAATTAAAGACGTTCTGTAGAATAATGCTGTAAAAGACGACGACACAATGAGCAGAGGCTTCTATGTGTACTCCGTTGTAAATTTTCACACCCTATTACTTTTGGTCTTCCAACTGCGTAAACGCAGCGTGCGGTTATAATTCAAATTGTGCTTGCTATAGCAAGATAGCTGAGAATCTTGAATTCGTTCATAGAAGGCTTAGGTTGGGATTTCACATACCAGGATCCTCATAATAATCTGTATGAGTGCTGTACCAAAATGACTATGGTGCTATTAGACAGTATATGGTAAAGTAAAGTAAAGGCTATATTGGTTGATGAAAGGAACTGCAGTTTTACAATGCTTAAGTTCTCTTATATGTCACCAGGTCGCGGGACTTGAACCTCAGCTGCCCAAGCCACCACACTGATAGATAGGGTTAGCTATAATACTGTTGTTATTATAGCATCACAACGAGGTGTTATACAGGTAATAACAAACTAAAAGTATACCGGGACGCATACAGATTGTAAAATCCTTCTATGTACATCATTACCCGGAGGAGTTAAACACACGTTTCCCAGACGAAATGACAATATTAAAAAAATTGTGTAGTCGAGCAAGGCGCAGGAAAATGTTCTTTGCTGGGCCCATCTGGTTCGTCTTGTGGTGTCATTCTCGAAAGCCGTAATTGAATTGAGCAAGCCACATTTTTACCAGCTGTGGTTTCGCGTTTCCTGATCCTATGGTACTGAGTTCTCTCAAGCAGTCAGACGATCTGAGGTGTTTTTGTACTAGGAGGAGAAGCTATTTTTAGTTTAGCTGTCTCCCCGCCGCAATCGATTAGATTGTTTTATTCAGTCGCGAATCGACAAACACATCTGCACGGAAAATATCCTTAAGGACGATGCTACGTTGCCGGCTAGAACGCACCAACCTGTCCTCCTGAATTCCGCATCAAGTTCTCATCTACACCTTCATCTATGGGAGCCTGCCTGAATTTAATATCCGATACCATTGTGTGTCGATAATACAAAAATTGGATAAGAGCCTCCTGTAAGCATCTTCAAAGAAAACGCCAGGCATCTAGCACGGTGCGTCGTTCACTGGGCCAGACCCGCGAACGCAGCTTGTGTAGAGAGGACCATTGCAAAGAATAGCCCCATTTCAACAACGAGACGCGCCTCTCCTAGAAAAAGAAAAGGCTGTGCGAGAGCCAAATCTTATCGAAGAAGTGAAATAGGCCAAACGTGAAGAGACGTTCGAAACGTCCCTCCGCCTTGTTGCTGACAAAGAATTCCGTTACCAAAATCTCATTGACGTTCGGCGAAGAACGCTTCATACACCCCATCTCCTTGGCTGCCACCATGCCTCGCAGTCGGGAGCGGCTCGGGACTTCAGAGTGACCGTTCTCTCCTCGTCGCGTCTAGGCGTTACCACGAAATACAAAGTCCTCAACGGGTATCTGGAGGTCTACTCAAAAAAAGGGGGCGGGCCAGCGAGACGACAACGTGCGCAAACACACGATAGCAAACAGATTGCTTTGTCCGTTTAAGCAATACATCAAGAGAGCTTGCAGAGGTTTGGCCGTATCCTTGTTCGTGGGTCGATTCCGAATTTATGATATGAGACGGCTTTGCAACGACCTTCCCCTATTATTATAACAGGACTCAATGTTCGGTTTCCGGTTTGTCCGGATTGTTGGTCTATTTCCAAGTGTGTGTACCGGTGCGCCGCAACGAGGTGCAACACAGTGATCTAAATGCCACGCTATCCCCGCCACGCTGAGAAATGGGTACAAAATGCGAATTTCGAATAGCGAGTATAATCGCCGAGTCGAATCGTGCCTACGCAAGCAGTATCATCTAATATTCCAATGACACGCATGACCTTGATGGACGTTCACTCCCGACGGAGACTATTCCTGCTTATTCCCGTTGTCATTGATACAACCGATCTCTAGATATTAGGGCATACACTTCAAAATTTCGCCTCTTTAAATGACAATAACTTTTGAACTAAATGAGGTAGAACAAAGATTTTTTGGTATGAGTTAGAGGTACCATCCAGCTTTATTGACACACCGATTCCAGCGTTCTGGGAGTTTTGAAATAGCCAAATATTTACCATTTGCATTTCCATATATAATTTCGTTATCTATTGCTTTTGCGAGTAAGTCGACGGTTGCATATGGAACCCCACCTATTGCCCTTTTTAATGCATGGAAACAACCATAATCACACGGGCTTAAATCAGGAGAATATGGAGGTTGATGCCATCGCTCAATATTGTTCCCCTCCATCCAGGCCGTAATTTCAGCAGTGCGGTGAGGTTTTGCGTTGTCGTCGAGTAACCACACTCGGTGCTGTCGATCCCCACGCCATTTGTTCATCAATCCTTTCAAGAAGCCGAGATATCGGGGAGCATTGAGTTTTTCGTTTGCCGCCAATATTTCATAATAGCAAACACCCTTGATATCCAGAGCGAGTATCATCAACACCTTTCGTCCGAATCTATCTGGCACTGCCACAGACGCCGCCACTTCACCTTGTTGGAGCCACTGTTTTGCTTGGTCCTTCTCAGGGGGTCTAGCCAGGTTAACCCATGTCTCGTCTATCGACACGGTGTGCTCTAAGCGACTGGTTTGTTGCGTATAGGTCTTCAAATTAAATGTCGAACACTCCACACGCATTTTCATCTGCTCAGCACTCAGGATATGGGGAACCCATTTTGCATTGATTTTCGTCATCTTCAGTATATTGGTGATAATATTATGACACGTTGACTGAGGAATCCCAGTTTCAGCCGACAAAGACATCATGGACCAAGCTCTGGTTTGCTCAAAAGCTGCCTTGATTCTGTCAATCCGTTCGTCCCTTGTCGCACCTGCTTTGTGGTCCCCTCCTCGATGCTCATCAGTGTCCATATCTCCACTGTTAAATCGCTTGCACCAAATTTGCACCATGCGCAGGCATAAGGCAGACCTACCGTACGCCTTCACTAATTGTCGATGGATTTCAGGTGGAGGGTGTCCTTGGAGAAACAAAAACTTGATGTTTTCCCGTTGATTTTTGGGGGAATTTGAACTTTTTGCTGCAGCGTCCATCTTTCTGATCGTATCGAAACCACTTAGTGTTCAAAAAGAAGCCATGTTCACGCCGCGTACCCACGCCAAAAATGAACGCATTCTATCGCGTAGTTCGGATTATGCGCCATTCGAAAGGCGCGAAATTTTGAAGTGTATGTCCTAATAGCAACATGATTATTGGGTAGTGAGTCCTTGGCTGTCATCACCCACCGCCTACCTGGTATGGTCGTGTCCTATACTTGCCCATGCTCACTGTTACCTATTACATAATACGACTACTTCTGTCACTGCACTCCTACGGCTTCGTTCAGATCAGTATCTGCGTGCGTTTCCGCGTGTGCTGTATACGTTCAATTTCGTTTAGAGCCCCCGCCGTATCGACAGCCTCACCTCGTCGTCCCTCACGCACGCCGTTGTGATCCGGAGTCAGCAGTAGCGACTTTTCTTCCAGAAGGCCTACTGTTCGCCCATCCAGCCAGCTGGGCAGGCGACTTCATGGGGAGCTCTTCAAGCCTCGGAATACCGGGACCGGCGTAGCCGAAGAAGAGACCGTTGCGATGGTAACAATAACGGCATCAAAGAGAGAGAGAGGGAGAAAGGAGAAGAAGTCCAAACATTGCAGGGCGCTTCGTCGCTTCGGCCGTTCAGACGACGGAGTCCGTTTCAAATCGAAGTGAACTAAATCTCCCTCGAGATTCCCAACAGCCGTCAGCCAACGGACGTGGCAACCAAGCTTATCATCTATGGCTGCTGAGAAAACAACAGCGATAGAAAGGATCACTGAAGGTACGTTCGCTGTACTATGGCTGCTATTCGGCCGGAACTCTGCTGCATAGAAACCTGTGTACTGCAGCCATATTCTCGACCTTTTGAATTTCCGATGGCCGCTAGTGCCGGTTCTTCTCTGATTAGACGTTTCTCGATACTTATCCGCTGGGCGTGCGAAATGTCGGAAGCAAAAATCCACACGTCCCCGAGAACAGCCACGACAGGATTTGAACCTGAGACTTATGTCGTTTCCAGTGTATTTATTCAAGCTAGCGGAGGTATGAACAACCCCATTTAGCACTTATTATTTTTTGACTATACGCTGTTAAACTCGGCACGTCATAGTTGTCAGCCATTCTCTGCTGTAAATTGCCGCAGGTGGTATGGGTCAACGATATGGCGTTATATCACCTGGGGATGTAGCTCAGTGGTAGAGCGTTCGCTTCGCATGTGAAAGGCCCCGGGTTCGATCCCCGGCATCTCCACTTTTGTGATATAATCCTTCCGAACTTAATCGAAGACGAGATTAAGGCACATGCGTCAATTTTTCATCATTTCAGCCAGAAATCTGTAGCTGCGTCACGCTTAAACGTGTTTGATGTACCCGTTCGCGAAGATTTTTTCCCCACCGTGACGAATCCAGAGCCTGTGTCTCGAATCTTTCATGTCAACGCATATGATTTGTCCAGATAAAAAAGAAAGTCTACAACTCGGCTTTCAATGTCGTATCATTATATTCATATGCTTTAAATCTCCGTCTAATGCCAGAAACGGAATCTGCTGCACTCTGTGAACTTGCTTACAAACGGTACTTTACGTGACAGACAGCAAGATATGGAGAGGAAGGCAGAGAGAGAGAGGAAGAACAGGCTATGATCATGCCCATCGAGCGGTATTAGATAGTAGCGGCTAGCGTTGGCGGAGGCAGCAGTCGAGGGCGATCGAGCACGGATCAAATATTCATTATCTACAACAACCACAACGAACTACCGTCGTCACGAGCCAGTACGCCATCTCATCGATGGTACAGAGGCACCACCACTACCGGCTCCATTTCCTAAGACCGCTTCGTCTGGGTCTCTCCCACCCATTGAGGCTTCACCGAACTCCCAGTTAGCTAGCTGCTATCCGTGCCGGTGCTGCTGCTACGGCGGTATAGAATTGCCGTCGTTCTTCGGACGGTTTCTCCGGAACGGTGTGCTGGCGGATCTGGCGCCACTCTCCTCCCGAAGCCCCTCATGCCCCGCTTTCTTACCCATGGGCATACATACCCCTTACTCACGGTCTGCCCCAACGGTAACTTTGTTCTCCCGGCCTCCTCTCGTCTTCAGCTGCTCTCTGGTTAAGCTGCTCTGAGCAGACTGCGGACAGCTTCCTCGCTTCCCCCTACGCTATAGGCAGAAACAGAGAGAGAGAGAGAGAGAGAGACAGAGAGATTCAGGAGCAGGAGAGAATTCGAAAGAAAGAGAAGTTATTTCTCCATTCTCGAATGTTTCGTTTCCTACATGCTCCCGGCCGAACGTTGCTCTCTCTCTCTCTCTCTCAGTCACTTTCCTCCACTCTGAGTACTATTACAATTGAACCCAATTTGTCTGCTGGAGCTTTCCTCAGCGCGGCTTACACGCTGCGTCGGTCCTGCGCTGTCCTGCCACTGTGTTCCTCTTCTTTTTCTTCGTCTTCTTCTCCGCCGACGTTCCGGGCCACAGGAACAACGCCACAACCACCACCAGCACCGCCACCACCTCGTTCCTCGACGTGAAGCCGACGGAGCCTTGTGGAACTCCCGACCAACGCACCTCGGGAATAGCGAGAGCCGACGTACTGCACTACCCCAAGTCTCGCGTTCCGTTCTTCGTTCAGCTAACCAGAGAGCCAGCCAAGCTAAATACGGAAAGCCAAGAGGAGGAATCATCATGGGCGGGGAATGAGAGCTGCGCATGCTATTGTGAAGAAACGTACACTTTGCTCAATGCACGCTCACCCTTCATACTAAGGAGGGATTATGGACAGACAGCCCGGACAGCCAAGATGATGATGATAGGCGGTGATCAGAAAGACGAATTCTAATTGGTATAAATTAACTTTGGGCAGATTCGTCGACCGCGGTTTCCTTTTGAGTGTGAAAGAAATGTGTTCACTGCAAAATTGAAGAGGAATCAATTGAATAAGGATATATATATATATATATATATATATCTTATTGTGACATATTGTTACGTTTTCCAAGGCGACCCGTACGCAGATATAAATATAAAATACTTCCTCTATTTGGTCGCTCGCACTGAGTATGTATCTGACATAGCTGGTATCGAAGTACTGGCCTCCGGGTTTTTACAAAGAGTTAGCCGTCTAAAAAATATATATATATTACGTTTTTATATATTACATATAATATATAGATATATATATATATTTTAATTGTATCGAATCACCTGCACTGACATTGTCACATAACACCATAGGATTATAATCACTTAGCATTGATAAAAATTGCAGTTCCTTTAATAAACCAATAAACGTTTGCCCTACTCCACGCACTACAGATTCGTAATGACGATTCTGTACCCATACCTGCGTAAAGAACGGTTTCGTGCGGTATTATACCACTCACCAGTTTCCTCTTGCTGGTATCTCAATTGTGCATTGTATTTGGGAGCTTCGTCGAGTTTTGCCCCACGTACACACTCCCACCGTCCGTTCATTGCTCTCTCATTAGCTTCATTTTGCGAAGTCGTCGACGATGACTACAGCAACACTGAGGGTAGTCATCCCGCTCCGAGAAAGCGATTACCGCTTATCCTTTAATTAACTAACTAACGCGTATTGATGCATCGTAATTTTCCACAATCCAAGATCACAAAGCTGTCTATACGATCAACGAATATAGCCGCACTTCATAGCACTATAAAGCAGCTGAGAATAACGCATAATCACCCTATCGCGAAATTACGTAATATGTGTCCATTGTCCTCTCTTTCTCTCACTCTATCTCTCTCTCGCTCGCTCTCATGTCGTTACATCTGCCAACATAGAAATTCGAGGTGTTCCCGATGGTGCTACCCGAGCAAATTACTTCCAGTTGTCCATCCTCGAGACACAGCAGCGTCAGCAAAAGATTCACACGTGAGCGTTCGTTCACACCAAGTGCGATTCGTAGACTCGTCTTTCACCGCTACGAGATGAAACAGGGCAGTCAGTGAGTGTCGTGTTCAGTGGAGGCCACCACCGCGATGATGAGCAACCGAGCTGGTCGTCTTTTCCGTGAATCGCTGCGTGAACGAGCCGAGATATCATCGTCATCAGAGCCGGCGTTCGAAGTCCCCGCAGGCGGGAGGGCGCACGCTGTCGCAAGACTGGAAAACTCGATTATCTATTACTGCTACTTTTTGTCGATGTTATTTTTAAGGGAAGCTTCGCTATCAGCTAGGTGCCGTATGCACGGCTTGGCACACGTGGTCACAAAATATTTTTAGGGATCATGTAAAGAATGGCATAACACCTTGATCTGTAACAGGACTCATACTGCGTTTACTGACGTCAGTCATAGCTACGATTTAACAGGAACGAACTCGCTGAAATATCCTTTAGAAATTACGTGAAACTAAACCGTGAATTTACTGTTTCTACTGCCGATACGAGTCTGCAATTGTGTTGAAAATTCACGTGCACCACAATCAACGGTTTAAAATATTCCCGCACTTGGGGCACCCTGAAATGCCGTTCAGTTGTTTGTTTCGGGGATCATAAAGTCACAATTGATGCAAAAAGATCAGCTTCATACAACGGGTCGCAGTGAATTCGTTCAAATGCTAATAGTATTGTAGAACGCACTGCAGTGATGGCCAGACTAACTCATCGATACTGACCACCTGAGTCCAGTAATGACGTAGTCATGACCCTGAACATTGTTACGAATCTTATGCTCGAATAGACAGGACTTCGTCACCAGAGTGCCTAACTACGCCATGCCTTCTGAGTGTTTATATTAGTAACAATTTGAAAATGTTTTAGGGAGAAACGAATTTCCACTCACTGGTATGCTTAGGAAATTATCGTACCAAAATTGGTCTACCCGCGCTGGGAGATTGTATGCGTATGCAAAATGATAATAAGATTTATTTTTAGCTATTTTTATGCATCATCTGGCACAGTGTAGAATATTGTCTTTTTGCCACTGCACATCACTGTTTGGTTGATGTTTCGTTCACGGGCGGTAAGTTCAGGACTAACTTCAGGACTCCGTCTAATCTCTCAAGACAGCACACATCAGATATAGATCATGAGGCACATTACAGGCTATAATGTGTCTGCGTAGACGCAGGCTCGTTATTCTGCCCCCTGCCGGCAGATCCCGTACGGATGTACATGTTGCGTAAATCGTATCGGTGTCCATTAGCTGACAACAAGCACAACACCAAGAAGGTCTTTATGGGCATGACACTCCAGGGGGCCCTACCGAATGTCGAAGACAGAAAGGGTTTTACCACTGGACACAGAGTGCGGGCAACGTGTTTCTAGAGTATTTAATACCAAGTAAAGCTTAGACGTATCTGTCCGTAGATTTGAATGCGCATATAGCTAAAAAGTGCTCAAATTCATAAGGTCTCCTTCCAGCTTGTGAGATCATATTAGTGCAACTCGCTCGCTTGTCACAGCCAAAGTGTCTGTGTATATATATATATACATATATATATATATATATATAAAGTTGGGATTATATACTGAGTGGTCGCCAGAGAGAGTCTATCACATCTGCTTATTGACCCGTTACATTTTCACACATCCTACCACTTAGTATTTCATCTCTACTCTAGAAAATATGTTTCATTGGACTTTTGCCCACTTCATGTGGGAAGGTTTAATCAAGCTTGGTCAGAAACTTACTTGAGAAAGAAACGCATTTCTCTGGTTAGCCGCATCAGCAGCAATGAGCTTAATTCTTAAATAGCGCACTGAGCGTGGGGCAAAAATGGGCTCACAGTGGAGAAACGTGATATTCTGCCGTTGGGAAAAAATAAGTTTACCGTTAGAACAAAAAAATGGTAGACTTACAGTTGAACCAACATCTGTTTCAATTGCAAACATACATTTGTTTGTGCGCAAAGTTTGAATACAATTATTGCACAGAAATATTTAATTGTCATGTAGATGCTCTCGACCCCCGACGGTAACCAAGAGCTAGGTAGCATCTATTATCCGTAGTTACTCCACAGCGTGCAGGAACAGCGTGCCGAGTCTATGGAAGAGACAGACTCTCGGTAGAGGATGGTGGTTTTAGCAGGTAGAGGCCTTTTGTCATCCACATCAACCCCCCTGCACTGGATCGGCCCACTTTTATGGGGATTGAAATATCTCTGGTGGAGTTCGTACATTTGACGAACATTTCGTCCTCTACAAAATAAGGGCATATGGAACAATTAAGAATGCTTGATAAATAGTTGCGTATGTCCTTTTACTAGGTACGTATTCATTAAAAACACGCGTGAATATTTGAGTCTCTCGAAATGACTGAAACAGACGAAGACGTTTCAGCACCATGGACAATAATGTGAACTTCAAGTAAATCATACACATCAGTATCGGCTGCTGAGAAACAGCGGAACACGAAAATTCGAGTGCCTTCCCACGGCATTAGCCTCAAATCCACCCGACAAGTTGATAGAAACACCCTGAAGTCCCATCCATCGTGTTGAGTGCGCATCGAATCGCTACTTGCCTTCCGCTCGAGCATCAACAGCCTTTCCAGTGACCGAATCCGGATGGGTGGGCACGATTTAAGACGCTCGGCCAGTCACCGCGTCATAGCGCGCTTGGAGGCGTGCTGCAGAGGGTGCCGACAATTTGGCCGCCACCAGCAGCAGCAACAACCGTAGCGATTTGGCCATTACACAGGGCGGCGAAGCAGGCGAGCCGCCACTGCAGTTGGTGACGCTACACTCAAGCAATGGGCTGTGCTGTGCTGACATGATTTGCGCGAGAAGGGAAACCCTTAGGAAAGGCTAAAATCACAGGCGCATACCCCTCAAGTGCCCTTGGTCTTGAAGGCCCCAAGCGTTGGGGAGGACTGAGGATCGAGGGACTGTGGACGCAGGCCACCCTGCGTCTGTGGTCCAAGAAACAGGCCTCGTAGCTTGCCGATTCCCCTGCCGTTGCCCTCCCAGCCTCTATTGTTATCGTCGACTTCGGCACCGGCGTCTCGCTCCTCCTATCCCAAGCATGGGAACGATGCTCGGGAGCCAATGTCTAGAAATGGTAGTGTTACCCGTCGCCCCCTCCGTAATTGTAATATGGGGTCACGTGATCGCTGATAGTGGACGGCCCAGCGCAGGGCGACGCTCGTTGTGGAGGCATGAGCCAGCTTCACCAGAGCTCCTCTGGTTGAGCTCGCTGTCCACGAACTCAAAATTAAGTGGCTTCCGCTTAGCAGCAGACGAGGGGCTGGGGTTCGTGGATAGCGCGGCAGGCCAAGTCTGTTGTTGCTCCTTCTGTTAGTGCTTCTCTCCCATATAATAAGACATCGCGGTAGGCACGCCGCTACGGCACGCGAATGGGAAACAGACACTTGTGTTCTGATATTGAGCCAGCAGAAGCAAATGTCCAAGGCTCTGTAACAGGAATCTTACGATGCTTTTGGACGAGCGAGTGCGATACATCCCTATCGAGTGATCTTTCCACTGGAAAATACAAAGGAATAAAGTCGCCAGACTTATCATTCCTGATCAGTTTATATATCATGGAACCGTACACTGCAGTGAAATAACAAAAGCGTGATCTTCAGCGGGACACTTTGACCATAGGGTACAGGTGTTTTTTTTCTTCTTGCCATTACGTTTTCTTGGTAATTTATCACTAGTCCATTGTACTAGTCCATTGCGTTGGCTTTACCACAACAGTTATGGCAAAATTAAACGTATCAGCTAGATACGTGTTGACTGGTGGAAACTTTATAAATTGCATATGTCACCGACGACGTAACGGTACAACCCGACTACCAACGATAGCTCAGCTAATTACCAGTAAGACCGGCGGTTGACGTTCCTCATTTATACATCGCTGTGTCAACAAGCCACTAACACCGGCGATGAGGAATTGTCATAGCGCCCTTGAGACACCGTGGCGGCAGCGTTACGCATCAACAATTTACTAATCGTTTCTCTGGTGGTTTCTAGACTGGACGAGAGTCCACGATCTAGATACCCGTACGCATCCTACGGATCCACTCTGTACGCACGTCGTCGCCTCTTCGCACTTTCTAGCTGTGATGTACTTGGAATATCATTAAAAAAAGAACGGTGTTAAGCTTGCAGTAAACCTATCGTAACGTGAGCCGCTGTATCTTGACGAGATACCGCTAAATTGACGAATCGCCACTGATGGGTGGAGCAAAATGTTCTCGGCGGTTTACTGCGCCAAAGTCATATACGAATCAATAAAACAGCCCACCCAAAAGGGCCAGCGTTAAAATCTGAAGCCAAAAAAAAGACGATGATAGCTATGGAGCTCTACGTCGACCGGTGCTTCAAGGGGAGAGGTTCGAGTTGGTCCAGTCTCTCTCTCTCTCTCTCACACAGACAGACTCTCAGCCTCGAGCCGTTCAGTCGCCCCTCAAAGTAGCGGAGGAACGGGAAAGCAGATGGAAAAAAGGAAGGTGGCATCTGGTCCACGAGTGGCTACAGTCGAACAGCCGAGCCGAGCGCTCAGCAGAGTTGTGCTGTGGAACGGGGAGGGGTCGATCGGACGCATCGACGGTCGCTAGCTCTCTCCATCTCTCCCTCTCTCTCCCCTCCATCTATAGTATCAACCGCTGTCAACAAAAAGGCACAAGTCCCTCATCCCCATCGAAGATTGAGCCCCCGGAGTGTGGGGGCCCGTTGCCGTTGATGTTGATGGTACTACCATCGCTACTGCTGGGGTAGTTGCCAGATCTAAATGGAGCCTCTGCCTGGACGGCGCGCGTGCGTTATCAGCCCCATTTATCTCATCACCCCACCTCGACCCACCCCTTGTGCTACGACCCGCCTCGCCCCGTCTGAGCAGTGCCAGCCAGCGCAAGCCAGCGGCGGCACTTCACCGTCAAACCATCAATACCGTTCCGAAAGCCACGCGCACACACAACCAGCCACCCACCCGCGCACACATACTTATACACATCCATTCACGGGCGCAGAGGCACGCGGCCCAGCCAGCAGACGAACGCACAAGCTTGCACACACACACACACACCCGAGTCACAGGCACATATAAACCGCCTCACTTGCAGTGTCATCAAGGCAAACGACGACCAATCACGGTTTGGTCACGTGTCCCGAAGTCAGACCATAAAGCCATCAGCTCATTGAGACCCCGTTCCTGCAATCCTCACCCCGCCTCGCGTTCTCCTCCATCGTTGCCCCCGACCAGAATTTAAACTTCAACCACATCTATCGAAGCAACACATACCTATGACTATAATAGTGAGCCAGTGCAGCATTGTGACGACTAGCGATCGCGATCACCGGAGGCAATATACAAAAAATCGTTGGTCTATATTTAAGCATTCATGTTATACATTCAAGACAGGCGTCAACTGCGTCTCAAGCACACGCTTCAACAGGATACGATGAAGGAAAATCTAAAATAATCACCATAATCCAATAGGGTAATATGTTTGTAGAGCACAGTCTTGCGCTATTGACACCAATAAACACGATCATTTTTTAGTGAATCTGTGCCGCAACGCGAGACATCATTTCGGTGAGCGACCTCGATTTCGTCTAGCAGCGAAAACAAGTGGTCTTCACTGCGTTTGAGCTATTTCGTTCGACTAAATTGCGCAGCATGTTACTGGCGTCAGTGTCGTGTTCTTCGATATCGTTCCTAAACTTAATTCCACCGCCGGCTTCCCATTGGCGCACATTGATACACGCAGTGAATGTGCGCGTGATAAACTACAATTGTACGCGCCCACCGCGGACTTCGGCATGGAAAACTTCGACGACAAAGGATTACATTTGCCCCGCGACTGCTTATACCGTATTAGGATTTTGCTTCGATTCGCCGATAAGCATCCCGGCAGATTCGTATCCGACCATCTCACGACGGTACGGTGACACTGCTGCCGGTGTTGAAGACCTGATCGGATATTTGGTGCGCGAAAATGGAGCGCGCACAGTGGCGTCGTGTTCAAAGTGCTGATGTTACTATTGAATTCGTTTGGATATTACAAATCGTATTTAATGGAATCGCGTTTCCTCCTCCTCATTTGATTTATGTACCTCATCAAATTGCAGGGAGAGTTGCGCAGTTCAATCGTTATTAAGTTACAGCAAAGGCCAGCTCGTGGATACGACAGCATGGTCTGTGCGTTAGTCTGACGCACGTAGTTGCACCGGAGCGCGATAGTGCTCGAAATCGGCATCAACGTAACCAGATATAATGTACCGAAGTATCTACCTACGAACCTTAATACGGACGAGCATCTGATATGGTGCCACCGACGTAGCTGGCCGGCGAAGAACGGCCGCAGAGTGGCAGACTATTCTGAGCTGCTGCTGCTGCTGGTCCGGTCCGCGCGGCCACCCCAGCCGTCTGCCTATGCCGGCGTTCGAGTCAATGTCTTCCTCTGGTTCCGGTCTCTTTCTCAGACAGAGCCGTGCGCTCCGAATGTCGGACAGTCACAGAGTCAGTCGGACTTAGACGAAAAGAGGCTGACGAAGGCAGGATTGCAAGCCAGGCGAGGATGGAGATAGAGCGAGAGAGCGAGAGAGGGCGCGAACTCCGGCAAAGCGTGGCTAAGCCGACGTAAGACCCAGCAAATGACAGCGAAGCTCGCGCAGAGCTCTACCTCGACGCCGACGACGACGACATCAACGAAAGACAGCTGCTCCTGCCTCGGCTTCTACAGCTGCAAGGGAGAGTGGGGCGAGACGAGAAGAGCGCAAGGATAACGCCACGGAGAATCTCCTGGCGTTAGACTCAGGGAGAGGCCGAATCGTTGAGAAAAAGGCTCAGATAAATGCAGCACCCCGCCACACACACACACACACACAAGCTCCCCGCGCCCCGCTCTGTTCTCGCTATACACCACCGCTATCCTCCATCGTTTCGCCCCTATACTGCTTCGCCTTTTCATACCTCGGATGGAAAAGGGGTCGTCGTCACGAACAGTGAGAGAGACAGACAGAGAGACGAAGACTTGAGGGAAACCAGGCCAAAACCCGATCCGAGTCGCCGTAGCTACCTCGTTTAATGCTTGTCCGTTTCCTTCTCGGAGTGTTCGGATGGTGATGGTCAGTGTAATTCCATCAGATTGGAAATCTGTCCCAATGATAATAATAATAATAATAATAATAGAAATAATACTTGTGGATGATACAGGAAGCTGTGCGTGAGTCTAGCTTAAGTTCCTTCTGTATCGTATCGGCGTATATCGTAATGTCGTATGTCCCAGAGTAAGTGCTGGACCGCTTGCCAATCGCAGGAACAGCTTCTAGGAGCTTGGCCCAATAGCGTCGACGCTCTTAATCTCGATGTAGACTCTCTAGTGTTCGTTGCCACGCTGGCAACAGTTTTGGCCGCTTTTTTTTTTGCTTCTTCTCGAGTGATAGACTATGGACGGGCGGTGCAACGTGATGAAAAAGAGGAGATGTGTATAAACCGTCTTAATTGATGGATCCCACGGTGACTGACTCAACTAGTAAAAAGCGGCCATATTCATTTGGCAGCCACAAGCAATCTGCTTCAAGCGGCGTCATGGAAGGCCGTGCGGGGAGTGTACGGATCTGAAACAGCGAAGAACAGCACCTGCACCGCCGGAACAACACAGGAGCCGATCAGCGGTCGGCGCCGTGCGGGTATATAATTAGAAAATTAATGTCAAACATTATAGCACGTCAGGAGCGATTATGCATCGACTATCAGAAATGCCGGTAATAATGATAGAACCGTAGGAAGAATGTAATTAACGAACTTCAGAAACAAATCAACAAAACACACTACCAGCCTAAGAGCTTTGTGGTCGGTGGATACCGTATGCCATTGCGGGGTTTGAACCAGAGCCTTCCGGCGTTTGCAGCCAGAAACTTGTGGATGAAAGACTTAATGGAGACATTCAGTAAAGATTAACGGTCTAGAGATTTCGGGTAGCTAACCCGTTTTTCGATATTGTTAGGCGCGGTAATGAGGCCCGTCGCTAGCCTCGCGAATATACTAGAACCGAAATGCTCAATGTCTTCGTCATAATTCGTCGCAGTTCGTTTGGGCCTGTCATCTGTCCTATTTATGATAGGATTCATTTGCCGCTGGGTTTTTCCGTTTATCCCTGTTCCATGGCCTGTTTCCGTCTAACAAACACTATACCACCCGCGATGATCCGAGACTACCCCGCCGATACCTAGTGCTTCCTTTAGCTTTTCGAGGCTCCTCCACGCTCTCACTCTCTGGCTACTATTTCACAGTGTAGCCAGATGCCGTCCGCCCGCTGTTACATAGTCGATCGTGCATCCCCTACTGCACAATACCGTTGGTGACGCCGCTGTCGCTGTAATTCGATATTAGCGTTAAGATCAGCGTCATTGGTGGTGGTGGTGGTTCTGCTTGCTTGCCTCGGTGCCCAGGAGTTGACCTGCTCCCGCGCAGTCGCTTTAGGGGTGGAGCGGTCGT
Organism: Stratiolaelaps scimitus; assembly: GCA_019614645.1. NCBI lineage: Eukaryota > Metazoa > Arthropoda > Arachnida > Mesostigmata > Laelapidae > Stratiolaelaps > Stratiolaelaps scimitus. Next base: position 448,483 of record JABWDB010000018.1, on the reverse strand, counting down.
GCCGCGCGAGAGGAATGACTAAGAAAGCCGCCCTCGAAGAACTCACGGGAGCCATGACGATCTAGGACGGGCCAGTACAGGAATGACGCTGGTACAGGAACAGCACAAACGAACTCCTGAAGCACAATTAGATTTGTAGTTTCTCCCTTCCGGGAGATGGCTTTTTCGTTGCTTTTCCTCGCCCCAGTCCCTATCGTAACGGGCTCTCGCAATCTCTTATGTGTGCGGGGACGAAGAGAGGTTGCAGACATCGGTGGAGGTTGGGTTTTCGGCTTCAGGGCTCCCGTGTATGCTGGGTGTGCCACCAGGGTGAACGGGGTCGCAAAGACCGGCGCGTCGCTCATCGGCCCAAACGAGGAGGAATTGAGGTGGAGAGACCACGAAGGAGCCACTTTTCGTGTGTGCCTATCGGCGGACTAGCAGGAGTGATGACTGCGAAGGCTCTCCGAAACGCCGATCTGCTGCTTGACTGCCAGCCTTGGCTGGCAGATATGTAACGTGAGATGGCGAGCCAGCAGGTGGCTGCAGGGCTGAGATCGGGAGGAGGACTGCTTTTCGATGGGAGACTTTCGGCAGTGGCGGTGGCGGCGGCGGCAAAAAGCGAGCGTGGCTTGTAACGATGTAGTACATACGAACTGTGCGCATTTTCTCTGAAACCCTTTCTCAATGACTCCGTCAATGGATATCTGTTTCTATATATATGTATATACTTGATTGCGCAGCCATGATAGTGTGCCTGGTAATACAATGTTGGAAGGTATTCGGCTTACCGACAAAGGCTTAACAGATAACATTAAGCCAAAGGAAATGAGTTGAAGAGTTCCGGTGACGCATCCAATACGAGTAGCTACATTTAGCGCTCTTTCGATTCCTTGTTATATTATTTCTATGCTGTTAGATTATTATATGTTATGACTGGGATCGAAACGTAAACCAATGTATCATTCTCGCCATAACGTATCGATACGAGGCTTGAGTAAATTTTTCTAGGTCTCATCTGCTACGTAAAAGACGACACGCAAGACACATTAGTGCAGCTCGCTCGTTTGTCACAGCCAAAGTGTCTATATATATATATATATATATATATGGCCTATACAGAGGCGAACTTAATGAGCCACTTCACGCACACAGCTTCCTGTAGGACCAATATCCGGAACCTGCCTCCGTTGTCCTCAGCGAACGTCAGATATTCTGCGAGGTGATCACTACCCAGGAGCGAAACAAACAATGCAACTCGATGCCCTGCTTTCTAAGCGAAATCGGTGTTGCTCTCCATCACGTTGTTTCATCAGTTGGTTGCTCCAATGGGAGATGAAGTGGCGTGCACGAATTACTATTTCGGAGATTGTTTTATTCCCTGACGTTTTTTGCGTAAGCAACACAAAGGCTAAAAACGCGCCATGTAATCTCGACTCTACGACTGATCTGCCACGAATCACACCACACATTTTAGGTACAGTCAAATAAACGAAATTATGCTTTTGAATTCGAATAGTTTCACTCGCAAACCTACGAAAGACGCGTTGCCGTATCGTGAGCGGATCCCACCGGGTCTTGGTTCAACGTGCAGCAGCGTTCGTCGCCGCGTAGTTCCGATCATCTTCTTGATCAGACGCCGAACCGTGTGCATGGTACTCATGCGATTTGACCCGACCCCTTTTCCGTCGATTGCTCAGGCGATAAACGCGAACGGAGAGCGAACTCGCCCGGTGTCAATCACCGCCCTCATAGCGTCTCCCTATCTCCGCCCCGTAGAACGCTGTGGGGTCTCCGATTGAGGCCTACTTGCCACCCTCACCGTAGGATCTGCTTACCTCGTTGGAGCGACCTCGTTCATTCACTCGGAATCACTACGTTGGTATAAGCATAAACGTCGGGGCTAGCGCATCATCGTGATCAGAGGGGAGAGCTGGTCTTAGTGGCGCTTGTAGTCTACACGAAATAGATAGATAATGCTAGGTTATGCTGTCGCATTTGTCTCGGTCGTGACACTCGCACCCAGTTATTGTGGGGATTCCCCATTAAAAGTCCGCTTCGTATGAAGCCTGCATAGAAGATAAAGAATATTAATAAACATATGAATGAATATTTTAACAAATTGGCCCCGACAAATTTTAATCAGCACCTGGCGTCGAGCGGCAATAGTCGAGTGCCAAATTTAGTAAGAAACTCGTCAGATTTCTTGAAGTATTGCTCTGCTAACCCTGCAATCGCCCCATACACGTGTACCAGTTACCACAATAGTATAATCGTTGTATCATAGTCCTATTTCATCGTCTGAGAAAGGGGTTACGAAGAGGGTCCCAGCGAATTATATTGCATTCAGCGCAGATTTGGCGAAAATCACGTAAAAAACATGACAACACAGCAAAGATATATGCATATATATATATATATATATATATATATATATATATATATATCTAGCGTTTAACGCTACCCCAAAGGGTTGAATGGCAGGGGGGACTCCTAAAGGAAGGCAAAGCCACTAGCGATTATTAATCGGCTGCCACTCATCCATAGAGCTCGTACGTCGGACGTATCGTCCGAGGGTAACCCCAGACAGCGGGAACAATGAAAGCCAATATCAAATGATAATATGCTGGGTGGGGTGGAAGGTCCCCATGCGGCTCGTTCGATTGACGGGTGGCTGTGTAGTTACGTTAACTTGATACAAATAGCCAATATCAGCATGAGAACGAAGAGAATAGATGACTAAGTAAGAGTATCAGGTCATTGTTGATACCCCCTCCCCACCACCAATTCTATTGTCTGGGGGCCGAACTCCCTTCGTTCGAATTCTCTCCTTCTCAGCCATCAGAGACAGGACACAGATCACCGTTGAGGCAGCTCAAGGAAAAATGGTTCCATTGGCCAAGAACTGCTGCCTCCTCATTCAAGGAAGTGAATCAGCGAAAGAGGACACAAGAGTAGCTATAAGTGGCTGTGGGTTTGCAGTGTGGCGTTTTGTGGTGATTAAGTATCTTCGCTGATCTCATGTTCAGGGTGCACCGCAACAACTCGGGCCGAACCGAGTATCGTTTACAGTTGCCGCATAGGTGATAACGTTCAGCTTGACGAAAGGAGACCTTGCTTTGTTCTATGGGTCTATTTAGGGGTTGGCGGAAATACCTGATGCGTGATCCAGCCAATAATGAGTGACTGTGAAGTGTGAGACTGTGCAAACCCATAAACTCACTAAGCATTATTCCAATAGCATGAAGTTGTTGCCTGCTGCCCTTAGACGTCTCCGCCCCCGATCCGCTTTTTCGACAAGGGAGTTACATATATATATATATATATATAGTGTATATAATATGTATGTATGTCGGTATCGACGTCTCATTTGCCTTCCACTCGTTAACACTCTCCGATTAGCTGGACCACACAACTTTTAATGACTCATACGTATTCGGTGATCCTGTATGACACTGTCTATCTTCATCGATTATGAGAGCCGCAAATCAAATGCTTAGCTGCATGAATACTCCAGGAACGCTCAGCATTAAATCGTATAGTAGTGAAATTGTCGTTACCTTGCGAGGCGTGCGGGTGGCACAGTGGACGGTTGAGTAGTCGTCGTAGTGCACTAATCCTTAGTACCAGTAGCAGTATAACATAGTAATAGTCGGTATAGCCATTCTATCAGTGACACTTCCTGATTCCCGTCCATCTCCGGTGGTTCGTTCTGCCGGCAAACTACTTCTCTGTCCCTCTCGTGCTCGTCGGAGACCCCAGCCGCATCTGCTCTCCGACCTCCGTCAACGGGTCAGCCGGCGAGTGTCTCTCCTATTTTGGCCATCCATGGGAAGGACAATGTCACTTGCCAGCGGTGTTTCCTTAGGGGTCAGCACGTAAAAGACGTAATGTCTTCTTCGCCGTCTCGTTCCGGCCGCCAGGGGAACCCCGCAGCCTTCTCTGCTGAGGGGTTAGACGGAGCTAGCAAAGCAACAGAAGGACGAGGCAGCCGGCCGACAGCGACGGACAGTTGAGCCGGACGTGCCCGACGAGGTGTCCGGGTATTCACGGCTGAGCTCAAGAGCAAACACAACAACTTACTACTGCACTGCGGCAGAAGCCTTCAGATCCCTTCCGTCTCCACTATGCTCCACTCTACTTTATGGGCGGGTCGGGGGCTCGGGGGTGGTCGGTTGGGAGAAAAACTCGGGAAACACCACCAGCAGCAGCAGCCGTCCTTGTACCAGCAGTAGTGATAGTCCAATGTCGGTGAGCTGGCGGGAATTGCCATCTTAAGCGACAAAAGCTAGCCCATTCACTCTACCGGCACAGGCATACTGCCGCCGCGCCGGCACAAGTGCACTGACAAATCGACAGACTGGCTAGACCGTCCGCACCTTTAGTACGGCCAGCCAGAATGGAGGCCATCGTTGCACACAATAGGTAGATCGCTCCTCTTAAACGACTCGACGCAACGACAGCTATTCTGTCTGCCTCCTCAACAAGGTCAAGTGACGATTGCCGTTCCCGCTGTTTGGCCCTCTCTGTGTTAGCCGCATACCCATTGCTATCAAGCTACGTTTGCAGAGCCGTCAAATTGAAGGATTTAACAAGGTAGGGAAGGGACGCCACATAGGCACATCATGGCTCTATGTATGGGTTATGCAGCGGAAATCCACAATTCATGCGACTAAATCATTCCTACCAGCAAAAATAAAGAGCAACATGATAACCTTTATATAGCCGTAGCCAACATATATATGCCGTAGTTTCCGCTCGCCTTTCTCCACCGAAATCCTCTCCAACATTGGGAGATTGGGGAGACAATAAGCAAGCGAAGGCCAGTGCTGCTAATATTATTATTATCATCATCATTCGCGTTGTGCTATTATCTTGGTTCCTATTCTTTATAAATAAACAATATATTGCCGCACATACAGCGGCCACGAAGGCACCACACGCTCTCTCCTCTCTCTCTTCGCCTGACCCGTCCAATGTCGTGTGACATAATGAGTGCAATCCATCTTCTTCGGGACCCCGTGCACGAGGCGGCGTGTTACACGCAAAAATGGTTGCAATGATGGTTAGTCATATCGCAGCAAATATTCGTTATATAAACACACACCCACAGCACAAGCCGGGAACCGACATGAGAAACGATGTGCGCCTGTCGATTTAATGCTTCAAGTAAAACTATCTCAGTAGAAATTGTGCACCTTCACCCTGATGGCGACACCTGCTGGTACACGACTCCGAATTCTATGACGAACTCGATGTGAGGCACCATCTGCTGCCTTGCCCGCAACGGAGGAAATACCCCTTAATCGCAACCCCTCACTGGATCAGGCCAAGGATCACCTCTTGTGGCAAAAAGGCAAAGCTCTTGTGTTTTCAACCTACCCAGCTGCGATGTTGTTTGTATAAGCTGTCCTCCTAGCTTCCCCGTAGCAAACCACAGAGCCCTCTGGCTCTCACCCGTTCGAGCCTAGCATTTGCGCCCGCATACGAACCGCGTAATCTGTTGCGCAGATCCTATTTTGTTCAGCTTCGTTCAGTCAATAGTCTTCGACCTCACTCACTCGTCACAGACGGACGCTTCGATGGAAAGAAACATTCTTGTGCGTCAATTACTCCTGTTCAACCACTATATGTCCAGTAATATGTCCTGCTGTCTCAACCGCGTACCTCGTTTGGTACCGAGCTGTGGTTTTCTTTTGGATATTTGCATTACAACAAACATCGATCAAACTAATGAGGAGGGGATTACGAGCGAGAGAGAGAGAGAGAGACAGGAGAGAATAAATTTACAAAACAGTGCTTCAAGATTTTTATTATATATAGAGCCTTCCTAGTCCTGTCAGCATTGCAAGCTAAAAAAGCACCGCATATTGTCTCAGTGTGAAACGTGCACATAATCCTCTAATATACTCTATTCCACCTGATCGCCCACGATATATATAATATTACCCCCTAGCTCCAGATATATTCGCAAGTCACGCGTTGTATTACTTCGAAGCTGTTCTTCTCCTGAAGATAGTACACGTCACTAAGTGTCATAATCTACCAATATGTAGCAACCGAACAACCTCGTTCGCCTTCTGTGTCTACTTGTCACCCTTTGCCGAAAACAATTCTCTGCGTCACTTCGACACTTGGTCGTTACCTGCTCATACAAATCTCATCTAGTATCGCCGACCTATTAGGCAACAACGTAATGATGTCAAAAACTCATTTTGCTCCGTTCTTTGCAACAACCCGCTACAACTTTGATGGTCGAATACGAGGCTATCGTTGACGTTTCCGTTGTTGTTATTGTAGTACGACGCTGCGTCAGGGTCGATTGCCCACAGATTGCTCCAGCAGTTCAGCATTGGCCAGCTCTGAGCAGCCGGTCACGCATACGGACGAATGGGCTTTTGCCGCTCGGCGCTCGTTGGGCGCGTCGGCATCACATTGACGACTTTCACATTCTCGTTTCTCTGTATTTTGTTGAGCTGGCTGTGCATCTTCTTCATCCGACATGGGGCTATGCTATTGAGGCTCTTCGTAGCGACTTCATTGTGGACGGAGGAGGTCAACGGCAGTGAAGACAGCCGCAGCAACAGCAGCAGCAGCGGCTGAAGTGCATCTGCAAGCCGGGAGCAGCTGTGTGGGAGGGGTCGTTGTAACTGCTACCGAGCAGCTGGTCGTCCACGAAACGACCACCAACGACCACTGCTACTCTTACCCCTGCAGCGGCGTCTAGCAGCGATCTCTCTCTCTGCTCTACCCAAACGCCGCAACACTCCAGACCTTCGCGTTGCCCCCCTGCGCTCTGCGCGTCCCAACATTCTAACCCGCACTTAGCCCCCACAGCGGGTCTTCTCTCTCTGCCCTGAGCCCTCGCCTACCCGCACGCAATTCTCGGCCGCCTGACCCTAACAAACCGCTTCTCAGAGAGTTCAGACTTCGGGCGTGACGTGGCTTCGTCCGCGCTCACTTTAGACGACGACCATGGAAAGCAAACGAGAGAGAGAGAGAGGGAGAGATACCGAGCTGCTGTCTCTCGTTGTTGTTCGTCCTGTTCATTTTCATCCTGTTTTCGTTCTGAAGGGCTGTGACGGGCTCTCGAGAATGATCTCTCGGAAGGATTCCCAGATCCTTCCAACGGACTTGGGTCAGGGCGTCATTCGTTCCAACCCCGTGCTCTGTCCTCGTGCCCCCGAGCCCGATGTGGAGCCGACGCAGCAGACCTGGCAATGCCACCGTCTCGGTGGCGTCAGCCCCACGTCATTTGATTTGTTTTTCATGTGCGCTGCACGCGTTGTTGGGAAAGTCATGTCGCTAAAAACAATGCACCACGAATCACCTGCCCGCTATTCGGTGAGAAGACCATCCACGCAAGTGGTGACATATCTGCATATGTGTGCGGGATACGTCTATGAATGACTAATATGAATCGCGGAACGGGTAAGTGTGCAGATATCGCGATATTTGTTGTTGTCACCGACGTGCGTCAACCAATATCGTGAGAGATTCTTACCTGAAATATTGAGAGGGAGAGAGAGAGAGAAAGAGCAATCCGCACGTCGGTTATAATGAGGCTTTTATAATCGACTAAAGACACAGCTAACAATTTCGCTTTGTTTGCCCTGGGGGCAAAACTTGCGATAGAAAACAGACGAGTGAAAGATACTTTGTCGAAAACCTAGTAGATCACTGTATGTTTTCCTCTTGCGCAATATCTTCATTAGTTACTATTATTATATTGTGATGATAAGTGGTATAGAAGGCAAACCCGTTTGGCCAAATCAGTACAAACAGTACAACGTTGTTCAATGTTGTTGGGTCGAGGTGACTCGATTCGAGCATTTCAACCGAGTTCCGAGACCCGATAATGTTGTCCTGTCCGGCTGCTCAGCCGGCCGCCGTTAGCGATTGTCCCTCAATGGTGCACGACCTCTGCCACGCCGTTTTAAGTCAAGATGGCCTCGTCATCTCTGACGCGGCCTGAGTGCGTTTTGATCGCCGGACGATGACACACGGTGGCCACCCCCGTGCCCGCCCGCCGCCACTGAGGCGGACCAGTGGCGTACAAATCGCTTATGTTGATGTGAGTATCTTCCACCCGCTCAGCTCAGATCAGCTCATCAGAGAATGACTGACTACCTTCGACTTCTTCGTGGGTCGACTCCAGTCGCCGTTTTTCCGCATCGAGCTCGGCCTCCCATTGAGCGAGATCTCGTCGTCGAGACTCGGATCGTTGTTCGCAAGTTCGTCAGCGGAAGGCGGTGGTCAAACTTTGAAATTAACGACGTTTAGCGTGAGAACGCCTTTGCGTCGCGAATGGCAAAGTTTCTCAATACGGCAGTCGGGGTGGGCAGTGTCATTTGTGTGCCTAAGTGTGCACAGCAAGATTTAGTAGGAAAATATCGATTATAATGAAAATAATAATAATAATAAAAGTAACTACAGAAAATACTTTAGTAGTAGCTTACTCTTTGACTCTAGGCAAGGAACCGATGACTTAGTTTCTCTTATGAACGGACGGCCTCCTGTCTAGCTTCTCTATGAAGTATTTCCAACTTGGTTTGAAATTATACATTGGTTTGTATTCTTGCTTAAATGACACTGAAACACCTCGAAACATATCAATTCAAGCAATTGCTATTTGTGAGGACTACTTTCGTTGATTACAATGCTGAACCCGTTTCACTCGATAGCATTTTGCAACAAATATGCACTACCCGAACTCGTCTATGCGGACGGAATTGTAACACGTCCAAGTCATACTTAAACGGAACGTAGCTTAGATATCACTATTCACTCAAATCACATTGAACTTGGCGCTGACAATCGCTAATGGTCTCATTTCATTGTCATAGGTAACCGATCCAGGCAAATACATTTAGCGATGAGACATTTGACTGTGTCCACAAGTTCAGGCGGACCATCTTGATTCTTATGAGGGCACCATTATATCGATGCGATCCAGGTACGAACAGATTCATCTACCACAGTGAGATCAATGCTTCTAGCTTGATAACTTTCTCTCTTGAACAACCACCGTTTGACTTGGTCGCTTCCTCTGTACGCTGGGTGTTCGCTATTAAGCATATATTTATGTGAGGCTTTCCCCCGGATTTCTCGCATCTTGTTATATCCTTGTTGCTTAAAGAAAAGTCTTCGAAGTAATTCACATTTGAATCTCATTCGTGTGCGCCTGACGCTTTTCGATAAACAAGAAATGTCATCTCGATCATCGCCGAGAGCAAGTATATGTATATGTCGGTGTATCGATGTGTATTAGAAAATTACTATTGAATTCATTGATTCTTATCCAATATAAGCTAGGCGCTCCATAACCCTGCTTCCCTCCAGTCTTATAGACCAAAGGTCTAAAAGCGAGTCTCACTGAACTACTACGATAAACGGACATAGTCTTCTTGTCGGTCTCACCTAGAGGTTTTATCAGTTAGTATTTGCATAAACGTATGATTAGTGAATTTCTGTTCAACCCACAGACCGTGGAACGAGAGGAGGCGTTTGATTTGCTTTGACAGATGATTAGATTGGTTACCCAATATCATGATCGCCAAGAATAGCCAAAAATTGTGATCATATTAAACTTTAAGCCATTCGTACAGGTGAGCAACTGTTCACAGTATTTCCCGTTCGTACATAATAACCGCGTTTAATTTTCAAGGCTCTTGTGATTGAATTGTTACGCTCACCTCGGATGTCTACGACATTCACAAGGAGGCTACTTCGATTCCAACAGCCCCCGCTTAGGCGGGATATTTTCCTACATATAAGCTGACGTCCCCAATAACGACAGGACATGTGTCCATCAATAAAAACAACAATAATGATAATTTAGTTTCACGTATACACATAACAGCGTATCTAAATACACATGTTATATATGCAAGTTTGCATTTTGCTATATTGATCCACGATTTGTATTATTATAAAAAACATTTTTTTAAATTATAATACAATTTTTTTTTCATTTGTAAACCTCCAGTATTTTTATTATTATTATTATTATTATTATGATTTATTATTTTGTCACAAAATTAGTGATTAACAACAGTATTGAAATTAACGATCGCATTAAAATTAGTTCCATATGACAAAGGAGCAATTCGAACTTTGGTGATTATACTGGCTTTTCTGTTTGGATGTCACCCGGTGAACCCGCTACAAAGGCAAGCAAATACAGTTTTTTCCACCATGTTGACATATCAAAAATCGCTCTCCTGTCGCTGCTACACGTTGGGGCTATTTTGTTCACCATTTTTCCTTCACCCCTGGCACAAAGTTTCGGGTTGACAAAATCAAGCCGATTTTACGCGAGAACGACCTCACGAACAAGTCCCCTGACTAGGTGGATGCCCAGAGAGCCGGGCCTGCCTAGACGAGGCTAGGCTCCCTTCTACCATCTGCAAAGCCTTTTAATGTGGAGAACCTCAACTTTTTGCCTAACAAGTTCAAACTGCAACTTACAGCCGCTCAATGTCTAGTTCTATATACGGTATCAATAGGAACGAACGCTTACAGGATCAATAGACCGCTGTGTCAGGGTGACTTATGCTGCATTACGTGGGGGAACTGAGCAACTTCGCCAGCCCACACAGTAGTCGCCCTGTGGAGCGAAGCATGAACTGCTAGTTATCTCGATTTTTTGTAGAGAAGCGATTCTCGCTCATTAGACGCTTGATGTCGCCTAATAAATTGAAATTTTGAAACAGTGAGACATCGCAATCAATTATTTTATCACTTTGTGGGCAATCACGCCAACAGCAGTTTGTTGACCACAGCGCTGTTTTTGCCAAACGTCTGTCTCCGGTATGTCCCGGAATCTACAGGAACACTTGAGATACCCTTGCATCGGCTATTGTTCATTGCAGTTAGTGTCCTTCGTTACATTCGAGTCCCGTATACAACACCAGTTCCCCTTTGATTGTTCGGTCTGCGCAGATGTCTAGAAAAGGTGAAGCACCCCTGTTGCACCGTATCAACATGCACTGTCACATCTCGGCTGATGTAACGTACGCCACTCCTTGCTCGCACACGATATTCGCCCCGAATATCGAAAAGCATCTTGTGGAGTTCGCTTCGCTGATCTCCTATCATAACGGATCGCTCCCATCGCGCGCGCGCTCACCGTCGTCAGGCACATTGTACATCAATGTGCTGCGCAGAGAGACTATGGCGGACCCCTCATATAGTCGTCAGCTATATTCATGTCAAACCGCGCGGAAAGCCTGGTGCCATTAACCCGCCCACAGTAGACGATCGAATTGCGTTGATTTTTGTTTAAAAACCTTTTGATCTAAACCATTCATCCAGCTGCAGCATTGTTCATTCGACTGTCTCGAGTGAGGCATTTAGGAGGCGCCTTTGGCATTGATATGTCTATAATGGAATCGACATTGTGTCCAAAGATCCTACAACAGCGTATTTCATTTTCGAGGCAACCGTTTGCGATACGACGACTTATGTTCAGCAGCTGCATATTGATTTTTAGAGCGTTTACATGTATAGTCTATGGGGGTACATAATGCATTTGCCGAGTGGCATAGATCTCTCGAATTTCCACTCCTCCTCTGTTCAGAAGCATGTGCATTCATCATAATCGTTGAAGTGCCAATCGAGACAATCGAAATTGTGATTAACTCAGCATCAGTGCGTACTGTTACTTGAATTTCACACTCAGCTTCAGCTACAGACAATGACGCCACCATTAGCAAATACGGCATCTGCTGGAGGGCCCTGTCCGCTCGCCACAACAACACCAGAACTAGAACCAACCATATGTATAACAGGTTGTACGGCTCACACCATACACGACACACACATGCATGATGTCAAGCCCGGAGTAACGGTGAGGGCGGCTGACTTATTTAGTCACTTACTCGCTTTTCCTCTCTCTATCTCTCTCTTTCTCTCGGGAATTGTCAGGGTTTGAGCGTATCTCAATTGAAGGACCAGTTCGACATCTTGCCGTCGCCACCGCCACCGCGTGTACCACCAGCTGTGCAACTTATACGGCGCCGTAGCCACTCATCGTGCGGACACGAGAATAAGAACAACATTAGCATCACATCTGCACAATGTATAATAATGCTGTTGTACATGGCCAGACTTCACACTCAGCCTCTCCATTGTAGACCATCCAACGTCAGCTAACTACCAAACATCGCATCACAGTGTTCGTGATGTTGGCGGTGGCGGTGATGGCTCTTGCGCTTAGTTTCGATCAATTGACTCCTCCTCGTCGTTCTTCGCCCCTCGTGTCAGAGTTGGTCTCCCTCAGTGACGAGCCACCACCCCGACAATTGTCGCAAGAGTGACTCATATTCGACATCTCCCTTAGAAGAGACAATGAAAAAAACACAGCACGCATAAGGGTATGTATCGGGTACTCCCCGTATCCTCTCCGCGCTCCTCCTGGACCCCGTGCAAGCGACCCCCCCCCTCCCCGCCCCGCCCGAAGAGACAGCCTTAAAGCTCAACATCCAGCAGTATTCGTAGCCGACTTCTTTGTACAGAACGACTAAGCCATAACAGTTGACGACTGCGGCAGCCTCGAGATGGGCACAATAAACGGGTAGAAGATCTCCGCCGCTCTGTGGCTCTCTCTATCTCTCTCTCCGCCCTACACCATCTTCCTTTGCTCTGTAGAGTGACGAGCAAAAGTCCCGCCGAACCGTCTACCTCAGAAAGAGGAATAAAAGCTGAGGAATCGGACCTGCCGCCCGGGTAGATTTCGGGCATTACAGAGGCCAGGGCGAACGAGACAAATGCGGCCATATGCTTGATATCTTCAATGTGTCCCACAAAAAGATGTGAGGGAGGCGACGGCCGGCGGTTGGCTCTGAAGAGAGATTGGATCCAGCAACCATGACTGCGAGGGGCCGGTGAGATCGACGGAGGAGCTCTGCTAGATGTGGTATTGCGACTTTCGCCAGTCAGTCGGAGCATGCAATCCGCTGTGGCGCGCGGAAGGATTTAGCGGACACAGGGGATTCCCGAGTGACGCCGATCATTTCTCTGTGGCATCGTCGACACAATCGGCAATTGTAGGCTGACGTCGAAGGGGATAGATGTGGATATTGTACGCGGGTTAGGTGAGCTCAGCAAGAAAACTAATTCAGTAGCTCAGACGGACTAGACGTTATCCCAGCCCCCTCCCCCCCCTGTTTCGACTGTTGTACATTTGAATTTAAGGGGTCCGTCTTATAAACCACTGATCAAAGCAATAAACTCGCCGTCAACTGTTAGCTGCGAGTCAGCCCGGGGCATTTACTAGACACTAAGACATAGAGAGAGCACATCTTCTACACAACAAATACGATGATAATTCAAGAGAGCTGCTCTGTAAGCGTTGACGACTATTTTAATACCTCAGCTACGATTGATCAAATAACTCATTAAATCGCCTCGCGGTAAAATCGCTGACGAATACGTATATATTCCTTAAGTATAGTCTTTGTACGGTGCCGATTAAGCGATCAAGTGGCTCCACGTGTACGCCCGGCCACGTCAAGGTCCGCAAACAAAAAGCATCCCTGTCGGGAGTCGAACCCGAGACCTTTGGATTAGAAGTCCAACGCGCTATCCACTGCGCTACAGGGACTACAGTCACAAGTGCTGTCTTCATGATTAAAAAGTGGGCATACTATCGTCTCATATAGAATTTGCACCAAAATTACGTATTGCTGCACCTGATACAGTTTCATTATTTTTTATCCCGACGACCTGAGTCGATGAAGCACCAATCCAGCCAAAAGGTTCATCGAACATCGTTAAGGACCCTTATGCCGAAGTGCTTGAGTAAGCGACATGTATGTATTATCTTAGCGGACAAACATCTTGCACGGACAAACAACATACTCTACGGTACATTCACAGGATTTTCTTCTGTGGCCGATCTCATGTAACCTGCTTGCGTACACCCTGGAGTTCTAGATACTTTGAAATTGCTAGTAATCTGGCCGACGATTTGTTTTAATCCACTTCGCTGTCTCGTATACAACAGGAAATCTGTGTTCGTCATACGCTTCAATCTTGTGTAGCTAATCTCCACGCACATGCGTTTGAGAATGTAACTATTCATGTTTAGGTGAGGCTGACATTCGGCAATAAAATCTCTATGTCAATCAGCAGAGGTTGGCGAAGGCAAACACATAATTATAATAATGATAACAACAACACGCCATGTTACGGGTGAACATAGATCTGCGGCTATTCCTCCGCACTCCGTGCCCTTCGTTCCATAAACAATTTTACATCCCGCCACATCGTACTATACATGAAAGCATGAACGGGAACCATTAATCAAATCGCGAACGCTGTCCGCTCTCCGCATTTTGCCATATGGTTGTAAGTTTGTAGACCGACTCGAGATGTCCATATGCAGCAGTCACTACTGACGCCCTCCCTCTTCTCCAGCTTTATGTTCTCGCGGCGTTACTACAGAATGTGTGCCATTCTTTCGAATACAGCCTAAAGTGTTTACGGTCTTTTTATACCGGTTGGGAGAGACCGAGAGAGAGAGAGAGAGGTAGAAGGCTTGCCGCTGTCAACTGGACGCCACGATGAAGAGACTCTAAAAGAGTAGAACAATAAGTCCCTGTGTCTCGATTCCCGAGAGCGCGAAATCCCGCCAGCGACGATTGGTGCGGCACGCATTTCTTCCTAGTCGTCTATCTATAACATCTCGTCACGAGTGTGATTGAGCTACACTTACTTGACCGCGAGATCTTACATCGCGCGGTCAACTTAGAGTGGTCGGGGTCTGTGCGCGATGTCGGTGCACTTGGCGCCGTGGTAGCATGTCACTCATTGCGTGTGTAACGCGGTAAGTTTGGAAACATCGACCTGTGTATACACAGACCGTAATAAGTATTTTCGTAGCGTTAGTTCTCGCCAAGAGCAGAACAGTGAGTGAACCGTCTTTGAGCGACTTGGAGCGAACGAAACTCATGAGTCGCCAAAGTCGTCTGTCACCAATGCGATTACAGAAGTAGAGAGGACTTGTTGTAGTTGGACCTGGGGCGAGGATCGGTCTCAGTGCGCGTATGTGTGTGTGCGTGTATCTCAAAAAGCGTAAAATCTGCGACGCCGAAAGCCGCTATCGTCCCCCGTAAATCAGGACCCGTTCGCTGTGCGCTTGACGCAGCGACAGCCGTTTCAAGCCCGGCTACAGCTATGGGTTCACCAGGCGATGGAGTTTCGATGGAACTAGAGAGTCCCTGAGTCCTCGGCCGGCGGCTGTGTGTACACGCACGGCGTAGTCGAGATATCACTCTCTCGAAGCGGCCACACAAACAAACAGCAAACACATCCCGGCATTCACGGTCAAGCACACTCAAAGGCACAAACAGATATTGAGAGAGATCTTACATCCTCACATATACAGCCACTTACACAGACGCGCGCACTCACACCGATCCACATTACAACGCAACATGGTGTAAACATAACCGTCGCTCTCAGAGAGACTTATGGCCCAGAACCGGCGAACATAGGTCTTTTCCTACTCTCTCCGTTGCTATCTCTCTGGTACTCTCCGCTCAAAGCAACAGGGTCAGTCAATTTTGCGCCACCACTGTTCTGCCTGTTCGCAGTTCGTATATATATATATATATAGTACAACAAAAACGCAGCTGGAAACCGAGTGGACAGATCCGAAAGTCGTAGTTCGCTTCCACTGCAGCAGCGCCTGTGCTAGCTGCCCCGAGACCCAGTGAACAAAGCCAGTGAAATGTTATATCGTAACAGCGTATATATTGTAGCATTGAACAAATCCTTTGACCGATCTTGGCGTTGAACGGCCGCCCGCTCCTGCAGAAACCTCTTCTGCTTCTTAACGAAAGGTGTCTGCTGGCGTCGTCTGGCATTGATATCTTGAGCTGGTCCATGCCATCGATATGTCTGTGTATACGTATACAGCGCTCAGCAATAACATAAAGATAACGTAACAGTAACAGTAATATCATGTTATCAGTAAATCTCTTGGATCTGCTATATGCAACCTTTACATAGTTAACTTAGCTTGTCAATACGTCGTTATGTAGCTAGGAATAGAACATAAGGTAACCAAAGGAACACATTTTAATTATATCTGCTAGATCGAATCTGCCAAGGATGTGAAAATTAGCGAACGCGGTGACACTTTTCCAGTTTCTTGATCCAGCAGATAACCGAAATAATAGCAAAGCTTACAGAAGTGTCCGTTGACATCCGATTAGATGAGAGCTAAAATTACGCTGACATTAGGTTAATTGGGTTGTTTTTTGTTTAATGTAACACTACAAGGTTCATTCTATGATTGGGCACACCGACGATGATTGACAGGCCCGAAGCACAATTTGCCGTTTCTAATTCGGCCATCGAGAAGAATGGTTGTAATCCTTGATCGGGTCGGGAAGATTCCCTCGGAGCGAACGGTGCCGGAGCTCAGCGAACATGTCCGTGCTTCATGGCTTTCTAGGTAATTCTACTCCGAGTATCGAAATCGACCTTGAGCGATAACCGGCAGACGCGACCCGATCAGGCCTCGCCGAACTACTCTGGGCAATTTATGTATACGATATCAGCTAAAGAAGACGTGCATGGTGCTACCAGAGAGAAATTTTCCGCGTATTGAACAATAGAAGATAGCACACTACGGGGAATGGGGAGACGAAGAGGAACAGCGAAACATCCTCTCTCTGTCTCAGAGGCGGAACAACCGGTGGAGCCATCTTGAAGAACATCTGCTTGCTTCAGGCTGGCGATCAACTGTGTCACGCAAATCGATACATAAATAATTAGACCTTACACCATCACTGAGCCGCATAAGTAATAAGCAGACAAATAGACCCATCTCGAGATTCACAACTTTCGAGCACGTTTTTCAATGAGTGTGTGTTCACCTCTTTAAAATGAGCCTCGAATTGAAACGTTGGCCGACGCGGATGAGTTCGACAAATGGATGATGGCCAGAGGATTTTTGTGCGATCGGTCCAATTATTATTAAATTGTGAAGTCTGTCAGCTGTTCACGATATTCGGCACCGATAACGGTTAAACGTTGCTTAACCACGTCCAGCGTTAACCAGCGTAAGGTCTGCTGTCAGTTTAGCAGGTGTAGACAATTGGGACTTTCGTAGACGCTGCAGATTGGCATCGGATGAATACGTGGTGATGCTACCCTGCAATCGCTGTAGCATTTTAGCACTACCAGCACGAATATAGTCCCTCAGTGGACGTTTGCCAATCTCTTCTGGCTTCAATCCCGTCTGGCCTATCCCCTGTTTGGAAGGCGGGGGCACTATGAGATGAAATGTACAATACTCTATGGCCACCATAGATATGACAGGCTATACTGATGTGCCCGGACTGCAGACCTGTCGGGGGTTGGTTAGTTGGTAGGCGTTCACCGAACATATCTGAAGAGGCTATAGGCCTTAGCTCAGGGCGTAGTTGAATCCCACCGAGAAGGTGAGTGCGGGTGAATGTACGATCGAAACGAGAGAGAGGGAGAGAGAGAGAGTTCATTGCGCCGGCCAAATGGAAGAGATTTGAATCTTCCCGGGTCATTGCGTACCCAATGGGAAAATTGGCGGTTGGTCGATGGTGAAATCGAGCGTGGCCGCGATATTTGCATTGGGACGATGGCCTGCTCCCTCCCGGAGGGCCCCGGCGTCTGGTGCCCTAACCCGGCCCGTCGTCCATCGATACATCCGGATGATCGGCGGGGAGTTTGTGAGAGCGAGAGAGAGAGAGAGAGACTGAACTGCAAACCGATTTAAGATCCCGAGGGCCTTCTCCTCTCCACTCTCAGGACATCATCAAATTTTTGAGGTCCTTTTTCCTCTTCTCTCGTTGTCGCCGACCCCGTTCCCGTCGCCTCAGCCGCCACCGAACTCAGCCTCGACTCAATTTGAGTTGTTTGTCAACAACAGCGCCCCTACGGCGTTACCCTTGCTGCCGACGCTGTGACGTCCGGATAGATTCGCCCGGGCTAGCCGGGTGAACGTATCGTTAGCTAAACACGACACATGTAGGTACCGGCGCCATGCTGGCCTCTCGTAAATAGAAGCACGAACGGGAAAGGTTTTTACAAAATCGGTGCCACTCACTGGGGTGGATAGCGCATGCGTGGAGAGCTCGTCGATTTAATGGATCAAAGTTCATGCGCATTGTCTTTAATTGTATAACAGCATGGATCAACAAGAGTTACAGGTTGTTGTTGTTGTTCAATAGTGTCAGCCATCCAATAAAACCTTACAACACCGTATGACATATACGATATATAAGCGATAAATTAATGGTTTTAACAAAAATATATGTTATGCGCCCCAGAAGGCAAACAGACAGCTTGTCTTTGAGGGACTTGCGCGGAATATTGGGATGGGATCGACTCGCTATCTTCCTCCCTCCGAAACATCTCTGCTCCTCATCATCCTACTGATAAGTAATCATTGTTCAGATGTTGCAACCAGCACCATATGGACACTTCGCGTGGTAAGCTGGTCCAACATTGCAATAGTCCGAGTAACTGACAGGTTACATCATATTCGTTCGGCTAACGTCAAGTATGAGCAAACTCAAAGCACTTCTCAGATATTACCGCTTACAGAAAATAATGCAGAAAGTATTCATTTGGGGTGTACATGTGCATATCATACTTTCGATACAGTAATTATTCATTTATATTTACACGCTGCACGATTACTAACTTGGATGGACTACTAATCACAGGCAGGAAAGGCTCTCCGCTCTAGGCATTTTAATAGCCTTCTTATATAAGCAACATATATGCGTTTGTAGGTTTGAAAAGAGACGAAGAGATATTGCTATTCGATGCTAGCCTCGGCATTTTCTGTACCTGTAGGCGATACGCGAACCTGCTGCAATTGACAGCAGTACGATTTGTTTATCCGTTGCGGGTGCAATTAATTTTTCAATAATTTTAGTACATACAATGATCACAGCTGTTTGTCTCCATCCTGATCCATCGACTTCAGGCACAGAGCATTATTTACTATGATGACAACACCAGTATAGGTAGTCACGTTCGTCGATCTCAACAAAACCCACTTCAGTGCTTTATGCCGTTCTCAGCCAGGCTGTTGAATTTACGTACCCTGCCCGATTTCTGCTCGCACCCAACCGAAAGGACGTAAAAGAATAAGGTGGGCACAGCGCAGGGAGCTACACAGACGCTTTGTGCCATGAAAAAGGGGGGGGAGGCGGCTGCGTAGAAGTTATTACATACATTTACAGAAAATAATACAACCATAAGAGTTCGAGGCAAACAATGTCCTTCTTGGTTAATTGAGTACTTAATTTAGCGCACAGAGCGCATGCGGCATCGTACACAGAGAGGGGAAAATCGAATCGGTCGACTTCGATACAAGGATGGATGCGTCCGAAGGAGGGATCTTTCGATAGATTGTATTATGTGTTTTCGCCAGATGATGTCGTAGGTATATTATTGTGCTCCCTCGACGAGAAGACGATGATGAAGGAATCAGGGCGACACAAACTCTGTTCGTGGCGTTCGCCATTCGCTTTCATTGAGAGCGCCGCACAAGGGACGGAAGAACAGAGGACAGCGAGAGAAAAGCGCGGGTGAACGGGACCGGCGGTGGCCACGGCGGCGGTCGACCCTTTGCCAGCGACGGTCGTTCGGTTGCGTCATGGCGACTTCCCCTTTAATAGATCCTCCTGTACGCGACAAAGACCGCGTACAACCGACCTGACTTCAGGAGAAAGAAGGCACGCGAGAGAGAGCGAGAGAGAGACGCGGTGGTTGGGCAGACCAGCCTAGCGCACGCCAGGCTTCTGAACGGAGTCACGGATCTGGGCGCTCCCGCTCAGTGCCGCCAGGCGCAGTGCCAAATGGACGGTGGGCCACCAAGGAGAACGCCACATGGCAAGACGCCGTGGCGCCGACGGATGGAGGAGGGTTGGGGCGGCAAGGTTGGGTCTCGCGGACGCGAACAACAGAACAAGGACACGTCGCCACCAAGAAGGGAAACGTGGTACGGCAACGGCATCTCCGGCTCTTCCTCCCGTTCTCATTGGAGCTAACCATCAGCAAAGGAAGATGGTGGGGTGCGAAGCAGAACCAAACGACCCTGCTTCGCACGAAGGGAATAGTAGGGGTTCATGAGAGACGCGGGTAGACGGCCCGTTCCGCCTTCGTTTCTCTTTCTCCTTCCCGTGCCTCTGTATCGCAAGCAGTCGTCCAGCGACTGTCTGGCGGCGGAACTACACGCGCAAACCACAATCCACCACGGCCGGCCAACCGGAAGTTCAGGAACGGAACGCTCTTGCGCACGGCGAACAGGCAGACATACAGATGAAGGACACATGGCAACAGCCAGGGAGCACCAGTCACCAAATACTAGCAACGACCATCACCACCACGGCGTTGTACCCCTTCAGATAGCCAACTACGCACAACAAAGTGTTGAGACTGAGCTGCTGTACTAGGCAACACAAAGTTGGGAGTTTTCAGAAGAACAGTGGAGGTGAGATGGGTCGACACTGCTGCGATGCTCTTTTGAGTAGCATCTATTATATAATACATTTTCAAGTGCAGTGTCAGGCTGTAATGCCGCCAACGCACAGGCTGTGCCACTGCAGACCTCGTTTCGGTGACGACAACATAGCACGGAAGGCCATCACGTGTCGTCACGCTCAGAGGTAGACCCGATGTCGCACGAGAGCAAGGGGTACAGACAGACTTGAGCAGGGACCCAGAGGGGAGAATCGGGTGTGGAATAAAAACCCAGCTTGGAGCACATTTCCCTTAAGACCTCGAAATTGCCACTATAATTTCATGGAACCAGAGGAACCTCGTGACACGAACCGAGCGAAAGAGAGAGAAAAAGATCGACGAGACAAGGGGCTGTCCACAATTCAACATGTGGATACGGGCAAAGCTAACACAAAAATGCTCCATTGCTCTATGCGGACGAACCGTACTGTGTCCCCAATCTATTGCACCTAGCGGCACTTCCAGTACACTGCTATTGTTCCCGCGAGTGCGTGCTGCTCAGCGAGTGGACTCGTCTGCACAGGGATGGTTACGTGGCGGTTTCACACAGGATGGTGAGCCGCCGAATAACAGGCCATTATTCTATCAACCCCACCACCATAGGAATCAGCCGTCCTGGTGCCTAGAGTTTAGACTCTACGTCGACCATACGATATCGAAAGGCTGGCAAGCTCGAAATAGCTCGACACGAGCCCAGTCATTCCTTGTGCCTTTCCGGATACAGTTCAAGGTAGACGGTGCCCCCTCCCCCCAGCCTGTCACCCCAACAGCAATCAATACAGCTCTGTTGTCAATGCGACTTTTGTTGCCTGGAAAACTTGTTCACCTTGGGTGCTTTGTGGCAACATTCTGTATTGTCGGACGCCATTGTCATCCATTATTTTCCGGCTCACTGATTATTCTCTGTAGTATAATGGAATGACGTAGTAGCTTTAATAAGCAACGAACTCGGTAATTTTGCCGCAAGCGAAATATCCACCTCCGAACGCATCGCATGCGATGTCCTCTGTAGATTGGAGTTAATTAATAAACGAAATAAAACAAAAATAAAAGCCTTGTGAAAGTTGTTATGAGCAATACTTGTGACGTGTCTCTCGGTTCGAAAAGTCTTCTTTTTCCAAGAGTGTGGTCTAAACCTTTGTAGTACGTAGAACCTTCCATTTGAACCGTTTAAGTTCAGGTAAAATCTAATAATAATGAATTGTGCGCTCGAAAAATAATGATTATAGGAACGGTCTGCCCCCAAATCGAGTTCCCAGACGACACGATCCAATATATAAGATAACAATTTACAAGTGATGGCTAATTAAAAGACTTATATGGAGGTATGCTCGTATTTTATATGGTTGTGTGTCTTAAAATCCAATTTGTTCTTTTCGTAAGCGATATGACTCCATTTGGTCATCTGCCGACGGTATAGATTCTACAATAAGTGATGCTTCCGCCTTTGCCAAGTGCACCTACTTCATGAAACAGTGAGTTTCGAGCCACCTAAAGTCAAGACGCCTATCAATAGCTGACGATAGTTCGCAGCATCCAACACGCCTGTATGTCTTCGCTAACCGCCTGCGAGGCTGTGGTATCGGACGGTGTGTTCTTTGTCCCTACTGTGGGTCTGTACATAGGTCCCAGTTGATCTTCGCCTCATCAAAATTCTCGTCTCATTCTGCTGGTGTAGGAGCTCTACAGTCATCCGTCGAGATGGGTTCTACAAAGGACTACTGTTATACATTCCGCCTACCGGGGGCTGTAGCGGATCTGAAACGCTCAGATACGAGATCGGTCCGCGGAGCGACGCGACTCGACCAAAGCACCCAGACCTGTGTGCGTTACCCTATATCGCCCCTACCCTCCCGATCGGATCACAACAATACCGGAGCAATGCAACAGCCCAAACCGTCCACTGCCCTCAGCGTCTAGGTGGCTGGCTAAGATGAGGCCTGGTGTCCATCTATGTCCAGTGCGCACACAAGCCGACACACAAACGCACACACAGAGACTCCGACAGATATAGAGAGAATGTGAGAGAGAGAGAGAGATCTAGTCGGTCAGGTCGCCGCTGGGAGTCCCCCGCTGCGGTCGTCTCTCCGCCAAGATGGTCGACCTAAAGGTTTTCGAGCTTGTGATGCCATCGCGGAAGCAGCGCTGCTAGCGCAAACTCAGTTACCGCTCTTAGGTGGGGAGAGTCTGATCCAACGGACTCACAGCAAGGTGTCGTTCGTTCGCACACAGCACGTATTGAAGAATTGTTGCGGGAACAGACAGTCGTTAGATCAAGAAAGAAGTGAAGAAAAAAAGGGAGATCCGAAGCACCGCGGGTCTCCGAGTCCCTGCTAGAGCCTAGAGTCGCCGTAGAGGTCCAGGTTGTTGCCGGCCAAGATGGCGAACTCGGCTCAAAAGGCGCATTTTGCATTCTGCAAACAAGAGGGAAACACATGGGGAACGATAACGCCGCTAGCACTAGAGTGGACATTTTTCAAAAATGTCCATTCCCACCACAGTTTCTCAGTGACAGTTGTCACCTCCACAATTTAATCACCTACTTGAAGAGTTTGACATGTGCTAGAATTCGACACGCTGGGCACGGCAAAACACCTCGTATATAGCTCTTCAAAGTAGCTGAACTAGTCATTGAACTATGTCAATGCAGTTGTAATTCTTCGTATCCCATTATTCTCGATCCCGTTTGCACTTGAATACCAAGCCAATACAGCCCAGTAAAAAGGAGAGGCCTCAAGTACTCCTGCGATAGTCGCCCCGCTGTTGTTGACGGTGGTTGTGGCGACGACCGTGTTCAAAGCTCGCTCTCACTTGAAAATAAAGTCTAAATAACGCAAAAACTCGAAACAATGCGACGGGAACGCGACACAGCCATTCACACAACACGATCACATCTCGGGGGCCAACTCTTGCACCATTGCAGTAGACCACTGGCTTAGGCAAAGACATATGCTCGTACACGTATCGAGTGCCAACTATTCAGAGCAACTAGCATAGTTCCCCTCAAGATTCATTTCGTTTCGAATCGCTCCTCGCTAGCCAGGAACATGCCATCCTTCACTTCGTCGGTCGAGACCTGCTCAGTCTCAATGCAGAGCATTGTAACTCTGCACTATATATATATATATATATATATATATGAATGTCCTGGGCACCTAATCATGCTGACTTTGTTTTTGATTGTTCGGCACCGGCACTAGCCGGCAGCGGGTAAGATCAATTGTGCAAATTATGAATTCGTCGCTGCGAGCGGCTTTCGAAGTGGTTCGGTCGTAGCCAAATATCGGCTGCAGAGACCCCCCCCCACCAGCCCCGCGCCACCTCGCTCGCTCGTTTCTCTAGCACCAGCTTATATCTTCCTTCCGCTGCGGCCTTGCTTGTTATTCGCTAAGCGACTGCGGTAGTGGTGGCGACGATGGCGAATTTTTATCATTCAACACAACCGCGTATTGTCTTCGCCTGAAGCTCTCCCCTGAAGACTGCCCCATTTCGCATATATATATATATATATATATATATATCACCCTCTCTCATTCACCCCGTCTCTGCGCTTTGAACAATGAACCTCTAATTGTTGAGTGGCCGCGGGAGCGGGCTGCGGCCAATTACGACGCCGCAGGTACGGCTAAGCCCGATCATATGCGAACGATGAAGAACGAACCTTCCAGGAGGGGGCTGCGAATGACAACGGTAGCCGCAGTAGTCAAGGCTGCATCGCTGTCGCTGTTTCCTCTGGGCGTATGCAAAACGAACAGACAACAACGAAGTACGGGAGAGCCCTCTGACAGAGCAATTCTGGCAGAGCCGTAGTCAACTCGCAATTTGCTATAATAGCTGCGTTGCATCGGTGAATGTCAGGGTGGCAGACGATGTGAAGGCGAGTCTCACCGCTCAGCAGACGAAATTCGAACTTTAAGAGTTTTCTTTATCCAGCGTAGCTGGATGTTTCAACTACTCGTCGTCGTCGTCGTGGCAAGCTGTGGCAGCGAAAAAAAGGAGTGCGGTGTATTGTTTCGATAGAGGACCAATACTCGTGCAGGGAGAGAGCGAATACCCGGGGTGAATAGACATTGGCAGATGGCCCAGCTGGTGGAGAGATTATAGGTTGGGTACAGACGTAGTCATGACGGTGTATCTTCTGCAAGAAAATATTATAGCTATGAGGGTGGGTGGGTGGTTGGGTGGGCGGCTGCTTCAACGAGAAATCGCGTAGATCAATTTAAAGCGAGCTTCTGTTGTCTCTTGTAGTGAGTAAGGGCAGAGTTGGTTTAGACTTGATACTGACGCCTGCGCAGGAAAACAACAGGTGCATATAGAATGACAGGCTGGCGATACTCGCCAACCATGTCTCAAGAATCCTTCATCGGGGGACGCGCGAAATTCACTTTAGTACGTAAGTGATCGGTAATATATGTATTTCTATAAGAATTTATAGAGCGTTCTGATCAAATCCGACTGGTCGAAACAACAGCGCAGCTTGCCTCAATGATGTTATGTAGCATTGGGTCTCAAGTTCCATGTTATGGGTCGAGGCGGAGTCTCAAAAGACAAAGAGCTGTTGTTGAACATAACACACTGAAATCACGAAGAACACAACCTGACTCTTGTATAATGGTGTCCTGTCCTGTCGTACAGATCTCGCGCCCCAATACGCACATGCTAATATGATATGCGCTCGCGAACCAAGAAGCACCACCGATGCGCCCGGTCTTCAATAGCGCTTAAACATGAATACAATGATGGTGAAGATGATGATAACAATACTTTGGCTACATGCGACACCGTGAATGACGTCAAACACGACTCGGCCCCCGGTGCACGTCCAGCGGATACCAACTTCACTGTGGCCACAATACATGTGACATGTTTCGGCCACGTAACCGCGTCGCCCCCATTTCAGTTCTCTATTCTCGTCAAGTACCGACGGGTAACTGCTTCTCCAGTCGTCTTTCGTCCGCTCGCGTAATGTAGCATTCAGAAATCATCGTCCTTTTCGTCTGATTCCCAAGAAGAGCACGCTGTAGCGATGGTGCTGGCAGTAACAACGGTGAATGAGCACTGTATGCAGCGGGCGAACTGAACGGCTAAGGCGGCCGTGGTCCCAACTGCGCTCGGCGGCGCTCGATGCAGCTCGCCCCGTCGCAAGCGGGACGCGTCAGTATTCGCTGTCGCCGCCGCCGCCGCCGCCGCATGTCAGGACAAGACAAAATTTAAATTTCGCCTGCGAGCGCGTGGTAACTCAGGAAATATCTCAACGACAGGACACCGCACTCATCTCCCTGTGGCTCGCTGTGGCCCGCCTCATGCCCGCCCGTTGCATCCCAATGGCGGCCAATGCAAATGTTTCCGCCCCTCCGTCAGAGTTTCCCCTCTCTGTCCCTCGGCGGCTTTCGTGGTCGCGCATCTGCCCGACCCAGCAGCACCACCACCACCCGTTTCATCCTGACTCGTCCTCAGGACCACTCATCCTGTTTGCTTCTCTTTTTGCTGCTGCTGCTACTGCTGCTGCCGCGTAGCCAAAGATGTCACCAAGAACGGTCTTTCAGTCTTTGGCCGGATGGACTTCGTTCGCGTTCAGTTCATGCAGTAGCAGGCAGGGGTGGTTGTCTACGATCGCAGTTAACAAGCCATATCGCTGGCACTGCACGCTCTATCAATTGCGGAGCGACGCGGCAGAGCGGCTGCATCGCCGACTACCGGAGCCCGGCCCTCGCTTGTGTCCTCAGGTTCGCTGTACTGCTGTTTCTGCCGCCGAGTCCGACCGAGCACGAGCACTACTTGCCATAGAGTAGCACAAGATGACTGATACCCACCCGTGCTTCGACAACGTCCACAGACATTATGCTATAACAGACAATGTGATCGTCCACTGCGTTCCGCGGCCGGATGCTTCTCCGGGGTCCCATCATCGTTCTCACTGTATGCTGTTCCGCGGAGGCGAAGCAGCGGGTATGGAACGCTGTGCAAAGCATGCAAATCGATTAATTCGATCACACTCACTGCAAATATATGGTCTTTGTACAAGCGTGACTACGCTTGCTTGCTTGCTTGCTTGTTCAACAAAGAGACAATGGGAACTTCATATCTTTCGTTGTGGAGGGACGCCGAAACCATGTCTGTTTCGACAAGTCGAGCACAGAACCCCATCCGATGTTCAGTGCGATGACAAAAGTGTTCGCAGCGTCAGCCGAACTCATCAGGAACCCTGTGATCATTCCACCTTACAACGGCAAAAATCGATACGAACAGGCGAAAACATACGGTAGAATTTCCCATTTTTCGCTCCTTTGACTATTTTGAAGTCAATATCATTAATAATAGTAGTTGCCTCGTTAGCAATTCCTGTCTGACCGCACCGATCTCGCAAACGCTCCCGCTTACATTTGCAAAGCTTGCGGCTTCCTTTTTTGTCACATTCCCGCTCCAGTCGTCCGATCACAACTGTGTGTGGAGTGACTTTCAACTGCTTGTCGCTGTGTTCTACATATCACCCTATCTGACGGCAGGGCTAAGCCGTTGGGTCGACTATGTAAACTATGAGCGCTCGGGTACCGGCATCACAATTCCCTCGACAGTGACGGCGTCCCTCACACACTCGATATATCCCTCTCGTTCGGAGCGTTCTCTGGCTTTCGTAGGAAAAAGCCTCGGGAGCACAGTTGAAGTGTGGCACCTTCAAGTTCCCGAATGGCTGGTGATCCCATCCCTCGGGACCATTCGCGCTCTCTGCTCGGACTTCGTGATGGCGCCAATTGTGGTCAGAAAGATGGAATGAACATACTCGTACGGACCTACTTACATCGAACTGTGCGCACCCACTGGACTGGACTGGGCTGGACTCGCTGAGAGTGCACCATATTTTCTAACTGGTCGTAACTTAGCCCACAGACGCTTCGTTTGCTTGCGTCGACAATCGTTGACTTCGCATCAACACCAGCACCCGAGTTTTCGGTCGGTCCGCCTGCAACAACAACCCTCACCTTCCTTCAACTATCCGACGGCTTCTTCTACATAGCTAGTTGTGCTCGGATCGTGTAGAGCTCGGAGGGTGTAACCTCGCGAAGTTGCCGGTCGCGAGCGAAGTGCTTCATTGCACAACCTGCTTCACTATGATTCTCTTCGAGAAGAAGTATCTGCCGTTGCTGCTCTGCCGATATAGAACTCCTACAGCCACAACCTCTGCCAAGTGTGATTGCTCGAGAGTGAGAACCCGGGGGAACGCAGCCCACATCGCTGGGGTCTCCCTTCCTGTACCTCTAAACTCTGAAGCGATTCTGCGGTGTTGGCCGCGCAAATTATGTACCGTGATGAACTCAAACTTGCTCTGACTCGAGTACTCTTCGATCTGACTCACGCGGCTCGCTGCAAAGACGCCGCCAGCAACAGCATTCGTATAGTAAAGTCTATGAAATGTCCTTCACCTGTAAATGTAGAGAGCGGCCTATGTCATCGTAGCTAGCAGCGGTGCTACAAGTGGATTGTTGGCTGACAAGTATCGACGAAAAACGCCAACCCACGTATCACCTTCATTGAAAATACGATCGAGGTAAAAGATGACGTTCGTTCTCTCTCATTCTGGGTCGCCATTTGGCCCGCCAACTTTTATTTCTACTAGTTACTGCAAAAGCCTGCCCTGGGCCAACACAGGCCATATAATCTCGGCAAATTTTGATGTGCGAAATGTGAAACTCTCACCACCAATCTCATTTTAGTCACAAGTTGGTTATTCATTTCCTGGCGCTACTTTTAAGAGACACATTCAGTCTTAGACAACTACCAAATCTTCAAACTTCTCCAGATTTCTGTGAGGCCTAATGCATATAACACTACAGCGTGATGGGTCTTTCGGGACCTTACACTTTTCTAAGTGTATTCAACGAATGAATCACTCAAGTTATTGTGAAAATCGAAAAAAAAACATATATCGACTAGACACTTAAACAGTAATGATATCTTCTGAACCTAGAAAACGAAACTACAAGCATTACTAAATCATAACGAAACTCCACACCACGCTTATAGCGTGTCTGTTTCAATCAGACGTGTCATTTCAAAAGAATTCCCTTTCCGTAATTCTGACCAATGTTCGCTGATCACACGGTCTTTGCTTGCTTGTTCGCCTTTGCCAAAAATTACCTAAAACACTACTGACTCTTGAAAAATTACCTTAAAAAACATCGCGCTGCTACCGGCTCGTCTGTTCCTCCCACGAACACCGTCCCTCACGTTGGACGCCAGCGCAGGTTAAGGCATGGAAACGGAGCATTCCTACGGAGTGGTAGGTAGTTAGCTGTATTTAGCCGTAGATTAATGAGCGGGGCCTAGTTTAACGACCATTTCGGTTTGAGATGCTCATATACGTCGGTCATAATATGATCTCTGGTCACTTGTAGCAAGGAGTAGACGCAAGATCACAGACCCGCCACGAAGTGCACCTACTCTGTGCCATACTGATGATGGTAACACTCGTCGTTCCGAGTCTGCGCTCGCCTTTGGACGTGGTATGCTGGACATTTCTCCCCGCGAGCAAGTACCACCTCATTTGGGACGCCATTCTCATATATAATTACCTCGAAAGCCTATAATCTACTGGCCTCTAGTTGGCCGAGTCTAAGTGGTACGTCTAAATCTGGAACTATTTTCTGCCTACAAAAACAACTCCTTGAGACTATTAATCTTAGGTTACCGAGACCTGATATTAGCTCGTACGGTAATGGCACCATATCTAATGCACTATATAGGTATGCTATCTCAGTAATAACACATATAACTTGAGTAATAGTATGAATCGTTCAAGTATAGCTGTTGGTTAGGTGTTGTTTTTTTCTTAAGTATGCGACTTTTATGTGAACGAACACACGACGTATCGCTTGCTGTAATAAGCCGTGTGTTGCAGGTTCGAATCCCGCGACTACACCGTTTTATTAATAAACTAATAAGCACCTTCACCTTCATCCATAGATGAGTTATGCATATGTACAGGCGCTATTGGAAAGAGGTACGACTACAATATAGTCACAGCATCGTCAGCAGCGTCATTTCATTAACGTGTGAGTCGTTTCGCGTTCACGATTTCGCGTACACGTCTGATACTTGCAACAGTAATCTGACAGTGGTAGTGTCGACAGTCGAGTCTGTCAGCAGTGCTCAACGAGGAGGCCAACTCCGCTGACTGAAACGAAGCTACAGTATAACGACATCGTTGTGACAGGGTGGTATCGCCGACAACAGCAAGATCACCGCCAATGTCGTTTGCCATACCGTCACACCAGCAAACTGCGAACATCGCTTCGCGCATCACTGGCCCTCCGGCAGCGACCACTGGCTTCGACTACCGTTCCGAACCGAGAGTGGTTTGGTTGACGGAGTTTCAGGGGGGGGGTCAACAATCGCTGAACAATCCCAAGCCAGCAGCAACCGTCAACTGGATTACCCAGGCCGGGACCAACCCGGACCTGCCCCATCTGCACCGGGACAGTCACAGCACTTACATGATTGTTGTTGTTGTTATTATTATTATTATGTTATTATTGTTATCCAACTGATTTAGTTACTAAATGATGTCGGCAAAGACCCATAGGATGTAGCGTATCACGGCACTGTACATCAGAGTGGCCGTAACCTTAACGGCGCCGCTGGCCCGCTTCCTGCCGCTGTGAACAGAGAGATCAGAGAGAGAGAGAGCGAGAGACAGTGAGCCTGTTCTGCCTTGTCTAGACGACTTTCCTCTCTTTAGTTGTTCGGCCTGTTTTGAGCCTGCTCGCAAGTAGAACCGCAGAAAAGTGGGCAGGCAAACGCACAGGTCCGGGACACTCGGTCCGCGCACGGCTGAAGTCGGATGGGGTGGAGCTCACAAGCGACGCCTGACTGAGTCTTGGCTGACTGCTCGGCCGGCCGGTCGGTCTGTCCGCATTTGTCATTGCCGCTGCAAACTCATGAGGAGGAGCCGAGGAGCCACGAGAAACTCCTCGGCCACAGAAGTCAGCTTGCCACCACCACCACCGGAACGACATACAGCGGTCGGCAACCGCTTCGGGCAAGGAACTCGTAAGGGAGTTGTCCTACTGGACACCAGACAGCGGTCCCATATTCTCCAGCGCAGCCACCGTCTCCCCTCTGCGCGATGGATACATGGGACGTCTGAATGACTAGGGACGTAACGCACTGAAGCTAACGGTCGGTTTGTTGGCGAGCCCGTCAGCCAACGACCAGCCCGGCCCGCCGGCCACAACCACCACCACCACCACCACCACTATCTAACCAGCAGCTGCGAAGCGGCCAGACGACTGCAGCTAGCTTGGCCTCTGCCTGTTCGGGGGCCCACTGTATCTCCATCAGCTACAAGTGGCATACGCGTAATCAAGTTACACAGCGCGACGCAGTTGGCCGCAGTTGGTCAGTCGGTGTTGCCGGCAGCGGGCAGCAGAAGCGCACACGGTGATAGTACGTGAACGCTGCTCATGGAGTGACATACACAAACATACATATCACACACGCTCGACCACCGCTATTATTGCCATGAGCGCGAGGGGCATAAGCACGATATACATAGGTCTGTCTCAGAAGAAAGCGACGCTCGGAGGGACACTGCACATATGAGCACATGGTAATCGTGGTTCTGGCTGCAGTAGTTGTTGTGTTTTCGTACAAGAATCATCCCAATAGCAAAACACTAACTCACACACCCGTGATCGATGTTATACATTCGTTTGGGCGTAATTCGCGAGATGAACGCAGCTCTAAAGTTCGTGTGTTGAAGAAACACTGCTTTTGTAGGAAGAACGTTTCTATTCGTTTCATCGATATGATTATAAGGAAAAAATGCTCGTTTTTTTTACTTCTGTAGATGTCGATAGAAGACGTTTCAGCCAATTTATTTTTACGTTGTTTCTATACGAATGTTCATTATCGAAATATATACTTTTAACGGTCGTCAATATGTAACACAGCCGGACAGACGGGTGCTAGCACCCATACATACATTTATATCCTGCGAGGATATAGAGCATTAAGGACAGCGCTGGCAGAGGTCTGACGCCTGAAAAATGGCCCCAACGCCCAACACCGAAGGCAACGACAGTTCTGCAAGTCATCGTATGCTATAACAACAACATGGGACCACGCCATCATCGCGGCCGCGTCCTTGCACATATCGTCGTCGTCGTCGTCTTCACACGACAGCGGGCTCACGGGCCGTCTATGAGGGTCCGCCGGCCTCGCCTAAGCTTCCCCAACAGGCGTTATCCTGGCTTTCCCTCTCTTACTTTTAGAGGCTGGCCCGTTCTGCTGTGGACGCCCGCAAGGGCCTTCATATCGTCCTTCGCGTCGTCCTGCGGCGAAACGTGAATTTGTCATAGCTATTCAAAGGATTCGGCTGGCGGCCGGCGGCCAAAGACGCTGCGAGACGCATGCTCTCGCTGACGGCCGCAGAAAAGTACACTACCCCATTCAAAGCGGGGAGATGTGGGGGTGGGACGAAGAGGAGGAAGCTCAATGATGCTCCGAACGTAAAGGGGCTGAACTCAACGGGGGCATTCAACAAATACAACGACCATAGCGACGCGTTGGTCTGGCCACCCGCTGGCGATGCGTCTGCTCTCTGAAACGCCACTATATGCGGCGTTCAAACGGGATCTGGAAAAAAGGACTTTGATGGGGAATGGTCCAAGAAAATAGGCAAATGGCCACATCTGCCATTTTGAGTTCTTTTCGTTGACTCCTCGGTGACGCGGCTTTGTCTACCGCCGTCTCAGCTTCTGTTCTGCTTCAACCGATGGCAGCAGGCAACATTGTCCCTGCTGGACATTTCTTTTTGCGCTTTTGATGGTCTTCACCCCCCCCCCCCCTTTTTACCCTCTCGAGGTCGAGCAAGTTTATTGTTGTTGCCGCTGCAAGCGCGTGGCATCTGGAAATAGAGGGAATCGCTTGCGCTTCCTCCGATCACAATAGGAAGGAAATACAATGTGGTTCGGCATATGCCAGAGTGCCATTTCCAACAATAACCGCCAGCCTACACTTAAAATGCCGATTCATCATCTGTTGTAGTTTATATAATAATATACGATCAGCGATGCATCACTGACCGTGGCCACAGCGCATCGCCATAGGCCGCTGGGCCACAACCTCTCCACCCTGCCCGTCTGGCCCGAGTATCAAGTCAATTTTGAATATTCATCAAGTTGTCTTCCAACCCCTCCCACTGTCGGCGTCTGTCAACGAGGTCGACCACCGCACATTTGTGGGATATCGGCCAACGCGCTCGTGCGTGACCGTTGTCTGTCTGTCTAGCGAACTTTTCCTTGGCCTTCAGATTTGTCTTTTCCCTTTCTTCTCTGAGCGTTGTTTCCTTTGTGATGGAGCGGGCCGTGCTGCCGCAGCTGCTGCTGCTGCTGCCTAGCTTCCACGTCTGCTAGACCCAACTACCGTTCCCGACCACCTCTCGTTGTCGCCGTTGTACTCGGAGCGGTCTGCTTGCAGCATGGCTAATTCTTCCTCCGCCCTCTCCGAATCAAAAGGCCGAATCCCACGGCCATCGCCCACGCCGCGCTCGCCTGTCGTCGTGCGTACCAACCGGCCAGGCCGTGCCAGTGCCAGCCCCACCTAGTCCCTTGGACTCCCCTCAGCTCCCTCGAACGCCCGCTTGTTTCCCTTGAACCCAGTAGCTCTCATACTCGCACCGGCGGCAGCAGGAGATCGGTGCAGGGCCGAGCCATGTCGTCGCGCCGCTGGGAAGACGAGGCGACAGCAGCAACAGCAGCAGCGACATTAGCATGATAATAGCAAACTAAGCCGGAGCAGACAGGCAACCATCACGGCTTTGGCTACACCATCGCTTTCTCTTTCTCTCTCCTCGCTCTCCGCGCTCTGTATCTCCTCCTCTGTCCCTATCCCCTTGCGATGGAGGAGCCGGAACTCCAGCAGCAGCGGCACTGGCCTGATCCCGACGCGCACCGGGCGACGCCGACTCTCGTCCGGGCATCCCTAACTCATCGCCGTCTGCACCATCACCATTCGCGCCACCACCGCCAACAACACCGACCACAACGCCAACGTGTGTCTTAGTGTAAGGCTTCCGGCTATCTCCTCTACGTATCTTGCTTCCTTCAATCAGCCTTCCACGAACCCCTCGCCGAAGTCCCGAGGTGGCATCGGTCAGTAACGTCAGTCGTCGCAACAGTCTAAAGGGGAATGGTCTCCTCATTCGATGGCCGATGCCGCCGACTCCGAAGCCTGTCCACGATGGCTCCTGGGTAAGCGTGGACGCAGAATAGCAGCGCTGGGATAGTGTCCGCCGCGCCGTGGTCGTCACCACGATCGTTAGTTAGACCCGATACGAAAAAAGGTGCGTGTTGTGATGTCGTTGCCGCCTCCGCCGCCTCCGCCGCCTCCTCCTCTTCTGCCGTAAAGAGAGTCCCTTCCATCGACGACAGAGCTGTGGACATCGAAAGCGGGATGGCGGCCAAATGCCGGACCGTATATAATACTATAATTATTATATATAGCTCTTTTCGTTGCCGCTGTATAAAATTATTTTAGCTGGACTTTACACCCGTTCTACAATGTATCACACAATAATGTACAGGCCCCCTGTTGTGATATCGCGAGCGCCGCTCAGTGGGCGAAACGTTCTCCGTTCGTATCTATCCTACTGAATTTACCAAGGTACAAAGCAGCAAATGGTCTAAAGCGTGAAACAGTCAACTGATTTACTGCATGCTGTAATTTTACAACATACAACTCCGTGCCGTTACTCGCGATCGTCCTGTACCGTCACCAAATGTTAGCTTCTATTCGAAAATATTAGCAGGTTACTGATGATGTTGGGCATTAGAAGCGCGAGCCTATCATCTGTGTACAAAGGCTTGCAAGTGTTTGTTTTACATAGAAATGGCCAAAAGACAATCTGCGCATGTTCTCAAAGATGGCATACGAACACCCCGTCTGAACGCGAGAGTAAACGGTATGTGTCTTCTCATTACGTGCACGTTTTTTCCGTATAATTACAACGATTGAGATTGAAATAAACCATTGCCGAACGGACACTTTCGACGCGACTGAGCACACCGAAATGGTGATCTCAACGCTCGCACTGGACATGCGTTCAGTTACAGCACATTAGCTAATAAACTAGGTATTTAGCCCTACCGTGCCATAGAAGTTGCATAGTCGGTCCGTTGTGTGGATTAGCGATTCGAGCAAGGGGCTCTTTCTTTTCAGGTTTCACAGTCAGAGATTACACTGCTCGAGCCTTCTTTGAGGACGACAGAGGCAATCATCTGCAGGACAATACAGCCAAGTCAACAAGCGCTATAACGCGCCTAGGCTGCAACCACCGTACGTAGGCAATTGTTTCCCTTCGCTCCCGATACGGACACACTCAGCCACTTGGAAAATGATCCTCTTCGCTGCAGGGAGGCTTCTCCTCTTTCCTTACGTTCTCCATTGCCTTCTCCAACTACTGACTTTTCCTGCCTGTCTACGTTTTCCTCAAGTACCATTCTTTCCCGGCACGGCCTGCGCTGTTTCGGGCGTCTTTGACTTGGTCTGTGTACGTGTGGGTGTGTGTACCGACCATGAGCCCACCATGCGCTGCATAGGGTGCGCGTGCTCTGCTGCTCTTGGGGAAAAATGACATTAAGCATAAAAATGCCACAATTGAACGGACCCCCGGCCACGCCGACGGAGAGACGTCGGACACGAGTTCGGGCTGCCCCGATAGTGGCGCTCCGTAGACAGCGAGCAATGAGAAGGATAAGTAATGCAGCGAGCGACTGGAGTCGAAGAGGGGAGGGAATTGCGTACACTTGGGAGCATCGAGCTCGATATCGCGCGTTCGGGGAAAACCTTGGCCTTCTAGACGATGAACAGACTTAGGGCAAGGGTATGTCGAACCGAGCAGATCCCCTCGAAAAGAGAGCTTTTTCTCATTCTCAATCGGATGAACGCGTTATTCGTTAAAGTTTCACGTTTTCCGCCTTACATCCTACTTTGAAATAACGCTAAGAGAGAGAGAGAGGAAATGAACCAGGAGACACATGAGAGTGACACAATCCAGACTGCGTTCATTACTCATAATTACTCATAGACAATTGTCTGTATTTGCTCATCGAATCCAACTTGTATAACGTGGCGAGACACATTTTTGTAATTTTATTACTTTTTTTTTATTTCTATATCTGAAAGGTTTTGTACCGGAAGGCTATGTGTATAGATATATGAATATGTAGATTTAGATTAACGCAACATGAATAAGTCTCTTGCCAGATGAAGTCGGTAATCAGCATTGGCAACCGATAAGATCCATAGTCAAATTTCGCTTAACCTGTCAACGTAATTATTTGTCTCACTCATGTCTGCGTTCGATATTGGAAGTGTATAGGATAATTTGAACGACTCACGAGACCAGCGATCTGTACCGATCAATGTGCTCATATTTTCCATCAGCATGCTTGACAGGAATATTCGGTGTCTATGTGGAGGCAGAGAACACCCAAGCATAGTGGGCTAATGGGCCGTACATACACCCACACGCATATCAAACGCCGTTTACGTCTTTGACATAATGAAGATGCAACCTTCTGACCGGTGATCAGTGTCTTTGTTGCGGTCCGTCGACGGTATCCGCCCAAGGCCACTCGTCGTTTGAACCCTGTACGGTTACTCCAGCATAAAGTTCCCCTGTGACTGTATAACGTCTCGTAGCGAAACGAAATCCAAGGATAAATTCGCAAAGGGCGAGTCGAGGGACAGTGTACAATCGTGATCACGAGATGAAGAACGAGTAAAATGTATCCCATATCTAAACGATGGACATACAGGCAGACAATGCGAAAGCGGTACCGTGGACGTCAAATGTTGGCTGAGAGTTAGCCCGAAAAAGTTTAGTTTTATACAGGCAGACAAATAGCACTTCACAACTGATTGTCAGATATATGTAGATACATTTGATATTCTCGTATATATGTCCTGCTAAGCCCGAATTTGTGCACGGAACACAAATACACGAGTAGTTAATTGCCCCTAGTCATTAGTGTAGACATTTTGTCGATCTTCTCCTCACCACTTACCTGATCGGGCGATGGCAAATGCGAGAAGCACGAATGCAATCTTGATCGTTGATTGATGCATGTTCCCTGTACAAATCGATGACAGAGGATCTTTGTTTCTTGTAAAATTGCACAATAATCGACGTGAATCAACGACGACAACGTTCACGTTATCGTTGTTATTGTCCAGGTGTCTGGCCTTCGTGTCACCTCACAGCACGCTGGTCTCCACAACACATTCACTTAACAGGACGTCGTGTCTTCCACTTCTACTGTCGAAGCAACCGACAAAGAAGGCCACTATCTCTCTCTCTTTTATATATATATCTATATATATATATATATATATATGCAGACAAACTACCGAGCGGTTCCACTGTTGCCTGTATCACTACTTCTACGAGCACAGAAAACACGCACAGAACGCACCCTAAGCAAGCAGCTCCCCCAGCTGTGGATTGAGGACGCGCGGGTTCGAGACAGCTCAAAACGGTCGTTTCTCCTCAGTTTCCGCTACTACTCTGCCGTTTGCAATGATTTATTCCCAGGCCTATTTATAGCATTCGCTCGTATTCAGCGATTGCTGACGTCGATTGTCAGGTGCGGATCATCATGTCATCTCCTATGGCCAGCTCTCTCGTTGCTTTCCGAGCTCATCTACACACGCACGCACCCGCTCTCATCTATTGCAGATCGCCTCGGCGCGTCGACACACGGGAGCGTTAATAACAATGATCGCGATGACATACACTGCTTCTCACCACGGCACTACACCGTCATCGGATGGATGATACCATCAGGTCTACAGACTTTTTCTGCTGCTGCTGCGGCGGCTGCTATTCTTGCAGCCACTCTCTGGTTGATTTGGCAGACGCAACAACGGAACGACTATGGATTTGAGCTGTTCCTTACGTCCCTTCTCTCTCTCTCTCTCTTTCTCTCTGTTGCACTCGCTAGAATGATAATAATAATTATTCACGAGACGGCAGGCATGTGTACACATATGATGAACAATAACGCACCGACGTTGATCTTGTTGACACCTCGAGTTTTCGTTCGTTGTCGAGTGCGAGAATGATTATTGGGCAACCGACACAGCCGGCGGCGAAACCGATGACAAACACCGCTAGCACGCAACCTCACTGGCTGTCAAACGCTCTCTGAACACGTGTTCTGCCTGTCTCTTTGGGCAGAGCCGTTCGTTGAGGGTGCGGCTCGTCGTCCTCTCCACATTTGCGCGCCACCCTCGCCCAAGGAGGCGGTCGCTCCATGGCAAGACCCACCCTGGAGGTCAGGCACAAGACGAGGAAGCGGCATACGAAGCGAGCCCGCCGTCGCGGCAACAAGGCAAGGTCGAACATGGAAAAGATTGAGAGCGGTGTGGGCCGGCTATGGAAATACTGCTGCTCTGGGCTGCTGCTCCAACCTGGTAGAGAAACAATGAAACAGATCACATTTACGCGGATTAGCGGAAAGAGGCCGAAACGATGATGGCGTCCAATGGTGACGCTATTTGAGGTTTAACCATTGTACACGTTGTGG
The DNA here is from genome assembly GCA_019614645.1 of Stratiolaelaps scimitus. Classification (NCBI taxonomy): domain Eukaryota; kingdom Metazoa; phylum Arthropoda; class Arachnida; order Mesostigmata; family Laelapidae; genus Stratiolaelaps; species Stratiolaelaps scimitus. Next base: position 410,390 of record JABWDB010000018.1, on the reverse strand, counting down.
GTGGAACGCTCGTTGTGGCCATGGCTTGAGGTCTGGGGGGGAGGGTCATATTGTGGGTTTCGAACCGGTGGCCGTCCTCTTTGCGCCGAATGACACCGTATGTCGCTACCGTGAAGGCGGCCAAGTCTTCCTTCAACTGAACTCACCCTTAAAAACGGTTGTTTCAATCTCATACAGTAGTGTACCACATAATCGCACAGTAATCAAGTTATGGAAACATGTAGTTTCATCTAATCAAATACCGTTGAATAGGCGGCTTCTTGACGTCTCGCCCGAACCCCGGCGTTCATCACAAGCAGAACTTTAATCTATAATAGTTACAATACTCGATTGAATTTCACAGGAAAACCCCAGTGAGACAACGGGCCCGCCAGTGCCAGCCAGTGTCCCCATACTATGTTCGGTTAGTTGTAATACAATTATAGCTCTATCACTATCGTTCAATTGTTCGCGAACGCACTAATATCAACTCGAGATCGTATCAAGCTCAATTCGCCCCTTGCCGCACGAAGTGAGTGAGTGAGTAAGTATATGTATACACATATATACATACTGTGTATATTCCCTGGCGAGTACGAAGCGTCTATCCACCGGCTTTCTACATCTCCGCGAGCCTACACCTACAGCGATATCGTGTTACGGGATTGTCAGCGGGTATTGTGATTACTAAATTCGTCGAAGCGAGCATTGGTTGACCATTGGTCTCGCCACTGGCTGAACACTAGACTGGTCAACACATCAAAGCGGTCAAATGTCGTTATCGCATGTTTCCACATTCTTACGGACAACATCATCGGTCCTCCATAGGATGGGAGGCCTCCTTTGGCCCCTAATCGCCAGATGCGCTATTGTATCACAAGGCGTAGTTCGCGAGTGGTTATGTACATAGTCAATATTGGTGGCTATGAAAAGCACTTGTACAACTCAATGGCGCGATATCATTCTTTGTCGCCATTGCGATCCGAGATATTAGGTAGCGTTGTAGCCGGCCCCGAATTATCTTGCTGGACAGATGGTCTATCAATTCTTGTGAACAGATAAGGTTTGCCTAACAAATAGTATACAAGTGTCCCACAAAAGCTAAGCGATGTCCAGGCTAAAATCTACATTACAAATTTTCGGGCATGAACTATACTATAATATAGATTGAGATTTTCAGTTTTCAAATCGTTTTGTACAGCGTTTGCTCATCCTTAGAATATGTTATTCCAAAATAAATTACTAGTTTTCACTGCGCGCACCTATGTATGTATGTATGCATTGAGAAACTTAAGTTAATCGCATTTTGACCGTTTTACAGGATTTCCTGGCCTATAGTTAAGGTTAGGATGTTAGTTAAGAGCGTCTCGACCTCCCGATGCACCGATTGCACCAGCATGATCGCCTGACGTTGGCCACTGCACAGCTCAATACGAACCATGCTAGCAGCGAGTTCAGTCAGTGGAATTCTGCCGGGTCGAAATGCTCCAACTTGGCTTGTGTTTGTTCACACTCTCCGCGTTACTCGCGTCAGATGCTGGCGACAGCGCATCTCCAACTGCCCATCATTGCTCACTCCCCGCCAACCTTAACCCTCAACTAATCCTGGTCCTGCGTCGCTCATTGTTACGTCTTGGGTCGAGCCTTACGATTTGCCTCCATGTTACTCTTTTCAGTTGCCAACCCATTGACGACCCATCCGCTCCTGAGCTCGTTCGCATCACTCTTCAATGCATCTATCTCATACACGCAGCAGTTTACCAGTCATCGGACGGCCTGTCTCGAGGACCTAACAACGAAACGGGTCCGATCTAGTGGTACAGCAACGTGCGCGGACGCGCTGCAGCGTTAATATTGCGTGAAGTTTTCTGTCGGAGCGGACACGTAGCCTAGAGTGGGTTGTCCTTCCTGACGATGCTTGCTGGATGGGTATAAGGCGGTGTCTGTTCCAGGGACAGGATGTCCTTTGCTCTTTCCTCGTATGCAAATACCGTCCCGCCAAGCGTTCGTACAGCGACCCCGCCCGGGGTGCCCTTAGCCCTCAGCTCTGCTTCGTGATCCTGCCGACGTATCGAGAGTACTTCCGCCTCTACCGGAAGCAGCTACCACATCAGAGTCGCCTACGTTCGCTGATTCATTGGATAGTCGGCTTGTGCCAGCTGATATTCGCCTAAACGAAGAACCCCTATCGGTTCGACTATTCAGTCAGTATTTAGCTGGCAAGGATATTGGTGATGTTGACCGGTCTCGTTCGGCACATGCTTCTTCCACAGCCAATGCACCCGGTAAGAGTTTGTCCAGCATCGATCCCCCCCCCCCCGACTGTTGGGAGGCCTTCATGTCTTCGATGAATCGCGATTTCCTGATGTTTCGAAATCACGTCAATAAAATCTCACCCATGTCACGCGTTTGGTGCTCACGTTGGTGAGGTCATTGTTAACGCGTTCGTTGCTTATTCCATGGACGTCTCTGAAACCGTGTCCTATCTACAGCCATATAGAGTGCCAGTTGTTTCTTTTGACAGTTTTTATTCTTTCATACGATTGTTTTGACTAAATCTCTAATCGTCACGATGTTAATTCTGCGTGGTGATATCTGGCGAAAAAAAGAAAAAAGAACAAACAAAATTGAGAAAAAAGTGTTAGGTTTGTAAACAAAATTTTTTTATCCTTTTTAGAAAAACAAAAAAAAATTGTTTTTAGAGAAACAAGTTTTTTTGTTTTTTTTAGAAAACAGAACAAACAAAATTGAGAGGTTTTGCAGAGGTACAGACAAACCATAGGACAGGTTAATTTACCTGTTAATGTAATTTACCTTTTACAGATTAATTTACCGGTGGCATCCTCCCGACTTAATTTACAACGTTATAACCTGCTCAATAGATACTGTACTAGTCTGATTATACACCTTATCCCCCCCCCTTCTAAGTACGTTCTTAGCACTTACAACACATGTTGTAACACGACTGTCGCCTAGCTGACTGAAGATACTGGTTAAAAAACAATAAAAAGAACATAAGCTCAACGAGGGACGTTCTGGGTTTCTTTCCTGACAGCCGTCACCAGCCAGTGTTCTCACCGAGGGCCTTTATTTCTTCCTATAAATTTTGATTACCCCTCTCCACCAGCATTGCCACCTCCGACTCTTTCTCTCTGAATACATCGTTGACCTTGAGACAGGCCCCGTCTCGAACTCTCTCTCTCACCGCCGCCTCCCGGCATACCCTGCTGGAAACGCTATTTGAGTTATCCTCTGCCGTTATCCTCTGTTCGCTTCACTATTTTTCGTTAGTCGGCGACAGTGGCAGCGACTCGCGGCAACAACAGCAGCAGTGAGCGACCGACTCCGGGGAGACGGAGGGCTCGCAGGATGAAGGACAAAGGCCACGCGGGTCAAAACGGGCAAGCTGGGGACGCTCATGGGGCGATCCGAAGCGGACGAAACCCCGTAGAACGGGAAGGAAGCTGTGGAGAAGCGTTACCAGGGGAGCACTTCTTGGGCACTCTCTTAATGATCTCGTGTTAACGCCAAGCAGCCGAGGAGAGCGAGAGCCAGAGCAAGACCCGGAATGGCGGGGAAACTGCAGCGCCGGCGGCGGCGGCGGAGGCGGAGGTTTGCAGTCGTCGTAATGACGATGAGTTCGTCATTACCTCGAATAACGCTCATTAAGAATCGAAACGCTATTGGAATTAAGAACAACTCGGGGTCGAACAACGACTCGCTTGTTTTACCGCTTCACTGCGCTTCAATATTTAACATTGCGAACGGTCCGAGTGGTTCTGGGTGCGATGTTAGCGCGACTTCGGATCGAGGTTCGGGTCGGCGCGTTCGTGACACACACACACACAGACAGGCTGACGAAGTGAAAGAGAACGAAGTACAGCACAGAGCAAAAAATGACAAATGCAATAAATGCGTCAATGATGACGATGGCGACAACGAGGGACCTGCGACACATTGGCAGTGCCACCACTCGGGATGGTGTGGGATGAATTCTAGCTTGGGCCGGTATCTGATCTTCATCGACCCCGATGAAGGAACATACTCCGTCTTAGCTCCGAAGGTCGTATTCGATTCAATTCATATTTAGCCTCGCATAGATAACCGCTCGGTGGCTCGCTCATCTATGTGATTTCATTACGTGCGACGCTTCCTCTCGCACTCGCTCCCTCCCTCCTGTTTATTAAGTCGAATGTGTATTAACATAAAAACACAATATAAATATGTTCTCCTCGTACATGCATACGTTATACCGTGTATATGAATATATATGTATATATATATAGATATATATCCGGAGCGTACTTCATCTGTCCTGGCGTTCTCGCGGGTAATTTCATTCTGTGTGAGACACAGAATTCATTACGGTGCGCAGCATCATATTGTGCATGCCATTGGATGGCGATATTTTTTCGTTTTTAAAAATTAAACGCATATCCATATTTCATGATTGTAAGCTTAATAAAGTAATTAGTGCGTAGTACACTATAAAACATAGGGGATTGTCAGCGATCAATTACCGATGATCAATTCATATGTGCGTAGACGTGTGTCGGCACTGCCCTGCTCAAGTTAAGAACTGATGGTATAGGAACCAGTTGCCTATGCCAAAACAGTTCCTTCGGGGGTGACCATGACGATTAAAAAAAATACCTTTACACGTGGTACACCACTCTGCTGCCAGCGTAGCGTCCCCTGAATCGTTCAATTGACAATCCTAGCCAAGCGAATTTACCGCCAATGTTGACTGATGCCACAACGGTGCTTTCGAGTGTTTCGAAGTCTTCTCTCACCTCGAACTGTTGCCCGTCCTATCGAACTAGCTTTATTCGTCAGCAAATCACCTGGGAGTCGAGAGCTCCTTTATCGTCTTCCATAAGCAGATGCTCTATCGGCCAGCGTTGAACACTGAATACTGGGCCCGCTTCTCCAGTGCGCGGCGTCCGATTGCGACCCGTCAATGCCACTTCACTTTAAAATCAATTGAGTTCAATGGAGCACACCCGAGTTGCTTTGCCGGACTCTTGCAGCAGCCTGACCCACCGCTCGCCGCTCTTCTAGCTGGCCGCGTTCGCGTGCTGCCGATGTGTGGGCATGTCGATAGGCCCGGTCCCACTGAATCGAACATTGAAAAGAGAGCGAAGAGAATGCTGTACGCTATTGCGCTGATGAGCGGGTCGAACCTGCGGGGGTTGCCGGGGGTTGGGTGCCACAGAACTCTGGGGACAGCGGAGGGGAGAGAGAGAGAGAGAGAGCATTGTCTAGCGGCTTATATACTCATGGGTTCCAGAAGTCGCTGGGGTCGACCCGGCGTCCCCCAGGGGTTCACCTGTGCAATGCAAATCATGTATGTTGTGGATTGTCGTCGGTATGCAATTTGTAAACAAAGGCGCTAACGACATCATCGTCATAAGGAAATCGACGATTTCAAGGCAGACAGGCTCACGAAGATAGTAGTTTGCCAAGGACGGTGAAAGACAATAATAATAATAATAACAACACCAGCAGCAGCAGCAGCAGAAGCGGCGACAGCTGGTGTAGGCGACGAGATTTCGAACAGCAGCAAGAGCGAGGACGATGCCAAATTCGTAGCGTACCCTCCAGATAAGAAAGGAGGCTGTTCGTGACAAAGTGCGGAAATGGCCGAGAGGAGAGGACTTGTAAGTCAACCTAACAGCAGGATACAGTGATGGATATAATGGATAGTGGCGACACGGCGCCAAAGGGTCGCAATGGGCTAGGTGGAAATATAATACTGCAAACCTTTAGTTAACCTTAACCTAAAATAGAAACAGCATTACAATACAACGTGTGGTTTATTGTTGGAACTGCAACTGTTACATCGATTAGGTTCGATCGAACATTAATCGATTGATTGATCATACGTCTAGTAGGCTTGGACTTCGTAGAACGAATTTCTTGGTCGATACTTTCAAAGTTGAAAATTGCAAACTTTCGCGTTCAAATAGTAATATTTTTAATGCCATCGGTCTCTGATGCCGGAAGTCGCGGGTTGAAATACTGCAGTGGGGAACTCAGTCTTTATGGACTACAGTCCTGAGGCAGTTCAAGGAAGATGCGTCTTTTTTTGGGTTGACTCTCAGCTGTTCCCCATGTGACCGGCCTGAGCACTTAACATTAGCCTTACCATTACGTTAACGATCCGTCGGGGCTACCTTTGCTTTATTTCAGCGATACCATGCCTTGCAAGAATTCTCAGATGAGAGGACGACAGAGAACTCCAAGGATGACGCAAGGATTTCAATCCAAACTGTCCGGCAGTCAAAGGCGTTCACCACTGGACCATCACTAGAAAAATCTAGAGAGCTTCACATCGGTAGTCGTCTGGCAAGGATAGTTCAAAAAAAGCAATAGCTGATGTTATAAACTATCAGTCTCGAACTTGTGAAGAGTTATTTATAGTTTGATTAGGCTGCCCCAAGCAAATCTCGGCAATTTGAAACTTTCGAAAAGCTATAAATAGACTGGCCAACGAGGACAGATAGCGTAAACACTTGACATCAATTTCATTGCGGAAGCGCATCTCGCGTCAGCTGGTGGCGTTGACTTGCTGGAATACAATAGTTCACTTCTCTCATTTTTTCCATAAGACCGCTTCATCACTAGAATTCACGTTGATATTTTGTGTGATTTAAGTGCTGGATCTATTTCAAAAAGTGGGTAATGCGTCTGACCAAAGTGAAGATTGGACTCCAATATATCTTGAGACCATAATTGGTGCCCCACTAAATAAGGCCTGTTAAATGGTTACCGAAAAACGGATTATGAAGAAATGCGATAACAATTCCATATCCCATAAATGTACTCGGAATCCTATGATAGTGATTTCAACTGTGATTAATTGTCCGTCTAATTTGACAAATGTTATGTGGTCCAACAATTTGGCCGTACGCCTGATCTTAGGATTGACCGGTAAATGCGCAGTTGTTATCCTTGTGACCGGGGTCACTAATCACTCCCAGTATCGTTGTTCGCGTCCCCACGCTAGAAGGAAGCCATCGGTGGCGTCCGCCAAAGGACCTGAGGTCTCGAATGCCGATCTCATAATGGTAAATTCAACTCCAAGGCCAACATACTTAGTCCTTTTAAGGGCCTCCGGTTGCAAGGCGGCACTTCGCGTCTAACGAGCCTTATGAACGAGTTCCTTAAGCGTAGTGCACCACTAACGCAACAGGGACGACCCAGAGTATACCCTTCTTGTATGCATACGATATAAGGGCAACACCGCCGCTTGTCGTCATCGAGTGACAAGTAGAGACTCTCACCCAATTAGAGCCTTCTTCGTCACACAGTGCCTCTGGCGCCATGCGGCACTCTGGTTACAAACGAGACCGTATAGTCGAGATGAGTCAACTTAACTACTTCATTTATGCAGCTGATACAGCGAAGTGGCTTACATAGACGCCTTCCAATCGCCATGAAACACAGGCTTGAAACTGAACAACGTCGAGAAGTGTGCCCATCTTGGTAGAGAGGAGAGCCAGCGACGAGCGTGGTCGCTTGACGCGTGAAGTGAGATAGATTGGGAGGGCTCCTCACGCCGAGCCCGTTATACGGAGGTGAAAGAGTGACCTTGACTAGAACCGAGGAGTGGTGTCTTAGTTCAGAACGTTAGGATAGGTCTCTCTAAAAACATACTGGACGCGGTGAGGCAACTTTAGATTTCCACGAGAACCACTGATTCGAGGGGTATATGTGAATCCGAGGGTGTAAGAAGAAAGGGACGGAAACGGTAGAAGGCCGTCTGCAATTTATCCATAACGTATTCCAACCCTTTGCCTGCTACGATGGCTACCACACGCGCACCTGCTTAGACAGCTTCAAGCACATATATGGCTTAAGGTTGGTATGATTGGCTACTATAGACGAGATAATTTTCACATCATTACCGGTCTACTGGGACCTTTAAATTCAAGCACCTTTTTTCAGGCGTCATATCAGCGCAGACGCCAACCCGAACTCCATGTAGAGTAATCTAGATGAACAGGTGAGATGTTGGATGTGAATGCCTCTTTAATCTCTTTTATACTGAAGAAGAAGAACCCGGTGGGTCCTCACCGTGGACTAGATATTGAGCAGTATGATGTGGACGCTGATTTTAATTATTGGCTGAGATTCATTTGGTTTTTGGGATGCGTGGAGGTAGCACCAAGGACCTTAGGTGAGCCTTACATTACCCAGTTCGAATCCCGCAGGACACATATGCTTTAAAGTAATACGAAAGTAGTTCCGAACCATGGCCTATGTATATTAACAATACCTCCACGGTCCAAAAAACAATTAAATAAAAGACCTGGCAGTCCCGCCTTTCTAGGCCTCGCGCAAATTCGCCTACCTCTGTAGCATCCGGGCTCTACGTGCCGCAAAGAAGGCATTCCGGAAATTCTGGATGCACCTTACGAAAATAGAACCAAAAAGCCATTGTTCGAAGGTGGTGTAGTGGTTTTTTTGGGGTGAGTCTGGTAGAGTGGTGCATTCATCTACGGAGAAATGTAGGTGCACGGGTTCGATTCACACCTCTGCACATTTGCATTTAAAAGCGGTCCGTTTTATGAAGCAATGCCTAAAGCAAAATACTAGTCCAGCATATTTCGTTGCTTTCTGACGTTACTCTATAACATCAGGGGTCTACACAGACATAGGTCATTCTGTCTAAGACCTCTGAAGGATCTAACTGCGCTGTGGCTATAACTAATGGAAAGGGCAGTTCACTTCCGGACAGGTTCGGAGATGAAGCAATCAAATGAGTTGCCCTCGATGAAGAATAATTGCGTCATCACAATCATCCGTGTATGGGGCGGCCAATCGACGAGAATGCAAGAGATCCATCGAGGCCACCTGAAATCATTGCTCGTTTATTTCATTAAGGAGTTACCAAAGTTTGCAGTCCCCGCGTTCTCCTTGTGGCGGCCTAAATAAGTACGGCCAGCATCTACAAAGCTAAATATAAATTACCCGTGACTATCACCAATGCCGCAGTGTATATGTGTCCACGTTCAGCGAACGAGAACACGGGAACTCGTATATGTGCTCCTTGCCTTATTTGTGCCTACGAAAGCAACAGCTGCGAGACCTTGAATCTTCGACTCGCCTACAACACTGACTCAAATCAGCCAAGGATTTAGGATAGCGATATCCCGTCTACTGTCCACACTCATTGACGCTTCCTAATATGGTCGCACATTTGGTGGGTCAGACACAACGACCGGATAGGTTCTCGGATGAGGTACTGACTAGATCCGGGACGTTAATATGTACACCAAGCTCTCGGGATAAGGGAATCGGGGTATAGCTCAATGTATGACTTAGCTCGTCTGTCTACGCACTCCTGGTATTATATATCATTATCCATCCATAAGAAGATACTCCCCCCACCCCAAATACACTCAGCGTGCCTGGCCATCCGTCTCGGCAGTATCTAGCCGTCAACATCCGCCTACATCTCATCGCGCTTAACCCTCGTGAGGTTCCTGTCTGGCTGAGTTTTTTTTTACCACTGTCCCTATTACACATACATATCTATTGCTATGGCAGGATCTACAGATCGTTCAGGGTGCTGCTCTAGGCGCAGTTCGTCTGTGCCCAGTTGCACGTCTTTCAGCCATTGAGAATCCGAGATGTTGTCCGAGGCCATTGTGAAAGATTGAGCTGATCGTAATTATGCTGGAACTGCTTGTGCTTTCCGTGTCTTCTAGCGAACAGGTCAGCGTTTATCTCGTCTAGATTGTGCAGGATACCACAGCGCCACCACCCGGCGTACAGGGTGTCTCTTGTTTCGCAACAACACCCTAATGTGTGCTCGCATCTCGTATCGCCGACCACCTACGGGGTCAGACGCCTCACGCGTTACAATCTTCTCCACAGATTCGACTTCTTGTTGGCGAAGGATCGGACAACCGACGTCTACTCCTATGGGATCGTGCTGTTCGCGCCAGTGGCGTCTCGGTAAGAAAAACGGAGAGAGTAGATGGCTAGGATATGGCTGTCTCTATGTGTGCTCGCGTGTGTATATATATATATATGGAGTGGGAAATGAGAATGTGGATTCCCGTATAGACCGAGACGGTGAACGCGCGCTTCGAGAGAAACAAAGAGAGCCAATGAGTGAGCTGGGCTGAGGCAGAAACACTGTAGACCGAGACGTCCATCGTCTGAGAGTAGAACAGAAACAGCAGCTCGCACGAAGCGCGTGAGTGTAGGGGGAATGCCAACAGGGACCTCCAACACGAGGGGCAGTAGCAGCAGCAGCAGCAGCAACTGCGAACGGTGGCAACGGCTGCCAGTTGGATGGTTCGCTTGCTTCCGCTACTGGTATTGGCCGACTGGCTGCTGGATGAGTTCGTACTGCTATATTAGATCTTAAGCCAAATTAAAGGAGAACGCGGCAGAGCGGAAGAAAAGACGAAGAGAGATGGAGAGACGAGATAGAGCGAGAGAGAGAAAGAGTGGTCCTCACACCCCGTGGCACACACAGTCTATCCATAGCCATCGCAGTCTTCTTGGCGGGGACCACTCCCTTCCTCGCTATATCCCTCCAGCCTACTCTATACATAGTCCTTACGCGGCTGCCTTCACACTCTCCTCGCTCTCGACATTGCCTCGGCCTTCGGCCGCGCACTCAATGCCTCGCGTCGTCTCATCTTCACTCGTTACCCCTCGGATAGCCTTCGCCCCCTACCTCCTGTAGCTAGCGGGCGTGCTCGCTGGCTGGCTGGCTGCCTGCCTGCCTGCTTGGCGTATCCCGAGCAATAGTCTTCGACAGTGAATCGTCGGCTGCCTCTCTCGGTGCCACTCCGAACTATACCATCGCGCTGGCTTCAGCTATATTCTGCTGGTTGCGTCCATCGCTGGCTAGTGAGCGGTGGGGATGACTATCGGAATCCAGCCAGCGGACGGAAACAGTTACGCGGCGGTTGGGTACGAGCACACACAGCGACGCCTGCCGTCAGGATCGCGTCTAGTGGATTCGGTGCTCACACTGTTGCAGCAAACGAATCGTCACGGGGTTTACTGGAATATTCGCCAAACACCGGTATCATCTCATATCACTGCAATCCCCTCTTGAAGGATGAGAATCGTGGGCGTAAGACTATAGTGTAATACGTTGTTATTGTTGATGTTGCCGATGCCTTTGAAAAACCTAGATATAAGTAGCCAATATAATAAAACACGAAAATATCATCATCATGGTTTCGACTCGCTAGTTGGCCAACGTCTGAATTCAGCTGAAATTTCCGCAAATTATTGTGTCGGCTGCCTGACCAATTTCTAGTTGACCTTTAGGGCACACTGCACCCCTGCCCTGATCCATCCCATTGTTCCCGCTATGGTACCTCTGCTGATTTCGGTTAATGTCTTTGCCATAAGCTGTTTGTATGCTTCCTCCCATAGCCAACAACATGGAGATCCGAGCCACACTTTGAGGCGTGTCTGTCGTCGTTTACTTCAACACAATCATCAGCCTTAGCTTTCCCATTGACCGAACGCCGCGTCTCGGGCACTCTTGGATGCTTCACCGTTCCGATCTGTAAGTGTGCCTATCACAGCCACTTAACTTCCATTATCCTAGAGGGCCAATGTAACGCTCCTAAGAGCCCAGTTCTCACCGTGGATCTGATAGAAGGTCAGATCCTCACGTTCGGCTGCTTAAGCAACACGGCCAAAACTGCCTGATGTTTAGATCCAAATAGAGATTCAGCTTATCGTAATTCCTATTTCAATACTGTGACCATCGGTCGATCTAGAGTTCACAGTTGGCTGACGACTACCAGCGTTTCTTCCATAATGTTCGGTTCCGAGGACTTTTAAGACGTGTACTGGAGAGCGGGAATAGATTCCCGCAGCCTGGACCAGCAATGAATCTTCGAAAATCGCACGACAGACACAGGCAGGCACATTTACAGAGTGGGAGAGAGAGAAAGAGAACAGTTCTAGATGGTGCAGCAAACAACACATCCAGATAACCTAGCAAGGGTCTAGGGTCCATCGAGGTTGCGCTAAGTTACCGTTTGTGCTTTCGTCGACGAGGCAGCCATGGCTAGACACGCACGACCATGATAGCAACAGGATAGCCACTCAGCACTCCTCAACACAAGGATGCTTCAGCTCGTCCTGATAAATAGCTGCGCCATACATCACCCATCAGAGCGGGATATTGTGACACCGCTTTGCCGATGCTGCGACGTGTTGTGCGACATGTGCGCCGATCTAAGCGGCCTTCCTCGCGTGCTCCTCATGCCCTCCGCACCCAAACCTCCCGCGTGTCTAAGCATTTCTCTGTCCTGAATGTGCATTTGCAGATGACTAAATCACTGCGCATCATTTTCGAGAGCATCTTCTCCTAATGTCTTTCGAGTTACACACGGTTCATTGTCAACTGTTGCTCCGGCACACGCTGCCCGGCGGGAGAAAGCATTACGAACTTCGCAATCGAAGAGTGGCGCAACGTTGTGTTGGACAATGTGAAGGGACTCAAGACGGGGGTGCCATTTTAAAATCGCTTATAAGGATTTAGTGCTACCATGTCTTGCTACGTAGTTCTAAAATGTTTGACCATGAGATTATATATATATATATATATGTATATTTTAACAACAGAGACTTGACACAATATTATTCGTCCGGTGTCATACTTCCCTTTTATCAAATAGTGTGAACAAATGTTGCTGTTGTTGGCTAGCTTTACAGGTTTACAAAGTATACATCATTATTTCACTGGCCGTCTCGAACGTACTCGCTGAGTCAAGCTTACAAATATCTTTTTTTGGGAGATCGTTTCATATTGACGGCAATCACCAGCGTCCAGTTGAGGGAGAGTGATATCATTTTGGCGATTTGGCTTTTAATATCCGTTAAAGCTCGTCTTGAATTTCTCAAAGCCGATTGGAGAAGAGTCCCGGCATGAACCTTGAACAGGAACAGGGGGCCGATTTCGTTCGAGCGTATCAACGATGAGAGCGCAGAACACCATTTTCTAGCAGGATGGCCAATCCCCCACTAAATGTCTTCGCGGAACACCACGCAGGAACCTGCTTCCCGCAAGGTAGTTGGGAACGGTGATGATTACCAAGATGCTCGAGGTCAATTTCCGCTTCGCGTCGTATTGATCTGTTCAGATTAGGGTTTGTTTTGGCCGGGCATGCCATACGGTGAGAATCCAAAGTCGTCCTATCCAAAATCTGAATAGTCTCGGGTCATGTGCGACCTGTATATTTTTATTCAAAGTCCTTGGTTTTACCCGGAGCAAAGTAGAGTAGCGGCAGAGCCTTAAGTTGTCACGAATGTGTTTCTTAGAGCATTCGATACTTCATAAATATAATGAAGTCAACAAATATGGACCGATTTAATGTCATTGGCGTCAACTTTTCCGATGCATCTCTATTTTTTTTATCTCGTTGCCTGGCGATCTCCGAAGCATCATGTTCTACAACACCACCGAATATCCTATAGAGCACCCCGTTACATAGACGTTCGAATGAAGACACAACGTGCTTACGGCGTTTTTCGAGTTGGCTTTTTTTTAGAAACATTTTAATGACCTTCGAAGGGTAGTCGGACCACCGTAGTCGCACGGGTCACCTTTTTTTTAGTAATGTATTGGTAGATCATGCGAATCCACGTACGCACTTAGTCAAGTGCATCGATCACCAAAGCCTTACTCAATCGTATGGCTTACAATAAGCAGCAGAGACTTGCCCTCATAAATACTTGCCGTGACCCAACGTTCCCGAAACAACCCAGCACTGAATGTGCTTACTTCGATAACATACAGGGCTGGAGTTCGAATGGAGTCGCGTGTACAGACTTCATTTCTGTGTAGACTGCCTATACTGGAACTACGCCCAGCATGACACCACCAATCACCAACAGTCACTTGCATATGTATGCACGCCTGTCTGTATCTCGTCACACCAGAGCTGCTTGTCGTAGAAAATATCGGACGAGGTGAGCGCTAGAAATGCTCAACTCGCCAGGGAGATGTTCTCCAGGGAGAGGGAAACATAGGTAGCATCCTCTAGCCGAAATCGACGAATCGTGCTGATCATCGTCACTAGTTGTACCGAAGTGCGCCCATCACCACGATAGCCAACAGCAGAAACAGGGCGGATCGATATAGGGGGAGCACTCCACAATGAAGACCCAATGACGAGAGGGAAGGGACACATTTGAAGTCGCTTCTTGACTCTAGCCTCATTCCGCCGCGGAGCTCGGCCGCGATTTTCGCATCTACTTGTAGTTCGTTTGGTGGCGCCGATCACGATGAAGTTTGCTGCAACGAAGTGCGGTGGCAGTAGCACGGCGTGTGCCGTAATGGGTAAATGTACGAAATGTGATTTCAATGTCGCTTCTTCATTGGTTGCCTCATGCCGGCAGCATAGCTGTCGAACGGATCTCGAATTGGCTTGATGCGCTGCCGGATCAACTTCGTCTCTCCCCCGGGCACTGTCAGGTGCTCGTGACTTGCACAGAGTCGCATTCGTTCACAAGCTCACAGTCGATGCCGCGTCTCGGATGAATCCCGCCGAATTTCTATGTCGACAAAAACATGACTTTTGCGCCGAGTCTGAATATTGGGAACAAGTTATCATACACTTCTCAAGGCTCTGCGAGCTACCCGCCATCGGACGGCATCGTACCTTATGAAGTGGGACAAAGTTGAGGGTGGGGTGGGGGGTATAGTGGAGCTGATGAGAAGACTAAAGAATATCAAGAAAATTGATCACGTGTTTGCTCCGTACTAGCGCGTAAGTGGAAATTCGATTCTAAATACTTCTAAGAGAAATCATCACATTATCACTGCAGGTAGACGCGTCTCTTTGAGAGGTGGTGCTATATTGTACTATATAATTTGTTATTGTTGCAATCCAGTGAATTCTGTTCGGAATTAATTCATTCAAAGTGATAAAACTTGTACTGTTGCATACGGGCTAGTGCTCGTTTTTTCAAAAAGTAAAGGAAAATGGGTAAAAAAAAAAAATATATATATATATATACATACATATTGATATCCGCACCATCGAAGACATCGCATGAGCCATCTGCTAAAATTCTGAGGGGTCATAAGTGTATAGGGGAATATGGTTGATTCTGAAATAAATTAAGCCGTGTACGTGACCTACGAACGACAAGGTGTGTGTATCTGCTTCAGTGCAAATGAGCCGCCCATTGACACCAAGAAAATGTGTCATTTGGGCGATGTTTTGTTCAACGCGCACAAACATACTCCCTGTAATTCAGTTCTTCTTAACGCGGCTAATAGTGTTCACGTTCGACGAATTATAAAACAAATATAAAGTCCGCGTTTCACATAAAATGACCGAAGGGCCGTCTAACACAAAAGAACTGTAACGATGCAATGAAAAGTTCCGGTGTAATCTCCACTAGCATAAGTTGTCTGTGCCGTTGTTTTTGTATGCAAAACCGTTGAGCCGCTCGAGGTGCACCAACGCCCCCAGGCCTAGTAAGCAAACTCCGTATACTCTTGCGCTTAGCTGTTCAAGCTAAATTGTCTATACATAGTTTGCTGGATAGCCGGCCAGCGGCTTGCTAACACACACAGACAGAAGAGGACACGAAGAGGAAGCAGATGAGGCAGGACCCCTCTATCTATCTACCTATAAAGGACGGATGAATGATAGAACGTACCTACCTATATGCAAACATGTATTGTCCTAGAAAGAAACTGCGCCTTTAGTTATCAGCCCCACCACCCCCTACTCGCCTATCAGTTTCCTACTGGTACAACTATATAAACGAGCCAAAAACATACATACACACACACACACATATAGATGTCCGCATATGTACCTTGGACCATTGAAGCGTAACTGTACCCATAGATGCCTACAAGCGTCTCGGTAGAGGAGAGATGCCCAGTCGGTACTTTTGGAAGAGAAGAGAGAGAGAGACAGAGAGAGAGAGA
Source organism: Stratiolaelaps scimitus (assembly GCA_019614645.1). Classification (NCBI taxonomy): domain Eukaryota; kingdom Metazoa; phylum Arthropoda; class Arachnida; order Mesostigmata; family Laelapidae; genus Stratiolaelaps; species Stratiolaelaps scimitus. The sequence continues at coordinate 394,468 of JABWDB010000018.1, read as the reverse complement.
TAGAGAGTAAGAGAGTAGCAAAGAAAAGGCCAGTGGTTCTGTGGGGGGCAACGCAACATGTGTTCGTCGTCGTCGTGGGACCAGCGCATGTTCTGTATTCGCCAGAACCCCTTACAATTACCACTCTCGGCCGTGCACCCTCGAACCCTTAGCGTAAATCGGACTCCTCTACTGTGGTTGTGCTGGCCTCGTCTGAGCTAGCTCGTCTGCGTCCGTCCGTCCGTCCGTCCGTCCGTCTGCTCTTCATACATAGGGGGATACTACTATGGAGCGTACGAAGGGCCCCACGGGGGAATGCACTGTGTGGCGAGTCCCTGTTCTCCTCGAGGACAGCGGCAAGCGAGTGAGAGAAGGGGATACGCTTGCAACGGCAGCAGCAGCAGCAGCAACCAGACAAACGCACAGCCATCCGACTCCGCCGTCGTTGTCTGAACTCCCAGGGGTGACGTAACCTGAACCCAATGGACCAAAGAGCCAACAGTGCCACAGCCGGGACAACATGGGGTTTGCGGGGAAGGGAATGACGAGGAGGAGGAGGAGGAGGAGGATGCGCATCGGGGGTAATAGGAACGACTCGGTAAGTGCGTGTCTGCGTCTGCGGCCGGTGGACCTATGTCTGTGTCTGTCTCTCCGTCTTCGTGTCCCCCACAAGAACAACCCCCGCTCACCAGAGGGGTGCTGCTGCAGCTGCTGCTGTTCTTGCTGTCGCGGCTGCTGCCGCTCTCAGTATTGCTGTACGAGTAGTAGGGTGGTAGTCTTCGAAACTGCTAACTGTGCACCCAACGCTCGATTCCACCCCACCCGTTCAACTGACCTCGCTATTGAACATGTGGATTGGGGTCCGATCTGCGCTAGGCTTGGTCTTCCTTTGTGTTACCGCTCCCGCTGTCGCTCGCTATGGACACTGCTGCAGCCAGCACCAGCTACCGCTGGGGCTGGTGCGCCTGCTGCTGCCGCTCCTACTCCACCATGTGGCTAACTTAATAGCTGCGTTCGTCGTAAGACTTCTTCGATAGCGCCGTGACGCGCCTCGCCACATGAAGAGGCCATGGGTCGCAAGTTGTGTAGAACGGCCGAGTAAAACTAGCCGATGTTGTATACTCAGGCAGACGACACACGGCCGGTGCCGCTTATGGTGTTGCTGCCGAGGACATGAAAAGGAACACCACAAGCAAGCGCGCCAACAGGCAGAGGGAGACCGGGGAGATCCTCGATGACAGGGGTCTATCTTTACACAACATGGCCGGGCGGCCAACACCATGAAATACTGCGAGCAATAGAAACGGACATCATTATCGGTATTCATCAGCTTCATTTCAAATCAAATCTGTTCTCTTTGTGGGCTGCCTTCGCAGCAGTACCCGCTTGGAAAAATGGTAAGCGTTACCAAATTCGGATCGTTTCGAAGAAGTTTGCAGATGGCGACGCCGCTTGATCGCCCCAAGATTTCCGCTTTAAGAAGGTCACGATGACCATGGTATATTTGTCAGAACAGTGTTTGCCAGGATGGAACCGTTTTTTAAAAAATATACTAAATGTTAGAGGGTTTCATCGAGCGCTCCCTATCGTTCAATGTGAACCGTTTTCGGTCACCGAACCAATTTGATGAACTTGTCGCAGTAGGCATGGTTGAAATACCTCATAGAGAATACGAACCGAACTCGCGGCATAGGAACACATATAATAGCTCATTACAATAGTCATTTGTTACCTGCTATTTTTCTCGACTTCAAAGCACCGTGCACCCTGTCTGTACCAAAATGCTTACCGCAAAGCTTGTCTCAGCTCCTTCATGCTTGGTTCATGATCGGTTGGTTGCCAGCTCTATAGGTGTTTACTTCGAAGACCTGCATAGCCACCGCAGTAACTATCTAGTTGGGTGGCATCTAATAGTATGTTGCTAATCGTTGAGACTCATTAGTCCTCTTTGTAGTGATCTGAACGCACCCCGCACATTGTTTGTGCAACCTACACCGTTGCGTTACTCCGACATGAATCCCTTCCATTTGGCTGGGATTTAGCCTCGTCTAATTCAGCGGCGTGTGATTGCGCCAGGTTTCTCTTGGATGGGCACCTCGTTTTATGCCAACGAATCGATCTCACTGTACCGGCCCTTTCTACAGCGGATCTTCAGGGAGCCGTTAACAACGCTACAAATCTCGCCTACAAGATATATGCTCAAATAGTAGAATATATTGCGAACACATCAAGTTCACTTCGATCTAACTTGGATCACACATAATTACACGGCGAAGTCGTAACATTTACTACATAGAGGAATATGCCGATTATTATTGCTACAATAGCACTCTGAGGGAATTGGGCTCACTTGACGATGTTTCGGGCCTATCACGCATCTCCCGAACCATCGCATGGGCATCACTAGCCGTGCTAGTGCCGCTATCCATCGATGAGTTCAGATGCTCGTAGGCAAAGGTACCTCCGCACTCGACGAAAACATCCGCCAGCCAGCTGATATATGGCTTACCTTCTAGGGTCGATGTGACATCCTTGGAGCTACTTCGTAGTTGTACATAGCTGCAGCCATTTATTTAACCAATAGACATCGCCTATTCACATTAACAATTGGCACAAGATTGGATGAACTTATAAGCTTCGGTTGTCAATCCTGTCCGGTGCACTTCGACGCCAGCGGACCAAGGAAGGACATGCGATGAATGGAGCAGGGGTCTCTTCTAAGGGCATTTGCCTGCTGAGCAGCTAGATTGCAGCAACGTAAATGTATGTGACGCATGTGGAGAAGCCTGCCAGCGTGCATTTATTTGGCTCAAAATTAGCTACAAAACAAACAGCAGGGCTAGCTGAAGAAAAGCGGACAATACTTGTATTCCTTCTTACGCCAATGTGGCCATGTATCTAAGGGCTCACCCATCTCGAATGGCACTCGCTAGCGGGATCTTGATGGGGCAGGTTCGGGTGTTGGATCGTCAGACTCGGACAAGGGTCTGCCGGCCCATCCGGGCAGACAGCGGTAATCTGCAGATGGTAACGCATCCTGTAGACAGATGCTACCACCCTCCAGGCTGCGTCTCGCCTATCTACACGTTGTCCTGCTGGCTGTCCTTCGTTCCGTTTCAAACTCATCTGGTGGGGTGGTCGTTGGAACCCCCAAACGCCAACCCGACATACACACACACACTTCTTCTGTGCAGACTTCCAACGGCGCCCTGGAGGGCGAACAAGAGCATAGGCAAGGCAACCTGACACCCTTGAGCCCTCTGTACAGCTACTTCGATGAGAGCCCAAGAACAGCACGTACGTGGCCTACCTCGAAGTATCGCCAGGCGAGAAGCCGCCAACTACCACCTCACCGTTGGATGCGGATACCCGTCAACATAAAGAAAGATGTCCCTCATATTTACCATAATATTCGCCTGCGTGACGCACGTTGATGCACCGTGAAACGAGCTCGATGAAATAGATGCGTACACATCGGCAGTTGTAACCGCGATCCCTTTGTAATGTTTTCAAGTTAAGCAAGAAAATCGAAGTTTCGTTTTTGCAATAAATATATATATATATATATGCAGGGACAACATCAAGTGTCCAGTGCAGAACGTTGCCACATGAGTTCTGAGGGACAGAGATCATCTGAGATTGGACATTGGATAACGATTGATTACTGACCCAACGCCCTAATCCTTGGATCTGTTCCCCTGCCCCTACTTGCGCCACTCATCATGCTTCTTGGTTTCCGAGCCTCGTGGCTACTGCTTCAGTGGCGGCGGCGGCAGTGTCTAGGTCGTGCAGGACGTGAATGGAAAGCGGGATGTTGCGGATGGTCCTGCAGCAGGGTAACCAAATCATTGGGCCTTCGTCGGATGGAAGCTCAACAGAGGTGGGACCAGAAGAGGACAAGAACGAAGACAAAGACACGCTTCGTTTGGTGCGACAAGCCGACGGAGGGGCAGAGGCCGAATCATTCGTATGTTGGCTGGCCTTCGATTGAACTTGGATAATTTTTCGAAGCCAACCTTCAGGTCCACCCATCGACCTAACAATGGGACAGAGAATCCCTTACTATTGATGAGAGTCGGCCAGTGGGCCCAGACACGTTCCACTAGAGGGTGGCCGCTCCTCGCTATGCCTAGCCCCACACAGACCGACGACAGATGACAAGTGTCACACAACTCGCCGCTCGGAATATGATACATCGATTATCTCAACCGCAGGAAAGCTAAGCTGACTATTCCACCACTGAATTTCATCGGTGGTCAGTCGAATAACAGCAGATGCAGCTCAACAAGCACCGCTGCCTTTACAAAAACTCAGCGCGATAATTTAAATTTTTCGTATTATCGGCTTGTGATTTCAATGTGAATTGTTATGTGATGTGATCAAGCTTTTAGACACAGTGCAACTTCAATAGTAAAGCAAGCTGTGATGTTAAAAACGAGCGTGATATACTGCTCGAACCGCTAGTCGAAGTAACCAGAGACAGGCTATCTTTTAAATTTACTGTATATGCAATATTTTTTTTTGTATTAGACCGTTGTAAAGGCGCTGTCCATGTTAGTATGTAGATACTATCGTACTGTATATGTAGCTGTCATAAGCAATCCTAACACATAAACAAATGACGATGAGGACATGCAAAGAGCATCTCCAATCTCTATATCAATCATTATTGATGTCTGTATATAATAGGGCTCAACCGTCCATTTAACCTCTCTGCGAGAGAAGCTGCTCTCTCTCTCCCCCGCCTTCCCGGTGGATGCATGTGTCCGATAGACATTTAATTTCCGTTCATTCAAATTGTGATTTATTGAGGAAACTGCAGTTTTTTTTTAATGCTCACGTTCCTGTTAAAAATATTAAGAAGGATTATTACATCAAAGTGCGTGTATTATGAACTGTCCACAGTAATTAATAACCGTGGAAGTGACTCGAACATCTTCATGATGTCAGCAACGGACTTCATGCTGCCCTTACCGAAGATGGCACGAATAGCGTCACTCTGAACAACCTCCGATCAGTGAAGAATCCTCCTGTAGTCTCCCCCCATACCACTCAAACATAGCACAGAGGCGAGACCAGCAACGTTTTATAGGGGACCATCAGGCCACTAGCAGGAATGCCCAGCCCTCTGGGGTGGCGCAGCACAGCAATCACCGCGTAGCATTTAGGCGCGAGAGTCTCGTGAAGCATAAGATGAAGACATTTAACCGATTTTGACCACAGAATCACTATACCACGAAAGACAACAGGAGTAACCCCAACATCCCACTTTGGCAATGGTGATGTTCGTCTTACTGGCGTTAATGACGAACCCGAACCTTTCAAACCTTCTTACGATGTTTTCAACCCTTTCAAGAAGGTCCTCTCGAGACAGTCCCGGACGAATATGCAACAAAAGGGAGGTAATGTCTGCATAGGCGATCGTCCTGCAGAAGTTTCCACCGGCGACCTTCAGCAAAATGAAGTTTATGAGTGTTATTCTTGGAACATAAGTGGTCCAAGAATGGATCCTTGAGCTGCCTCGATGTCAACCTCGGTCCATTTGGATTCCATAGCATCGACCTTTACCGCTTGCTTTCTGCGTGCGAGATATGCGAGGAACCAATTCACTACCACCTGATTGCAACCAAGGCAGCCTACTGCCTACCAAGACAGTGTAATGCTTTTACATGACATTGAGGGTGTTGTCACCACAAGGCTGGCAACCATCAGTATGACCCAGCAGCAGCCACCCTCGGCGTTCACGATTGCACAACAGCAGTCGCCAAAATTAACCAACATCAGGCCGCCGATCATCATGCCGTTGTCACAGGCGATATCTCCTGATGGCCGACTGTATTAAAAAATAATGATCTTCAAGGAATAGACGGAATCGGCCTCGCAAGTCAACCATTCGCAGGGACATCGCTCTGTGTGTTCAAGAAGACCCGGTGCGAAAAATAACAAAAAGTGTCGCCGCATCAGAAATTTTTGACGTTATTCCACCTTCTCATAGTAAAAATTGCAGTCCCTTTAATAAACCAACATATCGTTACAATCACACATCTCACCCTGCTCAGTCTCATGATAACAACGTATCATCGTATACATAAATGATACCGCGGGATCAACCGACCGTAGACTTTAGCGGACTTGGCCAGAATTGAATTCAAGGAAATCAGATCGGAGTAGATGAGAGGAACCCAGCATAGTATTATTATCTATGGAAATAAAATAGAACCCGAGCATTCTTTGTATTACCTTATTCGTGTTTTCTTCGCCTTTATTATCTATACGTTATATACAAATGCGGAGAATAGACAGAATTAACAACGCTAGAAAAAACAGAGAGGTAATTGTATTTTGATCATCTCGTCGCGTCAACGTGATAATGGCTGAGAGATCACAGGCTGCTGACAGGCTGTTTCATGACAACAGGATAGTAACATTGTACAAAGGGGTTGCTTCAGTATAACGGATCGGGTAGATCCGCCGTGCACGATCTACGGCTTCATCATGCGTGAAATCCAAGAAAGATATGGAGTGATTTTGGTAACGACGCCAGGAAACTCCTGCGATGCGCACTTCTCGCGAAAGGTCGCTATGCCAGCTAACACGAGGTGGTTGAACTTATCTGCAAGTTTCGAATGATTAGGCCAACGGAAAGAAAACACGTAGTTAACAATGTTAATGCTTGAGTTATCAGATACTACTGGTCAGCGACATACGCGCTTATGACAAAAGGCCCGGCTAACGAAAGATTAATAGATTATCCACGTCCTATTCTTGGTACAGTTTTTGCTAATCAAATGTCACTGCTCGCGATGTGGTTGAGTGGTGGCCTATAGTGATATCACGAGTAATCTGTATCCTCCAGCTCCCGTTAATATCGCCATAATCGAAGTATTTCTTACATTATTCCTCTACATAAATATGCTTCATATTCGGCCGCTGCAGTTAATTGCAAAGGGCGTTCTCTACTGTCGAGCGAAAACCACCAGTCCTCCCCAAAAAAATGGCGAGATTTTCCAAACTTTTTTTATGCTACATATTTGTGCCATAGTTCATCGAAATCTTTAGCAACGACATCAGCGATCCAAACTCTAGGGTCTCGATCGCAGCGAATTCCGATTGAGACCCTGACGTTCTTGAAAGTATTGAAGTCTAGGTATCCAAAAAGCGTAATCTCTACCATGTATCGGTCCATGCTATGCATACGATTTTGGAAGTCGTTGCAAATGGATATAGGTGTATATCCTCGTGTCGCGATCCCGTAAAATATGGAGAAGTTCTAAAACTGAAGACAGTGACCACTCATACCGTTAACGACCACAGGTGACCCGTCGAAAGCCATACAACCACTTTGTCGCGACCGTAGATCGGTGCACATATGTTCCTGGCTTACTCCCCTCACAAACTTCGGAGAAATGGAGTTCTGATACTGCTCACGGCACTCGGAGCGTTTGGCAATGATCTGTCGGGACATTGATACCTGCAACCCGAAATACAGTGGTTTGTTTAGTCGCTACGCGTACTTACAAGCACTGCGTTCGAAAATAGCCGTGCAACGCTTACCACGTAGCTAAGATGGATGCTCGGAGGAAGGTAAACTCAAACAAATAAAGTTGAAAATACATCTTTCCTACGCTTGTCCTCCACTTGTCTTTCGTACGTCGTTTACGTCGTTTATCATTAAATGAATTAATTACGGCAAGAGATGCCCTAAACTTCGATCGAGTATCAAGTATGGGCAAAACAGAAAACATTCCTTCGTTCCACCGCTCCAAACCCGAGGAGTTGTGTCGGTGATACCAACAACGAAAAACCCCAAAATCGCGACTCACCTTCATATGTCCGTTATGCATGGGAGTATATTCGAGCACATAGGCCAGTCGTTGATCGAAAAGATCGCCCGTCTGGGGCATGCACACTGGAACTGTGTTATTATGCACCTCATGCCGCAAGGTCAGAACGGCAATATCATCGTAGACTTGTCCCTCGCGATACAGAGGGAACTTATCAATACGCTCGATATCAAATTCCAAACCAGCACGAGTTGTCGTGCTCTCAGTAATCACAGTGTAGTAACGAGGATTGCTGAAATAGATTTTATTAATAGTAACATCTTTCAATCTCAGGTGTCAGGTAATATATCCGAGAATTGCCTACTGCTGTCATATATATATATATATATATATATATGCTGTCCTATTTAGGGTTTACTGGTGAGAGACTTCGGTTACAAGACAGGAGGGGCAGACGCCTTGGATTCCTATCCTGCTGCCAGACGCGAAGAAGTTTTGGATTTCTTTATCATCTTTATCTATGAACTCTTGCCAGGTACGACATGGTTAAAAAATAAAGCGACGACGCTCCGACATGTCCTCGTAGTGATAATACCTACAAGGTTCAGATTTGCGGCCTGTCATATGAGGGGAACAGCTGAGAATCAGCTCAATTACTCTCTTTCATATATATATATATATATATATATATATATATATGCTGTATCGATGAATTCCACCAAACTATGCAAAAACTGGACGGCTACTATTGAAAGAAGATAGATCACCGGGATAGTTTTTCATACACTGGCCTATCGTCGAAGCAGTGAGCAGCCGTGATCAGGTGTTTCTTGGAGACAAGGGCAGCGGCACAGAGAAACTCAGCTTCAAGTTTCCGTGGCTTGAACTCGAGGACCGAAGCGATGAACGGGTATTCGGGGTAATTGCCTTCGCGAAGGCTTTCTCGATTCAATCTGCGAGTGAAGAAATGAGATTCAGCTATTTTCAGCGACCGTCTCTTAACTCGGATAGATATTTAATAAACGTGTCATGCGGATCACCCACACAATGATTCGTTGGTTGGCCAATCAATAACGAATTGTGCTTTAAGTTTCTGGTTTTACCTTCTGAATCCACAGGCCGAATCGTCATTGTCAGTGTCGATGTCCGTGTCATTGTTTGCTAGGACCAACGGAAGTAGGGCGAGACCAAGGAGAAGCCTCATTATGAGCCGTCCTAAAATCAAGAAGGAAAATCCACATTAATGCTGTTATTAAACTGCTCCTTGAATTGGAGTTAAATGTAAATGTATCAATGGTAATCTTAGTTATTTTGCATCACCCGGTGAGGCAGCCTTAAGGGGATTTATTATATATATATATATATATATATATATATTTATATGTCAGACATTCTCAAATATAATGCTCCTGCTGAAAATGTACAACTGTTCAAGTAATATTTACTTACATCTTTGCCAGATTCATATATTTACAGGTTAAAGTAGTAATTAATGTACCCTTACTAGGATGCATAAATTTCAAGTGCATTTCAAGTTAGGACTAAGTTCATTTAATAAATAAAGTTAGATTTGCAGTTCTATGGTTCACCGCATGCTGATCAAATACTTTACCAACAGAGAGTGCTGCCTAACTCGACAAAACCTTAGGCACCTTTATTGCAATCCATATTTGATATGAGTTAAATTGTTACTTGGGTGTAGCGTCCTGCAGTTTTCATGCAGGGGCCTCTAGAATATCGAATGCAACGATTGAAATTGATTTCACGAGAACGGGTCCGGTAACAATGACAAGAACACAATAAAAAAAAGAACTGCATCTGTGCAGAATAGCAAAATACCTCACAGAAAACACAAAAAAAACATAGAATTTAAAGTAAAAACTCTTGACTATTCGGAGGGAGAATGCGAATCATAAGCCGCAGCAGTACAATGTGCCACTTCGGGCGTTGAGCCTCTCGCTCCTTTGACGTTTTTGTTATTCACAAATCTAGTCAATACACGAAGTGTCCAGTCTGGGTTTCGTGAACTATTCGTAATCAAATCATGCTAATTATATCTAATATCAACCAACGTTTACTTAAAGTCAATTCTGAAAGGACAGTCTTTAGCCAGACATACGTGTCAGTGCATAAAAGAAATATATAATTCTTATGCAGGAAAACTATGAACGCTATCACATTAAATATTTGACTTACATCATTCCACGCAGTCAAGAGGGTACAGTGTTGATAAGGCTCGTCTACATGCCTGCTTTAGCAATTGTTCTTCAAGGACATTTCTAAGTAGAATGACAAGAGCCTCGTAATAAACGTGAGTCCTTACGAATACTGCTTATTCGTCATTGCTAGCAGTTTCCTGAACGGGGTTGCTACGTGTCCGATTTCAACACGAGGAGTCGCACGCCCGCAGATCAGCCATCGTAGACCAAACGGGCTGAATCATTTTCTCAGCCCAAAGTATTATAATTGGCCCACCCAATGTAGAATGATGACCGCAAGAATTAGGGAACCTCTTTGCATAACGCTATTTAATTACACTAATTATACTAACCGTAAACTATTGTACAGAGCGTGTACGGCGGTTACTGGGAACTCGGTAAATGCTAAGCACCAAGGACTGCGATGGGAGAATTGGCACTGAAACGTATTTAACACGTGAACCCTAAGCACATTGGTGACCTGGTTCGTCATACCGAAAAATAAAAGCTTTCAGGTGAGACAGTGCCCAGCGCTAAGCGGTACTCGTCGACGTTAAGTAATTAGCTCTGAAGTGTTGAGAGCACGTAACATTCTGCTGTGGTCGTCGCTAGTCGTTCGAAAATCGAAATGCAACCATCTCGAATTATTCCGTAGCTCGTCTGATTCGCGGTATTGTGAGTCATGTCGGGACCCAGCCGCGAAATAATGGAGATCCAGCAGCGCGGTTCCCTTTTCATTGCGTCTAAAAGCGGATGGTTTCGGGAAGGTCGAGAAAATTTGAAGGATTTCCCCCGCTCCGGACGTCCATTGACGGCGACCACGGACGAAAACAGTGCGAAAGTTCGCGCACACCTCGCTACATGTTTCGATCGATTGTTACAACAACGATCGATGCCAGTGTTACCGTTAGTTGCCAGATCTGGCTCCCTGTGACTTTTTCCTGCCTTCAAACTTGAAAGGGGGCGATCACAGGAAACGATTGAAGAAATTCAAGCGGCATCGCGGAAGGAGCTAAAGCAGATACCACAAGCGGCCTTTGTAAAATGTTTCGAAGAATGGAAAAAAAATGTATCGTAGGCGCATTGCAGCCGGAGGAGACTAGTTCGAAGGGGACATGTGCAATTTTGATGATGAATAAACATATAACAGGTTCACTGCAACTTTATCACTACTAATATATATATATATATATATATATATATACATTAGAGTGGCCGTTGAGAGCTTGGTGGTAACTAACAAACATAGGAATACCCCCATTCAATTTACAGTGTGTACAATAGTTATGCGTAACATAATGTCCTCTCAATAACGTATGAGACCGTTGTCATAGCTGAATAGAGTAACATGGTGAAAATCGTTTTCTCTCTAGATTGCTCATTGCACAACTTGATTTGTCTCTTTCTTTGATTATTTGCAGTAAATTGAACATAAATCTGATTTCTCCGGCATTTTGAGTCGGCAACCGAAAGCTTGTCGACCAACACTGAAACGTTGCAGCCATAATCACTGAAGCTTGTTGGGCATATTTGCACGATCCTGGATACTATCTTTTTTTGTGATTCAAATTGATCACATCACTCTGTCGTCATTAGACTGGTGACAAGGTAAGGACTCTTTGAGGTAAGGGCTCACAGATCTTGGGGCAGATGACAATCATCAGCAAAGCGCTATGGGGTAAACTCGGAGAAGGGTGGCGATCGCCCACGAGAAAGGAGAGACTTTCTTTCAGACCACATGGAAGACTTCCTTAGAGTGAACCTTTAGATACAACATGATAATGTCAACGATAAAAACCCAAGTACACATGTCGGATTAAGCGAACATGGAATTGATGTAAGCACGCACGGATCGGATAAAACTCCCTGCTATGCAGCGCTCGCGTCGTGGGAGATCCTGATGGCATTTTCAGGGTTAAATGGTCCCCCCGAACCTGCGGCTTTTGGACAGAAGGTTGCACTTTCTCCTCGTAATTTACTGGTTCGTATTTTCCAAATGTATTGCTTGGGACACCTAATAAGATAATAATAATAATAATAATAATAATAATAATGTGGGACATACTATATGACGTATTTACTCAGTAAAGTTTTTAGTTACTCAGTACAATAATAACGCATCGTCTTTAGCCCTGAAGCACTACGGCACATTTCTGCAAATGGAAAAAAGCCGTAAAGGTGACAATGGCCCACATCTAATATACCCACTCCTATTACTGAATCAATACAAGCAAATTGCCTTCACAGTTCTATGAGAAAACTGTTGTGCTGTAATTTTTCTCGGAACAAAAATTGCCATTCTCAATTGAAGTAACAACGAAAAACATGATAGGAATAGACATGCATGATCACCAATCCCGTAGTTCAACAATATCCTGCTCCGTTCTCCATCTTCTCATCACTACTCACAAAGCACACTGTCTTTCCAAGATGAGTCGTCAGTTGCGGACAGGCTCTGGATCGACACAGACACTATCCGTTTTAGGCGTGAAAATGATCGCCAGCAGAACCCGAAACACTGCTTTCACCGTTGCCTGCCCTCCCAATAGCCTCTCGCGAACTTTCGAGACTACGGCAGAGTGTTCACCTTGAGGAGTGTGGTCTTTCCTCTCCGCAATTCCGCGCGGCCAATGTAAAATAGCCGCAAAGGTGTTACACTCAGTTGCAGCAGCAGCAGCACCAGCAGAAGATGCACCTCGTTGTCCACAATGTCCGTACCCCCGGGCTCTGCCACCGTTGTCGCAGTCACAAACATTTCGCCCGCTCTTATATTGCCTCCTCACCAACTTAGCTGCGTTCGCGCGGCTCCGGCCATCTATCGCCCTCCTCGTAGCGCGACTGCCACTACCGTTTAAGAAGGGAAAGTTAAACACGTCAGATAGCTCTCGTCCACAGAGCTACTACGCACGACAAGCTAATAGTTGTTGTTCTTGCTGCTGTCATTGTTGCTGTTGTTGTCGTTTCGTGAGCGGGCACAAAGCGGCATCGTTGGAAGCTTCACAGTAATCGCTCCTCCTCCTCGTCATCCTGCCGTACCGTTGGACACGCCACAGCAGCTGAACGGCAGCAGCGAAGCCGGCGTTCGCGCACGACACCCAGCTCCCGCGCGGTAAAATGACTAATATAAATCTGGGGGGCTGGAGGTCAAGGATGGGCGAGGCGACGAAATGTCGAACTTGACCCTCTCCCGACGATTTATTCTACAACTATAACAAGTACTATAACCACCTTTACTACTAGAACAGCTTATACTACTTACTTCTGCTAGTAGTGGTCGTTGTTGTTGTTGTTGTTGTTGTTGGTGGTAGTGGGTCAGTCTGACAGCTCAGCGAGACGAACGGATGTTCATCGTACAGCTGTCTCTGTTTCCATACGAGCAATAAATGCCAGTCTATTGTTGTGTGTGTCTCTGTGATTACGCTAATAATGACAACAGCAACAGCGGCTAGTTAAACTGCGGTCTGGTTTCGTTTCGGATGTGACTTAAGTTACAAAAAAAAGTGACACAGACAGAGAGAGAAAAGGAGAGAGAGAGAGAGAGAGAGAGAGAGAGAGAGAAAAGTTTGTGTTTCAAGCGTGATGCTACCCATATACACGCAGTCAGCCGAGAGCTGTTTGTCGCCGAAAAACGAGCTGATCGCCGGACGAGTCGGGGGTGGAGGTCGTTATTTGACCCAACTGCTGGATGAGCAGCTGTCGGGATTGATCTTGTAATAGTTGTAATTGTACGACGAGTCGGCTGTGGCGCGCAGCGAAAGTCGTGGACGCAACATATCTCGCAGAAGAATACATCATTCAACAATAACAGCAACCGATGATGATGACATATATAATAACAAGGGTGACTCCGAAGATGATTTCTGATTCGTAACTGAGACAATGGGCAGGGGATCAACTGGTCTGGTCTAGTTGCTAAAAAACAGATGACTAAAACAGTATAAATACGTTCGCACTAATGGGATCACTACGGACAGGCGGACGACAGCAACACCAACATCATCATCGTCCTTCTGTGCCAAGTGGCCTGGTGTGTCATTATGTAATAGTATATTTGCATAACGATGAGTTAAGCTTGTGAATAGACGCCCTTTGAATGGGTCTCAACCTCCATAGATTTGACAAGCACGGAGATCTTTCTCTCGTATATGTGGAAATATATGAATATACTATGCGTATTTGTAACGAAAACGGGTTCACTTAAGTGAAACGCATCATATGAAACGCTTGAGTCCCAATTAGCGTTAGGAATAATTTAAGCATCAAACGGAAGGTGGCGAGTTTCCTCCAGCTAGGGGATATAACCAACCGAATGGCTCCTTGAATATCTGTTCATGTCCATTATAAGAAATATTCACGCATATATATATATATATATATATGTTACGAAATATGGTATTGAACAGCATTGATTGAGTCTCAAAGATGAAGACTAAAAGATAACCAAAGGCGTAAAAAGCCTTGTCGAGTTGTTGTTTGCAACGAAGAGGAATTGCACGTTTTGAACGTTGCTCAGTTATCTATCGTTAATATAATATTAATAATAGTTATCGAACCAGTAACCAATTATGGATTGTTGTCATTGTTGAATTAATGTCATTGCCTCCCTCGAAGGTGACTCTGATGGTCTCGGCCTGACGCCCACTGTGCCCCTCACTCTCCCTATCCGCGTCACTAATTAGCGTATATATATTATATACACAAAATAATAAATCGATATATGATTTTTATTGCTATTCAGACGTTTTCTCGACATCTATCTGTTGCCCTTGGGTGCAAAACATTATCGTCCGGGTCCACAGGAACGAAATGCCAACCGAGCAAACTCATCCATTGCTACCGTTCAGAGTCTATAGAGGCAATTATATTAGGGCATACACTTCAAAATTTCGCCTCTTTAAATGACAATAACTTTTGAACTAAATGAGGTAGAACTAAGATTTTTTGGTATGAGTTAGAGGTACTCTCCAGCTTTATTGACACACCGATTCCAGCGCTCTGGGAGTTTTGAAATAGCCAAATATTTACCATTTGCATTTCCATATATAATTTCATTATCTAGTGCTTTTACGAGTAAGTCGACGGTTGCATATGGAACCCCACCTATTGCCCTTTCTAATGCATGGAAACAACCATAATCACACGGGCTTAAATCAGGAGAATATGGGGGTTGATGCCATCGCTCAATATTGTTCCCCTCCATCCAGGCCGTAATTTCAGCAGTGCGGTGAGGTTTTGCGTTGTCGTCGAGTAACCACACTCGGTGCTGTCGATCCCCACGCCATTTGTTCATCAATCCTTTCAAGAAGCCGAGATATCGGGGAGCATTGAGTTTTTCGTTTGCCGCCAATATTTCATAATAGCAAACACCCTTGATATCCAGAGCGAGTATCATCAACACCTTTCGTCCGAATCTATCTGGCACTGCCACAGACGTTGCCGCTTCACCTTGTCGGAGCCACTGTTTTGCTTGGTCCTTCTCAGGGGGTCTATCCAGGCTAACCCATGTCTCGTCTATCGACACGGTGTGCTCTAAGCGACTGGTTTGTTGCGTATAAGTCTTCAAATTAAATGTCGAACACTCCACACGCATTTTCATTTGGTCAGCACTCAGTTTATGGAAAACCCATTTTTCATTGATTTTCTTCTTCTTCAGTATATTGGTGATAATTTTATAACACGTCGTCCGAAGAATCAAAGTTTCAGCCGACAATGACCCCGTGGACCAAGCTCTACTTTGCTCAAAAGCTGCCTTGATTCTTTCAATCCGTTCGTCCCTTGTCGCACCTGATTTCTGGTCCCCTCCTCGGTGGTCATCGGTGTCCAAATTTCCACTGTTAAATCGCTTGCACCAATTTTGCACCGTTCGCAGGCATAAGGCAGACCTACCGTACACCTTCACTAATTGTCGATGGATTTCAGCTGGAGGGTATTTTTGGAGAAACAAAAACTTGATGTTTTCCCGTTGATTTTTGGGGGAATTTGAACTTTCTGCTGCAGTGTCCATCTTTCTGATCGTATCGAAACCACTCAGTGTTTGAAAGAAAGCCACGTTCCTGCCGCGTGCCCACTCCAAAAATGAACGCATTGTGTAGCGTAGTTCGGGCTGTGCGCCATTCGAAAGGCGCGAAATTTTGAAGTGTATGTCCTAATAGTTGTACTCATTTCATATGAATTTGACAGATAACATCTGTAGAAACGTCTTAAATAGTGGCGCGTATTAAAAACGTGTATAACTCCTCACTTGCTGAATCCTTGTTATGTACACACGGAATAACCTATAATATATATATATATATATATATATATGTATATATATACATATATCTCAAGTTCACAGCAAATTTCGTATCCGTTACGCCCAGCGTACGTCCCATGACGCATGACATGTATTTTCGTTGGCAGCTACCCCTATTCTCATCAAACACTCTCTCGGCAATCATCCATTACTACGAGAAGTGCTCGGAGGAAAAATCCACACCCACCTGAGGCCACGACAGGATTTGAACCGGCGACCTTGGACATACCCGGTCTATCCAAGCCATGTTAACAGCTATTGCGACGCAAAAAAACTAAACTTTTTCGGGCTAACTCCCAGCCAACATTTAACTATTGCGACGCTGCCGTCTCATCTATTTATAGACCTTGGGGTCCTTCACCTCCCTGACGCTCTCCCCATAGTCTTTCTCGATTTTTATATAAATCTCAGTTTTCTGATCTCTATATGTTTTCTGCTTCTTTATAATGTTAAGCTCGTAGTGCCAGGCAAAGCGTACATCATACTATACCAGTATTACTTTCTATATTTTCTAGACTGACTCACAGCCAACATTTAACGGTACAACTGCTTTCGGCATTGCTTCATAAGACGGACAACCCCTTGGAAAATGCAAATGTGCAACGGTGGGGATCGACCCCGCGCACCTGCGTAGGTCTCCTCCGATTGCAAGGCGCACACGAATGCACCACCGGGCTAATAGACAATAACGAAAATGTTCTCTCTGGGCTCTCATATCAATGCCGCTATCCTGGACGAGCATCACCCTGGTCGTGCTCACGGCCAGAAAACAGTCTTCCACTGTCATCAACAGGGGTTGTAACAACACTGACTTTGTACTTTGTCGTTGCAGAGGTGAAAACTTTCATAAGCTTTCAATTAAAGAGCCGGCAAAATTTTGAATTAACAGTCCTGATACACAATATTTACTCTGCACCTCAATGAGCTTCGCACAGCAGAGTGAGCTATTGCCGGGAAAATACACTCTATTTATTTGTGAAACAAGGCGACTGATATTACGTGGTATATTAATTAGTCGACTGTTTTAGATAGACACATATATTTCTCTGTATCTTTCGCTTTTTCACCGATTATCACCGGCGGTGTTAATTAATGCTGTGAAGTCACATCATAATATGAACAGGTATCATTGGTTCAGCGTTTAAGTCCACCACTGACCTGTACCTACTCGATATGATCGATGAATAATAACAAAGCATTAAGTATCATCTGTCAGTGCCGACCTCCCCACCTCATATCAGCTGACATATCGTCATAGATATTCTAGATATCTTGAGTTCGAACGATGAAACTTCTCGTTTAACACAGATAATTCGTAACACAACGCCGGTATTGACACCAGCCGCTGGACACTTTTATATATATTTCGCCAACAATTCCCTAGAAATACCGACCTACCGTATGTTTGAATAAACGATTTTTTTTTTTTTTCTATCTAATTATTCCCTTATCGCTAAGAAGTGTCTGATTAATTGAAGCAGATCAATACGGTGTTGTTGAAGATCGTTTACATTTCCAGGAGCGGGAAGGCGATCACGACGATCACATGCATTAGCATGCCAACACTCCCCCTACCCTTAACAAAGAGAAAAATTGTCTTAATTATCTGCAAGAGTCTGCTGCAAATTGATGACAACATGTTTTTTTTAAAGGAAATAACATTTTTGAGTCACTTGAAGATTTTGTGTATTTTGAACCTTATTTTAAGAACGTATCCATTAGCATCGTGCAACGGTGGACCTCCTATCCCGCCCGTAAGATGGCAAGGGAATTACAGAAGGGAATACCTAGGTATATTTAACGAAACAGAATTATTACCAGTGAATTAAACAGCAAACTCAACTTCGGTATGGATAGCTAGCAAAATGACCACGTACTTCGGCATTTTGTGTGTTCGTGCAAGGTGACACCGAGAACGACACGTTGAGTGTGATTGTTGACGGACTCGTTACTTGTCGTGGCCATCTTCAATGGACTCGAATTCATTTGTACAGTATGCACCTAATAAACTCAAGCGCATTTTCCATCAGTCGTAACTCGTTACCTCTAAATATCCCTCATTTTGGGATAGTTTGGTAGTAGCCTCCCAAGGTAAGCTCCCAAGAATTCTTGCTTTTGAATTTTTCGGCGGACACATATCTATTACAGATCGACGAACAGAGTTGCTGAATGAAGGGAGACGTCGCAGACGTCATACAGTAGACAGAAACGATTCATGTGTGCACATTTTGCATTACTCATTGTCATAGCAAGATTGCTACTAGAAAGTGTATGGCTATCTATGGCATCGGGCGTTCGTGTAGACGCACACATTTTTCGTCATGATGAGTGGTTTTTTTTGCAATTTCCCTTTCAGACTCTTCTCAAATTAGGTTGTCACTAGTGCCAATGAGCTGCTAAAAGCTGCCAGTGGAGCGTTACCTCCTCACCTAGGTGAAATCCTAGTCTCTCTATTACACTCTCACGATAATAAAAATCTCACATTCAGTTATCGATATTCAGTGCTTCAACCTGAGATCTCTCCCATCAATGTGTGCTCACGTCATTTTTTTTATTCCCTAATAAACTACTAATTGCAACCAGTTCTTTTCAACAGATGTACGCAGAGACAATCTCTGTAATCTCAACCACCGAAAATCCCCCGCACATTAACCCTTAGCGTTCGATCAGTATCAAATAGTATATACCGTATTTCTCTAAAACGAGAACAGACCCGATGCCCGATTGAGACATCACAGGTTCATATCTGCCGTTTCAACTGCAGGAAACTGTACAGTGAGGGTACCCCCTCCCCCGGCACCGCCATGGGCCCCTGTTCTCTCTTTTTGTTCTTTTCCTGCTAAAAATGGCTAACGACACGCGAGGCAATGCTCAGCACATGAACATTTTTACTTCATAAATGCCACTGGGGGCGTGTTGGCTTAAAAGCTTTCGAGATGTCACGATCGACAGCGAGAACGACAAAGGTATCTGCTCTACTCAACCCGTGCCCAACCTCGTGAGACTGGTGGACACATTGTTGGCTTAGCTACACTATCAGATCACTGTTACGATATACACAATTATAATAATACTATTATTATTATAGCTGCCACATGTTTCGTAATTCTTAATGGCTGCAGCGTGATTAAATGTACCTATGTTTTGTCTTCATCGGTTTCTTTTGTCTATCGACGATCGATTATAAAACAGTTAAGAACCACTGTAGTTATTATATTTATTCGATTCCGAGATTGGTAAGGTCCTCTCTCTGTTACACAATATGACGAGGTATTTAGAGAAACGATTTTGTCAGCTGAGAAATTCGATAAAAAATCTCGTAATTAGCTGTATACCTGCCTCCGCCGTAATATTCCTGTAATATATTTTCGCTTTAGTTATGATATACATGTATAGTGTATTAGGAGGTCTAACATATGGTATACTTTGAACGACCCAAAGGATCTTCTTCCTACGAAATTCTGTAATATACCTGGAAGTCCTTAAAAAACGTCACCTTAATTTCACTTGATCATTGCAAACGAAATATTAAGCTGTATTCTATTGATTGAGCATCAATCGCACCGTATTCAAGTCGATTGTTATAATCATCTACGGCGAAGGGAAACGCTCACATGAAACCTCTGACGTGCCTTCACCTACATCAGTATGCTACAAAACACTAAACCATATCGTATGTGGTAGTTGACGCCAAGTGGCTATACCAAACACTATAATATGCTTTGAATCAAAATCGAACATTATTGAAGTCCAAATATTCACCTGTCAAATTATCTGCTGGCCCCGAACTGGCTCAGTCGAAGGAGACACGATCAATTTGGCGTAGACCTGCTGAAATCGCTCCAGCTCTTAGTTTACCCTCAATGACTACATGTGTGTAGACGCGATTCGTGCGTATTAATCGAAATATGTTCTGTTCTAGAGGTATAAAAAGTCAAAACACAATGGCTGGGCAAACAACAAATAAATTTGTTTTACAATAGCCTCCGGTGTGAAAATGGCACATTGGAATTGTTGCAGCAAATCATAATTTCTCAATATGGGCCTCATATCAGTTTGAAATGTACTGTTGAACATTACACTACACGGTTTTCTTCGAAGTAATTCTATTGTATGTCTGACCGCCACCGACATCTGGGCACACAGTGTGTGTGTGTGTGTACTGCCGAATAAATCGGGGCGTCTTTGATCAGCCCTGATCAGTCTACGCTTACGGATACTGTCGTCGCTATCATCAGAGACATTTGAGACAATCAGAGACACTGCTAATACAGATATTACCATTGTCGGCGTTGATGCCATCAGGATTCATTTATGTCAAGGACCAAACAAGTGCTGCTTGAAGACGCGGCGGACAACGTAAGCGTTGTTGCATAGAGCGAATGATAGCGGGCGTATTGTTTTGTGACTGAGGGGCAGATGGTTCGCCGTCGAAGAACTACGAAACAGGCATTCTGCCATTGACCCATGATGGGCCTGGCCGATCTGGGGGTCAGCGGTAGCAGGTGAACCATGGCGATGCGGCAGAATGACCGGACGCGGGTCCGACTCAGTACCCGGACAGTAGCAGGGCAGGCAGATGAAACGATCTTCTTCTGCTGCCGCTGCTGAGGCGGCCCAATGGCTAGTGATGACAGGACCGCCGTGACTTCTATTTTCGTCTTCTCTAGGAAAGCCTGTTATCAGAGACATGTAACAGCTTTCCTGAAAGGCTGTCGGGAAAGCTGTTACATGTCTCTGATAACAGGCAACATGTAGCAGATCCAGTGGATACCGGGCAACCCTGCTGTAGGTCCAGGCGACAGTTGCTCTTCATAATTTTGCAAGGGTATTGGTGTGGACTGAGGAAGGCAGTTGTAACCATATCAAGATTTTTGATGGTCAGGGCCACATAGTTTGACTTCAACCAGCTACTGAGCTTCAATTTCTGATTAGCGCCTTGAGGTAGAATCTCCTTTGACGAGCAGGAGGGCGCAGATTGAACGTGGAATTTAGTTCGAACAGAGCAATGGGGAGAACCCCTGTAAATTGCGTCCGGTTATGGTATTGCAAATATATTACATAGAGTAAAAGAGAATGTACACAGATTTTCACTATACGGAATGGGCATCATAGATGTTCAAGGCCCCAACCTGCTGTGTCTACATATGGACCAAGCGTAGCGTGATAATTAGTGGCAACGCTTCCACCAGATGACTCTTGTCTCGGACTTCAAACATAACCAATCTTCGTAGCTAACCTTCATAGCGCCGTACAATACAAGCGATTAGCCAAGGGGCAATTATTTCACAGAACTCGTACGCTTATCAATTAGAAACTAAGAAACTAATTGTGACCATCGAGCACAACAATTACCGATACATGCAACTATCTTAACATCCTCACCATATCACGTTGTGTCAAACCTTACCTGATTTTCAATGGTTCGTCCAGACCAACGGCGAAATTTCGGAAAAATCCAATTGTTTCGGTCAATCAATATCACCGCATGACAACATACAGCCCTTTGTCAAGCAGCGCTTACAATTCGAACAATCGAGTTTATCGGCTCATGATTAGAACAATTCATCACGTGTTTTTGATGCATTGTTTTATGTTTCATTATTCTGAGAGACGCGGCTACACTGTGATGGACACTGCGACACTGCTTCATCGTGCTCGCTTCAGGAGAAAGCTGACAGTGGCGTAATTCCGACTGTCCACTTTTGTGAACTTTCGGCTCACGGCAGAATGGCATGGAATGCTGAAACGAAAACGGCCGGGTCCTGAGCTGTACACGATTGCCTCTCGGCCGGATGTTGTTGTCCGTCGAAGAACTCACACTCCGGCCCTGGCGGCTCGGTTGCGCCGCAACCAGCAACGTCCCACCACCTGGCGTTCCCCGGTGACACCGATAATGATCATAATTTTAATGGTGACGCTCGTGAACACAATGCATGTGTTCTGATGGTTGTTCCGTTCGGTTCGCGTATGCAGTGCCAGTCGCGGCAACACAGTCACGAAGAAAGCTACTGGCATTATGCGCGGACGCGATGCGCAACAGCAACACGACAATGAGGTGGGGAGGCGGCAGTATACGCGCAAACACTCATATAAGGAACGGGAGATCAATGACGGTTATGGAACTGACCATTCGGGGGAATTGCATGTATGTATTTAGCTAGCACTACGATACATGTAGGGCTGGCAAAGGGTTTCTTAGCAAACGATCGTATATCAACTCTTCGACCCCAGCGGACATTCAACATGATGGTGAAGGCGACGTGGGCGATTGTGAAGATGATGACACAAATCGAAGAGCGGCAGTTGAAGGTCAATTGAAGTGCGAGTAATATGAAGCTTTGCGAAGTGAGGCTCGTCGACCCTGTACTAGATTATGTACGATCACTAGATCACACAACTGTTCATACCTGCTACCCATCTAGCTGACAAGTGCAAGAGGACCGGTTCGTGCTACCGGCGGAACTCAACACCTAGCGAACTGGTTACTTAGTAAGACAAACTAAAAATGGTTGATATTGTATATATTTCTAACGCTATTTAAAGACATATAGAAAACGACCATTTATTTCCTCTATTTAGGCTATCAATTACGACACGTCATCCACAAAACGAAGTATATATTATATATAATATATATATATAGATGATGTATTGAGTTCCAGGGGTGGTATAATCGATCTGACATACATATATAGATTGCGCTGATTCGGCTGCATCGCCGATCTAGCTGGTATGATTATATATAGATGACTGCATAAATTACGTGAAGACATCTTCCGAAGTAACATGTTCCGCTCCGACACATCGCCGATGATCAGGTGACTGTGAAGTACGATTCTCTATGCGCACGAGAGAACTAGCAATTAGACAACGGTGATTGGAGATTGTGAGAGTGACGCGGTCTAACGAGCAGTAAAGTCAACCGCATCCTCGATGAAGTTGTTGAAGGCGATTACCTTAGTGTACACACCAGGGTAACCCTTACGGGCGCACGAGTTTCCAAACGACACTAATCCGATAAGGGTCCATCGGCCCCAGGAGTCCTGCATCATAAGAGGACCTCCGCTGTCACCCTGAAGCAAAAACCACACAGTTAAAGGGTTATTAGCGCCACCGATCAAATGCGATTCTCTCTTAGCGTGTTTGCGTGAGTTCGACATCAATGCAAAACATACCCCTTTGAGGCCACACGTCTCACATGGAGGTATGGTACTTCATCTCGTACAGAACAGCTCATATTCCGTGATCATTTAGTAAGGTAAGGTAAGGCTTTATTGATTTATTAAAGGAACTGCATATAATGCTTAAGTTCTCTTATATGTCATGCAACGGGATTCGAACCTGCGGCGTGTATTACTGAGCTGTATGTGTATTACATTATCAGTATTACAAGAATAATATAGGCTCTCTTTCTTTCTCTCTCTCTTTTAATGAGATATGATGTTTATGTTGTATTATACCTGACAGGAGTCGATACCGCCTTGAGGATGGCCAGCACAGAGTTGGCTCTTCTCGATACCGCGATTCAGATGCTGGCGATCTGTTTCATTGTACATGCGCGAGCACGTGTTGGACTCGATCACTGTTATCGTAGCTTCGCGTAGAGACAAACTCGGTGGACCACCTAACGCATGATGAAATGCAATAACACTGTGTAATAGGTAGTCACAGCATGCTCGAAAGGTCACTATGCTTGGCGTCTGGCGGTGCACGCTCTCAAAGACGAATGATGATGTCACCCGTGCATTGATTGAAAAGAAGAACGTACGCAAATTGTCTATCGACTATGCACACTTGGACATTACACCCCGAATTCAGGCATGGGACGCCACTTGACTGCTGCAAATATGGTTTTTGTATGTGCTA
Source organism: Stratiolaelaps scimitus (assembly GCA_019614645.1). NCBI lineage: Eukaryota > Metazoa > Arthropoda > Arachnida > Mesostigmata > Laelapidae > Stratiolaelaps > Stratiolaelaps scimitus. The sequence goes on along the minus strand of JABWDB010000018.1, from coordinate 370,343 downwards.
AATAATTTAAGATTAACTCACAGCCAACATTTAACGTCCACGGTGCAACTGCTTTCAGCACCACGCCACCTGGCTCGGTATACACTACATATATACCCTATTAGTAGAAATTATATATATATATATATATAACCCGCAGTACCGTGGACATTACATGTTGGCTGTGGGTCAGCCCGAAAAAAAAAAAAAATATATATATATATATATATAAAAAAAAAATATATATATATATCTGAGCGCTGTTTTATTAAGATATAATACTATCATCCACTGCGCTTCGTGTCTACCCAATGAACAGTGGAATAGATGAGACGAGATGTTCGTTCATCTACCTAGGTAGCGTGTAGGCTGTATAAGCTCACCCCGAGACGGCGTTTCGCCGTAATTCGCGTGACGTCGGAATCTCTGCTGTTGCTGCTGGAGGATATCGGGGCCGTATTGGGTCAAACCGCCGCGTAGTGGAACGGGTTCGCCGTTAAACGTGACGAAGTCCGGCCGTCGAAGGCCAGTCGAGGCCTGTTGGCCGTACGCACGTTGTGTGAGAATCGCCACCTGAGGTTGCGGCAATGACTGACCGTACTGTTGCTCTGCCTGGACGTAAGTCTGCTGCGATGGAGCAGTGTTGTATAGCACCGGAGCCAAAGTGGACGATTTCTGTTTTGCGTACGAATTATCGGCGGCAGACGATGTGTGGCGATGAGAGTGAGCTGTGGTGGATCTGGTTCTTGCCGTCGTCGACCTTCTCGTGGTGGTTCGAGATGTCGTTGACGTGGAGGAGACGTATTGTGGGTATCTCGTCGGGCCGGACGATTGGCCATGACGGGGGTAGGCTGTTGTTGTCGTCGTCGTCGACCTCGTCCTTGCCGCCGTTGATCTTGTGCTATCCGTAAAATGCGAGGACTGTGGAAGGTTGGCAGCACTCTGGCCATCGCCGTAGGCGGGGTCCCGCTGACTGTGGGATGGCGCCGCCTGACCATATGAGGGATTTCTCTGATTTTGTGACGCCTCCCTCTGGTCATGAGATGATTCCCTGTGGTTATAGGACGGCTCTCGTTGACTATACGAAGGCTCTGTCTGGCTGTACAAGTGTTCCCGGTTGTCATAAGGTGAATCCCGCGGGTCGTAAGACGGTGATCGGTGATTCTTCGGCTCTTCGTACAGCGGTCGAGTTGACGTATGAAATTTAACTCTTGATGTTGGTCTTCTCGTGGTTGATTCGTACCGCGGTGTCGTTGCTCGCCCCACTTCGTCCAAGATGCTGGGAGAGTCCTCATTTTCATCTATCCAAAGTATTGAGATCGCAGTTTGAGCTTACTTCGGCAAGAACCAATATTTGGAGAGCTTAAACTCGCTTTCAGTTGTATGTTTTAAGTAAACGAAGCTGTTCGAAGGAAGAAAAAAAAACAACCACTAACTACCAATACTAAGGGGCACGTTAACTTATTTACGTGGACTACGCCTACGAACTAGTACAATACGTGTGACAGCTTCTCGCTTTTGTGTGCCTCAAGCTGGGTCAACCATGGTAGCGGCTGAACGGTAAGCCAAATAACAACAAATGCGATAACACTGTAGATGACTATACTTTTGTAGATTGTATATATATATATATATATATATATATCAATAGCACGCTTTTTTTGTTCACAGAACAGTTCGAGGAATCAGCCGTTGTTGGAAGTCGCTGCGGGTCAGTCTCGCTGTGTCGTTCCTCGCTGGCAAAACTTAAATTAATTGTTAATCTGACCTCCCCGTTCGTAATGCAACTTTGATGTTTATCATGTGGTCGTATGTTAGTGCATTAATGTGCCATAAGCTGTATATCATATATAATTGTGCGGGATTCATACTTTGAACATGTGATCAACCCAATTTTGACAGTCAAGTGGCGTCCCGCTTTGGCGAAATTGTAAATGTCCAAAGATACACTAGTTGTAAAACATATTTATCTACGTGATTGTGTACTAGTTCAATTGCAAAATAATGGCAGTGAAAAATAACTACCCTGACCACTTGTTTTAGGTTTAAGATTGCTGTGTGCTCGTATTCGATCGAAACCAATCAACTTTGTCTACGGGAATGGCTTGAAAATCGAACAGTCGAACCCAGATCATCAATGCGCACATCAGTTAGACTCAGAAAATACCATTGGCACGAAGCTGTCAAAGAGGCCCCCGATGAAATTCTACATATAACAGCTCGACCGAAAATACTTATGTACCGGGTTGCACACGTATGAAAATATGATACGGTTACGGACATTTCTTTTAGCGACAAGACTTGCCGACAGTGTTAACAGACCTGTCCTCAATATAGTATGCTTTCACTTGTATCTGTGTATTTTAGAAGTCACTCGAATGGGCTACACATATTCATAACGGTCTCAAGCATGAACATACCATCATAAGTCGATCCATAGCCGATTACAACGACGTTTCGATCGACCAGATTATCATTGATCGAGTCTGGCTTGGGTAAGCAGATTGGCATGAACGGCGGTTCAAGGCCTATTCGCAGCCTGTAAAACCCATAATATGAAAGAGGCGTATTTTGTAATGCTTAGTTGTCTGATGCAATTCAGTAGTTAAAGGTGGTACCACGTATATCCCTTCACCAGCATGCAAATATATATATATACATATATATATATAAATTGTATTAATTCTCATGAGGATGTAGCTGCCACTCTAGTTACGCGCAGCAATAGTCGTCTTGTCCGCGAAAACAACACGGAGATCATCTTTACGAACCTTACGATAGCGATGTCGTTGTAGAGAAGGTACGGATTATAATCCGGATGCAACGACACCCCGTCTATCCGTTTTACTTCGGAGTCTTTGTTTGAGCTGACCTTCGCTTCATACGAAAACACCTGAACTGCGTAGTCATCCACAGCCCTGTAATTTGATGATCATTTATTGTTGTCTTCTGAAGGAGTTCACTTTAGAGCTTTACCTCCAACAATCTGCTGTGAAGATCTCATAAGCATAAATGAGTTAAGATCGACCGTTGCCATTGTTGTCTGTGATAGTCTCACCTCGGTACAGGACTGAAACAATGGGCAGCGGTCAGAATGAATTTTCGGGTGATGATAACCCCTCCACAGAGAAGCTCCCATTCACTGGTCTCTTCGTTCCGCTGCAGAATCTTCACCTGAGAATATAAGCACACCAATACGATTACTACGATGCCTGCCAGACCAATCGTCAAGCCTGAGTTCGATTCGAGGGAAATGTTCTCATCTCACAGGGTTAAAAAATTAGCTGGATTTGCTCTACCACAGAGACACCTGAGTTATTCGTTATTATCATCATTATTATTATTATTATTTAAAACGTCCAGTAACTGTTCAGTAATTAATAAGCAATTATGGTCTTCCTTTTCGTTCACTTCAAAATCAGTGTTATTCTCATAGGAAAGGTTATATCATACTCCGATGGGACATTAAATATCAGACACAACGCACATATCACTGCAAACATCCTCACATCACGTCACCTATAGGAAATACCACCTAGCAAAACATCTACTTCATCTTGACACGTTATGCTTTGTGTGAATGAGGGAAGTCATTTTGTTTATTCGTAATAGACATTTTCCTCGTTTTGCAACGTACCATCCATGGCCAATTTTCTAGCGGAGTGTCCCTCGCTGCGTATTTTCGGGGAGGGCCAACCGTGCGTCGTCTCGCGAGATTCGCGGTTGCTAATTCTCGAATGCCGCACACTGCGGATGCATTGATGACGATACGTAGCAGTTAATTAATATTTCCAGTTGGTAATAATCACCCGAAGGTCGCAGTGTTATCAACAAGACGAAGCGATAGAAGAAGAATACAAGAATGGGGTTTTGGTTCACGTCGACCATGAGATCTATAATATTTGGCTACATTTTTTGGATTGGTTTAATATATATATATACATATATATATGCAGCTCTCAGTAAAACTCGATTACTGTTTCGTGTAAATTTATCGCTTAGATAAGTATACACAGCTAAGAATTATTTATCTAGTGACAGCCGGGGCATACTAATCAAATGATGTATACATTTACACATAATTAGTGGTGCGCGGGGTGTAGAATTTCTGCTGATGAATCAAGTCGCCGCGAATGGTTTTCTTCATCTATAATTAATGCCAACAAACACACGGATATGCTATAACATGATAGAGCTCGCAAATACGTTGTTCTAAGGCACAGGAAGCCGCTTTCGACGACGTCGTCTTAACGAGCTGGTTGTATTCACTACCAGCATGCGGGTGTCAGTGATGGCTATCTTTTATAAACATTTTCACAAAAATCCTAAGCGTGCAATAAGTTACTCGAGATTTTTGAAAAGCAGATACCTCTTTGGAATTCATTCAAATCGACCAGTTCGCGATATTTATCCGGCACTGAAATAAGAAAAAAAAAACACAACTATTTTACTACAGTTACATCGAATGTTGTTATTTCCGTTGCCCCAGAGCGTGAATCAAGGTTTGTGCGCGTTTTCGGTAAGAGAGCCACCTCTTGCATAAACCAATCGTATTATCCTCTTGTCTAGGTTTGAAATGAAAGGATGGGTGACCATTTGATGAAAAAAGTTCTTCTAGATGAAGGAAAATCGCTTTATTTAAAAGAAATGGATATGAACAAGCTATGAATGAACATATTATGATTATTATATTATTGTACATTATTTCACACAAATAGAAACGTATACCCAATACGGGCTCCAGCTAACTATGCTTCTTTCCACAAAATTAAATATTGATTAAAGCTAGCGGAGTGTTGCTTTTTGGAACCGGGAATCGTCATGTGCAGTAATTGCCGAACGATGCTGCCAATTCTCGACTGTTACACATAACAGACTAATAATCAATTCACAATTCGCAAAGTTGCCGTTCGGTTAGAAGGAGTATAAAAAACGACATGAAATTAACTCGAATACAGTTTATGTGAGAAAATCGACAAAACTAAAGATGAAAATTGTAAATATTATTATTAGTATTATTGTGATGTACATACATTTCCGATTGTGTTCGCGTTGCTTCGACGTCTGGTCCGTATCCTTCGATTCGAACTGATACGTTATTGCCACTCCAGGGCAGACCGCGACTGCGACAAGAATAAGCCTATCGAGTGAAGCCGATGCAGATATATATATATGTGTCGTTTAATTGCATGAATATAGAGAATTCTCATCAATACACCAACCAATAAGCTGACTAGATTATATTATAATTCACGTCCTCCATGCATAGTAGGGCATTTACTAGACAATCAATTTTATAACACGATATTTTATGGGCAGCATCGATATTTTATGGGTCGGCCTCGGCCCTGGTCCCCAACTAATCCCCCCCCTCAATAATCCCTAGAACTAATTCCTAATTATCGTATGTTTGAATAAATATTTCCTATTTCTATGGTTACAATTCGTTCCCCGCACAACACTATCCCCTATGAAGCGAAACAGGCGGAGCATAATTTCACTTGCGACTCTCAAGCGATACGTATCGAAAATATAAGAGGCGAATATGACGACGCGTATTTCTATATTACCGTTATTATTATTATTATTATTATTATTATTATTATGTAAACGAAACAAGGGATTCAGCATAGTATGCGTGTTACAAAGCTACGAGCGATCCGATATTCGAACGATTCCGTCTCTCATCGTTTGTATCAGTAGCCGAATCGCCGATGTCATATGATCGTGTTCATGTTGAGTAGGCATCACTGGTTATCTTCTCGTTTTCAACTAATTAGCAGCTTTAATTAGTCGTTGGACGGGGGCGGGATTCAACCGATTCTGTGTTGTTCTCCACTGGCTAGCTTCTCTTCGCAAAGTTCATTGCTCTTATTTAGGGGCGTCGGGGGGGTCGACGCTCGACTGTCTCACCACGAATGGGATATTCGATGACGGCATATGATTGACATGTGCCGCACATGCGAACACACGCCTTTGGGAGGCTGTATCAAACAATCACAATGATGTCATGACATCCCTGACGTGCATGCAACAGTCAGAGATAATAACGGCTTATAATACATTACGCTGCTTGTTCCGAAGTTCCAGCCAAACCCCAATTTGTAGAAGTTAATGCACCCCCATTTAAATTGTCATGGACATATTAGATAATATATATTCCCTCTTGTATCTTGGTACAGAGAACCTGTTTCGTTCATATGCTGTCAATGAAAGACATCGGAAACTAGCGTACGGCCCCAAGCAGGATCGGAATACTATGATTTTGTGCGTTAACCCGTCCGAAGATTGATGACGCGATGGCAATTAATTGCCACTTCGTAAATCGATGCTTCTAATATATATATATATATATATACACTATACCACTTGTTATCTCTGGATCGCTCAACCTCTACCTGCATTCTCATGCGGCGCTTGATATTTGAAGCGGTGTTGGCTGGCGCACATTAAATCATTACCACAAGGGCGAAGGACGAGCAATCGACTTTCGTTATATTTTTTGTAGAGAGCCACAACTCTTAAGCTTTTTTTTCCTATGTATTCTACCACAGAAACACCTCAGTGGGTCAGCTATGTGTATCAGCTCCACAAATATGTAATAATGCCAAGCGTGCCGACTCTGGGGAAGAGATACACTCTCAGCAGAGGATGGTTCTTTTAGCAGGCAGAGGCGTTTTGTCATCCACATCAACCCCCCTGCACTGGATCGGCGCACTTTCATGGAGATTGGAATGTCTCTGGTGGTGTCCGTGCATTTGAAGAAAATGTCCTCCTCTCTCCCTCTAAAAAAAGACTCTATAAATATATTCAAACTCGAGACTGAAGACATATTGTCAATATATGGTATCTCAGAAATATGCTATAATCCAGATATTGACTGATCGATAATCGTTGATACCACGAGGCGCCAACTTCTTGCTCATCTTGTGTACAACTTCTGAACAAGTTCCCACAGTGAGTAATCCACGAAGCAATATTCATACGATGTTGGCAAGCCCTTGCAAAGGATCACGCCGGGGCCAAAATAATTTCTCCGGAACCGCAAACTTTAGAAATAGAACCTGCGACGAATTTAGAAAACGCTCAACGCTCAAGATCCCAACATCTCGTTACATTGCGCGACAGTACCATATACATATGGATCTACGATTCTATTGATCATCGTTGCACGACACGAACTGCGCAAATTGAGTTAATTAGACGAATAAATAAATACATAAATAAATAATAATAATAATAATAAACATGTACAATAACCAATTAATCAACTTACGACGTTGTTGTCCAGCACCGCATTTTCGATGTTATCGTTTATCGTCGTTGTATCTACCGTTCCTAACGACACCTCCCGCAAGGTTGGTACAGTTGGTGTCTCTACACCGAAATGTCTCACTGGATCGAATACTAATCGAACTCAAAAGGGAATCTTCCCGGTATTAATCTACCCTACACTGCGTTCACCACTAGAGCGTTGTTATTCCGGCGTTATCACGATTTGTCGTTATCACCGTGCACCGTTTTGACGAACCGCTGATCACCAGCCCTCGTTTGCGTGTTTACGAATAACCACTGTTCATCAGGCAGGCCACAACAGGCCACCGGGCCACACGTCTCGATGTGATGCTGTTGCGCAGACGTCGTCGAACGCACGACTATCGATCAGACGATCCGAGAACGATGAGAGAAGAGAAACAACAGAAAAATAGTGCTGCTGCTGCTGCTGCTGCTGTTACGGGTGCGGGTGCCGTCGCTGCATCATCTGATGCTCGGCAGGACGCAAGGGGAAGGGTGACCGGCCGCCGGGGTGGCGCGATGAAAATCAAGGCGCAATTCGGAGAAGAAAGGACTCACTTCATTCGACACGGGCGGCGGCGGCGGCAGCAGCAGAGGCAACAACAGTGGTAAGAACCGCACCAGTTGGTACGCGGCAGCGTCGCTCGACGAACGCCAGTCGGCCGTCTACAGAATGTTGACCAATCGACGCTTCCGCCGCCGCCGACGTCGCAAAGCCGCGCAAGGTGACGGAGCTGTAGTGGATATGGACGACTCGGTTAAAGGTCTCTTCTCATATTTTCTTTATCGTTACCGCAACCCCATCCGCAGGCGGCGGTGGCGAGACTGTGAACTCTGGCCACGTCTGAGAGCATAATTTCTATGAGGGAACGAATCACGCGCGTCGCCTCCAAATACAAACGATGTATGCGTGTGCGGGTAATTGCATTGTTTGAGCAATCGGTTTGTCTGTTGGTTTGACAACCTTCGTGTGCGTTGCATTTGCTTAAAAGTAAATCCGTAGCCTCGCGCTGACTCCTCGATGCGTACCGTTGTAGAACTTGCATTTTGCTTTAGGTTTGATTCATGAGGAAGCTTCCCCTGTGTACACACCGTATCGAGCCAATGATCAACGGAGAAAATGGCTGTGAAGCTTTATGTGACATGGGGTGTGAGTTTAGACATAGAAAAGAGCAATCGATAGGGACTGGTGTCAGCTTTTATAAAATTATTTTCCCGAATTGTCTTCTGATTGCTAATCCAGGCAAAACACAAGACCATATGGTGTTCGTTCTCAATGCATTAACCTATAGTGGAAAACCCCGTATGCGAATACTTGTTGATAACAGCATCACCTTTGACATGGGGCAACAATCGTATAAGATAAAGCCGGGGCAGGAAAGAGAGATTTGCAAAACGCGCACACGCGGACCGAATCTACGTTGGTTATCCCGTCAGTCGACTCGGGAATGTCCTGCTCAAATACCCTGCTCTTGGAGAATCTCACGATAGTACAAACCCCTTAGAGATAACGCATGATACAGCATTGAGTACACAACAACCAGCTCACACCGTTACATTTAGCGTAGGAGTTTATTTGATAATATTATATATCTCTGTATAGCAAGTTAGTGGATGCTGCTCAATTGAGAGGTTACATTTTTCTTGTGTAATTACCAATGAATCATTTTCTCTTTAAAGCTTTCTAACCAGAAGCGTAGCAGGATATCCCTTTCGACGTTCGGTTTTCATCTATGCATGACGCATTGAGTGCTGGGGATCAAAGACACAAGACGACATTGTTCATCGACATTTTCACATTTCACGCTTTGTTGTTACTGTTGTTGCTGCTGCAAATGACAAGATTCGCGCGGAATGGCTTGTTGCGAACGACGGCGAGCAATGGTAAATTTACAAAGCTATATGCAATTGATTGCTTATCAGTACTATCTGCGGCTATCTAGTAAATGTATTGGGTGTCAATCATAGAATACAACCTGATAGATCCAGACAGTCCATCAGGTAAACGGCCGAAGTAATTATATATTTACCATGGAAACTCCCAGAAAACTTGATATTCAATGAACTACCTAGATGCCATGACATCACGCTGAGAGACAATGGTGATATAAACGGTATATAGAAAAGGTTTCCGATATTTGCTAAACTCAGTCAGTCCACTAGATCGCTAATTACCCAGCGTAGTTCAGTTCGACTAATTGTTCGAGCCTCAACAAAAGTTATCGAAGCCTTTATTCTTCTTTAGACAATAGTCTACAGAGATTTAAGGACGTCTTACGCGGAAATTCTACGAAACAATCATATGTATCTTGTCATAACTTTCCGGCTGCATTTTCTCCGACAGTTCTAGCTTGGGAATTATCATTTATATACATATGTCGATACTAAATACTGTCGAAACGCAGTTAAAAGGTTGTTATACTATGGATTGGACAAACAGTGTAAACTTAATGGACGGGTGAAGGATAGCCCTTTGGCAATAATGATCTGTATTGGTCACGGACCCTTGCTTACGGATATACTCAACCTTGTTTATCCTGTGGCCAACCTGCTGACATTTGGATGAGCGAAAGGTCGAGTCATTCTAAAAGCGGCTTTGTGCTTACCGCTGAGCGCCACGTTCTGAAAGCGTACCTGGAGCCTCTGCTGCGGTCCCTAAATTTGACGGCCTCATAGATAACGGGGAGAGACTTGCGTTTTTCTGCTTTATATTGTATTCTCTGTTTAGAGTTAACTGAGCGCGGTACTGAAACTGTTTCAGAATACAATGGACACATATAAAATGCGAGTACAGTAGATCGCGGGCAGCAATCAATTCGCCCTCAGTGATGCATTCGTGTCCGCCGTGCAACCGGCGGAGCCACGTAGGTGCACTCACGGGTTCGATCCCCACCCTTGCACATTTGCATTTAAAGGGGTCCGTCTTATGAAACAATGCCGAGCGATTCTCAGCCAACACTTAACGTGCAATACCGTGGACGTCAAATGTTAGCTGAGAGCCGCTTCGTTGATGCACACGTGAGAATTTCCTTGCTAAATAAAACACAATATTTTAGATAATTTCTTTCGAGGAAAGTTGCTTTATTTATTTGTCGAAGCAGTAAGTGAATATAGATTAGACAAGGTTCACATTGTCACATACCTTGCCTCATGAGCTAAAGTATAAACGAATCGGATACTATCAGTGGATCAGAAGCTGATCTGTATCACATATAGGCTACTTTTAGCTAACTCTCCTCGGTTGCCTTCCACAACAGGCCGCGACCTTTAGGTATTACTGTCAGGGTCAACTTCACTTGTCTCTTAACCGGCAAGACCTAGAACGAACCCACAAATAAGTAAATATGATAAAGAGGTCTAAGAGTTCCCTGCGTCTGGCAGGATTTAATCCCGAACCACATACCGTTCCTGGCTAGCGGTCCAAGACGCTGACAACTAGACCATCCAGGGGACGAGTATGTTACATATATACTTCTAATCCATAATTGCCCATAAGTGAATGAGAGCGTTGCTACATGGCTTCGGTTACAAATGGCTGACGTGCTCATGGAATTAAGTGTATATGAGCCTGTGGTAGTTATCCAACCTTCTACAACAGCTCGATATGTCAGAAACCACACAACAGCAAAATAGCTGATTCGTTAATATTTTGAAAGAAAAACGTTCACTATTTGAATGACACAGAGAGATGATGCTGAATGATGTCTGCGACGGCCGTTTCCTTCAAACTTGGCATTGCGTTCTTTCCTCTACGTATTGTCGCTGCTGCCCCGAACAGAATGGTTAAATGTCGCCGACTCATTCTCAACAAGCGTTCCGCAGATACAGTCACCAGAGCACTACTGGCCATCAAACGCTCCATAGTCAGAAATATGACCTGTTGTTGTTTTACCTTTACGCCTCCGAAACACAGAGAGAGACAGGAAGAACAACACAGCATCACTGGCAAACGGCGTTCATCGACTAACTCTACGTATCAACTGTTGTATCTCTCATTAAAGGAAGCTCATGTAGATGGTTGAAGGCGATCTACGGATGGACGTACAGAGATTACGCCCAACGTATAGCCGAAAATTGCATCACATCCATGCCAGCGAATACGGCTAGAGATTGCGGATATGTTCATACCCATAAAAAACCGGTATATTATAAAATATAATTCGCTGTATAACAACGTGTATCTGGCAATTAGGCGGGTCCAGTAATCGCTGATCATCCTGGTGTTTATGATGTCGTATTATTTTTATTGCAATGCGAATTGGACGCGCAACATGCATATTTTATTTCATGCTCGTATCTCCAGACGAAATATAAACGATGAGAATAGTTACGCGCATCAATTATCGAGGAAATTCATTCGAAGGCAGCATCTCTATGCGCTGGAAAAGTGAGCCTCGCTTTTATCGGTTTACCTCCCACCGGCAGGGATCAAGTACTCGATGAAGACCTCGTTCATCGATATCACTTCCACCCGATCTTAAGAGCGTCATCATGCGATTTGCATAGTCGCGAGTCAATTACGTTTCGAAGGCGCACTCGACCACTAGTGACTTGAATTCGCTGTTTGTACCCAAATCGAGATGATGATATTACCGAAATTATAGCGATTATAGAAATTACGCTCGATTATTATTTGCCTGTATCTCAAGGTGTGGGATATCCCCATCAGTTGTTGATGACCGTCAGTAATCGAATAGAGGGCATACTAATGGTAAATATAATAATTATTCCCCCCCCCCAAAACCTATTATTCTTATTTTTTTAGCTGCAGCGTTATAGTTTGTGAAACGTGTAAACTGCGACTCCTTAGCAGGAAAGATCGTAGATGTTGCCAACGTTTGAGTCTTCTGGAGACTCCAATTTGAGACTTTAACGAATTTCAAATTTAACCAATCTTATTGTATGCATTGTATGCAGATTAGCAATATTACCCTCTCAATTCTGTAGCATCGCATGTCTCTCCCGGATTGAAGCAAACATAAATAGCAAGCTATACTATCAAGCACAATTCAGGTACGATTGCAGATTCAGCATCTCGGCACAGCTGATGGTGACGTTTCACAATCTGTTTTCTCAGTGGGGAATGTTTCCATAACAGGAAAACGTCACTGAATGAATATCACTGATGAGCTGACATGGATGATGACGGCGACTGCCGCTTTCATGCGGTCAACTTGTGTACGTCTCACAAAGATATCTCTTGTCGTGTTTCTTCCTTCTGAGAATGATGCGGTCGACTCTTACAACCAAGCCGATTGCTCGCACGACAGGAATCGATGTGGCTCAGCCTTTATATCCATAGATATTTAGCGTCACACGTGGCGCCGTACGTTTCACGACGGCACCCAGCTTTTTTTTTGTATGAGTGCCCCATTGTTTCTGTCTGCTTGATATAGTAATGGCGTACTTCGATGTCTGGCGAGGCTGTAAAATACTGTAAATTTGTACATTTTTCTTGTGGTTTTACAGGTCGAATGAAGATAGATAGAGGAAAGAACAATCGGAACAATAGCAAACAATGGATGTTAAATGTCTACTCCGAATAGATTCACAACACTGGAGTACATGAGGAAAAGGCTTGGGAGAACTTCTTTAGAAACTCGATTCGAAGCACATGTACCAAAACTAAGAAATATTGTGTTCGTTTAAGGTAAATTATTACCAAACGACACTGAAAAATTAGTTTATGAATATTCCTTTGATATGTGTCTTTGTTTACCACACGCACAAGATTTTCATTTCCATTTATTCGTGAATTGTAGGGATCTCAATACTCTCTCTCTCTCTCTCTCTATAGGTATCTTCATGCACCGGGTTTTTCGGCTGCTTTTAGCATTGTCCCGTAAAATGGATCCATAAATGCAAATGTGCAACGGTGGAGATCTAATCCGTTCACTTGCGTGTCTTGTCCTCCGATCGCAAGGTGCACACGTATGCGCCACGCCTCCGGACTCGACGATCGCCATGCACCTAACTTGCTAATACAATGCAGTCTAGATTATTATATAATTTAGGAAACTTGTCATATTGGTCATTATTGAATTTATGTGTGTTATTACGTTTAACCGTTACAGATCGTATTTTTTTGTAATTTCTCAGAATCAATTCTCGGATTAGTTGAAACGTATAGCTGATGGACGTGCGCGAATATCGCCAAAACATTTGTTTGCTTCTCTGCTTAGTGTAACGTAGAAAGACAAACCATGTGACAAACCACGAGTGACAAACCATGCCCCCCACACACACACGACTGTTGCTGGGCATCTCAGCCTGGATATTGATAAGGGCTAATATTTCTAAATTGCTCACCGTTCTTACTGTGGCGATGAGGCAAAGACAGACGTGGAATAACTTATTGGTTTCATTGGTTTATTAAAGGAGCTGCAATCGTTCGTATTTCTTAAGAATTTGGGTGTCAGTAGTGCATTCAATCTTCTGCAGATGCGGATTGACACACGGAGTGTATCGATTTTGCTTTGAATACAGTGCGATTCTTCCGTGAATGTCGACACTTCGTAATAAATGAATTTAACGTGAACTTTTTCAAGTCAATGCAAAAAAAAGGCAGACCATAATTACCTACAGTGTACCCTTTCAGATTTGCAAACCTAATTATGTTCGTGTACTGTTATACTAACTGGTGATTTCGCTACGCGCTCATATAGGTTTATCATATACACTTTTAACGTACCTTTAACGCATACGCGAAGTGCCTAACATTGGTAGTTTAAATACGCCTTTAACGACTAACCTTACGACTAGGTTGCCTACTACTGTTAGGTTGAGCCTCAGGTAATGCAGGCTTTTTTACTCACTTTGAGCTGCTGAATCTTTCGAATGAATGAACGGATCTTAATCAATATAGTGTACTCGGTTTTCTATGACGCTCACCCATCTATCAGACGGCATGTGAATCCCGCAACCGAAATACATCTTGTCATAGGAGGCGAGCCATCCATCCAGCCAATTTCGGCCCACTTCTTCTGTCTTGAAGTGTCTCACCCACAGGCCGTGCTCCATGAATCTGAATAGCTGGTAGTCTGATGGAGCACCGTGTGGGTGATACGTCGGATGCGGTCGAATTTCCCAGACAAGATCGGTTATAGTACGGTGGGTTGCCAAAGCAGCGTCGGCCCTAGCGTGTTACGTTGACATATCACTTTACGCAGTCCTTTGCACCTCAACGGCCGTTTCGTGACAATTGGCTGGCTTAGTTTGCTAAATTGTCTGGAATAGGTTTTTACCACTTCATAATAGAGCATTCCTTCAGCAAACGCACAGCATTTGCCTCAGGGAATATTATAAAAGAATCATTTTTTATCTCCCGCAACGACTTTTTGATAGCAAAAGCCTTCCTTGTTTGCCGCGCAAGCAGCGAAAAACAAATGGTGAAACGGGTGCTAACGGGATCTTCATATTGAGTTCATATTGAGGAATCCCACGTTCCGTCTTTTGGCAACTTTCGCAACGCATGTAGTCGACGTTCTATAGCTGAACATGCTATAAATAGCTGATCGGCAATCTCTCCAATTGGCTGGGCCGCATTTTCATTCAACAAATCAGCAGTTCGTGGTTGTCTGTATCTCACTCTTTCTGATACTGCGGATTCTCCTTCCAGTGTTTTCAAAATTAACATAGATTAAATTATAAGGAATTTAAAGAATACAATTAACTAAAATAATTCACACGCAATCCTTGGTTGCAAATCCTATTTGTCGCAGATTAGAATCACAAGTAGATCCCCGGATAACTACTCCGTAAGAAACCATAGGCTCAAAAAGAGATTTTGATTCGACATTTCCATGCAATATTTAGTCGTTACTGCACTTAAGACCATTGAGACTTTATCCCAACAGCTAAGGTAGGATCGGAATGATCATTCATTATTTCCATCGTAGCTAGCAGTGATAGTGATAAACGTGGAGGTTCAGGCAGCATCTAGCAATGAAAAGAGCTAACTATTAGTCTGTACTTGATCCACCCGTTGCTGTATATGATCAAACATAGCCACCACCCACAAGTAGTGCCTGACATAGGCCAACCGTGTCTTACCGCTCGTCGTCCAACAAACAGAGCAAAAATACGAGGAGGTTTGGGTGGACAGACGAAGCGGAGAAACAGAGGTCTTGATTTGGGACATCGAAGACCACTACCCCAGGAACTCAGAAGTAAACGGCAGGGCGGTTCGCAGCAGCGCTGTCCGCTGCCGTAAGCAGCCATCGGCACGAAGATCAGGCGAAAGACGATTTTTGCTATCGGGTGTGTCCTCAATAGGAATGCAGCCACCTCGAAGCGGACGTCCGGCAGCAGCTATCCGAGGCCTACACGCCTGAATCCGCATAGTAATAGTGAGGGAGGCGAGAAGAGCGGCCACCAACTCCTTGGCAGTCCTACCAAGGACGCCGTGATACCTTCCCCCGCCAACATGGGAGTGTGGGAGTAATGGTGATAATAATTGTGATTATTATTACTTGTGGAATAATAATTTTCTTATTGCTTCTTGTGCTTCGTGGCTACGGCCGACGCTCTGGCATCCCGCCCAAATCGTGTACTTCGACGAAACCCTAATGCGATGCTTATACAATCAATATAATAATAATACTAATAATAATAATAATAATAGTTATTATTATTATTATCAACGCAACGGTTGCAAGCGCACCCGCATATCGTATCTTGGACAAAAGTGCGTGGCCATGTTTAGAGGGAACCGCAAAAAACTAGAAGACAATGAGCGACTACAAAAAACCGCGGACTCCGAAACATCTCAGTCCACCTTCGTTGCTAGAGTAATGGCAGATAGAAGCTGCGGTTTAGTTAGTATGCAGATGTAAATACAAGATAATCTGTGAAGAGGAGACGACGGGGGCGGAGGAATCGAGGAGTGGACCACACAATGGATGCTGTGCAATCTGTTCATAATAAGAATATGGAACGCGCCCCCAAAGATTGTACTATTGTGGGTATAACGTTAACATAACTACAATAGTACAAGTTGTTTCCTGTTCCATATATATATATATATATATATATATTATTTTCTTTATGTTTTATTATTGTTAATAAACAATACATTTGGTGGAGGTACGACCTCCCGTCCAAGAGTTCCAGGTTTGCAAGGGATGATGTGGGATCATCGTGGTTTTGTTTGGATTTCTGACGAGAATTCAGAGTAGGTGAAATAAAAGAAAGGTGACTAAAACAGCGCAAGGTCGAGAACCTCGCCACAACCCTACCACCTTAAAACGAACTTTTAGACCACTGGTCAGTGTATTTGGGCGAACGTCTGCAACGTCAGCGGCGTCATGTACTTTGTCTATCGAGCCCAAGGTTTGAGGTTAATTTTTGTCTCAGCCCAAAAATCACATCCAGCTCAGATCTTTGCCGTTAAGAACCGAATTCACTAATGAAATGCTGTTTATTGATAGACTAAACTGCTAGTTAATCACCTCTCAATCTCGGATAGGTCATGATAGCTCTGGCAGTTAATTCAGGAAGATTCGGCAAACAAATGAAGTCGGATGTATCACTGGCATATAGGTTTGGGGGAACCACAGAGGTATGGTGATATCGTTAAAAAAATAGAGACAAGCAATGGACACAGAAAACTGCCTTGAGACAGTCAAATACATCGTTGTCTATACGAAAACTTCATATATACCTCCACACAATGAGTTCGTTCGAACGTGCAACGAAATGATAAATTATAATCACCATCGTCAAAGCCATATGCTCACTTCGTTCCGACGAACCAAGTGGCTCACTAAATCGAATGCTTTGCTCAGGTATAACCAAATAGCCAGAGACCTCACTCCACAGCCCATCGTTCTCTTACGTATGATACTTCAGAGAGAGAGAGAGACACACCTGATTGGGGATTAAGTGCTGATAAACTGCTGCTGAAATTCCTAACTACTGTATGTTTGAATAAATTGTACTGCTGCATTTCTTTCGGAGAGCACAATGTTTATCAGAAAAAAAACTACCCAACGCAGGTTCGAGCCCCACTGCGTGATGACATATAAGAGAGCTTAAGCAGTGTAACAATTGCAGCTCCTTTAATAAACCAATAAACCTTTATCTTTGCCTAGTGATAACATCATCAATTATACAATACAAGACAAATTCACCTTTATGATTAAAGCCAAGGGAGGCAAGATAATGTACAAGTCACTGAGTTGCCTGTAGGTATTATTATTGTGAACCGGTTGCGTGGTGCATTCGTGTGCGCCCGTCTCGCAACGGGAGGATACATAAAGGCGTACGAGTTCGACTGCCACCGTTGCACATTTGCATTGTAGGGGGCCGTCTTATGAAGTAATGACGAAAGTAGTTGTACCGGGGACATTGTTAATGTTGGTTGTGAATCAGCTCGGAAAATTTGCTTTAGCTATTATTGCTGTTATTATTATTAGACGATCATCATTTGTTTATGAGAACTTTCTCCTGAGCATACGGGGCTAATCTCTAGGAAAAATCGTTGTTCACACACTCAATTTGTGCAACCTCGGTTGCGCCTATCGTTGTGCCAATGTGTAGGTTATTTTCCCGAGTGATTAGGAACTGAGTATGAGGGTTAGGCTCTTCGAGTTTTCGAGACATACTCAGATCGGCGGCGTCGCAAACTTTGTCCACTTTGTTTGAACGCCTTAGGAAATGTGCAATCATGGTGCATATGGTAGTGCAGCAATCGGCAAATCTAGGCGATGAGATTATATGTCACGCAGCGGGATTCGAACCTGCGGCCTCTGGCTTCCGACAGCCAGAGACTTAGCCGTCCAAGCCTCTGCGCTGACCTGAAGACTAAAAAAAGATGAAAGTCTCTCTGTTTTCTGCAATTTTAAACAAATATTATATAACCTCGACGTTGTGTATTGATATTCAGCAGTGTCTTAAGTTTTCCTAAGTATCTCGCTGAACACAAAGGCGACATAAAGTGAAAAGCAACTAATTAAACTTCATCTGTGGGTCAACACAGCAGAATTGCAGTTACACCAGTTATACAGACACAGCACATTTGCCTCCATTAACTTGACACAAATTGCTAACTGAACATATGTGTTCTAGCTTATACAAACTATTTCAGAACATTTTACTTATTGGCAACGAGAATAAAAAGGCTATTTTAGAAAATAAACGACACTTTTATATTGAGTTTGGCCAGTTGTCCCGGGTGTCGCGTCGAACTGACGTGTGTGCCGACAACACGAAAGAGTACCCATGAGCACACCAGTGTTCTTTTTTTACTAGTGGATGGAATATTGCTAAGCAAACGCCCACCTGTGTCCAACCAGCCTTGACTATTAAGATATAGCTGGATGAGGAAGTGAATTCGACTGATTCGAACTCCAAGAACCTTTCCCGAAGGACACTTCTCTCTGAAATTGTTCCCTGATTTTCGGCGCGAACATCTGCCAACACCTAACTCAACTCATCTTAGAGGAAAAATATTCTGACGCCGACGCCCTGTGCAGGTTATCTCGGTCCGGTTGAATCCTGATGACTCGGCGGACGGACATACGCGCCCCAGAGGACTACCGACACACGACCTCTAACGGATAGCAGAAGAAGCAACAAGCCCAGGAAGGGTATCATTTCATTTACGTCAACACTCTCCACCGTCCAACAGCCCCGAGCGTCACCCTTTTCTGTTTCATTTTAAGGACGCGGCGCAGTCATTCCCCGCGGTGTACTGCCACACAAGCGAAGCACTCCCCAAGGTGTGCTTGGCCACTGTGTGATTCGGTTCCGCGAGATTGGAGGTGCCGACGCATGCGTCCCGAGAAAACGCGACCGTGCAGCGCTTATAGCCGTCATTCAAAATGTGCCGCCTTGCGAGGTTGCTATGCTTGCTAGCAACGTCTGTATTGACTCTATTTGAGACGGCGCTCGTATGTTCATCTACTTTACGGCCGAACACAACGAGGTAACACGGACTCAAAGATCTGGCCACGTCCACCAGTGGGTACTGTTTAATATGTTGCTCAGAGGATAGCTTCAGGCGGCTGTGTTTGAGTTTTGAAAGCGTTTCCGTTATTTTGTTTCATGGGAACGAACAAGAACGTGTGACACGAGCGCATATGTCTACTTCTGCCGTGTATATATATATATATATACCGAACAGTCTGCCGCACCGGCCTCGCCGCGCTCGGACATGTCTGAGCCCTTTGGCTTACTGATCTGAGCTTGGCTCTTTTGAGTAGAGGCGCTTGTCTATTCCGCCTAAGCTTTGCTCAAAAGCTACGTTGGGGCTGCTCGATCGGCTGCAAAGATTCAAGATATGAAAATGATTTGAAGTGTTTCACTTAACTGTATCAAATTCTTACTCTCTGTGAATAATGTGGCTGCCTGGCTTAACGAATGCGAGAGCATCGTTGTACAATTAACAAAGTAGACCACTCCGGTGTTCAGCGAATTCTTATATAGGCCACCCCGGCGCCTCAGCCGCATAATAGTTATTCACGTTCATAATTAAACGACTTTTTTCTTTCCCAATTAAGGTATTTAACATCTTAATGTGTTACGCCTGCCTGATGCCATGGAAAATCTACGCACTAAATTCACTGAAGTTTCACCCTCGGTCAGTACTGCGAGCCGATACACGAGGCGGCAGATGCCCACAGAATCTATTGGTGGGGGTCACCAGTGAAGTACCTCAACCCCCGAGACGGGCTTTGTCCCATGGGAGGGGTAGTTCCCCGCATATCGTGAGATCTGCAGATTGATATTTATATACTACTAAACTTCTACATCTCGCCTCAAATGGGTACGGTTTCGAATGAGCAGAGTACGAATGCTAGCCGCTAGAACACTAGCCGGAGCAGTACACACCTTCCCCAGAGATCGAAGTAATGCCAAGCGTGCCGACTCTGGGGAAGAGATACACTCTCAGCAGAGGATGGTTTTAGCAGGCAGAGGCGTTTTGTCATCCACGTCAACCCTGCACTGGATCGGCCCACTTTCATGGAGATTGGAATGTCTCTGGTGGCAACCGTGCGTTTGAAGAAAATTTCCTCCTCAAAAAAAAAAAGAGTACGAATGCTGACGAAGGTCAACCTTGCTTGAGACGTGCCGGTGCTCAGCTGTTCCGTCGGGGTTTTCCAGGGGATCTAAAGGGTTCAGCCTGTTCATTGTTCGGTGGATTCGTGCGCCTGGCGTGTACTAGCTCTCTGGCTATGGCTCGCACGACTCGTCTGTTCCCGATGTGTCGGCTTCGTGGAAGGTTTGTGGTGGTATGGGACGTGGAAGGTTTGTGGTGGTATGGGACCAGCTGCTTTTAATGTCTCTAGTACGATTGGAACACTCCGTTTCGTCCGCAGCTAGTGGAGCGTCACCGCGTCGACGTAAACAAATCAAAGTTTACTTGCCAAATTACCTTATTTTTCCCTCTGTCAATGAGCCATTTTCTATAGACCGTGATTTTCCCCTTTGGCTCGATTATGAAGCACCTATCTGCTGTTAGGCGACTGTATGCTCGGGGAGGTCGCGAGCAAGCCCTGCACCCCTTCAGGTAAATCTGCAGATTCGTAGGTACATCTATTGTTCGTTCTTTTTTCTGCTGTCGACTCCGTGCCCATCGCGGGTCTGAACGGTTCCGGTTCTGTTTCTGGTCCACCACCTGTCAGGGTTCACCTTCAGCTTGCCATCTTCGTTATCTGCCGCATGCGAAAGAGGTACGGCCCTTTTTTGCCTAGGTGTTCCTTTGCTTGCCTGTTTCTGCCATGGTTTATTAGGTTTCAGCTCCTTTACGGTTTTCCTGTATATAGGATAGGCAACGGAGTTTGATAAGTGGCCTTTCTCCCCATCAACGTGGTCGCTATTCCGCCGCGTATGTAACATACAAGTTCGTTTTTTGTTTAGCTCCATGCAACCTTTCTTCTTCGTGATCTTCTTTGTCTTTAGAAGTGTTTCCGATTGATATTTGTGAACTTTGATTACCGCGGTATAATTTGATTACGGCGCCGCTCTCTGTTTTACGCAGATCTGTAACCTCCGCTTCAAGGTCATCCTCTCCTCAACTGTTGAAGTCTAGTTTAGATATTCTACTATTAAGGAAATCATCGACTCCCAGGCCTCAAGCTTCGTCCCTATCTGTATATTATCGATAATTTCGGTGCCGCAGCCTGTGTCCCGTTCCCTGAACGTTTTCTTAAATATTATAGGATTTTGACGTATTCGTCCTTCGTAGAGGATATAAACTCTATGATGCTCCGTACCCAGCAGCTTTCTTTTAAGTGTCCAATAAAGCTTTACCTTTACCTTATCCTCATGACCTCTCTCATCATTAGCAGCATGATTCGCTTGTTTTTCGGTGCACTGGCCCTCGGTTTTCGTTTTGGGCCTTTTCTCTTGTTGTTTACTGCTTCGGTCTTCCTGCTTATGCGCGTGACTGTGAGCTGAGTTTGGCTTCTTCTTTTCCGTTAATAGGCACTGTGTTGCTTCTTGCCATCATGGTCACCTTCCCACTTTCGATTTTCTTGCCATTTCATACCAGCTTGTCAACAATGACGATGTCCAGGAACTGTCTTCGCGCACTAACACTTGATGAACAGGTCTGTAAAATTAGGATGCTTAGTGGGCCTTTTGTGTTGACCACCACCACAAACGTGCCACTTGTCTGGTGTTCCTTTATCAGGGACAGTATATCTTCAGCCCGGGGGTCGCCTCGTAGGTTCGCTCTCTGATTTCCTGTCGCCCTTCCTCCCTCAATGTCTTCAGTATCGACCGTTTGCATTTCTCGGTCCTCCTCTGCCTTCTAGGTTGTCTATTGCAGCCTGCCGCTTCCCTAGATGGGCTTTTGGCTGCACTACCTTGAGTCGTATTAGGTCAAGCTCTTGTGTTTCGCTGTTGCTGTCTAGATATGTCTGCTTTATTAGTTGCCTTTATTATTAGTATGCCTCTACCAAACCAACAGCGGAGAAGTAGTAACCCTCGTTCAACCTGCTGTAGATAATATACACCGGAGTTTGTAGCGAGTCTCGACGCCATACATCCACGACGAACCGCCCTCAGCGCTGGGCTAACGTGTGGCTCGGATACTACAAATTTGATAAACAATCATTGAAACGCGATGCAAGCAAAACACGTATGGTGGAATCACAATGCTATTCAAATACGCTTCAACTGAAATGGCGGATTCCTAATTTTAGATTCACATCAATACGGCTTCGAGATGACCCAATATAAAAGACCAGTCGCACTGCAAAAGTCGAGACTGTGTTTACTTTTAGTTAAGCTCGACACTGCTGGTTCCATTCCGGTTAGAGTATATTCGTGCTTGCTGGATTGTGTATCATTGGAAGTTTGTTAACTCATCCATTTCGTATTATATTAGCTTAGCTGTAACTAAAATGAGTTGTCATTCGGGTCGAACGACTTTTACAATCTCATTAGCGAAATCGTCCAAAATTCAACCTTGCTCCCTGTCGGGTGAACAAAACGAACACCAAAAGTAGTGGGGATATTTTTCCCATTATACAATGCCAATGGAGAAATGGGAGATATCGTTTAATAAAAATTTAGTCCACCTCTAAGCTGCGCAGAGCGCGTCCCAGGCTTGCGCATTTTCTTTTATATTCGCCCTCTTTTTTTCGCACATCAATAGGCGGCAGAGTTATACACGAGCGAAGCGCACGTGTGCAGCAGCCGTGAATCGCTCTTAGATACGGTACGAAGCCTGGACTCCGGGCGTCCGGTGCTGAGAGAGGCGGTTGGTCAGCGAAAGGCCCCACAAATGTGGACCCCGGCGCCCAGGGAAGATAGTGCTGCCGCTGTCGCTATAAGACGAGAAAAGAGTGCATGGATGCAATGATGCCGGGAGCATTCCGGCTACGGACGCCGCCACACAAGTGGACAAGGCAGAGATTTAGATGAGGCTTCTGCCTGCCCGACCCGGCATGGTGTTGGCCAACCCTTCGCATCGGGACACACGGGTAGCCGGGCTGCCTTGAGCTCCTCTTGGAACTTACCGAAACAGCCGTCGTTGACGGAGAGTACGAAACCGAACAACCTGATAGCACGAACTAAACCGGAGGGATATATTTTCCGCTTGGCAGCATCTTCTGGACAGATCGGAGAAAAGAGGAGCCTCCTTTGGGCCTCCGTAGGAGGGAGGGCCGCCGCTTGCCATGCTGAAATCTTGGCGGAGACGGAGCTTGCCTCGCCAGGAAAACTGGGGCTGGGAGGTGGACGCTAGGCGTTAGAGTGTTGGGAAGTACGGGGTGAATCGGGCCGTATGGGCGCCCCCGTTAAGCTCCTATGCTATACCCGCTACCCCGCATACCCCTGTCGGGTCCAGTCACCCCCATGAGGCATGCGGCCTGAGGCTGCAGACGCCGGCGGGTGGTAGCCCCTGACTTCGTCGGGCCCTGAATTGAGGCCGAAGCGACCAGTCGAATGGCGTTTGTCCAAGAAAGAAGCCAGCCAGGCAGCGAGCAGCGGCTAAAGGCGACTGCTGCTGGTGCTGATGCTGCCGCAGAGCTTGGATTCGAGTTGGAGTAAAGGTGGAGGAACGAGGAAACGCAAGCCGATGGGCGACGATGATATTATTAAAGGATTTGGAAGCAGCAGCAAGGAGACGGAAGCAGAATCATGAAGGACGAGAGGACCTGCAGCAGCGGTGGCATACAACGGTCGAGAAAGTAGGCACCAAGAAGGCCACCACCACCACCGCCGCCGCCGCCGACGACGGCTTGAGCGGGTGAGCCGCTGAACTGGCCAAGTCATTGGACGAGTCTGGATGCGTCGAATAGGCTAAAACGGATGCAAGAGAGCGTAAATCGGTGAAGGACAGATGCGAGCGGGTGTGCAGGAACGACGAATTCGATAAGAAATAGCATTAAGGTTTGGGTAAGGAAGACCTACTTTACGGAGGGGTACGTGTATAAAATGTAATAACACTTCATTTTAGCCTATCATATTTTCCAAAAGCATACGCGTATCAGACAATCACGAACGTATGGCATTTAATTGAGATTGAGACGAATTTCATTTTATAGATTGTCAACGTTATGTCAACGTTATTATTAACTACATATGTTCTATCCAAATCCAAATTCTTCCCCCAGAAAGAGTATCATGGACCATAGGTTAATACTTTGTATCGAGCGATGATAGTAATCATCGCTACTATGTGGCATTAATACTATGTGGCAGCGATGATAGTAAACTGTATGTGATTTTCTGCTGCATTGGGTCCTTTCAATTTCGTCTGTGTCATAAGTTAGGCGATGGACATCTCTCTGTGTGATGTGCTTTCCTTAGCCTGAATAAAGCATTGCTTATTAAGCGTGTGTGTGCATATACGCCCATGAGAAATCGCTGCGCATTGTAATTGAATGGGCCTTATTACGTTGCTAACTACCAGTCATTAGTTTCTATTAATTACTTACTAGATTTAAATATATAGTGAAATTTAGATAAATTGCTAAGAGATGGTCTAGACTAACTTGAAAAAGCACTTATGCCGAAGTGCCAAGCTCAATTTGTACCAGCTTAATAGTAAAAAAGTAATGTCAGAATGTATTTTTTCCCTACAGGACCATACTCAAGGTTGTGGACGTGGTTCAATGTGAACAGATTAAATTTGACAGTTAGCCTCAAAAATCAAGACAAATATCAGGCACAAAGTTACACCTGTCGGCATAAGTGTCCCACATGTAGGGAGTCGAATGCTGTTTACGCTTAGTAAACTTTTATCGGCTATCTGCCGATCCTAAGAAGTCACTAACGTGTGTACAAGATACACATCTCTGCTGGAAATCCAACCTAAGATTTCACGCGCCCTCACTCGACACCCTCACCAGTAAAGGCTGACAACTTTACGAACTTTACCACACATATCTGTTCGATTAAAGGTTAGTTTTGAAGGAACACCTTTTCAACAACATTGAATATGAGGAAGGCCTTGGTTGGCCTCAACAATCAATCCCTGAATGGAGAGGACACATGATGCTGGATCTTGGCTTGGCTAGAGCCATATTGAATGGCTCCGAGTACCGTCTACGTTGTAATGGCGAAGCATCAGCCGCTGGAACCGAAACTGCTGGCCAAGTAGAAGTTCCGGAGTGGATTGAAGGACGACGATTGAAGGCAGCCCTTGGTTGTGTGAAGAGGCAATTACAAGTTCGCCGTGGTACTGGTTGACCTCTTATTTGGCAAGGGCCGTTGGCAAGCTCCCGTCTGTCTCTTCCGGGGAAGCTTTTGCCCCCTGGAGGGCGTTATACTGGGTGAAAGGGGTCTTTTGAACGAACCGTACAGACTTCCCTTCGACGCCTTCACTCCGGGACGAACAGGAACCATTTGGGCGGGCCATCGGCAGAAGCTGTCGACCAACATGCGTGGTCCTCGGCGGTGCTCTTTCCGCGTTTGCTCTGCGTCAACTCATTTCGTATGGGCCACACGTCGGCAAGCCAACGAGGTCCATCCACTCATAAGGGCCGTCGCGGGAGTGGAGAGATAGAGGCATGGAGCGGGCGCACATCATCACCGCCAGGAGGAGTCAAAACAGGGAAAAGTGCTCCGAAGGAACAGTTCGACGCTCCGTGGCGCTAAGTGACTTCCCTGCCTTCTGTATGACCTTGTATTCTTTTTTATTAAATTGCCGGTATTCTGCAATTGACGAGAAGATCGATTTCAAGCAGTTAACAGATGCTGACGTCCTCCTTGTAATACATTGAACGGATCATTTGCAATCACGATATACAAGTGTGTACGTTTGTGTATATAACGAGAACCGACAAATAGACCTCGTCTGCGATTCAATATACGGAGTCAAGAACACCTGTATTCACAATGCACACCTTTATTCACAATGCACACAGTGTCAGCTAGCGATAAGTTCGCTGGAAATGTTGTGAAAATATTAGAACGTGAACGCGGCGTTATTTTTGGACATCGATGCGATATTGAGAAAAGTGTTTTAAGCTAAACGTTGAGCCAAGCTGTGTCTTTAGTGTCGAAATATCGTAGTATTCAAGCAAAACTTGAAATAGGCACGCAACTAATAACGGACACCACACCGACTATATTTCTTATGCGTTCGAAGGTCCTGTCTCCCTTGAAAATAGGAGATGTACTTTCTTTGGCAGTCACTGACTGTAAACGGTTGTGAACCTATTTCGTTCACAAGTGTATTATTCATTCGTGGTCTCATAGGTAATCCGTAGAAGGCTGGCGACATTTTCTCCATACGTACAGGATACAACACCTTTCACGATGTCCCGTACCGAGCTGATGAGGGCGTCTTCTATTAAGCGGGAGGCGTTGTTCACGATTTCTAGACCCAGCGTATTCAAATGGTGATCGCCCATTGAGGTTATTGCCTTTTTGAATCACATGTGAAAATGTGTGGATATTAGTCAATCGTTTAGAGACATCCGAGGCGACTTAACTTGGCCTCCATACGACGCACACTTTGCAAGAGTGATCAGTGAAAAACACTCTTATGGGGTTCATCGATTTGTGCTTAATAAGTGCCTGATATGGAAACGGTACTATCACGTTCATCCATCGTCCGAGATTGTGATATTTGCATAATAATTCAGTTATTTCAAACAATTTCTGTTCGCATTATCAAAATCGTTTTGAACAACTTCTTAACGGGAGCTTTTCTTATGAGGAGATCGTCGAAGGGGAGAGAGTCGACAGTTGCACTTTTATACAAATGTCTCCCCGTCTTCCATTACTGCTTTGTCTACGATACCATCAGCATATGCGGAATAACCGAACTGTTCGAAGGCCTTTGCTCTTACCCTTGACCATGTGCTGGTGTGCTTATTGATTTCCTTCTGTAAGTTTAATCCGCCGATTTCGAGACATTGCGGGCTCGCCACGGGTCTCCCTCTCGAGTAAGCCAATGGTCTAAAACAAGGCTCGATTGATCCAAGCATATGCCTTATGACTCTGAATGAGAGAAAGAAAACAGTAACTAGATAGGTTGGCACAATGTGTCGTTGGGCTGGTGTCTTTACATGCATGAGTTATCTTTACCAAGTGTAGGTATTCTACAATCACTAAACACCATTTTTCAATGAAGGGGCCGAAATGACGAGTTTCAAATAAGTGACGTATCGTGACCTAATTTTAGGGATAAGCTATGAGCTACGAGGAACAAGGATTTCAGTAATATGCCTACATCGTGTGCCTATTCGCGTTAAACAGGGACAAAATGTTCTCTGCATTGAAATTCTAGCAGCTTAAGAAGGTTACGGTTGATAGCTATTTAATTACGTACAAGTCTTTGAGGTGATTAAAGTGCTCTTCAGTATTGTTCATCGTCTCGTTAAGGATCTTGTTCGCTGTTTGTTTACTTTGGCTGGCTAAGCCGTCCTCGTCCGATTCCAGAGTGGCTGCCAAATTATCTCGTGAACTATTCATTGTTCGAGCAGCACACTCGGCTAGCTTTGGGTGAACACCTAGAATGAATGTCAAATGCTCAGAGGTGAAGGATCTCTATTGTAATCAAGTAGGCGAAAATGGTATTGCCGACGAACGACCCTTTTCACTTCTCTAGCAATTTGCAATAACAATTGTATTTTATAGATATATATATATATGTATATCGTCCTGGTCATACAGTTGCTACACAAGTTGTTTTTACAGGATGCTTAAGTTGATTAGTGTAAGTTTAATGCGAAAAGTACCTGGTGTGCCGTCTCGATCAAAAATATATTTCTATTGAGCAATGTTTACCAGCTACCTTCTCCTCGTCGTCACAGCGCAATTCTAATAGCTATGTATAAATGCCGCCTGAATAACGTATAATATGATTCCATGCACAAATAACTTAGAGCCAAAAATCCTTCCGATAGTTGTTGCCATCTTGCATATCTTGGTGATCTAATAATAAGCAGAGTTCGGTTCGGTAGAGTCGATGGTTCGGTTTACTTAAACTCTCGTTTCGATTTTCTATTAATTACGTATCAGTCCTCACTGCTGCATTACTCACACGTACTCAGACGTACATTATCAGTGTGAGGCTGAGTGCTACTCAACGACTTAGTGACTTCGTTTTCGTGAAACTGAAACCCTTCAGTGATCGCACTGCCGCTCAAGGCTTACTGGTCTTCACTAACGTTTAGTCAGGACAATATGTATGTACAGTATGTTAATATATCGAAAACAATTTAGCTATTTCAAACTCGTAACTCATCACCGATAAAATTAGTAAATTCGTCGTCAATCGGCTGCAGTCACGGCTTGTTTCGTGGACACATTTTCGTCAATGAAGCTAAAACCGTATTTGAGCCGAGCAGTGAACACACGACTCCAGACATTGTTGTCTATAGCCACGAATGAAACGTCCATTACAAGTAAACTAGACATTATTTCATCAGCCTAACTGATATACTCGCAGAACAGGTCACAGGACATAGCTCAGTTACTACCTAACCAATTTGATTCCTATTTGGGATTTGATTTTTCTACGTTGTACGCACGTCAGCCAGAACATGTTTAATCACCCGTAATCTATATATATATATATATATATATATATATATATATATATATATATAAGCGTTCACGAGTCTGGCCTTGTGCGTGTCAGTGACGTCTATGTGAACGTTGAATCTTGAAATTACCATGTGTGTATAAATTCGGCGACGAACGACGCTTTCCAACACCTCAAGTGTTGAATTGTTGTTTTTGACACCACTTACCTTCGCCGAAGTCGACCAATGGAATGACGACAAACAACAGTGAGATCATGAGCAGATCCACAATTCGTTTCTCACGCTCAGGGACCAACGCCATCATCGATGTCTGTATATAGATATACAGACGATTCCACGCTCGCTAATTTCACTTGCGTATTACACAGGCGTCATCTGGTATTCCCATAGTATTCATAGATCTTGGGTGCACCGGAATTCCGAGTTTCTACCTGAGACAAACATTGCCAACCTCCGTTGCTTCTCAGACCACAGGGCGAAATGCAATAGCGGTCACTGGCCGCATGTTAAACATAAGTCGAATTTGGTCCGAATGAAGCTTGCGATAGTTGAATGTGATATATATATATATACCTCATGATATTTATGTCAAATGCTAAATTCGTGCAGTGCGTGACTGGCAAAAAAAAAATCAATGATTTTGCTTAGGCTAAAGAGGCGCTCACGCCAAGAGCAACACGCGTCCATGATTCGCTAGTTTTGATATTATATTGAAATTTGATGATTTGTTGTTCCCAAACCCTCACTTACTCTCTAGAATGTACTTGTTGACAACATACGCAGACACACACACATATATATATATATATATATATATATATATATATATATGTTTAACTATTTCTTTAGCATTTTCGACGATTTGCTACACCACTGTGATGTTAAACTATTGGGACACATTCAGTCACTAACGACAGCTGCCCTTCAAAATCATGTTACTTCTGTCGTTGTCGTTGTTGTTGAAATCTCGTTTTATGATGGAACGATTACAAAAGCATATCACGGGAGCACGTTTAACCCAGGTCCTTAACATCACAATTGTATCGCTAGCCAGCACATTTGGTAAGCACCTCACTTTTTTATACCGAAAACACGCAATGTCTTTACAGTCATGTCCTTATGCTGTTGCCATAATAATAATAGTGGCAATGCGGCAATATCAATAATCATATTGATATTTCCTGAGCGTTTTCGAATGTCAGTCAACATATACAAAATTAGAGCTCTAAGCGATGCTGTCAGTGTAAACAATTTGAATTGCCGCTGATCAAGAACGCGGAGAAATTTTTCATACCTCATATTTGCTCGCGATAGCCTCTTTACCTCGTTCTAATCTCTGCGAATGATTAAAAAGGCGTATACATGCTAGGGTCTGTCGATTATTTAAGGGGACACTTCAGTGAATTGTAGATACTCGAGAGGCATCTGGATCGAGAACCACAAAGCTATATCAGTGCTTGTTGGACTTAGTTCACCTGCTACTATATCTATGGTTGCCCTTGCACCTGCACGAAATTCTCGCATAACGCACACTTATAGATTAAATATGCTGCGAGATTACCAACACGTCTTAAGGCACATGAGCGCAATTGGTCTAAAAATGCAATTATTTTTGGGCTAATAAATAATATCAATTCTGTTAACTGACCGTGTGAGGAGTTCGCTCATTCGAAAATCCCAAATGTTGAGCGCGAATATGTGTATACACATTGAACGAAAGGTACCTAACCTGCAATGAGACTGCAATTGGTCGATTTTCCATTTCAACGTAATTTGCGCTTCGATCGATTAAAATTCTGTGGCAAACAATGTTGTGCTTTGTCCATACCTCCTGTGGATTACAGAGGAAAATCAGAGGCACTTAGTGATATGATGATACAGTGAAAAACGAATGTAATGAGCGGCACCGGCATTATTTAAGTAGGTCCTACTGTGAGTTTGGCCTTATTGAAGGCACCGGTACGAGCCGTTACGAACAAGGCGAACAAGTGCTGCTCGAAGGCGTGCTCGACAGCCTGAAAGGAACTGTATGAGGAGAATCAACTCATTCAAGCTCAGGTAAATAGATAATAGCCTCTTGATCTGGGTATATCTCAAGTGTTCGTTCGTCTCACCTCCCCCGAGCCTCGCTCTTATCGAATTTTTTTTACCAAACCCCCAAGGCAGGTTACCCCAAAACATCTTCCTCACCAGATATGATCGCCTCAAAGGATCATTTGTTTATGGCCGAGATTCGGAATGGAGCAATTCACTTTAATTCATAAAATAATTTGAGAACTTATCGGCTACAAGAGGTGTTCTTAGCCGACTGAATAATTTGTTGATGAACGTGTCTCCACCTTGGGCACCATGCTTGGGCACCACCATAATGGGCACCTTGTTCACCTCAATACTTCGAATTATGCGAGCTGACGAGATATCTGAATCAAGACGGCGTTTGGCAAACCGCTAACCTCTAAACCACTTTGTCAATTTCGCTTTTAGCGTCCACATCGATTTGGTCTGTATTGTGCTTCCGCCTTTTTGACACCTATAATCAGCGGGGTTGGTATCTATATATCTATATATATATATATTATATATATATATATATATATATATATATTGCGCTTCAAGAATGACACCTCTTCACGTTATTTTATTTAATATGCAGTGACTTTATTCAAAACCTCGCTGACACCTAGAGCGATATGTACACAAATGCGTCTTAGCAGCTTTAATTCTATAAACATTATGTTATATTTTGATATTCCATTGTCTTCACCCCTCTCTCCCTCTCTTATCCGTCCCTATCCACAAATATAATATTTGACAATATTGAGTAGAGATCATTCGAACGTGTTCCGCTCAATGATCCGACCTTTTACCACCTGATTTTTTTTGCATGTTTTCTCTTCTCTTCTTAATAATGTCATTCTGTTTTATTGTGTATATATATATTTTTGTAAGTTATTTCGTTCGATTACTAGACGACTGGTTGGCTTGTTACATAGCCGGCAGGTCAAGGCTGAGTTGCCCGTATACCTTCATGTATATATATATATATATTTATATATATATATATATAATTGTGCAAGGTTCACCATCTTCTCAAATAGTATCGATGCCTTTGTTTCCTTTGGGAGACAGTTACAGCTCAAAGCACTCGCAGACAGCAGAGCGCGCCTTGGCACAATGTTGCCACTTAACTTCATGCTCTTGAGATTTGATGGCGGCACCTATGTTCTGTCTAGCCCCCATAGTATTCCCTACGACAGTTGGCGCAAGCTCCTGGTCACAGTCTACGCGGACGATTTCTCCACAACGGTGACTTTAACGATATAGAAAATCCTTCGCAAAATGCGTCAGTGAGCCTCAGCGTGGGAAACAACGTCGTTCCGAGCTGACACCGTGTCTCATTATTCCGCTGTACATTGACGTCGTCGAATGTCCACCTATGTACCCCTGTGCAATATCTCCCCCCTCCCCCGCCCACGCATGATGACAATACAATTGGCAACAGTAACAATTGTTTGAAAAATACTACGCATTCGTACAAACTTTCTATGTGTGTATTATATATGTCGTTTCGAACGTGCGACTAAATGACTGCCCCTTTCAGCCAGCGACTTAGCCGTCAAAGTGACCGGCCGTTTTTTCTTCTTTTTCTACTTCAAGCCAACCGTTAGTCTCATCCGGTCATGCAGTGTCAATTCGTACAAAATCCAGCCAAAACACACTAAGCATCACTCATCTAGATCTATGTATAACCACGATGGTAGAGCACAAAGTTATGCCCGCACCGTCTGAGACAGGCATCCGTACACAGGCACTTCGCATCATGGCAATGCGCGTTTTTGATTATATTGTCCACCGTATGCCGTCGACGTTTGAACTTACGTAAATGTGTTAGTCCTCTTATTGTTGCTGTTGTTGCTGTCGTCATCTTATCTCTGTTTCTTATCTTTCTAACATCGAGCATTCGTTCGTGATCATCCGTTGGCTATTCGCTTGTCTTCAATGTAAAGATGCCACTTCGTTTCCTCAGGCATTTTTTTCCTCGATTTTTTTTACCTTATCAGTATTAATGCTATTAATTAATGCCGTTTCCTTTCTTCGTCACCGTTGAACGACGTACGCAAAACGGCCGTGCACCCGAAGGAATCGATGAGCCGCCGTCATATTTCTCGCTCGTCACGTAATCGTGTTCTATGTTGTCGTTAGGGCTACACGTTCTCTTATTGTATATATTCTCCTATGGTTACTGCCATATATACAAAGATACAGATCAAGCTGTACCGATCATGCAATAAGACAGCACTATGCGCTAAATTTTTGCTCCATATATAAACCTATCCATAGATAGTAAATCGATAATAATTCGTGTCAAATGTCGTCCGGATGTCGATAGATGCACTACTTACACACACACACACACCCGTTCTGGCTCCGGTTGGAAGACAATTCAATGTTTCGACAACCCAAGCGACCGAAGGGAGGGTGAGAGCATAATAATTTTTCTTTGCCGCAAGCGTTAATTTGAATTGAGGCGGTTATATTTCGACTACGCTGCGTTGTCATCGAAAGAGTGAGGTGTTGTGATTTTTGTTGACGCCGAAACAATCATTTTCAAATGGATTAATTCGAATATCGATGGTTGGTGCTCGCGCGCGGCCAGCATCAGCTTGCACCCATCTCACAGAATTACGCACACATACACACAGAGAGACAACGACAGACTCCAAATACTAAATCTTACATAAGCAATCTCGAAAAAGCTTCGAACAGGTAGTTTCCACCTATGCTAGCATCCTCTCAACTCTCTCTCTCTCTCTCTCTGTCTCGTTTTTTCGCTAACTCGTTATTCGACTGCAAAGCCGCATGTTTCCTCGATAGCTTGCGTGATCTTCTCGCGCATCTTGTCCTTGCCCTCGTACGGCGGGATGTCGATTCGGTTGAAGCACGTGTGCGCCTTGGGCAGGTTGTCGGTGCAGGCGTCCGCGACGAGGTGTAGCGTGAACGGCCTCGGACCGACGGCGCCCGTCGACCCTTGAAGCGCCGAGAAGCCCTGCAATGGGAGACGCGACGAGCCGGTGACGAATTGTAGCAGACGAGCCCGCTGCTCCTCGTCATACGACTCGACGATCTGCCAGAACCACTCGACCTGAACGGTGTGTGGCAAGCAGTGCTTGAGGCGCGTATTAACCCGCCAATCGGCGATGTCGATTCGACCCAGTCCGCCGATCACCAATTCCAGCTCGCGATCGTCAAACTCCTTAAGTAGCGCAGGTGGCACCAGCTCGCTGAAGCCCTTCTGCAGTTCGCGGAACTGCGCCTCGATGCCTAGCATAAAACGCCACTTGACATAAAGGCTAACATATCTGCAATTCACACAATGAATGAAGACCCATTAGTCTTATGGCAGCATACCACTGTCTCGGGAGAGCCACATGTACGTGGCTTGGGATAACGTGGTACCAAAGCGATACGTAGCACATGAGTGGCACTGGCAGGTTGGTTGCCATCTGATTTTTGCTACTTCTGGGTCTCGCTACTACTTAGGTCAATCATTTGAGTGTATTTGGCAAGAGGAGCAGAATTCGTACAACAATAATCGTAATCTGTAATTGGGAACGCGTGCCGCTTACTTGTTCGCTACTTGAAGAAAAAAGATAGAGTCGTTCTGTCATAAGGACACAGTCGACGAACGGGCTGCTTCTGCTAGGCATTCATTACATTTGATAAACATTTTCACAAATACTAATTGTGAAACTACATTATGTTTTACATTATTATTATATATATATATATTATTTTTGTATCCCGGAGTTGTCGTTACTTGGGCCATGGTTCGGAGCTACCTTTCGTATTAGTTCAAATCTTATGTGTCCCGTGCGTTTCGAACCGGAGACCTTAGGGTTCCAAGTTCTCGGGGCTAGCTACACGCAATCCCGCTTTACCAGGCTTAGAACTAAATATATTGTATCAGGCAGAAAAAAAATCGTAAACAATTAAACAAAACAAAATAAAAGCTTTAGTCCACAAAACCGAGCTGGAATACGAAAGACGTTCCATTGGTTGAGCGATCCAGTGCATTGAATTCAATTCAATTCAATTCAAACAAATGTTTATTGACGGAACGGGGCAAGTTTTGCTAAATCAGCTCTTTGAGTAGCTCAACTGTCGAAAAAAAAACCACAATGTGCCCTCGACTCATTTCGGCTACAAATCTATTTCATTGGTAATATCTCGCTCCAGTCTCTCTATCAGCGATCCTCGTTCCAACACAACAACTACAACAACAACAACACAGAAACGCAGTGAACTCACTCCTTCTTGTTGTCGTCCGTAACGGGCAGGTCTGCACCTCCGGGCTTCAGCTCGTGTCTCACAATGCGTCCAAACTGGTTGTGCTCAACTTCAAAAGTCTCATCGAAGGCGCCCCCATCGCTCACATCATTCTCGAGGATCCACTTGAGACTTCGGAATAGCTGTTCGTCGACGCCTTCAATATCCGCTAGCGTGATCGGCTTGTTGAGCAGCTGCTTGTAAAATGGCAGGGTGAAACCACCATCGATGTAGTGGCCGTGAAACACAGCCATGCCGATAACGCGGCCAATGAACTTGAAGTATGAGAGATGCTCCTGAAAATGTCAGACAGTTCGAATGTGAGCAGAACAGCGGCGACACAAATCAGAGTATATTGTTGGCTGGTGTCAGGGCGTGATGATCTGGTGATCGATGATCCTGATGTCATTATTGATGGCGAGGGACGATATGAATCAGCATGTCAATGAGCCAACGGAGTTTTGATTTTTGTACTAAATACTTATTATAGCATAGTTGGTTACTTTGTTTCATGGACCGAGGACGTGTGACTGCTTCTGTGGTCGGAGACACGAAGCGAGCATAAAAAACGGCAATTAACACTAAGCGCCACTGCACCGGTTGTGTTTTAACTGTTAACTTGAATAAATGCCATGGAGAATGCTGCTTCTCGAATTATTGTATATTTCAAGACGTACAATCATATGAAACAAGAGTGTGTGTGTGTCTATGTCAAGGAAAGGGTTTATATAATGTCTACAATACAACTTGTCAACACGTCGAAAAGTATACGCGTGGCAGCATGGAATACCTCGGACTTATGTCCCAGGTATTCCATGTTGCTACTTGCAGCCATTCTAATATGTATATATATATATATATATTCATTACAACTGATCCGTCGATGAGATCTCTATACTTACCGGATTGATACTGGAGTCGGGATTAATCTGCAGGGTAAATATATCTTCACGGGTGTATTGGAATAGCCCATAGTATGGATTCAACATCTCATGGGAGAGCAGATAAAGCCATTCTCTTGCCAGTCCACCGTAGTCGAGTCCGTCCTCTCCGCGAAACTTCACCTGAAGTCGCTTGCGGAGGTCCTTGGGACGCATCTTTATTATCTGGCGGTACGACTCCTCGAAGATGTCCTCGCGGGATACCTCCAGGCGGCAGTGACCTAAATCGTCATAATGGCAATAATCAGCACATTAATCATCTGGTACTTCTTTCCACGGTTGGCGACACACAAAAAATCGCTTATTGACGCTTGCACCCTGTTCGAACGACAATGCGAAATGCAATCAACTCGCTCTCCGAGGCCAAACCGAAAGGCGTATCTGATATATGGTCGTGAAAAGATATTCAGCTACATTCTCGCGGTAGAATTTGAAATGCCAGTCTAATATAGCTCATTGCATTTGCACTTGTCGAACACTGACACACTAGCATCCGTTTCGCTTACCAGTTGGCGGCTGGAAAGCCTGCAAGTCTCTCCGCAGCAAGGTAAGCTTTGTGACGAGATCCCTGTTGTGTTTTTGAGGGCCGCGAAGGACTCCAGGTATATCACGCTCTTCTTTGGGCCCCATACGCTGGGAAACACTGGGAAGAGATGCGTTTCCACGGCCTCCGCTCCCCACCACCTGGTTTTGACTGAAATATTTTTTCGATAATCGTGGTCAAATTATTAGCGTATATCGCATAAAGAAGAGGAGGGTGTCTAGGGTGGAAGAGGGGCCCTAGAGATAGATGCTCCTGCACCTGTAATTAATGGCCATCCTGTAATTAAATGGCTAGTGTCAAAGACCGACGTCAATCCCAGCTCGAAAATGGAGCCTTGAAGTGAAGCAATGTGTATTGGTCGACAGTCGGCGGTAAGTAAGCCGTCTCGCAATCTAAGATAGATTATGAATAACCCTGAAAATCATATCAGTAAGATTCGCCTCGCCAATGGACAGAAACGTGTTATCAACATATGGAATCATTGAGTGAAATCGACTTCAGAATAACCAATGCAAACAGCAAGAGATTCAGAAAACCGTCTTATGCAAAACAAAAATGAAAAAATATTTTCTATATTTAGAATGATGTCATTGATATCATAGTGGATCAAATTGTGATAAACACAATATTTCCGAGAGTATTGTTATTGGTGATGAAGTGTTTGATTCGGAAACGTATATTGTTTTTTAGGCAAAATGTTGCAGCTAGTGACAAAATGCTCAAGAAAATGATCATGAATTACTCTTCCAAATACGTTTTGCAAAGTGGGAGAAAATATCGATGAGCCAATATTTAGAACACTGTCGCACATCATCATCATTTAAATACTGTAACGACTCTGTGGGCTTTGAAAGCTTTACGAAATGTACAATGCAATCGACCGAGTGACATTTATCACTGTCGCGATTATATTAGTAATTACATCCCTCGACGTAACGGGGCGAATTCGATTTTTTTCTACCAATGAGTTTAGACAAATCGTGGGCCTTTGAATGTCGATTCTAATTAGTTACGTCATTACGGAATTTGCCATAAGGTGACCAACGATCAGGTGCGGGGAAAGCCTCGGAGCATCGGAAAGTCTCGGAGCCCAGATAGTTCACGTTGGAACGAAGAAGCATCGTTTAGGCTTTCCCATTTCGGTCATGACAACTTCATACAGGCGCCGAACTGCCGCGTCAATAGATGACATCGTTGCGTGAATGGACTCAGCTTGGTATAACGTTTAATTGGTGAATAAAAAGTGTACTTAAATTTAAGGCTCTAATTCCTGTGGAAAGGCCGCAGTGACCTTATAGTGGGTCATCCGAAATAGAGAATAATGATTACTCTACAATGCGAACTCTATGGGAACTCCACTCTAATTACATATTTTGGAAGATTGAGTCATATATGATGAATGCGACTAGACTGTTGGGCAGAAACTACACTACAATAGTCGCGTATCCATACTAAAAAGGTTAGAGGGGCCAAGCAAAACTACGGATAAGCGAATCGTAGATATGTTGTAACCCTGCCAGTCTTGGAGAATTGATATCTAGGTTTTTGCTCATAAAGAACTCCTGTGCACAGGGAACGCTCCCAATTTGTTCCTTCACTAATATATATATATATATATATATATATATATATATGGGGAATGCTCACCTTAGAAAATGCTGAGCAGTAGGCTGCGAGCTATGATGAGTGCCCGATGAAATAGGCGGCAGGCCTGAGATATTAATCGATGGAGGTGCCTGTCCCGTTGGCACTGGGCCACCTTGTTGATTACTACCACTCTCCCCTGCGACCGCACTCGATCTCACCCGACTATCATGTTCTCTGTCCGAGAGGCCGTGACTACTTCTGAAATAGCCGTACCCAAAGGAAAGCCAAACATGACGTTTATGGCGTTATTCAAATTGGCATAGCGATGGAGGACGATATATCACCGAAAGATGCTGATCTTTTTCTTTAGGTTTGTGTCTAATAGTTTTTGGTAAGAATTAAATTGTATTCGTCACGAACGGATGTATTAGGATTGAGCAGTATTTAATAAGTTATAGTAAGAATTAATTTAAGAGCACCCTCTAATTCCCTCGGTCCTGCAAGTGAATTTGACGAATAGCAGTAACAGGTAGACAAATTTTCCTGCCCCAAGCGGAGACAGGAGATCCCAGACAAAGGCCTGTGATTGTCAAAGATTACGTGAATCCAGTTACGTGAGACGCACCTTCTTGCTGGTGTTGTGTTTCCGGATCCGCGTTGTCCACCAGCCTGGCCGGTGCCGGCCCCACCAGTCGAGCTTACGGCGGTGTTAGCAGCGGTAAGCCGAGGGTCGGTAAACTGTGTTGTGCGATTGTTATGGTCGACGAAGTACTGCTTGCGCGAGTTCGTCATTCGGATCTCCCAGCCCGCTGGAAGGGGGCCCAGATCGACATCGCGGGGCGCCTCCTTCGGCACGCGCGGGTCATGCCAAGACACCTGACCCGTTCCGGTGTTGATGAAGTAAACCTGGCCATGCTCAGTTGTGCGGATCTCTGCGCGTCGTCGATGAAGAAAATTTGTTAGATCGCAAATTGTGCCTTTTTTGATTTTCATATTTATCTGGGCCAATAACACAACAGCTATTCTCCTTTGACTGTTTAATAGATAAGGGTAAAGCTTTTGTTGATTTATTAAAGGAGCTGCAATTTGTACATATTGCTTAAGTTCTTTCATGTGTTATCATCACGCAGTGGGACTTGAACCAGCGACCTCCAGCTTTTTACAGCCAGATTCGTAGTCCAGGTCGCCACGCTGACTCGTAAACAACTATTTTACTGTAATGATGTTCGACGTAGAAGGCGCAACACATAATTGCGTGTTTATACTGTTCGTCAAACAAAAATTACGTTTAATATGATGGCATTGACGCGCCCACTGAATCAGAGTAGTCGACAGGAGTCGTATCGGGGAGAGATCCGTTGTTGTTACAGAGGTAGTTGACCTTACAAGAATAGCTCACTACACAAGAATGCTACATGGCGAATTTCATGAAGAGGCTAATACCGTTCCCAAGGTTCAACTGACCATATCCATGCTGCATATCGGTGGTCGCTGGTATATTCCGATGAAGCTGATTTCGGCTGAGATAGTTCCGATGTCTTGTCGATCTTCTTCGGCCCTCGCGTTCGCGCCTTGGTGGAGTTTGCTCATAGGCCGACGTGACTGGCCGAGTCCACTGCGTCGTTCGGGTGGCGTGATTAACGAAATATTCTCGGCCGTAATTAGTAACCCGAAGCTCCCATCCCTCAGGCAGGTCATCACCGCTAGCGCCGCCACCTCGTCCCTCGACGCCGCCACTCCCACTGCAGACGTTCGCCAACTGAGTATTATTGCTGTCCTGGTTCTCCTGGTTAGCATTTGTGCACACGGCGTTGTTGTTATTGTTGCTGCTGTTGTTATTGTTGCTGCTGCTGCTACTGCTGTTATTATTATTTTGTTGTTGCGACATCGAACATCCCGTTGTTGTTGTTGCTGCTGCTGTTGTTGTAGTCGTCGTGGTCGTCGTCTGATTGTTAACAGAGTTATTACCGCTATTGTTGCGATTCGAGTTGTTGTTGTTGTTGAAATTATTGATGTCGAGGATGTTGTTGGTACTGCAACCGCTACTGTTGGTCGAGTTCGAACTGAAATTATTGCTGCTGCTGCTATTGTTGTTGTTGTTGTTGTTATTGTTGCTATTGTGGCTATTACAGTTGACGTGTGCAGGCGAACCGCAGGCATTTGATATACTGCTGCAAAGTTGCTGGTTGGGGGCTGGCAGCGATGACACTGCAGCCGTTGTCGCCTCACGGTGAAGGCCGCTGTTGGCTAGAACGCTAGAGTGGAGTCCGCCACATCCGATAAGATGGCTGGGTCCAACCATCGGACAGCCGGCCATAACTGACGTCGCCGAAAACGAATGTGCCGCCCCACGAGACGCTAACGAGATCGCCAGGTGGCCCTTTACCGAGTCGACGGATGCGGTATCCTCCGACGGATAGAATTTCGACAGCTCGAGAAGTTGAACTGCGCGCGAGCAAATCCGGCCAACATATACGGCGAAGCACAGGCGTGAAGTTCATGAAAGGACAGTAATATTCAATTGAAATGTAAAGGATACGGACGAACACGGATATATATACATATATATAGATATATATATATAATACACGCGTTAGTCAGGCAGACAATTCTATGTCTTTTTTGGTCAGGTTGTTGTTGTTGTTGTGGATGTTTTCGCGCGGTGAACACCTAACTAAATGTAGAATTATTTATTGATTTTTACGCTAGCTGTGGGTGACTCCTCTGCCGACCAAGCTACCCGCAACAGCGTGTGCATGGGCCAGCGATAGTATGACACTAAAACAGGCAGTTACGTTACGCCGATGGAATAACACGCAGACATCAATTATCATCTGTATAAACTATGACACAGAACAACAGTAATAAATGCGCCTTGTGTCCGTTGTTGCTAATTCAGTCAGTGGGTATTATTCAGTTATTCTATTCGCATTGACGAGCGTTGGCATCGACCATCAACAGTGTGCAGCACAAGTTTCTGTATCCGGCTGGACATGAGCTGCTCGTCAGGCGAGCACCGATAGGGTGGCGACCGAGCGTAGTTAGAAAACCAGAAAAAATCATTGGCAGGGGCAATTTCGTAACAGAACAGAGAGAACGTCTGGCAGAATATCGTTACACCCCAGCAAACCGAAAAGGTCGCCTCATAGCATCGACACGCTAGCCCGCTCACGTGCGAGTCGAAACCTGCTCGCTGTGAATGGGGGAGGTTTCTGGCGGGACGGAGATTGCCGATTTCTGATATTGCTGCTAACCTCACTTAAATCTGATGAGCATTTTGGCTTGCATTCGGTATCGGTGTTATTTGTGGTCGATCGCGGAGTAGTGTCGTCACCCCAGATTGCGTTTCTTCGCTTCGTCTCAACTCGTTGAAGCATAGGCGATTTCGACTAAGAAACAAAATGTGGCAATGCCGCTCCTATAAGCTCCTACCAATGACAGAAGCCGCGTCCCAGCTCTGTCTGGCTGTGGCGAACTACACAAATAACTGTGCGAGCTTACAGCTCGACAAGGTGGGAGAATTCAACAAAAAAAAGGGCCATTGCAGCGGCTTAATCGTGTCAGCGATTTTTGCGAAAGCGCGCCGAAGCGCGCTATTTTTAAGAATTGTACGAAACGTCACCAAGCCGGGTGTGCGCCGCATTGAAATTGTCCCCAAATGATTTCTAGTATTGTAGTGCTTGTCGATTACTACCATTATTATTATTATTATTATTACAACTGCAACTGCTTCTTTCGATATCAAAATATCGGTACATGAAATTTCAAAGGAAACGAATTTGCTTGACTACAAATAATAAAATCAATTAAAAATCAAATATCAATATTAAAATTAATTTTTTTAATTAATTATAAAATTAATCAAAATATCAGGCGGGTCGTGACGCGCCAGTCAGATGGCCACCACGTCCTCCTTTTCCTGTGCAAAAATTTCAACGAGATTCGATTGCGCGATCCATCGCCGCTGAAACAGAAACTTACCACCAGCATCCCGCAGCTGTTGGATCATGTTGGGTTTTAGGCGGACGCAACCAAGGAACGCTGTGTACTCTTTCTTCGAACTCATCTTGCGATTATTCCACACTGATATCGTAATCTGAAATTAGAGGCAGAATCGCAGTCGTTGGCAATCGAACAGATGGACGACTACAATACCGGGTGGACCAAAAATAACGAGAAACGTGGACTAGCATATTCTTATTAATATTATTATTATTATCAATTCATATATCGAAAACTAAGGTAATGTATGCCTGACGAAGGGATCAGAGCAGAGAACTTTCACAGAGCTGAAAGTGCACAGTCTCATGCTGTAGTGCCATCGAAATGACAAATAATGTGAGAAATAACCACTAAATATACTATAATATCCCTCTATTCCATGATAAGATGAGGTAAACGTAAAAGTTTATTGGTTTATGGAAGGAGCTGCAATTTTACAATGCTTAAGCTCTCTTATATGTTACACAGGTGATTCATAACTCCTATGTTTTTCATACATGTCTGCGCGGGGGCTTCGAGGCCGCTGATTCGAGTCCCGTAACGTGGTAAGGACGCATACGAGAACTTATGCACTGTAAAGGTTGCAGTTCCTTTAATAAGCCTTTACCCCCATTCTTTTTGCATCATACCAATGTGTCACTGATACTTCACGAAGATAGTTCCCTTACTGATTATACGTTTACCAGCAGCCAACTGTAAGAGTCTACTGCCATATTTTGATAATTCTCTAAATGCTGACATGCAGTGTGCATATATTGCGCTGTAGATGAACCATAAGACAACTAATGCCTACCGGCACTTTCAATGCATTTGCATTCAAACATCGCATATATTTCCTACAATTGTCCATCATATTGTTTGCTCAGCGTCAACTTCTTGCGCGTCATACCAACAATATTTTTGTTTTATACATTTAACACAAATCAGTGATAAAAAGTTGCCCATTGTTCTTGACATATGAAATCGGCTCAGGTAACCTTTTGTCGTTTGGATACAAATCAGTAATTATTCATTAATTACTTTAACAAGAACGGAGCACAGTAACAACGATGACTCAGTCGACTACTTGGCGACGCTTCATCATCCTTCAGTCGATCCACCATCTATAAAAGGCAAAATCCGACTGTCTCAAGAGAAGACTGCCCACAGCCACTACTCACTACGGCGTACCAGAAATGGTGGACGTCATCGTGGTTCGTGTATATATATATATATTAGACAAGGTAGATGAAATAGCCATGTACGCCGGAACGGATTGTGCTCGCGAGCGGCACAATCTGTCTGGACTCATGCGATATCGCGCGTATCACGCATTGAACGCCAATGATCGCAGCCACGTCGAGAACATTCGTTCGTGGCATACAGGACAAACCGAGGAGGTGTCAATCAATCACCAACTCCTCTATTTTGCTACGGCAAACTACGATTCATCTGGGTTAGCTACACACATCCGACTTGTCGTGAACGATGGTCGTGAACGATGGGCACAGTGATATGACTGATCTCTATCTCTACACGCTACATCTTTACATGATCGACGTGACGCCAAGTGGACACAACAACAACATTTATCGCCGCCGGTGAAACGCTTGTCCTCGACTCGTCGTTCAGAACAGTCAGCCCTATCAGTATTAATGTGGAGAAAAAAAGCAGCATGCGAACAAATTGACTTAAGCTACGTGAAGTGTTAAAGAAAAGGTGTTGACCAACTTACC
Organism: Stratiolaelaps scimitus; assembly: GCA_019614645.1. Classification (NCBI taxonomy): domain Eukaryota; kingdom Metazoa; phylum Arthropoda; class Arachnida; order Mesostigmata; family Laelapidae; genus Stratiolaelaps; species Stratiolaelaps scimitus. The sequence continues at coordinate 326,500 of JABWDB010000018.1, read as the reverse complement.
GACGTCTGATTGGTGATGTACATATCAAAGTTCTGTGACCATCTCGGATCAATGGTGCCCCGACAGAAAACCGTGGAGAAGCTCTGTCCCGCGATGTCTGGCCCGCCATGAACAGCGATCTTGCAGAACGGGTCTGGCTGACGGAAGAAATCCCGGCGGACTAGATTTTTGGCACCCAGCACTGCAAGTAATTCAAACAAACGCGCATATTTGCTAATTACCACGTTCGGCTGACGCGTACACATCGAGACAGTGAGCGCGTAACACGTAGTTCGGAGCTGGTCATCTTTCGTTCAGTGGTTTACCAGTTTTGGCACAACCAAACAAACCAAAAATCAAGTTGATTCCTTACTCATCGACGACGAACACGAGCACAATTTTAGCAAACGGTGTCAGCCTATATCTGCTTATGTTTTTGGGCCCATGAATCAGTGTGATGACACAACAGCGTTGCTTCCGCGGTCCGACCGGTTAGGCCAGCGTTTTTTTTGCCACTTGTGTTCATGGTCTGCCCTGATAAAAAGGATGATGATGGTGTTTTAAGTGAGAATCTTCTTTGCTAAAAATCAACGTGTAGTGATTATTAATCAGATGGCAGCGTTTAGTAATATGCTTCCTGCCGCGTTTATTGCGTGAAGGTTGCACCTCTGTCAGTTATCAAAGAGGAGGCAGACAATTTGCTGGGCTCACTAGAACGCTCATTCCAAAATGGCGGCAAATTTTATTTTTTTGAAAATAAATCTCTATAAAAAGGTAACCAAAATTATTTATGAATCTATGACCTGAATGGTGGTAATTTAATGTCGCCGTTTTTCCAATCAACTCGATGAAAATAAATCCTCATTTCGCAATCGTACCTATAAAAGTCCGACATAAAGTAACGATCGTATATTCGATGCGTGGCCAATATTGTCACTGGCCAGGCAGTCGAATTAATTCAATGTATCCCTACCAAATTGCTATTTACTACTTTCATCATTTAGTATTTTTCATTCAAAGTCATCTTTGCCATATAGTTCATATGAGTGTGGCCCCGACCACTTCTGAAGATGCTGTCGAGAGTCATTTCGATCTTTCACAAGGGCCCATCTACAGCGTCGTCCCCACTCGAGTAGATTTCCTCTGATTCTATTCTTCAATAAGATTGCTCCCTGTCGCCTTCAACGTCAGTGACTCATCTTGGCAGTTCGTGTGGCGCAGAACGAGACACACAGAGCCGCGATGGTCGTCGAGACGGGCCCCAGGGCAACGGCCCTCCTGGCTGCTGATCCTCTGTTTACTGTCTGCAACCACTATCTATTTTTTGCTGTTCTGTTTTACTGTTGTTGCCACTTCGGCATCCCCTCCCTCCCCGCCGTGTTGCTCACAGCGTTGACGCCGTTGCTACCGCCGTCGGCAGTGTCCCACGGAGCCGAGCTGCACGGTGCCGCTTGCCCGCTGGCCCTAGTCCGTTGACTGGCTCCGGATCAGCTCAGATGCTTCGTCCGGCGTTCGTTCGCTCGTTCGTTGCCAGAACGGCGCGGCAAAACGCCGTAGCCGAGAGGAACTGAACGAAGACGGGTAGTCAGAGGGAAGCGCAGAGTATCAACGGCTCAAAACTGAACAGCAGCAGCAGCAGCAGCAGTAGCAACGACAGCAACAACCAGGACAGTTGTTCGTACGAAGTCTGATAGGACTCCAATAGTCGAAATCTGTTCTCTCACCGTTTCATAATAATCAGACGACAACGAGGGAACATGCTCGTATATTCCCCCGGCCAGCCGAGCAGGCAGCCAAAGACAGATGAGACGTCGAGCGAACCACTAACCACTAACCGTTCTGCGGACCGGCTCGTCCATGCCGCTGTAGTTGCCTCTGCTCTAGCGTGAGCGCCTACCAAGAAGAAGACATTATGTTTTATAGGATTATTTTTCTAGACGCATATTTGCGTACACGCATTGTGTGAAATAAAGACAGTTTATCGCTACGATATCTACGTATATGGCAACAAGGTAGGAGGCCACTTCAATGCTGTACGCATACGCAGAAACACAAACTATAATATAAGCTATGAAATTATATATATATATATAAATATATATGTGTGTGTGTATGTGTCATCCTTGCATTCACGTCTCTCGCCCCTTGAAACAAACAGATGTCGCAACACAAGGTTGCGTCATTCGATATTTCGTGATAGTTGCGTCTTCTTCAGTCAGACATAATTTAATTCGCTTCAACTATACACTGAGAAAAAAACGATACAATACCACGGAACGAGTCACATAGCCGGGACCATAGACGTTGCGGTTCTGACGGTGGTGGCATACACTACAGCTTCATAGGTACGGCTGTTCACAGTGTCCTAACACTTCGCCGATTCTGGCGACGCTGAAACAATGTACGAGGCGGGCGGGGGGCGGGGGGGGTCCCTTGTATCCAGCACGAGCAGCGGAGACAGCCGGCTATCCAGGTGGCGACGGTGGGAATCACCGGTACGTCTTCCGAGTCTTCTGCCGAGGCAGAGGAACATCTGAGGCAAAGCAGACGAAGTGACGTCGCCGGATGCGACGAATCCTTCAGCTGTTCGCCGTCGCCGCCTTTACCACCGCCACCGTCTCGGCTTGGAGAAATCGACGAACGACTGTTGAATCAGTGACACGACGTGAGGCAGCGATCGGCGTCAACGAACGCCGACCGAACGTATCGAGACGAGAAGAGCCTTCTCCACGATTCGTTGTGCACTCGGCGTTTAGAAGCGCCAGCGACATCGCCACCGCCGCCGCCTCCGCCACCACCGCCTTGATCACCGCGACCGCAACGAGGAATCGCAAAGAGTCCCGGTTACACACACACACCGACGTAGATAAACGTATACATTTCTATGCTGTTTCACATTGCCCCTATTTGAAGCAAGAGTAGCGACGAGCGTTTTCCACGATGAGCTGTTGTTAATCGCAATGATACGGCAGCGGCCGTAGACGATAAAATAGCGGAGTCCTCTTTCTTCTATCTCTATCGACTACCCTACAACTCGACAGCGATCGAAACGCCTTTCGACGCCTGACGGCAGATGCAACAAACAAAGAGAGAAGGGCCGAGGATATTTTTATCCGGAGGGAATGCGGCGAAGATTCATATCCCCATCATGCAGGACGGAATCTTATCAATCAATAATTAGTCTTCCAAATGAGATAAATTATCACGAAAGTCCGCCTCACAAACGGTTAAGCCTAAAAAAATTCTCTCTATCGAAGCTAACTAAATAATCTGATTTGCTACGACAACGACATCCTCGCAGTGATGCTTTGTCAGGTGGGCGAACAATGAAAATGTCGACGTACTTGCCCGTCCCTCTTATCTAAAGGGGAACTCTTACGAATATAGTTATACATAGGGTCATTTAATTGTGCAGATGCTAAAGGTTAAGAGCTGAGGCCTGTCAGATAGGGAAACAGCTGAGGGTCAGCTTGAAAAAAGAAAAAAAAAATTGTGCAGATGCTACCTACTGCTAATTATCACACCCCTTGTGGTAATTCAGACGCTACACTGAGAGGAAATCCGCTCCTGCGGGATAATAATACCTATAATATATTTATCCTATTATAGCCACCACATGAATCACAAATATTGATTCAGGATCTGTGCAGCTTGGATGCTGACGAGCGCACGGTCATTTGCTGGATTGGTGTATATCTGACAAACAGATATTTTCATAGTTCACCTTGATGACACCCTTAGTGTGATCCAGATACCTGCCTTTCCGAAGCGCCCCAATGATTATGCTCTTGAAGATTGCTGTATCTACATCTGGCCTGGGTGATCCCCGAGGGGTTAGTTCTACCGTCTCAGAACGATGTCTAGCTGGATATTCATCTCGGTACCGAGACACGTTACCATCACTTCGGACCGTTCAAATGACGACGAACATCAAAGATGAAGAACAAGACCCCACTGTCGACACTTTCCGGGATTTGGGAGTTACCCATAAACCCGAAAATTGATTTCACTGAGCGTATTAAACACTGGCATTGTGCAGTGTCCAAATAGGCTTTGCGACACAATAGTCAGCTGTTGTACACCAAGGAAGCTCGAGTTCTTTTTTGCAGACTTTATATCAGTCTTGTAGTTTCCAAGTTGTCTTATTGCTGTCCTGTGTCATCGCGCCACTTCTAAGTCAATGCATAACAGCAGCGCATGAACAGAATTCAAATGGGAGAAAATATAGCAGGTTCCTTCGGTCCCTATTGTTCCACGAATAAATGCTTGAACGAAAGAAATCACATCGGCGAATCCCGTTCACGGGACATTTCAGAAGATGACAAACCGCTTCCTTCGTTCGGGCCGAATTCTCCAGCAGCCGATAACAATCAAGTTCATTATTGTGTTTCACAATGAAGATCGGTAGGAACCTGGACCCTTATACCGATACCCTTAGTCTAAATAACATTGTCTTCATCATTGGGTAGATTTCTTCATCAGATGCCTTCCATAGATTCGATATTTAGCGTGGCATTGAGTACAATTCAGAACTCTATCCGCTGCTACCGCCACCCCTGTTCTCGACGTCACGGACACGAACACGTACCTGTATGGTGTAAACGCCTAAGGTCACATAGCAGTTTTAGCAGATGATGAACTCGTTTGCGAACTTCGTTAAATTGACCACTGATTTCATCGAGTGAGTGGTTTCCGGTGATCATTTTGTCAGCTAGCTCAAATTCGCTATAATAATTCATTTCGATACTTCGTTCTCTCATTGCTTTGTCATCATTTGCTTATCTAACAGCATCATATCGGCGCACACATCACGGTCACTGTCTCGGATGATAGTACTAGAATTAGTGTCTCCATCGAGCGACAAGCACCGTCGTCCAGCCGAAAGCATTGATGGTTCCCTGGACGGCTCTACACAACGCGCTACCACCCGCCGTCGCAGTTCAACAAACCCAGCTGTGTGATTCTACCAGAGCCACCAGATCGTCAATCGTCTGAGCAAATAGTGCGATCAATCGTTACAGGTTTCTCACCCTTCGCTCTAACGTTATCGTATTGTACGATCGAGAATATATAACAGGCATTCTCATTTTCTACTACATCGTGCGAGGTCACAAAACAACAAGACAAAAAAAAACCGCTGAAGAGTGAGCGATAACTATGCAATCTCTGCGGCATTCACCTGCTTTCGGGGGGTGCGAGCTGCCTCAACAACAATTCAACACCACGCGACTCAGTCGACGGTCACAATTAGAGGTGGACATAACGAGACCCGCAAAGGCAGCGTTCAATTGTCACAATCCAACATCTGGAGGGATCTCCCTCCAATTTTTGTCGCTCTCTTCATATTGTGTCCTCATATTGGCCTCATCTAGGGGTTCCAGCTAGCAATGCTTAGCTATGTTCTACACGGTAGTACCCATTTGTATTTCACAGTGAATCCATATCAGCGATTTGCATATATAAAAAATATAAGTTTTAGGTATTTTCTGTTTTTTTCCTCTATATTCTATATAATAGTTAGCCCAAAAAAACGAAAATTCGGAAAGCTTCCCGTGCCCTCCTACGTAGGCTTTCTCATACAGACAACAACAAAAAAGCACAGCAGCAACAACAGAATGACCACAACAACAATGTATTGCTGTTGATTAGCTCAACGACTACCCATCATCTACCGATTACTCGGCAGCGTAACGTTTCTGCTGGTTTTTCTTCTGGGTCCTTGCCGCTTTGCCTGTACCTGGACTGTTGTCTACTTGACGGTCTCGGACGAGCTCAATCGGTCGATTGGCCGACTCATCTGTTGTATCTACGCTTCGATCAAATTGGTCTATCTACCGGATCGGCCAGTCCAACTACTGCCGTCACAGTTCCGGAGACGATGGAAAACAACAAAAAAACGCGCAGAGTTTCGCCGTATTTCGAGTTGGCCTCTCACGCGATCGGGACGTACACCAGACACTCGAGCGGATCCACGGCGTGCGCAGGCCAGAAATCAATGCCGCGAGGAGACTTGGCGCCGCGATTTTCTTGTGGATACCACACCAATGACGATGGACTTGACAACGTGCCGATGTCCGTGATTGAGAAAATTCTTGGAAAATTGTAAAATTTCCACAGAAAATGAGCAACCAACAATGAGAGACCAATCGATTCCCCTTCGATCGGTTGCTATTTCGCCGAGGCTTCCACGTTTCAATTCAGAAGAATCAATTAACAGGGATCAATTTGACGCCTCGGCACCCGCAGCCGTTCTTCATTCTTCTGTTGTTCGCGTTTGCTGCCGAGCACAAATCGCTTCATTTGCACGTGCGTCCTGATCATATTTATCTGCTCAATCATCATCGATATCGGAGTCACTCCGGTCGATTAGATATCGGCACTCGCCACTCGGAGGTGGCAACGAATCAGGTATCGACAGGCGGCAGCATGATAACAGAAATATGAATTAAACTCCAGATCTGTTTCTGCCAAATTACAGTCACGGAAGAGTACGGAAGAGTACGAATCTGGCATCACTTTTATGTTATGCTTTACGTTAGTTACGACGTGCGCCTTAAGCTGCCGCCGAGAGCATTTTCTTGTCGCGATTAGTGAATCATTTCTAAGGCCCACTTCGGCACAGCTAGCTTCATTCGTACGCTGGATTATACAATATATACATAAGCATGGTATCCGTTGAAGGCTGCTGCATTGCTTCCCCATTTTCTTAGAAATTAGTGGTTCATCCAGTTCATTCTCAACGTAAGTCATCATGCAGCAACAATAATCGCATGTCTTGGAACAACAGTAGATGGACCTGTGGAAAGAGTGATGCACCAAATGACACCGCCTCTTCCACGAAAGCATTATACATTCTCCTCGTATATTCACATGCATGGTCCTCGTTTATCCAACGATTTTCTTCCTGTCTGTCTTCACTGTTTGGCGTGTACGCGCTTTCCGCGACGGCAAGCGATACCCAAAAAACGTACGGGAGTTTTGGTGCCGACGACGACGATGAGACAACGGACAGCTGATTTCCTCGCTGCGATTTTGTTGCTTCCAGACGTTACTTTTCGGCGGTGATATGATGATGATATTGCTTTTGATGTTGTTGTTGTTGCTACTGCTGTTGGTGTTGTTGTTGTTGTTGTCATTGAAGTCTTCTCCGCTCTTAGCTATCAGCACTGTCTCGTTGGGGACAAGCGACTGCAATTGCTCGGAGCCGTCGCCGTCGGTCAGCCGGTGAAGGTGACGATATAATAATAATAAGAAGAAGAGAAACTCCACGAAGGGGGACTCCCTACCGGCTGCGTTTTCATCATCCCACGAACAAACTATGTGACAGCGACGCCCAACTAGAATGGCAGTCCACACTATCAGCTATGATTGGTCTGTCCATAACCTCACCGTCACTGATCGTATACATCGCTCAACCTGTGACACGTACCGCCACTCTAAAGTATATAGATGACTCCTCTTGCACCGAACATGTGACATGGTCTAATACTCTCATGCAGTTCAATATGAAAAAGATCCCCCCCTAACCAATCTGAATTTCACTGTCTTCTTATCGGAAAAGGGGAAATCGCTAAATAAAAAATAGAAATCAACGACATCATATAGTACCGATGTACTTAACTGGGGCATGGCTATTCCCAGTTCGTCCGTTACGCTACTAGAGCCGCTCATGATCATTCGCTCCCAAGCCTGGCGTGCAAGCCAATGTGTGTAATCTCCAATTCCGTTAGCATACACACACACACACAAACACAGTTGTTTAAGCAACAATTGCGTATTCATTATCATGGAAAACTTCTCGACTAACTGTCATTGTTCACTTGCGCTCGAGTGAAGTCACTAATCGCACAAGTTACAGAAAAAAAATAACAATAATAGTAATAATAATAGATTCAATTATAGCTAATGTATTATAGAATCTCAATTGAAATCATGAATATTTAGTGTAATATAGCCATGATGTCATATGTATCATTTGACTACATTACGAGCAACAATGATATATGATGATAATAGTAGTAATAATACTAATATCATTAGTATATATCTATATATATGCGTAGGGCGGCCTTCAGCAACATGCACATCTACTGGCAAACCAGCAACGTAAGCTATTGGCTCTCGACCAAAAATAGCCAACTATATATTTGGTTAAAAAACCGTATATCTTTATGAGTAGGTGTGACAATCTATCTTTATGAACCCGCACAGCCCGTCGACACCCAGAACATCCACTATTTTTCTATCTATGCAACGGACCCGCACAAAATCCACGCGTCTTGAACACGTCAGAAATGCAAAAAAAAACCAACTGGCTATTGTGTTTCGTTAGCAAGCCATCAGATCCTCGTTCAAGGTAGTCAACGAATCTCCGCGGACGTCTGAACAATAGATAGCCTTGCCATTTCTGTAACGGTATATAGGATCGGGCATAGAATGCTAACTGTTACAGATGCAGCTGTATTCTCGGAAGGAATTTCTCTAAGTTCCTCTGTTATAAAAATGTTATTATCGAACATCATATCGTCCGCGTACGCCTCATTAGCGCTGCTTGCTTGATTGCTTCCTCCAGTTCGGGTGGTTTTTTTTCTACGATGCTCTAGTTTTTTTTTGTTTACATCTACTAATTAACTATTTATTCAAACATACAACAATGAGGAACTTTTCTAGGGATTATTTGAGGGGGCGGCGATTAGTTGGGGACCGGGGCCGAGGCCGACATTGTCCCAAGGAAGACGATGGCATTGCCTTTATGCCTCACAGCGAGGTACAGGTTACAGGGATGGGACGACATGAAAGGAATTAATTCTAAATTCAATTATAGCCATTTTCCACTAGAAAAAAAAGCTATCCGACATATGTTAGGCTGGTAAAGCCCCAGGTTTTAAAGAATATTCATTTCTGATCGCTTTACACTACTAGCGACAGGTGTTCCGCGCTGTTCTAGTCTCATTTCAGTCAGAGCGCGATACACATTAGCCTCTTGTCTCCTCAGTTGTCCCTCCTGCCAATCTCCAAATCGTAACCATTATCGATTCCAGTTCTCGCTCGTCGCCATATCCCATATGCCCATTTCTCTACTTGTTGCAGATTGACAGCAATGCTAAACAGAAAAAAACCCGAAAAAAATTGAATGAATAATAATCACAGCATATATTTTGTCTATCCTGGCAGGGTCAGCTCTCAGCATCATCACGCTCAACGAAATCCCAACGCTAAGCCGCTATAGCTCCAATGCAATATAAGCCTGAATTGCTATTTCAAAGCCTCTCCGTGTGAGTCCCTTTAGAAATCCGTTATATGTCTTCTTGATTCGTCGCTTGGCGGTGATCTGACTGACCGTCAGATGCTATATTAGCCAGCCAGCCTTTCTGCGGCAGCGACTCAACCCCGTATTCACTATTCTCGGGCGTTCGCCTCGCCAAGACATAGAGCAACCTATAATGTTCGTCTTATTCCCATCTTTTTCTCGGCACAAATCAGTGTATACTTTAGCCAACTGTTATGAGCCCTCCGCGCCGTGCCTTCGCGCTGGTCTGTGTCGGTGTCTCACGGTAAACGCCTTCAACAGGCGGCTGTGATTGCTTCGGCCACTTCAGATTTCAGCATCAAAATGTCAATGCGAACGGCGTGTCGCAGCGGACAACATTCACGGCCAATGTGGGCATATGGCATAGATGTGCGAATCGGCTCGGTCTGCCGGCAGCGACAATAACAACAACAACAACAACAACTAATGACCTTCATGTGTCATGTGCGAGTGCCACATCGACGAAAAATAGTGGAGGAACCCACAGTTGATACTGCATATTCTGCACTAGCCGAATACAAGTTACATACTAATATATATATATATATAGTATGTAACAAGTGCTTGGTTTTCCATATTTCTGTGACACGAAATTCAAAAAATATAGCAATAATAAGCAAACGGTTAACGTGGGGTCATTGAAACCAACTGACTCCTCTAAAATCTTGACATCGTACGTGTATAGACAGATAGAAACGATATGACCGAGCGTGAGATGTACGAGGTCGAGCAATGTGACTACCGACGCGATATGGGCGGCTCACCCAAGAAGCAACAAGCTAATGAGATCGATAGGCCCACTCGATCTAGAGAGAGGGGCATAGATTGATCGAGATTGGACAATCCTTCCGGGAGTTTAGGAGATTTGGAAGAACTCAAACTTTAACGAAGCCTCGAAAGTGTTCAGTTCAATTATTGCCTCGGATTTTGTTGTTCAATTTCACATTTGGCACTGATCGTCTATCTGTAAAGCTGACAGACATTGTCCTTGTGACAGAAATCTGTTTAGTCATCAACGTTTGCACAAACTTCTGTGAGATTTTCTTGTTTTTAGAAAAGCTAGCAGGTTCCAAGAACGGCCATTATCAATAGTGGTTACATTGTTATCCATTGGACGATTATTCACACCCGGACGGTACTGCTTGCTCAGTCAGGCGAAACGCGGCTAGCTACGAAAGTGCTTGCAACTACAATAATAATAATAATGATAATAACGAAGAATTATCAAATTCTTGCGGCGTTGTGTAATAATATCGTTGTTTACAAAACCCAATCAAAATAAGAAAACTCCACGGTCCAGTGAACAGAGATGTGATAATCTTTCGGGACGCCCAGCAGGTGTAGGCGGGAAATAGGGCCAGTGTACAAAGGATCATTTTCGACTGCGCCAAAAATTCACTCTTGGTTCAGTATAATAGTGTTGTTAATATATAATGCTTAGTAGAATGCTTTTCGTTAATCGCCAAAACTTAAGTGAGGCACGCGTTCCAGCAAAAGCCCGTAAGAACAAACCGCCCGCCTATTCAACCTTGTTACTGTTGTTACTATTGCATGATCATTATCAGCGTTGCCACCACCGTCCATTGCGGGTTCGGTTTACATGATCGTTTAAATTCACATATAAGCCTTTTGTTTCGGATGCACTAATTTCGACTTTGTCTCTCCCCTACTCGCTCATTATCTAATTATGCTTTATTAATCTAGCGAAACTACGTAAAACGACCTTGTCGAACTGGGTGTTTGTAATTTCTAATTTTTCGAATGAAGCCATTGTTACTCCTACTTATATTGTGCTACCGGAACGGTAGAACCTGGACCCAGCAATATTGAAGCTTCGCGTTTAATCAGCACCGCTGTCCGCTTGTAGCATTCAGCGGGCTCGTACTCAGCCCAAGGCAAGCAAAAGTTCTCAACTCGACGACGTCTCTCTGTGCTCTCTCCTTCAGTATTTCAACTGGCTTTTGCAAACATAAACTTCACATTCTCGATTAATCTCTGTATTAATAGCAATAGAGATTGGCGACATTACTAGATATGCAGGATCATGGCAGACATTTGTCGGATTCAACCCACAAGATTGGTTGATCTGGCCATTTATTGAAGTGTACAACCTTCCTGACGTGACTATTCTTACTACGGTCAATACACCTTTCTCTCAGCTACAGCCGAGAAAAGAAAATGTTCAATACTGTTCCATTGATAGATAATATCGCCTATCACCGAAATACTATGATGTATCAGCTCGCTACGTACCACTTAAGCGTATCCTTGAGGCAGTTTGATGATGCTGATGTATTTGCTGACTGTGAGATAAGTGACATGGTGGTGTCGTTCGTGTATCGTCGGAGGTGCCTGATAACAAGCCACCCCCATGTGGTTTCTGTTGGGTCTGCTGTTGCTGTTGTTGATGCCCAGACCTGTGCGTCGACGACGCTCCGCTGGGCGGACCCGACACTGGCAAGACCGAGCCCCCACCAGGCCCGCTGCCTGATCCGGTTCCCACCGCCAGGTTTGCACTGCCGACGGCAACACTTGCGTTCATCTGCGGCGACCCCCCGGCTAATGCCCCAACACAACTTGTGGCTGTACCAGCTCCGCGCGGTCCACTTCTCGACGAGCTTCCTCCAGTCGTAGCACTAACGACGCTCATAGATGACCCACCACCACAGTCAACGCCAACCACACTCCCTGCCGCGGTGCTGTTCCCCGGTCCGGACGCCCCCGAATCCCTCGTAGACGTACTTGTGACAGTTGTTTTTGTCGCAGTGCTTGTAGCACTCGTAGGAGTACCACCACCACCACCGGCACTAGTTAGATGTAATCCCCCAGGGCCGCCGCCGCCGCCGCCACAACCACCACCACCACCACGCCCGCTATCTCCTCCTCCACCTCGTGCGTTTTTATGATTCGTTCCTGTGTGTGCGGTGACCACGCCGCAGCTACCGCCGCCGTCTTTAACCAAACCCCCACCGGCGCAGTGGTCACCGTCGCTGTTGTTCCCGCTGATCGGATTAGCTCCGTTGTTCGTGGCACCGGAGGCTCCACCGGCTCCACCTCCTCCGACACCGCCTCTACCACCGGGGCCGCAGCTCGTGAGACCTCCGAAATTCGACAGATTACTGTTGGTGATGCTGGCGATGCTGTTGGCTGTTGTATCCTGCTCATGGCACTCGGGAGGAACCTCAAGGGCGCTTGTCCAAAACTGGTGGCGAAACAAGAACACTACCATCGAACAACCGAACAGAGCAGGGACGTCAGAGTCGTTGCGAACTCAGAACAAACGCCGGCCACGAAACCACGCTAAACGGCTCCAGCTGAACGGCGGTAACTTGCACTGATCCGACAATGGACGATGTCGTTGATAATGACGACGCTCTCCGTTCGGCCCGAGGCGAGTACCGACGACGTCAACGAGGGCGTCATTCAGATATCAGGGCAGCTGATCTGACACTCCAGTGACGTGTTAATGGTTGATGCGGCCACAACGCCCGGAGTACAGTTGACTCTGCATGTGTGCTCATAGAACGTCCGGATTTTGTCCGCCAGCGATATCTCTGGATCGTGACAATGCCAGCGGTGGATCAACTAGTCAGTCACCGGCACAGCGGAACCGCCCACTGCAAGCATGTGTTACCTGTAAAGGCAGAAAGAAGACAGAGGCTACTTTAATATCACCACACTCGAGCTCATTAGTGTCCCGAACGGTCACATATGGTCACACACGGAAAACATAATTGAACGTACGGCTGTACCCGAGTCATTTAGCTCTTTCGAGATTTCCTAGGTCTGTGGTCTTCTCGGAGACGTTCTTCATCTGGATCGAATTCGAGATAAAGACACCAAAAAATCGATGAAGTGCTTCATCCATCATGTTAAAATGAAAGCATCATATAATAGTATACAATAATATAAAATAGGGGTTGTCGACGACCGGCAGCAACAACAGCGACAAAATTCTGCATACTACGCTGAACAGGAAGTAGAATCTGTTTTCGTTTCATTGTTGGTCCTGTGGACTTGGCAAGGGACTACCACTCCAAGAAAAAAAGTTTCCTTGACTATTCATCGCCTTCACCCGCTGTTCGGGGAGCAAATGGACTCTTAGTCGAAACACAGAACAGGTGTCTACGGAGGCGTCACCTTTTCTTGATCCAGTTTCGAAAATGCGCCGCTGTTCTGAGTTAATTTTCTTTGAGAACGTGCAGCATGGATCTGGACCGCTGTGATCCGAACATGCCAGGCCTGGCCTATAAGCTGGATGCAACAGAATTTTTCACCTGAGCTCGGTCAGAACTTTTCTGGCCTACATGGGGTTCGACGACTTCATGCAGTTTTCGTGAGTAACAAAAATAAAAACTGCTAAGACCAATTTCTGAAAGCTTCTAGTTACAGGGCAGTCCCCTTCGATCCCACGGATATTCCTCGTGGTCTCTACCAGCATCTCTCTGTCTCCACAAATCAAGCGCAGATAATACCGCAGGCAACGAACCCACACAAAATGGATAACAGTGCAGCGAAGGTTCGGGTCTAGGCACAAAGCAAACGTGTAAACAAAATGCGTTTGCACCGTAGACTTTTACTTTCCTTTCAACCTATGACAAGGAATATATATATATATATATATTCTTGTATTGTACACAAAGCAGCATTCGAAATATCTCGTCTTTTCTATGTCGTGTATGACCTTCAGAAGCTTGCCGACTGGATCGATACTCCGCCGCTACTGCTGTTCATGTTTCAGCACTTGTAGTGGATAGAGATGGCCCCATTGCCACAACATAAGGTCAGGTAAGCACAGTCAGGTATCGACACCAGATGTGGCCGCGGGGCGGATGTCTAGAACCAGTCGTTCGAGCCAGACGTTAGAATATGGCCGTAACGGCCATCGCGGCCGTTGGCACTGGCCAACGAATTCGTTGGCCAGTCGGCTAGAAATAATTGTAGCTAGGTAGCTAATTAACACACCCATGCACCAACTCACATTCTGACGGCGAGACGCTTCGATAGGACGAACAGGACTAGTTGTACAGATAGCACGTTTTGGCAGTTTTTTTAGTATTGTTGTTGCTGGCGGGTTAGGTGAGAAGAAACAAATACTAGAATGGCCGTGTACCTCAGCATCTATCGAAACACACAATATGCCTCGATTTAGCCGCCCACGCCAAATGCCGGCTATGTTACACTGAGTTGGTTTGCGTTAATAGTCGTATTGTGATGTTCTTTGATTGGTGTTTCGAGAAGACATCAAACATAACAAATGACAACAACAGCGGAGGGTTTATCTAATTGGTAATTGTGATTGATTTTTGACAAATAGCTTACTTAAATTTGAATAATGAATTCATTATTTTCAACCAACTGACCAACGATCGTTCAATCAACTAGCGGCTGTAGTTTTATACGAGGCAAGATGTTCATCAAAGCGATTCAGTTCTACGTTGAGTACAAGAGACAGCGGTTTAACTCTAAATATTGATGTTGCGAATTATATACTTTTTTAGCTATAACTTCTCAAAGTACAAGCTCCTAAAAAACAATGCCTCATAGCTTCAATACCGTGACGCAACACTGCGATGTTGGGTTGTACCCATAGAGTATTTTCACAGCTAAATTCAGTCGGTCTGTTTTGTGTATCTTATAGACAGGCAGCCATTAACATCCATATATAATATTCGTAATAGTAACCACGAAACAGCTAAGCGACGCGGAATTATTCTCCGAAGATTCCATGTGACATTCGCTCGAAAAGCGCACCGACCCTTGCGTCGTACAACCGCCTATGTAGGCATGTGACCCGGTGGACTAGTGTTAATGAGTAGTGGTTAATGAGTAGACATTTTCGTGTTATTAATTATTATCAAGATCGTAAGTGATTATTCACAATAGCATTTACTAAACTCGATAGTTTACTCAGTTAGTTCCGCCTAATTATGGGTCACTGAGTGATGCTCAACGCACACGGAGTGCAGCAGAACTAGCACCATTCATGCACTGGCCAACCATTCAAGTGAACAACATCAGCGGTCGACAACATCAGCGATTCTTAATAGTCGTCATTGAACGGCACGTGTCTGAACGAGGAAATCCCCCGCATCGTTCGAAATCAGCAGCAATCAGCAATATATTCACGGCACAAAATCCATACGTGCTCGCTGTCCGGGTGAACAGGCCGACGGAAAGTCGCGCGGATACAGTCAAGCCTTAATTACATTCGGTCTGTCTACTCACCAAGTGGTGCACACTCGTATGAATCGCGAATGGCCGCGAATACAACACGAACTCGCGCAGACCAGAACAGACGTCTGTTATAGCCGATAGTTGTTATGTCTCCCACATCATTTTCCCGTGCAGCGCATCCCGTCTGAGTTGAATTGGCACCAGCAATATGAGTTAGAGGCGGCGGCGGCGGCGCCAGCAGCAGCAGTAACTAAAGTCGTTGTCGGGCATCGCCCTGGCAACGCGTTGGTATTGTTGTCACTGTCATCATCACCATCATCACACAAACATTAACTAACATCATCCACAAACCCGGCGCCAGAGGTAGCACCATTCAACAGGGAGGGCAGTTGTAGTCTCGGCCGGCGTCGAGGACCATCATCATGAACAGCAGCAGCACCGGCTGTAGCCAAGGACGATACCAGTACCAACAATACGAGCACCACAAGTAAGCCAGCAAGATCGCCACAGCCACAGCCAAAACCGCAGCAGCAGCAGCAGCAGCAGCGAGTTAAAAAGGCCGCAGCACCAGCGGCCGCCGCCGCCGCCACCGCCGCAACGAGATCGGCATGATCACTGCGGCAACAGCGAGGAGGAGGCGGCGATGGAGGCTGTGCCCTTTCGCTCTCATCTGGTCTCCAGCAAGATGAACGCCAACCAGAGAAGCGAGCCAGCCCAGCGCAGAACACAGCTGCTGCTGTTCTTCTTCCCAGAAGCCGCCACCACCAGCAACCAGCGAACCAGTAAAGCAACTTCGAAGACCCGACAGCAGCGGGATCACTTAGCCCGAAGCGGCCACACGAGCGCCGACGATGAGTTGACGACAATGACACGCCAGACTGTATAGAGATACAATGGATAGATCGAGCCGATGCAGGAATAGCTGCCGTGGTCGTCGGCGGCGGCGGCGGCGACGACAGCCAGAAGATGACAACGGCGACGATACTTGGGAAGATTCGCTTAACTTTGTCGTTGACAAACAACGATATTTTCGATGCGGCACTCCAATGTTCTATGATCTCCTATACTAATCTATAGTTTTAATGCCATATATATATAACCTATGTGGACTAGTAATGACAACTGTGTAATTTCACGTGTAGAGAAGATGTGGAATGGTGGGAGATTTGTTGAATTGATGAACGTTTAGCCGGTTTGCGATATGTTCCATCATAGATATGCTAGTCGAATGTTTGCAGTGCGTTGAGACGTGGACGCATATATTTTCTCTGAGGACAGTGGGGCTATATCGAGAAATGGATATGTGCAAAAATCATGGCTGAAGTGATCGATACGCCATGCGGTCATGTTAATGCGTGTGCCCACACATTGCTTCGGCTGTCTGTGTGCCCACACATTGCTTCGCCTCCAACGAACATCGCAAATACTATATATATAGGAAACAATTGTGTGAGGTCAGTTAGTAAATTACTCATCAACCAACTAAGGCCTCAAGCTCAACTGAGCCCTTTCATCAAAGATCCGAACATCTAAAATGCTGCTCCAACAGCACTCCTTCTGTAATATTTATATTCGACACCTTATGTCATGTTGAATAAAAATCAAGTCCAACACCTTACACACCTGAAATCCTTCTATGAGCATGAGTACTGTTCTTTTCTTGCAATAAGGCACAGCACCTTAAGTAAACCTGACACAGCCAAAAATAGTTCGATTCCACCAGTCGCAGGGGCTTAGATAGGCTCGTAACAATACATGTGCCTACCACAAGTGTGGTCTCGGAAATGAGTAGTTCTAAGGACTTTGTGTAACCCTATGTATACAAACCCACACACAAACACCAGCGAAGAGAGACAGATAATCTAATATGCAGGACAAATAGGCCTGCCGTGCTCAGATGGCCTTGCCTGCGGCGCCATCCTTTCATTACCGTTCGTTCGAAACGTCTCAAAACCAGCGTTCCTGATGTCTAACGTTCTGCACGAGCCCAACTAAAGCAGTATGTCTAATGCTCTCTAATAGCCTTGCCAAATGAGGGTCGTTATTATTATATTAATCACTCTTGGGCATCCGGATACAAAGAACAATGGACAACAAGTAGCAGTGGCCAATTCGGTACTTCCTATTACACTGTTTATTTGTTCTTACATTGAAGAACCGATTATACAAGGTCTATAAGAGAGAGAGAGAGATCGAGAGAGATACTGAACCCATCCCTGTATCTGCTCTCTAGGTGTATAGAGGCTTCTAGCGACGTACGACTCTCGAGTTCACTACTATGACTGCGGTGAAGTAATCGCGTCCCTTAGAATCGATTCGAAGTGATTCAGTACAATGAAAAAATAATACATTATTTCATAACCATTCATAGCGTAGATATCTGCTGCAGCTATTTTTATCCCACACACTAGCGAGGAGCGAGATGCTGACAGAATTAAATTGAACATGTGTCTCTTGTCTCTCATGTGCGTTGTAGGTAATTAAACAAATTAGCAGCAGGTGCAGATAATTAAACGAAGAAAAAGACATTCTACCACGTCAACTGTAACTACAACACGCGCCCACGAAATTAGTACCATAGTCTGCTCCCGTGTTCTCAAGCCGCTCATTTCTGTTCGTTGCCTCAAGCGCACCCTGATAAACTCTTCACTTTTGTGGCCTTCATCTGCTTTAGAGACTGTTACAGCGGGCGACCTCAAGATGATATTGTGATAATCATCTTCATTTTATCTCAATTGAAGTAAGCGCTTACACAACAGAATCAAGAATAGCTCCACGAACAGCTGAAAGCAGCGGGGCCCCCGGCGTCAGTGACTCATTGCGAGGTGCTACACATCGACTCAGAGTTGGTCCAGTGCAAAGAGCTCTCTGATAAATGGCTTTCTTTACACGGATCAAATAACATTTTTTGGTGATCTACCACAGAACTTTTGATCAACGCAACGCAGCTTCCTGTCATCTCGTTAAACGCTAGATGACATGGCGGGGGTTATTCCACCACTACAGACACCATCAACCAGCACGTCATGAAATCGCTATAGATATATTAGTTTACCTGTGTATTTCCTGAACTTATTACCCTTGTATACGGTATCATATCATAGCACGATTTGAGTCTCTCGCAATAACAGATCAAAGCCTCCATCCGACTGTTGTATGACAGCAATGAACGCAGCTCCTGGTTTCCGAGCGCGTTCGTAATCAATACTGCTATATTGCACTCCCACCAGTAAATAAACGGTATATCGAATCAAATTGTGACTCAACCGAAATTGTCGCAGAGAGCAGTTGCGGCACGTCAATGCGCGAGTCATCATGGGCCCTTCTATCGCTGATGGTTACGACCAACACTTCGATGTGATCGATTCTACGCCGATACCTCTCAATCCATCCCAATGCCATCTTTAAAATTCCACTCGAAGTGCCGCTGCTGTCCCAGCATCAGCACCGATACCAGCAGCAGCAGCAGACGACGACGACACTGGTGCCACCGTTCAGCCATTCGGCCAGTGGCTCTGCGGCGGGCAAGCGGCCACAGCTGCTAGCAAGCGAGTTACCTAGCAGCGTTGGTCACCACCACGACAATCACCTTACGGCGACTCAGCTGTCTCTTGTTGGTCTTCATCGTCTCATCGTACCCTTGGTCCCTTGTAACACCATCCGCCATAGAGCGGCTCGGACGCCAGCAGCAGATTTAGCTTGGCTGACGTTGGTTTCTCTGCAACGTTCTACCGTTGTTGTTGTTGCTTACTGCTGAGTCTCTCGTTACTCTGGTGCCGTCACCAGTGCCAGGATGCTATTGTATGGTAGAAATGCGACCGTGGTAGCGCGCTATACAGACAGCACGGGTCGTCTGCGTGCGGCCTCCGCAAAGTCTGCCCGATTGGCCCCCGCGCATATCTTCACTGAGCTGGCGATACGGTGCAGATATCCCAATGGCTACCGATACATTAGCCTACGCCAGAGACAGAGAGAGAGAGAGAGAGAGAGAGAGAGCGAGCGAGACACACAAATGTTGTTGTCAGGGTACACAGCCCAAAGTGGGAAAGAATGACAGATAAATAGGGAGAGCGAGAGAAGGGTCGATACTCCGCTCGAAGGTGATAAGCGTGGCGCAGTCGGCAAACAGGCGAAATAATAAAAAATAAAAATTGCTGAATCCATATAAATATATGGTGTGTGGGGGGGGGATCAGCGTAGCTTGTGTTTACCCAGAGGGGTACCCACACAAATTGCACTCTATGGAAGCTTAGTAGAGATCGCGTAGCCAGCCGAAAAACAACTTCGTCCCAAAAATACACACGGCTGGCAAACGGGATTAAACGGGGTCCCCCTGCATCCTCATGAATGGACAGTGTCAACACCGTGAGTGGTATCAATATCAAGCGAGCCAGCTGACGACGTATAACGTGTGCTCGCTTACCAGGCTCTGTCAATTTGCTGGTGACAATTGTCAACAGTTCCCTAAAAAAATAGCGAGAGTAGTATTACGGTCATAGGTCTATAATAATAATAATAATAACAATTTGTCACCTTGTGAGTGGACATAGCCACAATGGGCATATGACGAGTTCTCATTCGACGAGGTTCAACTGAAGGAAGACACTAATGCCGGCTCTCGATGGATCGATGAGCTGCCCGGTCTCACCGCTCAACACTGTGATTCGACATGACGCCACACATTATTCTTATTACCAGCGAGGCACAAGCCATCAACCGTATGCGGACACTCAGACCCGTCAATCTAAACATCGAGTCGAAAGGGCTGAAGCAGCACAAGTCGCACATATGAGTTTAAGAGAGATTGGCCGAGAAACCAACTATTTTGTTGGGTTTCACAAGGTTTCCTAGAGACTCCGAAAGGGAGCAACTGAGACAATGTAGACTCTCAGTGAATATCAATGTTTATCCTACGAGTCACGACAACGGCAGCATTTCCCGAACCGTAACTATTAGCTTTCAACTCGACAGCGAGACAGGAGCAATCCCATGCAGGCGTTCTCACTAGCTCTGTTTAAGAAGAATAAAAAAAACAGAACCGATTCAATTGCCACCGATGTGTGCCCTTGTGATCGTTAGTGTTGTTTATTACGGCTCGTGAGACAGACAAGACATCATAGGGGCATATACAAAATGAAATGATAGCCAATCATCTGTGAAATCAAACAGAGCGACCAACCAGCATTCGTCCGCTTGGATCGGTCGAACGTCGGCCTGCGGCATGAGCCAAGACATATCGGACGACGATTCTCACCACGACACTACCGCCCACCATAACTACGCCATACTGTGCTATCGCAAGGCGTAAGGTATAACGAGCCGCTACCACCATCCTTTAGTGGATTCTTAATCTCCCAGCCCCCATTGGCGTTTCGTCCTCGAATTTACCGGTGCGTTTTGCGCGTTTCGCCTGATATCGACTGACAAACAGCTGTTGCGCACACAGTCCACAGTACGTTTTGCTGTACGGTAGTGACGGCAACGACACACACACACACACAGAGGATGTTGATATTGGCTCAGGAAAGAGAGGCTGAGAACTGCTGGCCCGTTGAGGGCGGGCAAAATCAATAGGAGGTTGTGCCGTGCGTAGATCTTTTTGCTCGTTGAGGGAACTCGCGTCAAGCGGGACCATTTAAGACGAAGTGGGAAATAATGAAAGGAAATAGAAAGGAACATGCTCCAGTCACGTCTGCTACAACAGATGATAAGATCCGCTGGGTCAGAGACCGCTCACAAACATGTATTTGTATAGCCAATGGCGAGCATCAGTCTCACAAATAAGCTGTCGGAGGTGTTGTACTTTGTGGCCAATCTGTTGTGAAAAGTTAACAACAACGACAAAAAATGGATACGATACGCTAAAAACGGGAACATCTGAGACCTCTGTTAATCGGTTACGAAAATTCAGTTGGACGTAAAGGGTTGTCTCCGACGTCTTCGACCCCCGCCCCCCCACTAGGCTTAAGTAGTGTCCATTTTGATACAAGAGCTGTCGCGATAATGCATTTACCCGACGGATTTTCTAAAATTAGGTATCCTTGAGGGTAACCGTCGCCGATCTTTGATACGGCGCTACTCGGATAGCGTCCCTGCACGAGATCAACGAGCCTCCTCTATGCTTACGTTAGTATATTACATTTGACTATAAAGAACAACTCCCTGACATTTACCCGCTTTTCATACCTGGCCGCATTTCGGACCATTCTCAGAGCAAAACCAGCCACCCCGGGTGTTACTACGGATTCTCCCACCCTCGCGAGTTATTTCTCTAGCTTGCCTTCCAGCCAGTCAGCAGTGGCCAGTCAGTCAACTCACTTCTGTACCTGAGCGGTCCCGCAGCAGCAAGCAACCAGCGACGACCATTCTTTAGTCTCGAGCAGCGAAATCACTCGCCGTGCCTGTCTATGCGTATCATAGATTTACACGAGCGTATGCAGACGCCACAAGCTCAGCCTTCGCAACTTCCGTCAGAAGTGTTTTCTTCATCTTTCGACAAACTCGCACTCATGTCTAGACAAAGAGGCGAGCGAGTCGCCCTTCGAGTCGCCTTTTCAGCGGCGACTGCTCTGCTCGGCGAGTCGATTTAAACTAAGCTGTGTATGTATATGTCTGTAACCCCTCAATCACATGCTCGCAAGGTACAACCATGCTAGTCACTACGTTGCGCTCTTTTGAATCACACACGCACGCATCCGTCACAAGCACCTGTGTCGTTCTGCATGAACCAGTTGTTTCTCTCACCTTGATCTAGACTGCGAGAGACTATAAAACGTATATATATATATATATATATATATATATATATATATATCGATGATACCGCAGAGAAGATGATTCAACAGCAGCGTTAAATGCGCAGGTACAGATATTGCAGGGTAGGTGAAACAGATTAGAGTGGCCATAGAGCAGATAGATCTTCCCTAGTTCACAACGCCTATCAGTTACACACCTACACTTTATATATATATATATATATATATATATATGGCAAGTATTATCCTATCGGTTGCAAACGAACAAACTCAAGCAGCCGGTGGGCTGCTTGAGTTCGTGAGGGGCAGGCAATAGCATGCAATGCCTGCATGGGCCGGCTCAGGCTCCCCGTCGTGTGCACCAATGAGGCACCACTTTATCGCCGCACACCATCCGATTCTTCATCTCTAGAGTCTGCTGCATGATTCGAGGTTCATCGGTAGCTATGTACCTGGCACGATCACAAGGTGAGCCAATCAACCGTGCAAGCACACGCTGCCAAAATGAGCTGCCACCGATGCACTGCCAGTTGGGGGAGTGCGCTCAAAGATGGGTGCAGGCAACCAGATATATAATACACAACAGGGCTGAAAATTTAAGGAGCGCGACATAGACTCTGAGAGGGAGAAAGAGAGAGAAACCTCTGATAAACGCGGGACAGCAAACGTGAACCGGCAGCAAAAAGTGAAAATTTCGTTTATGAATTCAGCAGCATCTTAATGCGATCTATCTGTTCTATGGACAGATGTCCGAATACGTAAGAGGCAACTATGCGCGTCTTCTCTCGCCCTCGCATTTGCGAACTGAGGTTGTGAGAAAAAAAAGATATCCCCCCCAGAAGTCTTTCGCTCTGTGAAGCATACACAACAGTTGGGTACGAAAAGAACAAGACTCACCTAAGAATGTTCGCTTGGCGTTCTACTACGAGAAGATATGAACATATTCGTAGGATGAACAATACGATAAAGATTCCATTATAGATATAGGTGTCGAATGGGGGGGGAAGAGGGTGACGTGCAAATGCATTTAGTCATATATATGTAGCACGTAATATCGTAGTGTAATGACTGTTTTACTCTCGTCTCGTTGACAGGCACCTTAAAAGGTTCGGCTGCCGTACGAACAGGCAAAGGACAAACAGCCACATACGGTCATGGTATAACCTAAGACTGTGATTGTGTCGACTAGCGTAACGATCACCATACATTTCAGCACCTCTCGCTCGTGTAATAAAGATAAATTACCAGTTAAGCGAATCTAAATATAAGTGAATCGTTATCTACACCTGGTTAAACCTGATTGTTTTGAAAATATAAAAGATCCTGAAACATCCTAAAATAGAAATTCTAATATCCTAAAATCCCGCTCCCATCGCCTTCGTGCGTAGCTGATAATTTAGACATGATCGTCATGATAAAAAAAAATCGTGAAAGCGCAACCAGGTTTAACTTAGTTCAGAAATTCCAATTCTGTTTGGCGAAGACGACATGGAGCAAATCTTCCATATTTTACATGTCAACAAAAACCGCCCTCGTCGTCCTGAATCAAGGTGTATTTTTTTTCTTCTGAGATTTACTTCGTTACCGTACCAGTGCTACAATTCCGCCACTTTAGTACAGACAATTGACAACAGCTCTCACACGAGACACACTCAAGACATCCTTGATAACCACTCTCAATATTGTTAAGTGTACAATGTTAAATCTTTACTAACAAAAACAAACAGAATAGAGTGGAATACGACGTTCGTCCGCCGCTCCTTGCTTCGCATATCTCATAAATTCGCATCAAAATCTAGCTAAACTTGTCTCCGGCCAGCTACGAAGGTGCACTACTATCAGCAGTGACATTTACCAGCTGAATAAACACCGCTCAACGTAACCGGCCGCTTGAAGTTCAAATACCCTATAGTGCTGCTGCAACAACCGCCACGGCAACAGCACCTGAACGCCAGAAGCAGCGGTATCCGAATCACAGCGACACAGCACACTAATAATGCACAGAGAGAAATGACGACATTCATAATCGCGGCAGAGCGGTGAGGTTGACTCTGCGCGATAGGTAACCAACCCACTTCCTGTGCTCTTTATTGGATGTTTGCTTGTTGCCGCTAAGTTGCTGTTTAGTATTCGTGCTACGCTGGCTGACTTCTTTATATAGTATAATATCACATTATATATATATATATATATATAAGGCCAGTGGATTGCCCGACCGAAAACGAAGACGGTTTTTGCAGCGCTCCGCATGTGGGCCAATTGAGTGGCTACCTGCGTTGACACATGGCATGGGATAACTCGGGCTGGCAAAGCGAACTCGATGATAACTACAGGCGAACAATTGTTTTTTTACATCAAGGTAGCAAGCGTATTCTCTCAGTATGTGATGTCTATCAAACGGCGCACACATCGGGACACAATCACCCGTTGACTAACGCGAATTATTAACAGAAGGGGTACCCCGTCATCGGTTAAATAGCTAAACAATTTACATCTAACCTAAACGAGGTCATGCTCTCGTTAGAGATATTCACCCAGGGAATGATATCCGATGCGCGTTCCCGTCCTGCGCCAATTGTGTACGTATGGATCTCGAGAATGAGCGCATTTTTAATCGAATAAGCAAGTCCGAATTGGATACTGATTCAATCAACATTATTGTCTTTATTTTTATGATTTTTATTACTTTTAATTATATAGTTACTATTAGTATTATTAAAATTATTATTATAGTGTCTCAAGCAATACATTTGGAAGACATAAACGCGTAAACGACGCCCCTGAACAAAGGAACGGGGGAAGGGGTTGAGGACTGAGCGCGGCTTTGTTTGCAAACTACAATTTCGTGTATGGGAACAAAAACGATTTCGCACGATGCAGCATTGAAACATTGCCACAATTTTATACATTCCAATATTGTTATAACACAAACTTCCAATATTGTTAGAACACATTGGTGTAACTCTACGAATAGGATGTATTTGCTCATCGTTGTAAAACATCGATGCGACACATCAAACGAACTTATTTCAATCCCGAAATATATACAAAAACTAATATATATATATATATATATATACAACAATTGGCGAATTAGTACGCTGTACACTTATTAAGCATATTTACAATTTTTACAAAAAAAAATGCTTGAAGAAATGCAGACACCGCTAGCTCTTCAGAAACTAGTGGAGCGACGGCTAACTTAGAGCGGAGCTGGTTTAAGTGGGTGTCGCCTGACAAGTGGCCATCCAGACACAGAGTAAACTGAGCTGAGGGAACTCTACCGATAGGTAC
The DNA here is from genome assembly GCA_019614645.1 of Stratiolaelaps scimitus. Taxonomy (NCBI): domain Eukaryota; kingdom Metazoa; phylum Arthropoda; class Arachnida; order Mesostigmata; family Laelapidae; genus Stratiolaelaps; species Stratiolaelaps scimitus. The sequence continues at coordinate 300,985 of JABWDB010000018.1, read as the reverse complement.
CTCTGTGCTAATTAAAAAGTCGTTGTGGAAGACTAACGGAAGTGGACGAAAACGGATTCTGATCGTGTTTACTGATCGACAATTGGCAGTAAGCCACCCATAGCTAGATCATGATTGGCCCTGGACATCATATCAGTTAGATTCGGGCTCACTACGAAGCATAGAATCGGGTCAAGAGAACTGCAAACATAATCGACAATGTAAAAAAGAACAATTAGAACAACAGCAGGACAATCCTTGTCCGACAACGAAGTTCGTAACTTCCGTTCGTGCAACGGTGAAGGCATTCATGTTCACACACTCACTTCGTCCCGACCTAGATCTCAATTGTAAATTAACATACATTGTAACAATATACAAAAAAAAAAATTATAATATGCGGCTAACCTTCCTCTAAGGATCTTACGTAAAATGGTCTTGGGGAGTGAAAAGCTCTTGGGGAGTTCTAGAGCCACGGATTGATCTTCACGATCAGTCGCTTTCTTAAGTACACTATGTCAGAGAGTTGCGTGATGGTTAATTATATTTGAAAGCATATTCTTTATTAGATAGAAACATTACGTTTATATTGATCAAGAACTAATTTTTCAAATGTTTTACAAAAGGGGTGAGAAGATTCGAAGAAAGAAAGAGATTGGCCGATCGACACCTTGATATACTGGAATTACCCTGCGACGTATTGAATGCCTGGAAAATGTACCGCAATCAATAATGATACGTAGCCGTACAGAAATAGGCAAATCTATGAAATTAAGACAACCGCGTAAAACGAACGCGGAAATCTGCTAAGGACCAGCTAAAGCTATTGGTCAGCCTGGTCACTATTGGTCGAATTGATACTGTAGTCTGGTCGGGTTGTAATACTTAAGCGTGGGCCTGTGAGGTGTTCTTCGTGAAAACCTATTGAGTACTTGATCTCGATTGATCAGAAATTTACATCATTGGTCTAAAAAGAAGCTTGAATAGACCTTAGATATATTATCTATATATGGCCAGCAACTGTACCCCATGGACGCGTACTAGCTTTAAGATGCATTGGCAGTGCAGCTCAAAATGAAAATCCCTAATAGACTTGCAGCTAATAATAATAATCGAATTCGGAGCTTCACCACCACCAGCTGAGAGATGCAGAAAAAGAAAAAAATTCTATGAATGTTAACAGCGGACGTGCTGCTATTTTTACAAGCCGATGGTGATGATGTCGATGATGTATTGTTGATATCAGAATAGTTTATACGGGAGAAGAAATTATTCAGTCAGAAAGTGGCCGGTCAAGCAGAATGCCAGCTATAATATAATAGCTAGCTGCATGGCTGGCTTCACATTGCCGGAGTAGTTTCCACAATACAGTGGAGCATAACACCAGAAACGTTGCATAACGACAAAAGCATCAAGCTAATTATATATACACGCGGTACGGATGATTATGACATTTTTGTCAGCAGTTTTTCAAACAATAATATACATAATATATATATATATATATATATGCTAATCACGTCAGCATACTGAGTGGAAACAGCTTGTAAGTGCGTTTACAAAACAAATGCGAAACACTGCATCGTAAACGCCAGAACACTACGACTACTACTACTACTAATAATAATAATAATAATCGTTGTCATCAACATTACCATAATTCTATCTGCCATGTGATCCATGTCAAAAAAAAAACACATTTTTCCCCGCGAAAATTCGAAATTCTTCACACGTCAGTCAGGCAGTACAACATACACACATACGTCATCTCATCTGTTACAGACATATCCTGCGCTCGCCCAGTCGCTCACATATGCTGAAGTAGCAAAACTGACCACCAGCGTCCATCATTCGCTGCCGACAGGTTCGACAGCGTGTCAGCAGCCTTTCTTCCGACTCATTTTGCGGCCATCCTACGGTGGCGTCCGTCACTGCAACACACACTTACGTGATTATGATGACCTTCCGTTGTTTGTCCGCTTTTCCGATTCATCTCTTCCCTCTTCGCGGATTCTCTGTTCTCTTCATTGATTTAGCTGGTGAATGTTTGCGCGCTTGCGTCAGCTATTACAAACACTTATCCATCCGGCACTGACGTCCCGATATCATATTATCAAACGTCCACTTGTACCCTGTGTATGCAAAGGTGGGCGGCAGAAAACTAGACAAAGAACGAAGCAATTGTTTTGCGAACAAAACGCATATGTCGCTATACAGAATTGCTAAACAAAAAATTGCTATACGAAATTCTCGAATTGCATCTCGAAATGTTCACGTTGTATGGACGTGCGGCACGCGGACACTGCCCATAAGAAGTCGGCAGTCGTGGACAAAAATAGACGCACGTTTGAAAATTCAAAAGCGACAGCTCATTGAGGTTTGCTATACGGGGAGTATAATAACGTAGTTAGTATATCATTAGGTTCAGTCGTTCAATGGGCAGACTCTGTCGGAACGATTTATGTGAAACATATTTGGAAAATGGCAATAAAGAAGTGTCTCGAATATTAGCTGTTGATTTTTTCCTTTGGTTTTCTTTCGGGCTGACCCCAAGCCTTAAACATTTCACGTGCATGGAATTGCTGTTTTGCATTGCTTCATAAGGCGGATCCCTTTTTAAATGTAAATATGCAACGGTGGGTATCGAACCCGTGCACCCACATCCGTCTCTTGCGGTAACAGGGCAGCCGCAGACGAAGGCACCGCCAGGCCATCGGGCTCGACACACAACACGAATAGCTGTGACCTGTCGACGCAACTCAGGGACGATGTTATTAGGCATTCGCATTGTGTTATTCACAAATAAACGAACGTGGTCTATAGACAAGAATATGAAACGGAATGAAGAAATAGCACAAAAAATCCACTTATATTATTATGTATTACATATGTATCAGAAGACATTCGTGACTCGTTCTCAAGGAAAACCGACAAAAAATCGATAAAGCGGCAGCTGGAAGAAACACATCGCCTATCGTATCAATGATATCACTGTCGTATTTGACTAAAATGATAATGATTCGGTTGGCTGCCCCTTAGTTAGACACATATCAGCTAGCTACCACTCGATGTATCATAAAGGGTTGTTGTTCAAATACACTGTGAGATATAACAATTACTATGAGAGATACACGATACCGCAGCTGGCTTTCAGCCCCTCTTCCTTGACATGTTCGCTATACTTATCCGTACGACAATGCTATATAACTGGTCGGGAGGCAAATCCACACCTATCCGAGGCAAGGAAAGTAACAAATTGAAAATAAATATATTTTCTTTCTTTATCTAATCACGCCATACAGGATAGGTAAAACATTTTTTCAAGCTGACCCTCAGCTGTTCCCTGTGACAGGCTTCAGCACCTAACCTTTAGGTATTGATGATCTGTTGGGGCCACCTTTGCTGATTTTTTCCCACCCGTCGTATCTGGCAAGAATCCACTGACAAACGAAGACACAAAGAGAACTGATAACGAACTCGAAATGTTATCAGCTTCTGGTACGATTTGGTCCCAGGCCACAGGTTCCTCCTGCCGAGCAGTGCAAGACGCTCGCCACTAGACCATGACGCTAATGAACAACGTCCGCCAATAAATATACCTGAGGTTCGACGGGCATACAAGTGGGTGCTCGACACTCGGTTTCCACTTTTAGGAACAGCGATGATGACCTCGCCTCCCATCAGCTCTCATGGATCCACATACAACACAAACAGTAGTGGGTATTCGCTTGGTGTCAGAAGTGGGCTGTGTACCCTTGTGATGAACTCCTTCACTCGTTGTTCCTTGGCTATCATGAACTGGAGGCAAACCAAACCACGTTTGTACTAAAGCGGATACGAAATCGGATTCTAAATTAACACCCTCCACAATCTCGAACATGTCTGCTGACGGTGGCTTTGCTTTGAAACGAGCCTCAAAGAAAATCCAACTCATGTTCCAACACATCAAATGTAAGAAGACTCAACCTCAGTGCGCTGGCCGAGTCTGAAATCACATGGAAGTTCAACACTGAAAGGGTTTCCATGGCACAGCGATTAGCGGGAAAACGTGGCCGAATCGGCGAACTGTCGCCCACAAAAAAACATCTCGAATAAGAACGCTTCGGCAGTTGCTCATGTACAGATATAGAAGCAATGCTGAACCGGAGACTAATCACTGCCGCAACGTCCAACTCGAATTCGAGCGTTGCGCCCCGCAGACCTGTTGTGGGGATACCACGGAGAGACTCTTGTGGAGACAGATGTGAATTGTCGATATCGCTTGTCGATACACGATACATACACGATCATTTTCTCAAAATGCAGGAGTTTTAATCAGTCCACCTTGAGCGCGTTTTGGAAACATTTCAGAAAAAGGCACTTGCATTCTGTACACACCCAGTCTCTGGTTGATCGTCGTCTTTCACAGGTTGGCGATATCTGCCGATCGTGGAGTATAGAGCTGTTCTTCCCGCACGGATTGGCAGAGAATATAGGAAAGATCATGCAAGGTGCTGTCACTGGTCGCAGTAGGGTGGAAACTCATCGTCACCAACAATAATCCGTGTAGTCGTCTTGGAGCAGTTTGATGAGCCCCTCTCCGTGGTTGAGTTCTTCCTCGGGAAACCTCGCATATATATATATATATATATATATATATATATAAACAGCACATCCGTATATTAGAAGCAGCAGGCAGCGTTTCGTACGAAGTTGCAATCTATACGCACTGAATGAAATTCAATTCACGAGTTTTGTGGAGTCTGAGGTTCAAATCTGAGTGGAGTCATATTTACTTTTATGGGCAGTATCTCCGCAATAAGATTTGTTAAGTAGTAGTGGCAACTAATGTGGTCTGCGGCATAGCTACCACTGTGCAGAAAGGAAGGCACCGTACACCCCCTGTATGCGTCATAAATACTGCATGTTTACATACACGGGGCTTTCTACAGACACCCTATTGATCACAGTAGTTGTTCACAGACGGGAAGTGCACAGAGGTCTTGAGAGATTGGGAGAGAAGGGAAGCAGCTGAGAGTCAGCTAACCACGTCATGTTCGTACGGTGAGGAGGATGTGTGGTGCTCGTGGCTGGGCTTGTACACATCTCACCACCCTTTACTGAAGTAATGCGATAAGCGATACCGGGAAGGGTGGTGCTGTTGAACATCGTCAACAGTTCCATAGGGGGGGCGGCCATGGTGTTGGCATGCATTAGCATGCCAACACCCCCCCTTTAAAAAAAAAAAAAAAAAAAAGTATATAAGGGTGTGCTCGACCCGGAGCTATGTATTACTCCTTTGTACTTATTAAGATGACGCTGGCCGTCGACACCGATTTGCTCCCGGCAGACAAGCGTCACAAATACGAACCGTACCGAGTTTCATTGTGGCGATATCATAGTTCGCGGTAACTCGGAAGAGTTAACAGTGCAGTGGCCTGGTCAAATTAGTGAACATACGTAGGAGGTAGATTACCCCTTATAGAATCACTGCTCTGAACCGTTTATCCACCCACAGCCCAAATACCACAGGTAAAAAAAGTTCACTTTAATATCCTGCCCTGTTAAATGCGGTCGAAAATATGACCGAAAATCTGTATACCTTCCGGTCCGAAACACTGGTAATTTTATTTAAAGCATTGACCTTCTTGTTGAAGCGCGGTCACTTTAGCTGGCTCTGATTAACTTCACGTGGACTGGGTCTTGTTTTATTAAACGGCAGGAATAAGGCATAATACAAGTGTGAACCATTTATTGTGCGCTACATTTATGTGCTGCTTATGCTGAACCGAGCAACATTCAGCTCAATGCAGCGAAATCTCGACTTGATAGCGCAGTTTTCCTAGAATGCGGCATGACAAACCAAAGTAATGAAGGTACTCTTGACTTGACTTGAATATCAATTGAACCTCTTTGCTTTAATCGATTTCAAGAAAAATATCTTGCACTTATACAGCGTTCTGCCTATCCAGCATTCGATTAATGCCCCTGCATCCCTGCTCCTCTGACGTTACCACAATTCTTCAAATGCATAACCACACACACACACACTGCACTGCATTGCACCCACCTCCGCTTGCCACTCAACCTGTTATCTCGCTTGACACGTAGCCTTTAGGGCGTAAGCTCTACAGTCTCTAGCCGCCATCGTGCTCATATGATTTCGCAATACGACTTTTCTGTCTGTCGACGCCTTAGAAATACGACAAATGTATTATTCATACACTAACATTTAGCATTCTGAGGTAGTATTGTATCACTCATGCCAATCACTCATACGGCCACTCGCTCAGCTCGTCGATGATTCTGTTCGACTTTTTCACTCACCTATGACATTGAAATTGTATAAAATTGGTAGCGTCAGCCAACGGGTATCCATGTTCTTCACTCGATTGGTGGGGCCCTCCTCGGTGCGTTATGGTCGAGGCGGCGGAGGAGTTTGCGGGTGGCCTAATGTTTGTATCTATATATGCTGGGTGTGTGTATATATATATATGTATGTGTGTGTGTGTGTGTACTGTGTGAGTACGCTCGTGAGCGACCCTCTCTCACTACCCCATCGGTCGACGACAGCGACGAGTGCGATCATCGGTCAACCGACCCTCCTGTCTCAGTCTGTAGTTATCGTAGAGTTGCCCAAGCTGAGTGCTCGTGAGTCACCTCAGTCCGCTCCTGCCGGCGTTGGCATCAGCCACCGTCCACCGTTCACCGACCCCCCGGAGCCACCAATACCCTACGAACGAACCAAGCACCGCCTGATGCATTTGACAGAGCGACCCACCTCCGATCCAGGCATCCGCCCTCGCCTCGATGACGAGCCCCGCCGCATATCACCCCACTTAGCGACCTGCCAACCTAGGCAACGCGCATGAGGTTATCCCCCGCCGCCGCCGTCGCCCCGAACATCATCGTCCACAACTCGATTCCCTTTCGTAGACGATGAACTAAGGGATGAATGTCGCACACAGTTGCGTGAGTGTGTGTACTGCGAGTCAGAGAGCCCCATCAACGATTTACCCAAAACACCTTTATCCCTTTTTCATATCAGCCTCCGTATTTCTGCACCCCCCGTCCCCCTGAAAAAACAACAAAACAGTGGCCGACAGGCCGTCGCATGATAGCTTATGTAGACTAAACAAGCAAACATTATAGTACATATGGCCGTCGATATATAGAGTCGATATACGTCATCAATCTCTCTCCAAATCTATCTTTCATTCTCTCACTCCGTCGAAAAACAGCGAGCTCAAAAGAAAATCGTATACCGACATCAACCCTCGTCTCTCTGTCTGCACCGAGTGCTTCGTCTCCGTTCCTCAGGCAGCGGACATCGGGTCCCAGCTGAACCCCGGTCCGACAACAGTTCTACCGAAAACCTCACTCGCATACCGAGCCCTCTTACGGTGGATCGACCGGCCGGTTTGGTCATGCCAGCAGTGCACCAGCAGATGAACAGACCAAGCAAATCTTTCCCAAGCAGCAGCTGCCGGCGACGACACAGCAGCAGCATACGCCGTCGACTGCGTCCTCCCATCTGTCAGCAAAACAAGCCGATGACTTGTGTTCCCTTACTGCCACAATGCATACAGCTGCTGATACTGCGGCTACTGCTTGACTAATTGGTTAGCTAGCTGGTCAGCTGCTATAACACACCATCCTATGCGTAGGCTACAGTCAAACGGCATTCAGCACCGAATCGAGATGTCGTTGACTAAACGCCAGTGCAGCGCGTGCCTCCCCATACGATAGCCACAAAACTTTGCCCACCATAGCTGTGGCCTCCATCTTGTGATACGCCCGCTCGCGCCCTCACTGCTCCCTGGCCGGTTACCTGCGTGCATATCCGTTTAGGGGTATAGTAGCAGCGACACCACCCGCACGATGACTCATATAAATAGAGAGAGAGAGAGAGAGAGAGAAAATGGCGATAATCAACTCCTGTCCTGGTCAGGAGCTCGGGTGGGTGTCTTGGATCAATGGCGCCACTTTTACGTGGCATAGTATCACCATCGTATCAGCCTACTGAAGATCAATAGGTCACACAGTGGTTTCTTCGGACGGTCATTGACCCGATGCACCATCATAGCCGAGCTACGTAGCGCACAGGTTTAGGGAAGCAGATATATACGTTGATAGTTGATCCACAGTCACCATTTTGCTCCTTTTGCATAAAGCTTCGTCGACTCTGTCATTGTCGTAAGGTCGGGGCGGGGAGGAGTTGTACGAGTCAGCTTACGAACCCACTTTGGTAATACCAAATGATAGATGATAATTTGATCTAGGCCATTACTTAATAAATAAAAAAAATTATTACATTGATTAGCAGAGTAGAGAGAGATGAGAGAGAGATTCGGTACTAGAGAGAGATGAGAGAGAGAGAGAGAGATACCTCTTCGTTACACATTTGCACAGTATCCCAAGGCAAATGGACAATGGCGGAATGAGCAAGACGTCCTGTCCTTTATTGTACATCGCCACTTCAACACCGGGGCAGTGGTCAGAAATTGCAGCACCGACGAAATCGCCACCACGGACGACAATTACGCTCTAGTATCTATAACATGGATGTCTCTCTCTCCCACTCTCTTTCCGATCGATCTGAACTCAGGCAGATCAGATCTCATCAGATAAGGCCGTACACTGTCGACCAGAAAAGGCCAAATGTCAATTTAATGACTGGACCGACACAGGTGAGCGTTGACTGGAAACCGTCGTTCACGTTTAACGCATGCACAATCCGTTCAGAAATATTGGAGAAGATTTAAATACTGGAGAGCATTTAACATGGGGACTAAACCCCAGCATAGGGCATAACGAAATTAGCAATACTGACCATGAAATGTCGGAATTCCCTTCATAATTATTGCCAAATGAAATTAGTGTGGTTGAAGCCTTCAATTGTCGAGATTTATTTGGGACCCGCTATTCACAGTGGGGCTCAAGTCGTATGCGCCCATAAGCGAGCCTAACTTAAGCTAAACAAAGTTAGACTGATGAAATTGAGATAGAGAAGGCAGCCAACCCTTAAAATGGTATCATGCTACATCGAACATTCAATGCGGTTAAGAAGTCGTGATTGAACCAGGCCGAACTTCGTCAACTGCTAATAATCGCGTTAGTGATTGGAAGGCTAAGACAGGCCGTCAAGTGTTACCAAGAAAGGTGAACCAAGATCAACTGCGAGCGATCTTATTAGAATTTATTTCACTTTAAGTCGGTATGACAATATCACGATAATAGTAATAATTATAACTGTATTAAAAAAACAGCATCATGCTCGTTTTAATATTAATAATAATGACTGGGTTAGTATCGCATATTGGCGCACTCTGACGTCAGTAGACGCTAGGCCCCTTGCACAGAGAGAAGATGAGGAGTCTTCAGATGCTCGCCAGCTGCAGTTATAATACACTGGGATCTCATTCGTGTTCTCAAATGACCAATTGTTGAAATGCAGAGGGATACCCTGGTGACGAAACAGGTGCAGGAACTGTACGCGCGATCCATGAGGATCCCCCAATCTAAATATGTGGTCAAATTGTGTTAGTGGTGTTAATGACCAGGCTATTATGCGCATAAACCAATGTCCTATGTAACCTGTTGACACATCCAAACCCTCCCCGATCATCACGATGGTAATAATAATAATAGTGATGATTATGCTATCGACCAGCGCGCATGTTAACATCGTGAATTATGAGCTTTATCACTACGACCATCGCTAATTACCACTATGGCCGTAAAGCCCACAACACAACATTATTTATTTGTTTTTTTTTTGTTTGTTGATCTAGCTGAAGAGTGCACCAGTCCAGAGTCCACAGTTCATTTTATCAGTTCAATTTGAATTCGGATCGAACGCCTGGGCCCGAGTCACGAAATGGATGCTGATATTGATGCGCCGAGGCTATGTAATCGTTATCTATTTATTATCTCAGCAACTAATAACAACAATGATAACAGCAGCAAGTAAGCCTTGAGCAGTGCCGGCGCCGCCGCCGCTGCTGCACCGTACGCCGACCAAATAATCGATTTTTTCCGTCTATAGTCTCTATGTTATCAGCGGAGCGACGCTGCTGGTGTCGGCGACACTTGGGCGTCATCTACGAGCAGCCACTTTGTCGCCGGGCAGTCCGGCGAGAACTGGCCTGACAATGGCCACGCTGAAAGGCGCCACGAAATATTTTTTTTCCAATTTGTCCTTCGCAGTCAGCCCCTACTTTCCTCTGATGTGATGGAAACAAATTGTCATGGTCTCGAATTCTCACACGTTCACCAGGGTCGCATTGCGGAGCAAAAAAAACACCAGTGGCGGTCGGGCGGTCACTGAACGACGCCCTCGCGACGATGACGTCTTTGGCATCTTCGAATGAAATCGAGCTGAGTGAATCGCTCCTTGGTGGGTGAGCATGACGCGATCAAAACCCTCGCGATATGACCCTCTGGCCGACAGGAAGAGTGTTAGCGCTGATTTAGCGAATGATCATCGCGGGATCTTGTCCTGACCGTGTGGGCACAATCGTCTTTAACTGATGCCGATAACAGAGCGGCGCCACTTGACGCCGATAACGGTAATGAACTTAATTGGGTTGGTGTGAGAATCTCTTCAATTGAATGCACTGAATGCATCTCGAATGCTGCGCACGGGACACTTATAGGGCAAATGGATTGTTCACGGGTGATTTGTACATTTCAGCCTGAGTCATCGGTCTTGTCCAGTTTGCCAAATTTGACTTACCACATTCTATTACCTAACAAACCGAATACTCGGATATTCATATCATTTCTTAGATTAACTCCGCCCGTCATACTGCTGATTATTTTTGCAATTGTCGCAATTCTCATACCTGACGCGATTTCAAAATAAAGGCCAGCTTCGAATGGCTTGTTTTGTGCGACGACAGCCTGATTTACAATCGGATCTCAGTACGACACTTCTACGAAAATATCAGATTCGTGTCTTAAGTGACAAGTTGCCAGTGTCCAAGAATGAACAATCGCGCACGAATGTATCCGACAAACAACCTAGTCACTTCGAGAAGACAGAACCAACTAATAAACAACAACAAACTCAATAACAAAACACTTGGTGTAGTTCCCATTGTGTTTAAGTAGACTTAGATAGGATGTAGACCCTTCAAATAAGGCACTCTATTACCGCCAACGCCATAGAGTAATTAAGCAGTTTGTGCCCAACCTGGTCTTCATAAAACGACGATACCCTTTGGCTGCTTAGTTAGTTAGGCCCCTCGAGAAATATATATTTCATCCTATTGCACGGTGTCCTCATCGTTGTACCGTAACGGTAAATCGATGATTGGAGATCGCATCTGTTTGGCAGGTCAATGACTGCCGTAAACGCGCACGAACAAACAACCAAAAGACCTCCCATACTCAGATCTGGCTAAGAGTGTATGCGTAATATATATATATCTACATCTCTGTCTGCACATAATTCCTATGCTAACCGCGGACTACATTCAGGCTGAGCTGGCGGCACTCCGGCAAGCGACGGACCAAGTCCGTTCTCAATAATCTCTCTCAAGCAAATTTCCAAAAGGACATGAGACCGAACCACACTATAATCGGACTACTGATCTACCCTCGACATTCAACAAAGTCAAATCGTAATCTAAGATTAACTCAAAAATCTACGATAATGCCTCATGCTTCGAAGAATCAGTGACCATCTCAGCCATATTCAGTCAGGCATACGCACGCTCATAGAGAAATGAATCGTGATTTGTTTACTGAATGGCCGAACGGACGAACAGCCGCCGCCGCCGCGGCCGCCTCACGAAGATTTCCTCTGCATGAGAGGAGATCGACTGATCTAGCCGTTCGTACGCGAACACTTACTTCTGCTGTGCTACAACGAATGCGACACCATCAATGAGAAAGGTGGCTTTAGCGAGACACCGCCCATATTCCGGTTTCCGGTGCTTCGGAGACACAGCTACCTATACCACCACTGATTCCAGAGCTGACAGAAATATGGCTTTAGAGAAACAGCGCAATAAACAGGATATTATTAGTATTATTATTAAGTCAGAAAAAGAGGCCCGATACACGCAGTTAAACAGACGCCCGGGGGTGATATCATCATTCTTATGTATTTCCAACCTACTCGATGATTGTTATACGCGACAAAGTTACAATCATGGCGGTCGACTTTTGCGATAATTGTAGAAAGCACTTGTGATCTACCAGTTCAGTGTTTGTAGACAAATCTGGTCCCCAAAAGGTACAAATTAAAAAATGACTCCTGAAAAAAACGATTCAGGGCTGACCGTCGGGCTGTCGTTCGAATCGACGGGGTCGACTCCAGTTGCTTGCCCTGTTAACTTTGTTTAAGTAGAAGGTAAGTTACATTTCCCCATTTCGTAAAGGTAAAGGTATATTGGTTGATTAACTTAGCTGCAATTTTACAATGCTTAAGCTCTCTTATATGTCATCACGTATGCCGAATTTATTACGCCGACGTTTCATCTTGTCATATTTTTCTATTTTACTATTTACAGTCATATATAGAATGAATATGCTTCCTCGTACACGAAGAACATAGAGCGCATTCGACTGTAATCTTATCCTGCTACATCTAAAACAGCAGTCCCCCCACTAACTGAATCAAGCGATATGTATGGCACACTAACGAGTCGAGTCAGCTGCAGAGGGAGCACCGGTTCTTGCTACGACCTGCAACATATAAGCGCGACATCGAAATCGGCATGCGAACCCTCTGCTCGCTCCAGCCTCCTTCCCAGCAGCTTGAACGCCGCGACCCTCGTGGCAGTGCATTAACGTCGCTACCATTCATCTCTTCGAAAGTGCCGAATGAGCCCTAACCATCTGGTAAGATCAGAATCGTAAAACATAGAACACTGGACATCACCATCGGATGCCCAGCATCGTCAGCTATCAGCTCACTCATCAGGTGACTCAACGAATTGGAGAACATGAACGATCACGCACAGTCCACTCCTTGAGCCGACGATACCGTCGATGGAACCGAGTAAAGAGAATCGGTACATGGGTCATGTTTTCTGATTTATGCTTTAGGCTTCCTAACACAGACTTCACGAACGGCGAACTCGACGGAGTAGACACCAACAACAAAGCAGCACGAACATTGCACGTCCCATCTATGAGATAGCTTCATCAAATAGGTTTACCGGCACACAGATCTTATGTATACGCTTGTGTAAACGGGAGACGGTGGCTCTCATGGATCATATATAATAGCAGCATAAATACCAAGCACAACAGAAGAAGAAACTAGACCGCCGAAGTCGTGATGACAAAGACGTCCGAACAGTTGACAATGGAGCGACACAAACAACAGCAAACGTGAATAAACAACGACCGACTAAAATGAATATATATATATATATATATATATATATAAGGCCGTAACGTTGTACGAGAGAGAGATATAGATAGACGATGAGAGGACCTCCTGGTGGCGCTTGCGATTCGACTTCGCTATGCGGAGCAGTCGGCGTCCCCTTCAAGACCGGCTACATATGCATCACACTAAACAAAAGCACACTCTCAGGCAGGCTCTTAAATACACTCTCACACACAGCCAGAGCCAGGCATCCGCAACGTGGTTTGCAAAAACGGTCACTCAGAAGAAAAATAATTAATTGAATAAATAGAATCACCTGCAAGAACAGTAACGGCTATAGTGACGGAATCAGAAATGACAATAGCCTCGAAGCCGACATCAACAACGGTACGACTGAATACAACGACCCCACAACGAACACAGTTAACAACGTCGACAATTTCGAATCATCACCGGTGATCAGTCTGCTGTTGTTACGTCGTCACAGCGTAACGTCAGAGCTCACGTGGGAGCTCTACCTGCACAGGTCCCAGCTCGGCAAACCGGACGAGAGGTGACGAAAGTTAAGCGACTGACTATGAGAGAGAGATGGCTTATATATATATGTATATATATGGGCAGAGGCGCAGACCGTGGCGGAATCATCGACTGCGGGTCTACGTAGATTGGGAGGCGAAGAAAATACAGAAGAACAAGAGGCGATGATGACCATGAAGAAGAAGAAGACGAGGGCGACAGGAAATCTCTTGAACTTCAAGATGGTGACAGTAGTGGTGGTGGTGGTAGTAACAGCGGCGTCGGTGTTGGTGGCTGTTCTATGAAGAACGTCTCCGGTCTCGTAATTGTCGTTGCCCCCGAAGACTTCGTAAACCATCCAATCTACGAAGCAACATAGGCCAGTTCTCCCTGTCTCTTCTCGTCATCTTGCCCCCTGTTACCCTGCATTGTTGTTGGGTGGCGTTGGCTGCGGTTCTGCTTCTGGCTCGCTATATAGTTCTTGGTCATTATGCTTACTCGGTTAGCTCTCCGTTGATTTGTTGTTGCGACGGCCGTAATCGAGTGAGCGTTGTCGGTCTCGTCCGGCCAACAATCCGATGCTTCACGAACAACAACTGTTCACTGCTGCTTCGTGTGGTCATTGCTTCGCGCCTGCTCGAATGAGCGCTATCACGAGCGCCACGAAGACGACGGCTTCAAGCATCACTAGCAACAACCGTGCAACAAGGTGACCCCCAAGCAACAAATGAGTAGAAGCAGCGTCACAAACACCACTAAGGACTTCCACAGCAGCTTCCTGTCATCATCGGTAGCACCATTATCAGAGGCGGGTGGACGATGCTTGACAGTTAGTTGCTGTTGCTGCTGCTGCTGGTCATCGTCGTCACCGGGGCATTACTGCTACGAGGCTCTACCTTCGCGTTAGACTCATCGGACCATGGAGTTTGAAGGGCCACTTCTCGTCTTCAGTACCTAAGTCTCTCCGTGATTCGTCTGGTACTTCTGCAGACGAGACGTTCGCGTCACCCTAACAACGAATATGAAGTCAGCCAAGCCCACGAATAGCCAAACGTTAATAGAAGCGATGCTTTGCCATATACGTGTGTGACAGTATATTTGCATAGCAGAAACAGTGCTAGGGGACGCGTGTTAATTTATCAGTTGTGGCTGTTTCAGATGTCTCGGGTGCTAGACAATCTCGATATATGAAATAATAAAATGCTTACTGTCTTGCATAAATACAACGTAAACTAAACGTCCTCCCATGTTTAAACACTTGAAGAACACAATACGGTAGAATGCATTCGCGGTATATCTGAGGACAAACTGAATCAAGCCCCGTTGAAGAAGATCAGTTGGCCAGATAAGGTCGTCTAGGCCACTGATGGTAATATCAGCGTACCGATGTTGCAGAGTTACTAAATAACGATAGGGCGATTCAAACGCTGCCCTTAGTCGAGACAAACATCGGGCATCAGAGGAGCAACTCAATGAGAAGCCGATAGATCACGTGACAATCCTAGGCGTTCGGGCGAACTCCGTTCGGGAAGCCGTTATGGGAAAACCATGAGCCGCTCGTCGCCGCAGGAGGAGGAGGAGTCGTCAGTACGCACGCGCAGAGCGGGAACATATTGTTTCCGGTGATGGCGGTGTCCCAAGCTGTGGGCAGCCATGCAGAAAGATGATCGTACATGGATGGCGGGTAAGGAGAGGTCACGCAAGACTCGTCCCGCCTCACAACAACCCTACGAGAATATGATCAAAGGCAGGATCTTTTCAAACGACCCCGAACTTGTGTCGAGGCCCCCCTGAACACCCACAATATTGTCCAGCCACTAGAGCTCGCAGATTGTTGCATTATATATTGTAGCAGTCAGCAGGACACGAAGATGCGGCTCGCGTTACACAATAAGAACAGAATGACCACGTGTACGACCACGGTGATTTAACGTAGGATTCACAAACTACAAACAGAGCTACGATGATTATACATTCTCCGTTGAAAACATACAATGTCAACCTTTTCATCGCTGTCGGAAAACCACTGTTGCTAAACGTGGACAAATGTAGACGTCTTCTTGATATGAAAAAAATAAGCAAGACATGACGTCGAAGCACATCGAACACCCGATAGCCTATATCCAATCACTGCTATATGGCTTCGTCATTTTCACTGTTAGTCGCTACAAAGCTACAATTGCCTTGACTAAGGCTGCTTCAATACAATCTCGCCCATTTGCTGGCCACTCTTCGTCATCCCCCCATCTCTCTGTCTCGAAGGCGTTCGAGGCAAAACAATAAATAGCCGAGAATAATACCATCGTCACCAGGACACACCGACATTTGTGCCGGACACGTTATCGCGTCTACAACGTCATTTTCTATTGTCGCTTCGCTCCCTGGTAGAAACCTCGTTCGGTGTCTTCGCGAGGCAGATGGTCTGTGCCATTTGGCGATGACAAACGGGTCTCAGACGTCGACCACGCTCCGGTCGTTTCAGCTGTGAGCTCCAACTGTGTTGTAAAATAGCATAGGGGAACAATTTCGATGGACAACAACCGCGAGATACTGGCGGATTATTTAGCGTACGCCTTCATCGACAAGTGTATCTCGGGGCTTGTGTGCCATTAAGTACTACTGTAGAATAAACTCTACACTTGTGTAAGATTGAGAAATTCACAGTCATCCTCTGGCTGAGTTGTTCGTGATATGGATATCTCAGCGAGCTGGAGCGATTATTAGTCTTGTTCTATATGATATTTTTGCATTACACAAGATCTATTATACCTCCATACTTACATATATTTGCATGCGATTCTTCGCTATATACATATATAGAGATTATTCATTCGCATGTGAGAGCCAACTGTGGCTAATCACTACCGCCCTCAAATGCTCCCTAACGCTCATTCAAAGTAACAAGCAAAGAAAAATCATATCTCTGAGTGGTATTCAAATAGTGCTCCTATAAAGCACAATTATAATGTTAATACACCTTGACGTCATTTCGAGCCATCGCTGGCCACAACGACCGAGGCACAGGCCGTATCTGCCTAGCAGGCCAGAATCATCGAAGCGAGAAGGAGGCCAACTTCCAGTTAGTGGCCCCGGAGTATCCCGAAATGCGTGCATTCGTGCGGTTGAGAGTTATTGTATTGTACCAATTATAGATTTCAAGTTGTTGAGCTATTTGCATATCAGCAGAGATTATCCGTGTGATCAGTGTAGCTACCTGTTGCAGACATAAATGCGAGTGAGCGAACAATGAAGGTGGCCTTAAGAGCAGTATACTATAGTATGGCATTATTCAAACATCGTGCAGTCGATCTGGAATAACGCCCACCAGGTAACAGCAATCCTAGCTAAAATATAGGAGCTTAGATTAGGTCCCAGCTTTGAACAGTCTCTTTGGTTAGGTCGATTAGGTCCCGGCTTTGAACATCCTCTCTAACATTGTCTTTAGTGATGTCACACAGACACACACACACACCTTATGCACGATTTGTCGTATGGCATAGCTATATTCACTGTGTATATATAATCCCCTTGGGGCATATACAAATCGAAACTAATATATAAATAGATTAGGTAACGATAACGAAGATTACATGTTACGATGTTCTGCGCTGGAGTTGTTATTTTTAGCATTATAGGCATACGTGCAGGATGGACATACTGATGGAGTCGACTAAGTGGCAATTGATTGAGTTTCCCAACTCAACCATTTCATCTATTCGCTAGCTAAAAGTAAATAGACACATCTACGACTCTTAAAAAGGAGGCACTCTATGGGAACGCCAACGGGGCAGTGCAACAGATGGAATGACATGGGCCCTATGCGCGATAGCGGACCAGGTTGGTGGCTGGTGTCCTTTCAAGATCTGCTGCAAAGGAAGTCACTCACTCACAAGAGATTAACAATATTGTTGTATCACGTTTTTATTGAATAGCCACACACTGGAGTGCCTCTGTACACCGTCACGCCCTATTAGTCCTTAGATTTAAACTATTTAATAGGTCAACGGAAGGGCGACGCTAACGACTCGTGGTGAAAGTCATATTTTTTAATTTAACTGGCCTGTATAATTCTCGATTAGATTATACCACACTAAAGTGATAAATGGTTCGTAGCTTTTTTTTTGGGAATCGCAATCATGAATATGTGCAATGGCTGAGCGGCGTGCAAATAATCACGATGTGATATTTTTTTGCAGTGATTATGCAATGAAAGTTAACAATTATAATTACTTGGTGTACACGATTAGTAATGACTAACATCTAGACACATTACCGCGTGCACTGTGCTGTTTGCGTATCGTTCGCGAACCGAACCTCATTTTGATTTACCAGACTCGATGCCCGACTCATTCACAAGAAAGTACTCGCATATGAAACTTGCACATACTTGTATATGAGCCTTGATAAACACAGGTGTTGCCATTGGCTCAATACCAATAGTGATAGATTAGTGGCAAAACCACGACTCATGATTTAATCACATTGAATGTATATGTACGTATGCGTGCACTCCTCGAACGACAATAACCCCATTTATGAGGTTCATTCATTTGTTCATATTAAATATTCGATTCCAAACGATAGATTTCAGACGCCGTCAAAAAATATCGCACTATGTTATACAACCACGACGACTCTTGATTCAATGCAATCGAATCGAATAACCATAGTCCCTACAAAGATGGGACATTCGATACGCAACGAGAGTGCAATGCGGCGTAGTAGCCCTTAGCTTATGTGTCCCATATCTATGCGACTCTGTTTGCTGTGATCGTTTTTTCTTACTTCATTTTGCGAACCCTTTCCTGTTTCTATGTATGCTCCGCTTGAGTGTGTTCACTCAAGAGGAAAAGATATGGACGAGTTTACAGTCGTTTGAAATGCTGTCAACTAATAAATAAAAGCGAGGCAATCGTACGAGAGACGAGAACATTTCGGCGACACCTGTGCCTTGTGGAGGTTTCCGGACAAGGCATAACCTGCCTAACCTGCAAACGTAGCAATTATCGTTACCTAATCCACTGAAATGTGACGGCAGCGAGTGGTCGAAACTAGTTTTCACTGTTGTAACTATTGCTAATGTAATAACGTAAGAGGATGCCCAAGAGTACGCGATCTAACAGCAGTAATAACCCCCCCCCCGTACCATCTCCCTGTTCGGTTATAATTGCCAACGCTTGGCTGAACTTCAACACTTATCTTCTGCTGCGGTGCGTACGTACTATATATTTACGTACAGGCCGGTGGTGCTTACATAGCTAGTTACATAGAGTTAGCTAGTTAGTTATTATATATATATATAATATATATATATATATATAATATATATATATATATATAATATATATATATATATATATAATATATATATATATATATAATATATATATATATATATAATATATATATATATATATATATATATATTGGGTGGTGTACGGCGGTTTGAAGAGCACCAGAGACTAGTCTATCTCGAAACGGTCGGCAACGAGAAGATCTTCACAGGCACCACGAGACACAAGACAGAACGTCGGAGTCTGCTAGAAAGAAAGGACAGACGAGATCCTAGCAAGACGATCAGCAACAGCAGTAGTAACAGCACCGACTAGGTCGGCGCATAGCAACACCCCGATGGAGGGTACCCGCCGAACAGGAGACCTTCGGCTTCGCCGGATGCCGTTGCTGCTTCTGTAAAAGGCATTTTGGTCTCTTACTCCCGAGCGACGAGCGATCATCCGTTAGTTCGGTCACATCTCAACCACGATGTTTTCGATGAACAACACAAAATGGTGGCTCGCTGCTGACGGTCCTTCTGGTCGAACAATGCAAATCGTGTGCATGTGTCTTTAAGAGAACTGATGCATTTAGATATGGCTTGGTTTAGCTTGGGTTGTATACACAGATGAACTGCTAACTGTAGATCGCGATAGTCGTCAGTCAGTCGGCCGTGATTTTCTCGTTATTATTGGTGTCGATATATCACACGGCAAACTGAGGAAGGGGATGACAAAACATAAGGTACATTTCGCATGTTTGTGTGTACACTAATACACGCCACTGCCGAAATCATGGTTTAGTTATCAGTCTAGCAGCAGTGGACAGATGGAATAAGTAGACAACGGTGACGAGATGCTGATAGTTGGCGCTGAGCAAAAAAAACCACCAACTGGCGCAACAACATCAGACGAATGTTATTCAGAAATGCGCCCATTGGGCTCTTCGCGTTCTCTTGTCGACCAGCGGAATAACAAGACAAGCCAAAACAACACGCGCGAGACTTGACAGAGTAGACCTTCTAGACAGACTATGTTGACCTTCTAGACTGACTATGCCCGATGTGCGCACTGATATTTTGCGGTATCGTTATAATTATCATCAATAATAACAGCAGCGATCATCGTCATTGATGCGGGCCCAAAAAATGATAGCATTCGGGTAGCTAGGTCCCTAGCTACCAGTTTTTCCGTGGTTGTTGTGCTGACGATTTGGTCATTGGGTTGTCACTGGTAAAACGGCGTGCGCAATCCAGGCAATTGGCAAGCATACTAGAGACGGGATGGATGCCTTTTTGGTGAGATTTAGCCACCACCACCCACACTTCCGCGGTGAGGAACAACGTCGAAATTTCCCTATCGAAGAGAAACTGTCCCTGGAAGCGTTCCCAGTTTGTCCGCACCCGTGAGCAACAGACACTCGAGCAGAGGCTTCAAATCTCAAAAACAGAGCACCGTTCGCATCGACGAATGGCTATAAGCGGGACCCTGACCCTATACTGATAATAATAATAATATACATCGCAGTACGAATCACGGTATGTTTTGACGTTATACCAATACGTCACCGCTCTAGCGTGCAACATCGCCACTTCTGTCGTACGTATCAAAATATCTATTTATATATATATTCAATATTTTAAATCTTGACATGCCTCACGTCAGCGAACATTTCTCCAAACCTCAACATGGCTTCCCTACTCGCTGTTCTTCTTCCCCCCTTTATATATTCTAGTTCGGCGCATATAAATAGGCACAAACATACGCCTATATATATATATATATATATATATATATATATATATATATATATATATATGCAGTCAGTCAGCCAGTTTGCTTACCATTTGCAAAGCAAGGCGTCCGTCCTCACTCAAGAGGAGACATCCCGTTGCGTTTAGCTTGTCGTCGATCGTTGTCGCCGTTCTCCTATTGCCACCGCGGCCGCTGGCGGTGGCTGGCCAACCAGCCACAACACACAGCCGCTGTTCACGGTCACACTCTCAGAAGATGCAGAGGAGCCACAGAATAGCACCACTCACTGTAATATACCAGCATTCAAACGGATGAACGATCGAATGCAAACATGAATGCAGCACCCACACGCAGCAGCTGCAGCTGCTGGTATTGCTACTACTGTTGTTACTGCTGCTGCTGCTGCTGCAGCATCAGCGGCAAGCGTCGCAAGAAAGCCAGTGTAAGCGGAGACTTCTTATTTTTCCTCGACTTGCTCTCTCTCTCCCTCTCTGGCTTATTTTTTATCGTTATCGCCGATGTTATTGGCAGAGGATGAAGAGGAACACCGGGGTCAACCTTGTTGCAATCTTGAACACAGCACAGCACACTAACTCACTCACGGGCGACGATAACAACGCGTACAATCCGAGATAAACCTTCGATTCGATTATGCTGAAGCCTCCGACCCGCACCCACTCATAGGGGGGCACGATCGCACCAGGAGTCCCCCGATGTTTGTTTGCAATTCATCGCAGTGATATTTTCCTTTTCTTCGAAGTGATTAATCTGGTTTCGAACGTCTTCAGCGGATTCTTCGCGACGATGTCAAGCGGCTTGATTTTCTCTTTTTTTTTTTGGATCCAGCTAACAACAGAAGACTTGTGTATCCTGAGAGGCGTAGACGGTGGCAGGAGTTGTCAGGCCACTAAGGCCACTCACGCTCATAAACACAAAGCAAAAATCAGAGGATCGTATCGAAGGACAACGGGCCAAACAACCGTTGCACAACGACCGGGCGGGCAGGTGCTCGTTCGGCAGGCGACCGCTGACAACAACAACAGCAACGACAATTAAGAACGAGTCGGTGCGCGGGGCACTGATTAGAAAACAGCCAACGGAGAGTGTCCGTTTTCTGTGTTCCTCTACGTTTAGTTGTGTCTCGACTATTTTGTTGCTTCGATCCCCTTTACGTCAATTTGCCACCCTTCGAACAAATACGGGCCCGGGGCGTACGTCCACACCGGCGTGTTCGCACAGCCAAGCGCATTTCTATCCGATATCGAAATCGCTGTCTAGCCACCCCAAGAAGCGCAGCAGCAGCAGCAAACTTCCCTATTCACTTTCCCGTTTGTTTGCGTGTCGCACTCAAATATTTCCGACCGCTCTCGTGGCTGCAGCAAGCGTTGCGCTGCTACTCTCAACAACTTCTTGTTCACACTGAAAGTAGTGGCAATACTCGTTGGAGTAGTCGTACCGCCGTCCTCATGCGCTGTGATCCTGTTGCTGCTTGTCTCCGAGCGGTATCGTCTCGTCGATGCGTTCCTATACAACGAACCGTTCGTGCTATCGGACTCAGCGGTACTCACGTCACAGATAGGTCCTGTTGCCGTTGTTGTTGTTATTGTTGCTGTTTCTGCTGCGGCGCTGTGGTCCCTGCAGCCGAGTATTTTTTTATAGAGACAGCTCTGCGGGGATTAGCGCGGCAACGTGGGCTCTAGCCATGATACACCACAGATAGCCAAACGGCCTGCACGATGGCCAACACTCCGTGTGCGTAACTCGATCCGGCAGGGAGCACTGCGCTCTGTGGAACAGTCGTTATTCTTATATTCGGCCAGTTGGCAACACTGTTCGAGACGACGATGCCGATAATAACCTAACAAACAAGTCTCGAACTTGAGCCAACAGCAACAAACTCAAGTTGTTTTTTTCTCTACCGTTTTTTTCTCACTGTCTCTGCCCGCTGGCTCCTGCCTCAGCCGATGGCGGCGCCGCCTTAAGACTTATTGTGTGTTGGCTGTATTTCTAACTGGTCGTGGCCGTTTCGGTGGCCACCAACCACCCAATCACGCACTTCGGCGGCGGCAGTGGCGGCAGCGCGGCGCTGAGTCCTCCTCGCACTGGCGAGCCACTCCGCTCGTTGACGATTGGTTCTATTGCCGCTACGGCCAGCATCAGCAGGCAGCACCAGCGCCGCGTCGTCCAGACCCCGTACAGACCACCCCGACCGACCAGAAACAGGAGCACAATAACAACAACAGCAGCTGCAGGAGCAAGAAGGCAGCCGAGGCGGCAGAGCCGTAGCAGCGGGTACCAGCGTGCGCAACTCTCTCTTCCCCCCCCCCCCTCCAGAGGGGAGATAACTCTCAGGTAAACAACAACGAATCGATGCATGACGGAATGAATGAATGCATTGATGTTTTGAATCCCAAACAATGACGATGATGCGCTCAATTGATGGATGGATGAATGAAGAGCGGATAGAGCAGACAGCAGGCGCACCTGTGGACCAATATGTTTGTGGCGATCTCTAAAAGAGCGAACCAAGGAAAGAACAAGATGATATCTGAAATGTGTACTATCATTGAGATCCAAATGGTAAATGGTAAAAATCGTAAGCGTGGTCAATTTAACAGTGGGAAGATTAACTGTGTTAGCGGTTAATCGCTAGCGTTGTCGATTTGATCCTATGTCCCTAGGAAGAGAACAGCGCAAAAAAACCCTTGTGAGCTGGAGGTCTTTAGCTCATATCGCCAGCAAAACTACAAGGGTGCATATAACAGGAGTCCGCTTGTGAACAGCGCTGCCAGCTTCAGTTTATTCCGAATTCGGGAAATAATTGAAATTAGAAGGACTGCAAGTGAAATCACTATTCCCACTCTGTAAATGCTAGAGAGCTGCTTCGACTTTAGGGCCGCGAAGGCCACCACCATTACTTCGCTGTCCTCCTCGTACGGGTAATACGCACAGCAGACATGATTGAATAGCAGATCTCCTATTTGGCGCGCACTTAAACAGCTGTATGCTCGCCACACGCCGGACAACACGCGCCGCAAGGGATTTCGGCAGTGTTGGTAACGTTGCCCTCGCTGCCGCCGCCACGCAACTTAAAGAAAGCAGGCCTTTTCATGTAGAAAGGAGTGTTAATACCGGTTGGTGCCCTGGAGATTTTTCTTAAGCGTTGTCAGTCATAGAGGAAGCCTCAGGTCTATCTGGAGAGGCTGTGCGCATGGAAGTGTAGCTGTCACTAGAAAAGTCACAGTGAATTCGATCTAAGGTGGAGAGGTGAAGGGTTACCTTCTACTAATTTAGCTAAGGCGGCGGCTTCGAACACAATGGAGAAACAACGTGTAAATGACACGGTCGTTAAACTCGGAAATCTCATTGGGAAGGGACGAACATTCGTCGTTCATCGCCTATCGGGGAAAATCCGCGACCTCCGTCGAAAAGACGAGAAAAAGTTCCAAAATCGGATCAACCGCCTGCTGCTTGAAATAGCGTAAGCATTTGTACACATGTCTTCGTATTGCGCTAATCAGACCATGCGATGCGGAGGTTATACGGTTTATACCAGCTATCATGTTCTTGTGAATTAAATTAACTAATAATTAAAAAAAAAATTTTGACTTGATATAAAATCTGGCCGGCTACCATATTTTGTTGTTTGCAAATAGATAACACAAATTTAGAAAATGTATCTATACTATTTATTACCGATGCCGACAGAGTACGAAATAGAGTTCAGTGTTCATAGAAGTTTCCAGAAATACCTCCCCCAAAAAGATTTTCCGGTTTACACTCATCAGTTGAGCGTTTACAACAATCCGCTGAATGATCACAGTGAGCTTTTTACCCTCAATGCTACAATGATAGATATTCATATTTCTGTTCGTGTTGCAGATTCCTAAAAACGTTGACCAACTCTCGCTCACGCAAGCTGATATCTCGTAGAATACTTATGAGCGAAGATGACCACGTCTCGAAGATCGAGTCCGATCAAACAGAGCCTAATGAGCGAGCATTTCACAGATTGTGCAGGTATACAACGTACATATACAAAATAATATCGTGTGTGACTATATTGTTATTGTCCTCTATCGTGATATGATTTTGAAGTGAAGAGAGTACATGCCCATTTGTATATTGCCAGACACAATAGTTTGTAGTTTGAAAGAATACTTCATTCAGTGCTATACAATATATGTGTATAGCATATATATATATATATATATATATATAATAGCATATACATAAATATATATATAAGTCATCGCCCTATTCTCTCATATAGTCAGTCGCTTAACTTTCGTCACCTCGCGGGCGGGTTGTCTAGTTTCCCTTAACTATCTTGAAAGCCAAAAGCGCAGTGTCTACCAGACCTTATTTAATGGTAAGGAGGTTTTTCCTGTGATAGATGTCTGGGTCAGAGTGCGGCCTCCACATTGGCGTTGATCGCACTCACACGTTCCCGTACTTGCTTAAATTTTACTACATGGATGCTAGCACTCCTTCTTCAATATACAGTTAACGTTGCATTTGTCGCGTGGGCTTGTAGGGAGAAATGTATTGCCGAGTATGTGTCGAAGTTCCGTGAAGACAACATTGATTGGAAGTACTGGGTGCCCCCACTGCTCGATATGTGGCAGCAAAAGCAATCTCTGAAGCAGGACCGAATAAGACAAAAGGACACCAACAAAGACAACAAGCAGGTGAGCCAAACATGTGCATTAGTTATGATTATTACGACGGTGAAGACTGGCGAACGTTTTAGGACAGCCGCCTCACCATAGCATTATAGAAGGGAAGTATCTTCATAACGTAGTGAATACGCGCAAGAACCTTCCAAGGAGCAAACACAGTCTCACTATCTGTGCCGGAGTGGCAGTTTTCAATATGCAGCCACACAAAAATCTAGCATTTTTAATACACTTAATTCACCAATACAAGTGTACACACATTTATCAGGTGCGTTGTCGAGGATGAGATAGTGAAATCGCCAACATGCAAGGCGTGGTTATGCGCACGTAGTTACTGAAATATGCCCATACTTTTCGTATCGTTCCAGGGTCGACCTTCGATTAAGGAAATCGCTCGGGGGAAGATAGTTGAGAAGCGAACAAATCGTAGGAATTCTGCGAGCGAACAAGGTATTATATATTGCATGCATATATATATAATATATAACGATTATGTTCTTTTTATTCAGAATTTATATGCTCACTGAATATGCTGCCCATTGGCTTCTCGGAGTCGAAAACATATTCTTGGCTATAATAGCCTAAGACTCTTTGGAAAACTTCGATAGACAATATAGTGATGGTAGCATATTATCTACAATCAATGGGACAGTCAGTTCGTTGCATAGTCTTGAGACGACGCCCGGAGCCAATGCGGCGAGATACATCCATGTAGATCCACGAGATTATTTTTCGTACGAACACAATCGAGGAGATATTTGTATGCGCCTGCTGCAATAACAATAGAACGGGGACACCGGACGCTGATGTTCAAAAAACATGAAACAGCTAATGACCCTGCTGTTGATATAGAACATGATGAACGTAAAATGACAAAGTAATCGTAGAGAAATAAGAAGAACGGTCTAAGGTTGGGACCCAGCAGCCCGCCCGAACTACTTAGTACAGGAAAACGACCAAGGTAGAATGAAGGGACAAGAAGAAGGGTACACATAATAGTAATAATAATAACTAAGTAATACGCTAAACAAAGATGATGGCAAGCGTTGCCTCTGGTCCAGCTATAATGGCCAAAGGCTTGGAAAGGTAGTTGAGTAAGAGCGGCGCAGTTAAGCAGAAAGCATTACCCACGCGATACCGGGCCTGTGGCGATGGACGGTGCAAAAAGCCTATGTCTACTGGAACCGACATCTGTGAGCTACTTCATAGAAGCACAATGGGCATTGGAAAATATAAATTAAAGGATCAGTTAGGATCAGTCAATTAAGGATCAGTTAGTTAGATACCGGAGCCCCTAATAATAAAGAAGCACTACGAAGCCCTCGATAGGCTTGGTCCCCGGCAGATGAGAAAGCAGCAATGTGAATGAAATATATTTGCGTAGTCGACGAAGTAAAGTATATACTAGATGGATCATCACGGATAGATGTCATTGTCTTCAGCTATTGAGAGGACAAAACGAACAACGTACACTACACGAATATAGTATCGATAATAATATCTTAAAATTGACGGAGATAAATTCCGAACAGGAATAGTGAACCTGCAATAGCCTGGAGAACCAATTTACGTTTGAAAATTTCATTGATAGCTCCAAGAAAGGTCTTAGTGCGATCTCAAGTAACTCCAGAATGGTCACATGGAATTAATAGTAGCTGGTGGTCAGAATAGCTAGGCAGGCTATTGAAAGAAAAGGTATATGCCAGCAGTAAATAACAGAGCTACTATGTTCGCACATTACAACAGAAGCGAGATAGGGGCGAAATACTTCAAATCAAAATGAATGATGTCAGCTACCATGAAAGAAGCAACCAGGTTGAGATAAGTTGGAAGAGATCGTTGCTAATATCGGTACTCGGATGGATACAGCGACTAGTGAGGATCTTAATGATGATGCGTCCTAATATAAAATGAATGCTGTAAATTTAACGGTAAATAAAAAGCTAACATTATATATATATCACTTATGTTTCAGATACTGGCGCAGAGGACGAACATTCAAATGGGCAGAACAACCTGAAAACGGGTCACAAAGAAAAAAAGCAACTAAAACGAGAGAGTCAATTTGAAATGAAAGTTGAACCATCCACCAAGAGATCGAGGGTCTCCATAATGACGGCAGAGGTATGGCCCATTCTAGTTGTGCAGGTCGGCTTCTCAGGAATGTCGAGCGATGTTTTTAGAATGGCCAACGTCATGAGAATAGTCACTGTGCAACGGCTGCTTTAGTTCGCCTGAGCGAGAAAATGACAATTCAATGTCCCTCGGACTCACGTTTGGAAGAATAATGGGGTTGAACTCGTTTCGTCGCTGGGCTGCATTTGCCTCGCACGAACTGCATTGAAAGGTTGTTAACATTGTTCCCCTCGCTATGTATTGTTATTATTTAAAATTTAACAATTTGTTTGCGGACTCGTTACATTGGTCTTGACCACTGAAAACTAAAAGATAAATGCAATGTATGTTTGTATTTCTATATCTTACCCGTCTCCGGCAGGACGATTCATCGCATGGTGAAGAGATGTCCCGCAGAAAGGACAGGGCCATCAGTAATGATCGCTTCATCGCCGAAGAGCTCTCCCCTGAGTCAGCAGATTCTAGTGGTGAATCAGACGTCAGTGAAGATCAGGTCGGATCAGAGAAGGTTTTGAATGATCAAGAAGAGCCCGACAGTGACGACGCCGACGAAGAGGTTGTATTCAATCGAAAGAACAGTGGCCAACACGTTAGCAGCGACGAGGACAACTCTGATAGTGCCGGGAGTGTGGCTGAGGTTTGCTCCGGCGACGAGGATGGCGTCAGCGCTACCCGAACGAGTGAGGCTGATGGGGAAGAGAGTACAAGCACCCAACCGGAGCATGAACCTTTTCGGCCATACGCACTGAAACGCCCCGTGTCTTCAGACAGTGATGATAGCTCCGTGACCAAGCAACCATCTGGCTCTGAGGACATTGACACTGACGAGGAATCTGAAGCCGAAAACCCAGAGGATGATGAGGAGTCGTCTGACGGCGATGAGGACGTTGAGGTTTCAGACTCTTTGAAGAATGAGAGTTCTGAAGACTCGGAGGAGGAGGATCAGGCTGAGATTCGGCGTAAGCGGAAACTTCTACTCGGAGGTATGTCTAGAAAATTTACACGTTTACATGTCTCTGTAGCCGTACCTGATTGGAGCTCCTTCGAATTTGGTCATTTATGGCCAACGAAGTGATTCTATATGACCTTCAAACGGTTTCGACTGTCTAGTAATGAACATGCTCTCTAAATATAATAAAATTGGATAACTAGCGATGTAAACGCCGTCGATCTTGTTGATTATATCAGTCGTGTGTACATGATGCAATTAACTAGATGAACTGCAATACCACGTATCTCATACTACTGGGTACTCACGGGTTAATACCTTCCCTACAGGCTTAAGTCAGAGGAGCAAGAAAGAGCTCCAAATTGACTTCTCGGTACAGGAGAAGTTGCAGTGCGTCACAAAGGATATGGATGATCCGGCGATCAGGGACAAGGCTGTACAACTGAAATCACAACTCAAAAGGCAACAGTTGCAGAACAAGGTCAACAAGCTTGCCACTTCTGAGCTGGGTAAGTGAAACGCTGCCCACGCGCTCCACTGGGTCAATGAAAAAAATAGTCACTCACGCATCATTGTTGAGAATGTCAACGAGACCTGTTACCTAATCCGATTCGTGAACTACGATTGTACCAATTGTGAATCTCTGATGAATTAACATGTCAGTTCAAATTTAACAGTGCGACTTTTTTAACATGCATTATATACTATGAGCAGCAGAGGAGACACGATGATAGCTGAGGTCGTGTAGTGTTGGTAGGTTAGTTGACGTGAAGAAAAAGGTGGAGTTTCTCGATCGATGTGAATGTACAGGCACTGACATTTGAAGGTAGCGTCTAAAATCTTTCGAAACGCTTGCTCCCCTTCCCTCGCTCTCCCATTTAATACCTGACCGAATCGATTGCATATAATCGAGATGTTCTCCGCTTTTGCAATTTTCATTCCTGTTGCCGTGAAAAATTGTGCTTATTATTCGGTACATTCAATAATATGAGTAGGCGCAGGCCGCGTTGACAAGGATTCCGCCTCAAACGATTCCGGCGATGAGAACGAGGACGATAGCGGCGACGATAAGGGCGATAGTCACGAATCCGATGAGGGAGCGTCATTCTTTTTGAAGGAGGGTGAGACGGCCAAGGAGGTCCCGTCAAAAACGATTCCGAAGGAGAGCGCTCCTGCTTTGAATCGCCGCGAGCGGCGGGGACACGAGAGGCAAAAGGCAAATACAGCCGGTGGGACAGGGGACGCAGGTGAGTGGGTGTTCGTGTAAAAATCAGTAGACTATAAATAGAAGGTTCACTGAAGCAGCGACCGAAGTTGCGCTTTAAGAAGTACCGCGACTCTTTACGTACATCATGCCAATAACCGTTAAATCCACCTGGCCCGTACAAATTGAACTTCTTTTCGTCATTGAAGATGATCTGAAAAAACACGGTACCTTTTAGATAGATGTGCACCCACAAGATAGTCTTTAAAAACCGTTGCCCCAATACTCACCAATTTCCAGTCTCTGGCCATATTTACTCGGGAAGTCATGTGG
Organism: Stratiolaelaps scimitus; assembly: GCA_019614645.1. NCBI lineage: Eukaryota > Metazoa > Arthropoda > Arachnida > Mesostigmata > Laelapidae > Stratiolaelaps > Stratiolaelaps scimitus. The sequence goes on along the minus strand of JABWDB010000018.1, from coordinate 270,834 downwards.
CGTTGTTGAAGACGCGGTCCTGTTTTCATTTTTGCCCGTATGATATACGGATAACGTTTAATTGTCTTTAAAGCTGTTGATCTATGAACCTGAAGGTTTAACTCTTGCCTGATTGCTTCACAACTTATGGTCGAATTCGAGGCCAATCGACAGATGTGCATGGCAGTTCGCTGGCTGATCTTTCGTGGACGTCCTTTAGACTTATTAGTACCATACGTCGACGGACTGCGTAAATAATTTTGCACTACTCGACGGCTTCTGCCAATTTCTCTGGCAATTGCAGCCTGGGTTTTTCCTGCTCGGTGTAAAGTGGTAATAACTGCTTTCTCTCCATCAGTGAGACTCGAAGTGTGTCCCATGACTACAGCGTGAACGCTCAACACAAACTGGATTAATCCAGCGAGAAAACTCGATAACTGAGGGTGCCTTGTAATTTTACACACACGAAAAATGACACAATCTACTATAGCAGGCTGCATGCTACGTTATATGCGCTGTTCTTTATAGTGTGTATGTTATTTGACACGTACATTAATCTGATACAGAATAAATTCCTCAAATGTGTGCTCCTTGTGACGATTTGTTATATAGGGGTACCTTGAGTTTATGCCCACCACTTTATCTACCTGATGTTGCAGGTAATCGTTTCATACGCGGTGAAAATTTCCAAGGCACCCAGCGCAATGGGGGTGATAAATTTAGAGGTAAGTTCAAATCTAACAAACGTGCGGGCTACAATTAAATTTTTTTCTGAATCATGTATGGCTGGATTATGTGCATGTAGTCTGTTTACCATTACGGCATACTGATAATCTTCAGGATTCAAGTTGTGTAAGAGTCATTGGCTTTTTTGAGGGACTTTCGGAGCAATTCATGTGTTTTGCTTCCATTGGTGTCCGATGATTTTTCGGGATAGCAGATTTTACATAGAAGGGTTAACTTCATACTGTTACTTTTACTGCTGTTTATCGCAATGTGTTTGTTTTAGGACGAAAATCCGATTTCGCGGCACAGGACGAGCGTCCTTTCCGCGGACGAGCCTCTGCTCCTTTCGGTCGTGATAAAAGATCGCCGTTCCCTGGAACCTTCCGTCAGGGTCATCAATCAGGCCACCAACCTAGAGCAGACCATTTTGAAGGGCGCAAGTCCTTTGGAGGAACAAGTAGCGATTTTAGAGGAAGACGAATCGATGATGGGAAATCACCCATATACAAGACAGACTTTGAAAGTTGCATAGGAACTAGGACAATGGCTCAGGGGTCAGGTCGTGGTGCCGCGGGTGACCTGAGCGAAGGTCGGAAAAACCTTGGAGGTTCGAAGGGAAATTCGAGAATTGATGTCCATCAGAAAAACTACGGAGGCCGCGGTGACGATCATGTTGGAGGCTTTGTCGGACATCAAGAAGGACAGGACCGTCGTTCGTCGCCACGCCAGGATGGTCGAAATAGCTTCACCCGCAACAGAGGTGACGACCGTCAAAATAGTGTCAGGTTCGAACGCCAGAAGTCGTTCCAGAAGGAGCTCCCGACAAACAGATCGTTCAACAATGCGGGCTCAAGAGCTTCGTTTCAGAAAGACTTCCAGGTAAATCAGCGCGTCATATTCAAAGACCGGTATAATTATGAGAAAAACTGGGAAAAATTAAATGGTGTTTTATTCAAACATACAGTAGTTAGGAATGGGAAAAATCATATTTGTTTTTGCAGAAACAACCCCGCTTCGTTGTTTCAATGTCTGCACCGCAGTAACGGCTCCTATGAACCAAGCATCAGAACAATTACAGAACCCCAGCATAGGTCGTATTGACTAAATGTGTGCTTGCGTCTAATTCTCTAATCGCAGGGAAGAAACCAGTCACAAACGATATCGTCCCATGAAGGTGGACACTCGGCACGATCAGACGAGAAACTTCACCCCTCCTGGCTGGCGAAAAAGAAGCTTAGTGCCGCAATCAACCAACCATTTCAGGGAAAGAAAATCATTTTTTCTGATGACCCGCCGAATAATTGATCGATCGGCCCCAAAGTTAATCTCCTCTGTTGCGAACCTGTTATGTCAAGGATATAATTGTTTCATCTTCGTTTATGTCTGTTCCATTATGAATAGTCAAGTATATTACACTTGACTTTCATGATCGGACAGGAAAACAACATTACAATTATTATTGCATCCCGGGAACGTCTTGTTATACATCGCTGTGGCTATGTAGATCTCAAGCGTACATAATCTCGCCTGGGCTGAAGAGGCGATATTTAGAAAATATAGTTTGGGGTCTCTTTGGATGCTGTTTAGTCAACTTGTGTCAAAGGTAGTGATAGTTTCTGATATAAAATGAACGAGTTTTCGGCGTACACGACCCCTCAATAATTGTATAATAATCAACGCGGCATGTCGTCAAACATGTAATTTCAGCAGATCATTATATATATACGTGTAAATAATAAAATTGTATTTACGATATATTTGTGATTGTTGAACATCTGCACGCTGTGTCATACCTTTTCTGTCGAATGTTCCTGAGTTGTTGCGTCCGTCGCGAGGATAAAATACTACAGTTGCTCGGATCTAATAGTTGCATAATCTGTGCTTATAAATAGAGCATTTTATATTTTTAAAACACATATATATATTTATATATTGGAAGCAAAATCATAAATATATATATATATATATATGGAAGCAAAATCATAATGGATATTTTCGATCAATTATAAAATTACCTATTTCACACGCTTAGTTGAATAATTGCTCGCAATTCGCCCCTTTCGTGTGGTGTCATTACATTCGATTTTCACCTGTTTCCAGTGAATCGAGCTCAGAGAAAACTCGGCTTTCATCTGACCACTTCTGAGCAACACTATCCTATGCTCCGCTCTCGATCACACGATTTGTTAGGCAAACGCTAAATAATAGAGCACACTCGACTGTCTGAATCTCGATTTTTATTTTGTTAATAAATAACAAAATATATATTTCCACCATTCATCATTATCATCGTCGCCGTTGCCATCATCAATATAATTATTATTATCATTATTAATATTATTATCGTCATCAGCTTCTCAGCAGACGTTCTATGTCGCCACTCGCCTCAGGCTATTTGTCAGGCCAGCCGAGGCAAGAGCTTCGATCATACACAGACATAGGTTCAATTTATGGATCTATTCCATTTTTGTATTCAGTTATAACCATAATCATCCCCCTCATCCAATCACGATCCGCTACATAGTAATCGGTACAGCATTGTTCACCGATGATGCCGCTCTATTTCGCTTTGACGCCTCGGTTTCAGTATTTATTTCTTATATATATATATATAGTTCATTCATATTTATATATCTAGTGACTATGACATCAGCTTGCAACTGTGCTGTGTGTCTCTCCTTTTGCTTGCTCAATCCTTCTGTGGTTTTTTTGCACCGTGTGACATCTTCGACAAACTTAGACCTTTACTCTTCTTGTTTTAATTTTAATAAGAACAATTATAATAAAGAGTGGTGGTAGTACTATTGTGTCCGCTAGTACCGGGACACTGAAACGTCTTTCTCGCTTCGAGGGTAAAACCTATGGAAGTGTGTATGTGTGTGTGTGTCTCTTATCTCTTCTTATAGTATGAGATGAATTCGCTCGCGCGCGTCTACAGGAAAATACACGAACGACTGCTTTCGGCAGCTCGCCGTTCGGTGTACTCATAGTGGTAGCTGGTACACCAGCTGCGTCGTTGACGACTGTCGCTTGGCTTACGAGAGAGCTTAACTGTCTAACTAGGATATTCCTGTCATTAACACTGAACTAATTTCATGTGGTCCTGACTGAATAATATGAATAAACAGATAACTCCTCCTGTATATAAAGATATCGAGGAATGGTACGGTTTCAGCTACCAATCGAGTATAGACTCGATTTTCGGTTCAAAACTGAAATGAGAGAATTGGATACACCAATGATAAAACAGGCACACTTTACACAGTCACACATATTTGTATAGGACACTTGGTTTGAATAACATATGTAAAATTGTATATAGTGCAAATTGATACTAATAACTAAAACGAAACAAACGAAAAACCAGATCATGATGTATATATATATATATATAAAACGAAATAGATAAAATTATGCTGCTTGCCTGCACCCATTTATAACATGATCATATAATCACATTATATATATATATAAATCTTAGAAGCATCGTTACGCCGAAACATACAACATTATTTTGTCATTAACTATCGAACTTATCATGTCGTCTAAACTTGATAGATAATAAAATGTATGTATCCACGACGACGAGACAGAGAGAGAGAGAGAGAGAGAGTGGGATAAAGTTACGGAAGTTGAGGGAGGAATGATATTTATCACTAAAAGCAGCAGTTGAACTAAAACTTCAGCAAATTTTAGCGCACTTCGACCCACAGCTACATCACATACGCTCGCAGATCGTTCTGCATAAGAACACGCCTAACATACGCTGCTCTCCCAAACACACTTATCCACTACCGACACGTTATGGAACAACAAGTAGCTGAACAATATGCATAATCGCATACACGTCCGCCATATGGCTCAGCTGCTCGTTGACGGTCCACCTCCATCATCATTATCATCACTAGTAAAACTTCCCTATGAATGAGTGCCAGTACATTCTCGTCCATACATCTGTGATTCTCGTGACTCTCCAGCTGCTGTGAGGACTTTGCCCACAAGCTTCGCTCCACCGTTGTTGTGGCTCATGTGCCCTTTCTACAAACATGACATCATCACCAAGTGCAGATCGTCTTATAACAGCATACAGAAACAACAAAGCAATGATTCTCCTTAGAAATTCATCTAACTCCATCGTCATCATCACCATGCATCCGATGAATGCGCGGGGTTCACATGATTCATCCATGTTCGTTCCCTTAGTAAGCCAATGTCTTGTTTAACTCTGTATGACGCTCTATGACGTTAGGTGTCTCTCGGTGAGCGTGTGTGTATACGTGTGTGCGTGTCTGTGTCGTGGTGGTCTAGCGTGTACGTCCTACAAATGGGTCCGGAAAAGTAATGTGGCTCCGCCGGTATGAGGCGCTGGCATTGCTGATATCGTGTGAATAGATTTATTTCGACTAATACTCCCATATCATCTTCGTTTATGCTAGCTCACACAGTACATGATAGATGCTTCTGCATTCAAGCAATCTCCCGACTGGCTGCCTCCTTCGGCGTTGGTCCTGTCAACGTTTCCCACACGGTCATCTTATGATTCGTCGTCTTGAGTGCGCGCTCACTGCCGACTCCTCCATCTCTACCTTGGAATAACAATCTACAACAGCACTAGAACTGTCCAATAGCTCCGTAGTCGCTCGGGAGATGCATTCGAGACATCCGACTGTCGTCAACTGTTGTCCTCTCAGACAACTGGAATCAACCATTGCCATGAGGTTGCCATCGTGACACGTACCCGTAATATTCTGGCTAGCGAAATCGATTCAGCTCTATTTCCACAGCTATTAGCGTTATGAGTAACACAGTCATCTATACGTGGACCAAGTGTGACTTTTGACTTATGGCGCTGTTGTTAACAGAGCCCAACATCACCACTACAAGCGCAGCCAACTTCACACATGAGTGAGTTTATCACCAACGGGAAATTATAGTCCATTGCGTCATTAACACGCCGCGCACTCAATCTCGACACTGCTGCCATTCGTATCGGACGCATAACCTCACCTCATCATCATCGCCGTCATCACACGAGGGGGTACAGGCTCACGGCATTTGTCTGTTTCTCTAGGCTCTATGCCTTGTCGTTAGTTTTAGGTTTAGGCCTACTTCTAGGGTGACTATTGAGCTTGCTCTAGGTGTCATTCGTGTCAGCGTTCATATAAAATCTGTTCTCCTAAATCGCCCACAGCTATGTCATATTTTATATATATATATATATATAATTTTATACGATTACCGAGGGCTAAGACGCCGTCGTTTGTGTTTCTGGAATTGTGTGGAATCGCTTATTGATATTCAACACTGCGAGTGGATACGCTCGCAGATGCCGTTTAAATCGAATTCTACTTCGAAATTTCTATTGGCCACTACAATATTACTAGTAACAAGGCAACATGCAGGGCAAATCACCATCACCACCAACGTCACACGATGAACGTTTGCTGTTGGCTCCGTGAGCCCCAGAAGATGACTGAACTCTGTCCATCAGGACTAAATGTTGCGTACATTTATCCTATTAATTAGATTCGTCATCTAGCTAAATGCCTCGCATATCCACGGGCCCGCGTGGATTAATCAGCTGACAGCTAATTGACTGATGAAGAGAATGTGTTACTCAATTGATTGGTTGAATTGATCGACCTTCAAGAATCTCGAGTACGGGACATCGCTGTGTCTTTACTAAATTTCGGTCACGTGGTACTGTTATCGATAGTAATAATCTTAATAAAGCTATTTCTTTCATTTTGCCACGTGCTCACGTCCAGGGCAGTCACCAATACGCGGCACCAGCAACGGGCATACTTGTGCCCTTCTCGTCCAAATCAACATCTGTACGATTACGCTCGCAATAGGTGGCCATACCAAACATGTGGTCGTCTTGCTCATTAATCCTTTTGGTCTCGTCGACCTTCTCCCAAGTCATGGATCGATACTTCATGACGACATTTCGCAGGCACTCGAATGATGTGCACCGTGCCAAATGAATGGTGTGGGCTGACCTCACGCTTCGACCGGTATGGGTTCCATTCAAACGAAATGGGGTGCATTCGTCAAAGCATTCCCATAGGAAAAGGTCAAACTTTACAGAAACAGAAATCGGTACAAGGCATCAACAGGAACAACAGCAACAGCAGCAGCAGCGGCGGCATCTGTTGAAAGGAGGTATTTGTTGATGGCTTGACAAGTCAAGTGAAGCTGGACTACAATTAGCACCATGAGAAAAATGGCGCACTTTGCTGGAAGCTTTGCGTGAAATGTGTCGCTTCCCAGGCGCCCTTTGCGCGCCCGTACTTCCGTTCAACGATGACAGCAGGCGTCTGTACCAGCAGGACAGGCGAACGGTCGTCCTTGAGTGCTTGCACCAGATTCAATACCTGCAAGGCGACAACGAGGACATGACACTTATTCGCCGATTACATGAAGTCAGATACTTTCTATTGTACCTGATTAAAAGTCAATCAAGCGCAATAGAAAATCGATAAACTGTTTATGTACAGACGTCTCTTGCCGATGAAGTGAACGTCCGCTTGTAATCGTTGCAGCAGTGCTCGGTGTTTTTCTCATTGATTATCATTCACCTTTAGGGAAGGGTAATATTTAGTTCTGCTTGTCTTCTACAACGTACCTGGCCACGCAACACGCTCATTTGTTTCTCGAAGATGTGCCGGTCGAAACCCGGATCCCGTCGGAATAGATCGTGTAGTTCATCACAGATATCCTGTACAAACGTCTGGTCAGACAACTGAGGCAAGACAAGGTCCTTGGTCTCCTGGGAGAACGGCTGCTTGGCCTGCGGCAGCCATGCCCAATGGTAGGGATAAGCCCGCCACGAGTCGGGATGCTTGAACGGAAACGCGAGGCCGTTGTCGATGGCGGCAATTTTAATCTCCGCCTGCTTCGGCGACCACGTCTGCCATAAGGATATGAACAGAGAACGGTGACAAAAGTGTTCATTATTATTATTATTATTATTATTACACTCACTGGTAAACTGCAACAGGAAGAACGATACTAACGCCTAACTAGGAAGCGTCATTCAGCAATTTCGCCATAGAATTCAACGACAAATGTTGTTCTCACGAAAGCGCTAGGTCTGCCGTGCACATCAAACAGGATGACAGGCATAAACTCAAATACACTATTTCTATACTAAGAAGAACAACGTCAACACATCACACACAGGCTGTCCAACAACAGGAACAACAATGGAATCGACAAAACGGTCCAAGGAAGGCTTTAGCTTTCGGCATCCGCTTAAGCCGCGCACTCACAACCATCGTCTACACAGTTCAGTGCAATGTTTATGTCCAGCTGGTAGTGACTACATTTAATATGTGAATTGTTTGTTTTTTCTTTCTCTAATGTCAATGCCAGTATTTAGGAAGAAGTCTAGACTTCACTAGGAGGAGACCTGCACTCGTTGTAATGATTAGCTCGTTAATAGAAGCGAGTGGATCAAAAGGCAGACCGTCGTGTGTGGCGAGCGACAAATATCACAGGGCGCTCGGCGCCTCGAGCGCAGCCAACCCCCGAACGAAATCTGTATCTATGGCATCGGCAAGTGCACATGTACGTCATGTGTGTCTGTGGTCTGTGAGAGAAGATGATAAAAATAACTAATAGGAAACAACGAAAACAAAACCGATTATGAAGCAGAACTGCGCATAAGCCATTTGGAGATAACTCAAAGCTTAATAAGTGCAAATACTATATATATATATATATATATATAATGATGAAATGTGGATAAAGGGTGGTAACTATTACCCGATATTCCAATACTGGGTTAACAATTGTATCACGCAATACGGTGCGAAATTGAAATTTTAAAATTTGGTGAAATGTCTTTAAATACGATTTGAGGACAGTAGATAGGAACAGTGAAATAAAATAAGAGAATAATGAAAATATGTTGTCACTAATCAACTTATGTAAGATAAAGATTACATATTTTACACAACCAACAAATCATTTTAGGTTATACAGCGGTGAAATAGGGTAAATGATCTTTCATCACTATTGTGAAAAGTCACTTAGTGAATAAAACATTACAATATATATATATATATATATATATATATATATATATATATATATATATATATTGTAATGTTTTATTTACCGCTTCAAAAGGATAGCCCACACCCATGTCTCTGATTTTTTTTCGCAACCGTAAGTACCACTGCAGTTTCGCTTTCAGTCATTCGAATATATCGCATTTCAAGAACATTCCGCGAATATTTGGCTATCTAAGTTAGATGTAGACATTTGATATCGGAAATTGTCGTTTTGAGCGTGCGTCAAAAGGATAGCCCACTTAGTGTTTGTCGAACACAACTGGGTTCTAACATCGTTCTTTTACAATTATTTTTCAAATCTAGTGCCGTTCTCCAGAATAGCAATTAATCGACTGGGCATAGATTCATAACATTTACAAATGAGGTTTTGATCAAGAACATGCCATTTCGGCTACCTAAGCTTTTTTAGCTCATATAACTAATGATACTGCTTGCCACTTGCCACAACAGCTCTAGATAAGACGCTTCACAGGTTTTCTATAATATTCAAGTCTGCAGAGCGTGCGGGCCAACTTTGTAACTGTATGTGTTGGGCTTCGAAGAACTCTTTGACGATCTTCGTTATCCTGCTGGAAGATAAATCTTTCCACGCAGATCTTCTCGGCTTCATTCCTAAGTAGATCCTCCAACATAGACACGTAGACACAACTATTCATTCGCCCGTTTACGAAGACCAAATCGGTCTTCCCTTTGTAGCCAATATCGGCCCTCATCACCAAATCACCACCCCCCGTCAGTCGTAGACTTAGGAGTTTTCTTCTTTCCTAATGTCATGGAAGTAATAAGAATGTCCATCAGGACCGTCGAGATTGAATCTCTTTTCATAGTAAAACAGCACACCTTGCCACTACTCTGTAAACGAAATTTCCTCACGAGCAAGCTCAACCTTGGATATGTGTTTCAATACTAAAGGGAATTTTCGTTTGAGTTTTCTGTCAACAAGATGTTCTGATGCCCTCTTTGCATGTATCGGACCTTCGTTTCGACTCCAGCCTCGACTGCAATTTGGCGACAAGTTAAAAATCTGTTAGAGGCTCTTCGGGGGAGGAAGCGTTTTTCACGAGCACTTACTGCTTCTTGGTCCCGTACTGTTGAGGATCTTTAAGAAACTTCGAAATCACCTTCCTGCTTCTTCATCACCTTCCTCTTCATTGAGGTTGAAAATAATTTTTTTCTCATCTTCACTAAGTTGGCGGTCTCGACCCATCGTAATTTTCGCTGACAAAGGGTCCAAAAAATTTGTACGAGAACGATCTTACAACTCAGTTGCGTGTCAACTGTCGTCCCACTCGACAAACACTAAGTGGGCTATCCTTTTGATGCACCCTCAAAATGACAATTTCCGATACCAATTGCCTACATCTGAGTTCGATAGCCAAATATTCGTGGAAGGTCCTTGAAAGGTGATATATTTGAATGACAGAAAGCGAAACAGCAGTGGTACTTACTGTTGATGAAAAAAAAGAAACAATACCTAGGGGTGGGCTATCCTTTTGACTCGGTGTGTTTGTCAAGAACGAAAACGCAGTCGGCAACCCGGCGAACTTGTGGAAAGTCAAGTGAAACCCAAGCGGTTGAGCAATTAAAAACCCAATGTAGTGAAACGATGATGATGGAGTGTCCATTACGAAGGGATGATCACAAGTGAGCCCACACCAAAGTGGCCCCACGAATCGGCATTCACTGGCGTGGTTCACTCAGCAGGCTTCATCAAGAGCGAAATGTGAAATTAGCTGGTGGGTGTCATGTGCAGGTAGCATAAGGTAGGCACAGAGGTCGCGCGCGGTCATAGATGGAAGGAATACAGGTGAACGCAGGAAGGACGTGGATGAGAAATTGAAATTCATCAAGGACTCAAAACACAGCAGGGTGGCCAGGAAACATGATTATTGGCGGCTACTGCCAATAACCAGTCTTTTTGTCAAGAAGGGTAACGATGCATAGCGTGATGCACACGAATTGCTTTGCCGCAGATATATCTCTTGCATGGTCATTGATTCACCACAGCCAACTGATTCGATTTTGTTTCGCTTACCACGGTGTCCTCTATGGGTAGCGCACACTGTTGTCAGATGGGGAGGCAATGCAACCATCGGCGGAGAGAGACAGTGAGAGCGAGAGAAAAAGAGAGAGAGTCACAAGACAAGAAACACAAAAGAGAGAGATATCAATCAGAATTTGACGCTGAGAAATGCGGCGGTATGATGTGACGATGATGATAATCTCATGAATCGCGATACAATCATCGATGCAGGACCTGCACGACCTGCGATACAAATTCACCAACCGACACCAGAACCTGCTGTCGATTGCTAAACGTGTTTACAATATCTACGTGTCAGCGAGCTACCTCCGAGTTTCTGGAGCGGAACATCTAGCTGGACCACAGACGGTCACTGGAGATTGGGCGAGCTAATCTGAGCAGTGAGAAAAGCTGACGGTACAATTAGGACTGCTCGGGAAACACGTTCATTTAATCATGTGATGAAATTGATTCAGCGACGGGCAGAGGTACTCGTAAAAAATGGTGGAGCGGGGCATACAAGGCAAGGCCAAAACTGTACAAGTATACCTTAATATGATTGTAGTATATAATGTCACCTAGTAGTGAGGGAAGAGACAAACAGTGAGAGGAGATATGCAGCTCTGGTACCATGTAGGTTATGACATGTAAGCCACATTAGTTACACAGTGCGAGGCACTGTCACGAGTATGAAGGAAATAATAGTGATCAGTACATACTGGCTGCTGTCGAACAATTAGTCGCATCAAGCGAACACAACAGTTATTGAAAGGTTAGAATACAGTGTGATTACGAATGACCGCTATTGCTAGCAGTGTTCATCTAATGCTTGACGACACTTGCAAACGATAAAGCTTGAGTATCTTTTCGGATATTTTACATATGATAACTAGCGATTTATAGTGGAAGTTCAAATACAAGAACGTATATTAGGTCTAATATATATATATATATATATATATGTTCCCTATAGTTTGGGAGACTCAAGGCTCACTCGAAGGAACAGCAAATTTATGGATTTTATGAATAGATATCGTTCCTACGATACACTCAACTGATGGCACTCGATGATAGCGTGAAACCGTATCATCCTAAGCCGCTGCAGTTTATTGGCGTTTCACAGTAGGAGAATGCTACAGGCGCACAATGAGGTGACATGAAACCAGTAGGTGCTGCAGGTCGAGTCAAATGACTTGTCTCAAGGGGGGACAAAAATGGCGGTAATGGTAGTCGATATCAGTGATATGTGAGCATGGAAGCATCGTCCCTCTTCTCGAGAGACAAAGACAGCGAGAGACTATCGAAGCGATATAGGCCGTCGGTGATAAGCGGATCCGCCCAGAATCGACTGAGCTTGATCATTTTCAGCGTGGCGTCTAAGCGGCATGCATCTGTCATTACGCTTAGTATCCGTTCGACACGGAACACTCAATAAGCTCACTGCCGACCTGTTCAATGTACCCTATTCCTTAGATACGTGTACGAATTTGTCACCTGTTACCTCGTGTCGATCAGAAGAGTAACATGGTATTAATTGAATTTTCCTCTTTGCTTTATGAAGAAGGCAGATTAGCCGGACTATATTGTGTTGATCACGAGTTGCTTAACAGACACTATCAATGATTATTTGTCTATTAGAAATTTTGGAGAGAGCTAAATCTCAACATATTCGACAACTTACCTCAGGCTCCTTATCAGGTCGCACGCACTTAATCAACCAGTTATCGTTCCCGCGATCTGAAATCATATTAATCGTAAGCGCATACGTAAGTGCCTAATACTATCGTGTGGGCATTGGGCGACAAGAGGGAACGCATGGGCAGCGGAATCAGATGTAATCAGAGCTGACGCGCGTAATACCTGAAGATAACACTAGGACTAATAGTGATCTTGTTCGAGGGTTATGTGCTAATTAGCTAAGAATATTGGTGTTCGAAAATGCATCAAAAACCACCTCGTAGCTAAGCCACCCTTTAAACTCGGACTTTAGCGGCGCACTGTAAATGTTATTCGAAATTTACTTTTTTTGGTGTCGACCCATTAATTTAAAATGGACTCGTGCAATATCGGCAAAGCCACTGTATCTTTCTGTGTGTCCCCGAAGGTCACAAACCTGTATTGCGAATAATATAGTCGAGAATAACCAGCCGTTCAAACTGTAGCTGGAAAGCTTTTTTCATATCATCCGGAAGAGGATCCTGCTCCCATTTGCGTAGCCACTCTTCTGCGTCCTGGTAACCTTTGACATACGTTTGAAATGATCCGTTCTTCGGCGGCAGGCCAATTCGATTGAAGCGCCGACCCACCTTCGGAAATCTAGGGGAGGATGGATGAAGATGTCATGAACGCATTTAGGACAATTGGAAATTTTCAGAAAAAAAAAGAAAAACGAACAGCCGTATGCTGCACAAGATGGCCGTATATAAACACATGGCACATGTAAACACATTCACGCTTTTCTAGAACAGACACATGTTCATAGAGATACAGCAGGACAATACACCAGATGGACTCTTGATCTGTCCATTGTTGGTCCCATAATGTACAAGTTGATAGACCATCCACCTCTAAGGATTTCCCCTTCTCACGGGATACACTGGGATTTTCGGTAATTTCTTATGGGCCACTCTGTGGAAGGTAAAAGTAATAGTGAAGCTATATTGATTTATTAAAGGACCCGCAATTTCACAACGCTTAAGCTCTCTTATATGTCACCACGCAACGGGGCTCGAACCCGCGTGGGGGAACGTCACACCTCACCCATTTTATGTGTACGTTAAATTTAAACAACAAGCCACCCTAAGCCACCATAGATCAATATGCAGATTCGTTTTAGCCTCCTCACCATCGAGGGCCTGGAGAAGCGAAACGACATTAACGTGGACACGGTATCATGCGACATTAATTTTCAATCGAACAAATCGCGTACCTGTCGCTGACACTTTGTTTCGTCTTACTCTTCGCTCGATCAATGGCCGTGTAGTTAAACGTCTCAGAGACGAGGGCGACGACGAACGTTTTCGGCACAATGTTTAACTGGAGTCGGCGGTCTACGATTGATGCGCCTGCCTCGGACAGGTAACCTTGGTTCGGCACCAGGCAGCTACGACCGAAGCAACACGGACAGCACACCTATATTTACGCCCCCATGGCCGAGTTCAGCATAAAATGAACATATGTGGATACGAAAAGTTATCATACAGCGCTAGATTGAGAGATTGATCCTCTAGAGACAACGGCAATAATTTAGAGATGCTGTATATATTATGTAGGTGTTTGTTTTGGTGATTCTGTCAATGAATGTTTTCGGCCAAGTCACATAGACAAATAGTGCACTGCTACGGTAGTGGGAATCGTTGAATAAAAATGGCATATCTCATATGACTTGAATTTCCCTGAAACCGTCCGATGATAGGGCGTGTAAATATATAATCCATGTTAATCGAAAGTGTTGTTCTTTATGTATTAATGATCTTACTGATGACGCAAAAACAAACAAATACAAATGTCAACTTTTTCCTGTGTACCTTATGCATCCATTTTGTCCATTTGGGGTTTAGGCGTCCGTAGGGTTCTTCGTCTTTCGGTTTAAATACCCCAATTCGCTGAAATGAACGGAACGCGTAGAATTAATTAGAAACTACTTTGCTCATTCAATGATTGCGTTCATCAACCGAATATGAAATTAAGTTAAACGAGCTCTGGGGCGAGAACAATGAGGATTTGACTTGGTTAACTCAAGTTTGTTCAAGGTCTCCGACAGGTACAGATCAGATTTGAGGCCAATTGCATTGGTCACCGGATCCTATTCTCAAACTCACCATCCATATATATATATATATATATTTCTAGATAGGTACGAATTGTGCATGTACAGGCGGAGAAATCTGTCACTACGTATGAATGAGACGAAAAAAGGCAGCACAGGGTTGCACCCATCGACGTGACCACCAACCTCGTTCTGTGTGTTCTTGACATAGTAGCTGCCGGAGCTTCCCTGGTAGATCCTCTCGGGCAAGACATTTGTCTCGATGGCCGTCTCCGCTTCATGCACCACTCCCGCGAACTCCGGGTCGGCCAAATATGCCTCGCTAAAGTCCACGCTTTCATCGCCACTCATTGGCTTAAGAAGGGGCTGATTCTCCTAAAATGGTGAAAGGCAAGGCAAGAACAAAAAAACAGAAACCAAAGACAATCGATCCGTTAGACAGAAATTGACAAGACACGGGGCAACAACAGTAAGAACAACACCGCCACATTAATGGACGACGCTGCCGATGAAAGGAAGGATTATTTGCATTGGAAAAGTGGTCCCGTACAAAATCGAATTACTTTACGAGTCGAACAGCTTGGCAGTGACCAGCTAGATAAAAAAAACAATCAAATGGTTTGAGCTGGCAAACAGTACGGGTTCAGAATCACACCAGTTGCTGATTAAGCAATGTCATTTGGCATATAGCTGTCTGCGATTCTGATATTAATGTGGCAATGCGAACTACGAGAACGGACAAATGACGTCACCGAAAAGTGTAGCTAGCATTAACGTAGCAAGGAAGTTCTGCAGGAAGTATGGGATGTGATATTTTGCAGAAAAATCGGCACACTCATTGTTAACCGCTATCAGTAGTGTCAATATGCATTACGAACCTGTCTACCTTTGCCCAGGTCGATAGGACGAACAGGTGGAACTATGTAGAACGAGGAGAGTCGTTCATAATAAAATGCAATAGGCAAACCTTGCTGTAAGCCAAGTTGGCATGTATTGGGTACGTGTTACATAAGAAATTAACGCGTGCAATTTATCTAGCCAATTAGTGGCCACACTATTGTACAAACACTGATGGATAGATTGCTTGATTTACTGACGAGACGGCAGTTATGATAACGCTGGTAACTTCTAGTAAAAATCTTAGCAATATCACATCGTGCACCAGGCATTCAACATCATAATGTCATCAAAACTTTGCAAGCATTGTATTCAAATGAGTACTTTCACGTCGACACTGAATAGGCCTGTATAACGGTAGTTGAGCGCTTAAGTCACTTCGACATTCAGAGTAGCATCTAAGAAATTATTTCTTGTTCATAGTGACTAGTTCCGGTTTCTAGTTAACGGCAACATTTCCATTCTTCAACTACGTACTGTCAGACGTCGACATGAAAAATCGAGGCAAGTGCACGATCTGCACGCTTAGCGTCAAATCAACTTAATTTCCGGTAAGGTCACAATTGCAACGTTTTCCACAATGATGCGTCTCATAGACATACATCAATATGTACATACACCGACCTTCGTGAAATCTAACAGCTTATATCTAGCGGCTATTTTCTAGAGCTCTGTTGGTTCCGATGACATATTTATTTCCGATGCACCCCCCACCAAAAAAAAAAGAAATATGAAGTCAATTTCATCGAAATTTCCAAGTTGGCACGACCCAGTGTATTCTTAGATAAATTGACGCCAACTTCTACCTGTGGTACAAGGCGCTTCATTACCCTCTAACCGAGAGGAACTGTGTGAACATAACAACTCCAATTTCTCATTATCTTGAACCAGAGAATTGATTTTTAATTTGAAATAAACACTTTCCACTGTCTAAGTACACAAACTGCTTAGCACAAGCGTACACACTGAACGGCACTTCGTCTTGTCGCAAATTCGTACAAAAAGACACACTCAATCACAACTAAAGGCCACCAGTCTACTAACACATTTTACCCAGAAAGCAAATGATACGATATATATATATATATATATATATATATACGTATACATATATATACCTCCTTCCCCTATATTTTGTATCCTACTTGTCGAATAAGGCGTCAGCAAGTCGAACAGGTGTAATTAGTCCACAACTGCGTAACTAAATAATAAACGGCAACTGTCGTCCGACTCGCCGCAAACTGCCGCCAGATCACCGCCAGAAGCTGACAATTTCGATGCGACGCCGAAAAACTCGAATCATTTTAACATCACAAAGCGGCTCCTATAGCCAAGAAGGTTCGAATCATGCCCGATAGGCTCAGCTGAATCGACAGGCGACGATGGCCGCAAATCGTCCCGAATCGAAGCGGAGACGTCACCGCTTCGACGACATTGTGCTTCTCTTTACCCGTTCGTCCAGAACGCTATCGGCAACCACAGTGCAAAATTGTCTTTTTCTCTCTCTCTCTGCCACTCGTCCTGTCGTATGTCAGCAGAACTGTGCGGTACTAAGGGGATTTCGTTTGCGTTCGTGGGTGTATGCGCCTGTGTGTGTGTGTTTGGTGTGTCGTCTGGTTTGGCCGTGAATGGTGTTCTTCCTATACGTCAACAAGCGATTTCCGCCAAGAAGACGAAGAGGATTTCCTTCAGAACTTAACTTTGACAACGTAGGGTAACACGGCCGAAGCAGGTTGTAGACAGCAAACGCCACTGACTTGATGGACGCTGCAACGCGTTTGAACGACAGCACAAGTAGAACGTCCCAGGTTGCTTACTACAGACTACCACCGCAAACTCATACGAGTGAAATGCATTCACAGATGGAGCCGCAAACAGGCTGGCGGATGCACGGACCGACACTACGTTGTTGCTGCTGCTGCCGACGCCGCCACTGCTGCGATGTTGTCACACGCGTTCACATGCGATGCAGGCAGAGAAACAACGACACACGAACATAGAAGTCTGGTCCCGTTGGTGGCAATAGGGGTCCGACCTAAAATCCTGTGTGCAGGTTTCACTACAGCACTCACGAGGGAAGAAGCGCTGGCTCTATGGTGAACGCTGCGAGACTCAAATCCAAAGGATTCACAAGCGATTCATAACGGGTGCAAACGTCGCCACTCGCTCTGGAGCATGTTCATCGCAAATGATCGAATATTTACCTCCTCCAACTCGGCGTCCGGCAACGGCTCTCCTCCTGTTGCCGTACTAGTCTCTTCGGGTGGACCCGATCGGCGTTGTCATGACCGCTCGAGCAGGCGTCCCCTTACCTCGCCTCAGTCCACAGCGCCGTTAGTCAGACAGCTAATCGCGATGTGGCGTCTAAGCGGCATGCCGCTGATCGTGCAGGCTTGTGACAGAACTGCCCCTTAGTTTCGTCAGTGGTCGGAATCATAGCATCATAGCTGGAAACTGATTCAGGGATAGCTGGCGCTGATGTTGCGGTTGTTGATGATGTCTCTGTTGCAGTTGCTATTGTTGTTGCTGGTGCGGTCAGCGTCCGGAGACTCCGTCACAAACCTGGCACAATCTTATTTGATCTCTGCTACGCCTCGATATATCGGACAGATTAATGACACGGAACGGCTTAGGGGGACGCTGGGCGGTGGAAGAGTGCCGTCTTACAAGGACGAAACAGAATTTCAAACTAGAGGCCTTAACCGGCAACTCAACTGTGGTCCCACTCCAACTGAGATCGGCCGTATCAAAACTGCTAGTTCGTAAATCAATAGATTTACGTATTGACAAAATGGGAGGCAACAGCCATATACACGTTATTGCTACAAATGGCGCAGTTTCGCTGTCGCGTTGACGGTGGCGAGCTGATGAGACTCACAGCCATTCGAATGCCGCAACAAGCTAAATTTCTCAAGAGAAAACAGGCACGTTCTTGATTCTCGACAAGTAATCTTGATCGACATATCTGTATATTCATACATTTGCGCTTCTTCGAATGGGATGAAATCCCTCGGAATCTTTTATCTGATCAATGCGTAGCTGTGCTGATAAAGTAAACCCGGCCACGTTTAATGACTGACACCTACGGTTTTTTTAAAAACATCAATTATTTGATATAAGTGGAGCAGGTTTAGAGACAAGTTAAGTCGTTCAGCGTGTGCTAAATCTCCAAAACACAACCAAGCAACTGGTTAAGTCACAACACTGTGGTGATTTGCATAAAGTTCGATTGTAGAAGATTCACCTGTACGGGTTCAGAGGAAATATGCAATTATTGAGATAATAATGTGAAAGACACTAAGACCAATAAGGGTTTTTTTTTTTTAACGAACAACAAGAGGTCATTGCAACACTGCCGATTCAATGGATGATTAATGACTCACCACCTTCCACCTCATGACAGCCAATGATATACATCCCTTAAGACCCTGCTTGCGTTCGATTGAATTCCGATTTTTGTGATTCTCCCTAATAAACGATTGCTGATGTTAACAATTCGGACACAGACGACTGTCGCGTCACTGCGTGCTCCCGTCATTCGCTTAAATAATTAATAGTCATGAACGAGTTCATTGGTTCAAAAGTTGTTCCTCAAGGCTGGCGTGACCTGCTAAACACCCAGTTGCCTCTCACGTCTAGACACATAAAATAATCGAATACAATACAGAGCTTCTCCTTTATTAAACAAGTGTTTGTTTTGTACTAATGAAAACATCCGACTGATACACAGCCGAGACTTATATTTCTTTATGCTAATTGCTTCCATTAAAATTTCACCCTGTTGTATTGCACCCGCAATCAATATCTGATTCTATCTCTTATCTCGCAACAACACTAATGTGATAGAAAACTAATTTCCGATTTAAGCGAGATGTGACTCGATGTAAATAGTACACGCTTACAATTGTAGACATATCATATTAATCTAGTGCGCTAACTTCTCCCAACACCAGATCAATTAATCCGTGTGAAAATGAGCAATTTAGTTTAACGAACTATGACAGCATAAAATAAAGAAATCAATATTTCAACCAAACAAAACGAAACTCCACCCTTTCTATCTAAGAGAGGCCATTGGATCATAATCCGCAACCACGATAATCTCAGGTGGTGGGCATTTGGTCGACTTGTGATGTTACACTGTCAGCCTCAAGGGGGACTATCGAATTATTTCGTTCCAATCCATGCCGAGAACAGTCCGGCTGTATTATTCGCGAAAATGAATCTCTCATTCAAAATACAAATGTTTATAATGAAAGTCCACACGTTTGAAACAATACTACACGTTACTAGATCAAATAACAGAGCAATCAATCAATCAATGCTCAAGCACTTAGATGTTTCCCGGTTTTGAACCGTGAACGGGTCAAATACATAGAAATAAACATCTGTACATTCAAGCAACCAATCGGCGTTCAATCGGCGCAGGTCATGGGAGTGACTCGATATGCTGCATTGCCCCTCGATTCTATTGAAATTAACATCAATGGACTCGATGGTTACCCAATGCGATTATGAGTTTGAGTGTCATTAAATCCGAAAGTCACAAAGATAGCGATAGCAGAATATATAAATGTAAAAGCTCGGGATTGTTTAAGCCACTTAGAGCAGAGAGAGAGAGAGAGAGAAGGTTCCCGTATCGCTGCAGCAGAGGATAACTTTCAACTCATTCCTTTGGCGCCTGATAACAATTAAGGACATACATCCATGATAGTCCGTTTCCAGCTTGTGTGCTATAAAGCAAACGCCGGATAAAGCTCTGTGTAGTTTGCATGCCGATGCTGAAGAGTTCTGGAAAAGTTGTGCATTTAATAATAACAATCAAGTCACGTTATGAGCTAATCTAGCGTTAAAAGAAGGCTGTTTTCACTATTTTGATTCACTTGCACACTCAACTAAATTGGTTGAAATACTTCACAAGCGTTTGTGATCGAATTTTTGAACAAGTGTACGAGGCTGAGATTTATCAACGTAACTATAACTCGGATTAATTATAGGTTTGTATCGATAATATTAGTGATAGTAATAATAATTGTTAAAAAAGTAAGTCGTAACTGTTTATACGATCTATATGGGACGAAAACCGAGAAAAAAAATGTTCGGGCTGACACTCAGCCAACATTTCACGTCGGCGGAGTGGCTTTTTGCATTGCTTCGAATTCTATTAGAATGACACCCATAATAAAATTTAGTTTCGGACAACTTATCATTGACTCCTGACCTGCCGCGGTCTGCTGTATTTAGCTCTGATCTATTGCACTGTCATAAGGAGTCGTTTGCAGCTTAACGATACTGATATATGCAAAACCTGACTGTTAAATGCTGATCTTAAGCTTGCTTCTATGGCTCATGTCCCACCGGGATTAGTAGACTGCAATGTCATATACACATGCGCAACATAAATTAATAAACAAATAATATCAATTTGTAATATTCGATTTTCCATTTCGCCAAGTAGTTCGCTACCATCCGACTTATATCGAACAAAGATGTTCTTTAGCTTCTCAAGTAGCCACAAACATGTCACCTCGTTTGATGATTATCGCGCATAGATGATTCAAGTACAAGATCCGCTCGTGGTTTTTTTGCCATTTGTAAACGACTCATTTCTGCGAGACACCCTCATACAGTGAGATATCACAAACTCAAACAACGACTCTCTATCTATCATTACTATTGGACAATTGTAGATAGTAGTTAATGAGCAATCCACCCGTTTCATTTACACCTCCAATTAGTAACGGCCTTTTTTAATACTTAGTATAGATGCTAATAATAACCGACGAGCCAGCTAAATAAATGACGTTGTTCACTCACCGGCCCACTTAATTATCTGATATTCTTTTGTACTCGAAAAGCTCCTCGTAAGGTAACATATCGAGTTCATAGAAAAAAACAACATTAAGAATCAGAATCGCTTCCCGCTGAGATAACCTAACAATATGATTCATGCTGCCCTTGCACGCATTACTTGTAAGCCAAATATTGACTAAGCAGACAGCTGCGTACAGTACAAGCGGAACATAGCCTTCGACAATGGTAGTCGAAGGCACCAAACGACTGCATCTAAAACTTCGTAACTCCAGAAAATGTTCTAGGCTGCCACCACGTAGTTTGCACAATTACTCACTTCATCGTTCCGTGAGGGATCCGCAAACAGATATAGTACCATAGGAAATTTATAGATACGCAAAAGGGATATATATATATATATGTATTCTTATTATTTAGTCGTATTATTAATATCGATCGTGTTGTGTGCATACATATGTATATATATTTTTTAAATATATATTATATATTTTTATTACGACGTCTCTAACGACAATTATGTGTCGTGTTGTTGTCGTACAGTATTAGTGGCGGGATCGATCATGCCCGAGAAACGGACCCGTTTTTCACTTGATGACGGCTGCACCGAAATTGGCTGTTCATTTTCGGCATGTTGATACGAACGGTGCACTTGCGCTGGTTCGCAACTATTCGATAGATCACAGAGCGCATCCATCTGCTGGCTTCGGAGAGTAGGGCACAAAATCCACTTGGCGAACTGCAGGTCACTTTTCACACTTTATTCTTGGCTATAGTCGCTTATACACGATATCCTCTTCTGTATGTGTATATATATATATATATATATATATATAGATATATATATATATATACATATACACAGCAAAACCAGGCAACAGAATACTAATTTTCCAGAATCACGCTGACTCGTAGATGCAGATACGTGTACAGATAGCCGCTTGTATCACTGTGTTAGTTGCTTGTTACCCTCTGTACCGTACATTCTAACGATAAGAGCCAGCAGCACACTCGAAACGTTGACCATCACTTGTCAGTCAAACTCACAAGCCGACGGAATCGACGTATACACGGCAAACATGACATATCCACCTAGATCTCACTCATCGCCTTTGAATGGGCCGCCTCCTCTCCCCCTCTGTCTGTAATCACCATCAGTGAGAGAAGCAAATGGTGTCGAATTGTGTTGTCATGATTGTGGCGTGGTATAGACCCTTACACAAACGCACACACGCGGCCGAGTGTGTTACACGGCCGCCTTCACAGCACTGGATGAGACGAAAAACGTGTTGAAACAAGCTGTAATCGCGCAGCGTGTACGTGGCTAGATGTATCTATGCGCCGTCTTCACCGGGTAGATCCTTGTGACGAACTTCGAGAGTGATATTGAAATACACGTGACGAGCGTAAGAGCCACAACAACAACAAACGATTGTCTGCCTGTTCGTCCGACGGACAACGAACGTAACTCGCTATCTACGCATCCGTGTTACCACAACGATACGAAAGCTGCTACCTGCTGAGATTGCTAGAATCAGAAGTGCAAATGTCCGCTTAAACCTTTGCTGGTCAAGCAGATCGAGCACACTGAATGCGAAGCTTGCCAATGTTGTACGCAGAAACTGACTTGAATTGAGAATTCACTTGATTCAAATCTGTGAACCAGCAACCAGCCGATCGATTCGAACACTACGCCAAAGTTGCTAACATATAATAATAATAATAATAATAATAATAATAATAATAATGCAACGTACACCTGCGCATCATGTAATATCTAGCCGATGTATTTCAACTGGGACGGATATCGCACTGTAGGCATAGACGTCACAATCTAAATACGAGCAGCATCAGAAACTCGACTCCATCCGGCAAGATGCGCGCGTCCAACAATCGCCTCGCATCCGCACGGGTCTATTGTCCGTCTCGACGAACTGGCGTCTACGAACGCCGCCAGCACTGATCGCCGTCACTGGTTCTGATGTCGTCGCTAGCATCCACTGCTTTCTGTGCTGTGTAATGTTATATGCTGGCCGCGTCATTCCGCTTCCCCTCGAGGGGATGTTGCGTCAGTGGTTGTCGAGCGCCTGTTTGCTTTCTTGCTTAGTTTTGCTGCACTACGAGTGTTGTTAGAGCTCTGCTCGCGCTCGATGTGACTTGGCGGCCATCCGTGAGTCAGACGTTCGAGCTAAGACGGCGCCGAGACGTGAGACACCGAGTGAAATCGCAGCTTTGGTTGCGGCAGCGGCTTCCCGGAAAGCGAGATGGAACGGGAGAGAGCGCAACGAGTATATATGTTGTGTCGGATACACTCGAATTTTGTGATGTGAAAAAGAAAAAAAGGTGTAACTCGCAGCAGTTGGCTACTGGTTGTGTGCACATTGTTAATGCATACTTCTACTGAGTACCGACTGGCATTTGCTCGGCGGTCACTGCCAACCTACTCGCTTATGGGGGTCTTCACGTTGTCGGAGGGGAATTCCCCGCAGTTTCAATTTGACTTTCTAGCTGGGGCTTGGCCATTTGCTGACGCATTCACTCATAGGGTTCTCGTTAATGTCCGAAATGATGATATGCAATGGTGAAAAGTGACAATGTATATATATATATATATATATATATATATATATACATATATATATATAAAACCCTTGAATAATAAACCAAGAAATTAACCACTTCGCACTTGACATATCCACAAAGTCATCATGTAAAGTGTTCCTCCCTTCATTTGTGTGATAGCTATTCATATGTGTTTTGCAGTAACTATCTAAATGCCAGTGTCACCCGAGCTGATAAATGTCTGCCAAGACTTCGTTGATCCCGTATTTTACGCCAATGCGTGTCACTCAAACTATATCACTCAAAAAATGGGGACGACACCTCAATTGTGAGAAAATACCACTAATACATTGTAGAAATTGTACAACTGTTACATTATTATCATTATTGTTATACTAAAATGCCTTGCGCGAATCCACCTGCTATAAAATCGTATCGATATCCACAAAATACGGTCTATTACTGAGATGAACTCCCTGCAGTACCTTTGTCGAGAACGTGACATCAGGAAGCAAACTGCTGCTTGCTTCAACGATTCCACTGCCGGTACTGTCTCGTTCGGTTTCACACAGGATCACACTTCCACCACCGGGGCCTTGGTCACCCGCACCCTGAGACTCCATTCTGGCGGTTGGTAATTTACCGCCAGCTTACTTCCGTCACAGGTTGTTCTCAAGCACCCGCACAACGGTGAAAACGGAAATCTCCACCTTCGATCCGCACAGTTCTACGACGGCGGCTATTGCTGCTTTCTAGTGGTGTTGCTCTTGGTTGTGACGCCACAACAGCTCCGATTATCCTCGTCGTAGATGTGTCCGTCTCGTATTTATCTCTCTAGCTCTTAGCCATAGTCTCGACTTTGTCATTCACCAGCTGAACCGCATGCGACACATGAATTCGCTGAGGCTTCTCCACACCGACACTCAGAAGAGCTCGCCCCTGCGGTCGTATTACACACACAGACAAGCAGTGTATTCAGTTTAGTACTATAACCAGATCGGCTGCCGCTCTCCTGCTAACATGGACACTAGAAACAGTACCCGCAGCAGCAGCAGCATAGGAGTAGGATATACACATGAACCCTCTCTCTCCCCCCTCTCGGCCACACACACAGGCAACGACTATAGACAACCAATGCCCACCACCACCACCACGGAGACATCGCACCAGCAATAGAAGCAGCCCCGTCGTCTGCTTGTCACTTGCTCGGTCTGAGCCAGAGGAGTCTATGCCAGTGACGTCACCGCCGCGCGGTGTATCGTTAACCGAGTGGCAATTTCAGCAGGGTAAATTTACTCCGAGTACATCTCAAACTTACCGTGGACGCTTTTTTTGGCCCGTAAAGTCGCCAGCCCGAGGGAGTACAATGGATGGTTCGATGGAAATAGTCTCTGTGCGCCGTCCCTGCATTCGCCCGCCATCACATTGGGACAGAATAGACAAGATCACGTTTTGTTTACTTTTGACACGAGTCGTCTGCTCGAGATTTCATTCGAGAGCTTGTTAGTTGGTTGTTTAGCGAAGTTGGCATGTTTTCTAATTTTCTTGGTGGTTTTTTCTCTGTCCCGGTGTGCTAATAGGCGCCCCCAAGCCACCCTGTGGAAAGTGCGTAGTGCCCCGAGTCCCCGGTTGGCGCCGGTCAGCAATGTCCTCACCGGACAGCAACGCGCCCACCGGCGACTCCAACTCAAATTTGGATTCCGCCGCCGACGAGAAAACCAAGGACTCGATTATATCACAGGAGTCACAGAACTCACAGAATTCTTCCAAGATCTCAGAGAATCCTATGGAACCGCATGACGGTGTGTTAGACTTCGAAGAAGACGGTCCTGAGCCAACGGACAACAAGGACGATGATGCCGATTCCCGCTCGCCTTCCGGTTCCCCGTCTCGATCCGGGTGTGAGAGTTCAGCCGGCGGCCAACGACCGGCTTGCGACGACGCTAACGATGAGGTGAGCAAGGATGGAGTCGACGAAATCGAACTACCTGAGGAAGGTGAAGAAAAGCCAGATCAAGAGGATGACGTGGTGATTCAAAAAGAGGAGAAAAAGAAGAAACGCGATAGCGACCTCGAAGACGGCGAAGTGACTGATTCCGAAGATGAGGAGGGCGAGCGTTTTAGCAGTCCCTCGAAGGCCGACAAGGACAAACCCGCTATCTGCCGCTTCTTCAGTCGAGGGCAGTGCACTTGGGGAAATCAGTGTCGATTTATTCATCCCGGAATGCAGCCCGGCGGACCAGGAGGCCCAATGAGTGGACCGCTGGGTCCTCCTTACGGTGGGCCACCTCCGCACCCTCCGCATGGTCCACCACCACGTCTGTTTGGTGGACCGGGGGGCCCATTTCCGCCCGGACCACACTTTCCACCGCCTCCAATGGCACCCGTAGAATCTGCCTGGGAACGCGGTTTACGGAACGCGAAGGAGATGCTGAAAGAGGCGAATCGCCGGCGCGAAGAGGATCCCGCCTTCGAAGATCGCAAACTGCACCAGGGGTTGCAGGCATCTCCTGTCAGGGACCTATCGCCAACGCGCGCCTCCCCGTCGCCGTCGCCACC
The DNA here is from genome assembly GCA_019614645.1 of Stratiolaelaps scimitus. Classification (NCBI taxonomy): domain Eukaryota; kingdom Metazoa; phylum Arthropoda; class Arachnida; order Mesostigmata; family Laelapidae; genus Stratiolaelaps; species Stratiolaelaps scimitus. The sequence continues at coordinate 244,427 of JABWDB010000018.1, read as the reverse complement.
TCTTCGTAGCAAGATGTATGGAACATATGAAAGGCACCGTGAGCCTCCTCGTTCATTGTCGCCGGTGAATATCGACCGTTTACGACAGGAACGGTACGCAGTGGCTGAAAGGGAGCGGGCTCGTGCCGGTCCTGGCGATATGTGGAGAGATCCGTGGATGAGATCGAAATCACCAATCCGTGGCCGTCAGCGACGCCGAAGCAGGAGCTGGTCGTCGCGAAGCTCTTCCTCATCCTCAGGCAGCTCATATTCATCGTCACGAAGTTCTTCTTACTCGAGATCGCGTTCACGTGATAAAAGACGCAATTACGGTGGCCGGGGTGGCCCCCCTATTGGTAGAGCGCCACGTGGTGGCGGCGCTGGTGCGGGGGGAGGAGGAGGGGGCGGTGGTGGTGGTGGTGGTCGCCAGAGATATCCATCGGAACGAGGTGGGCGACTACTGGCTAGTCCGTCGCCTACACGATACCGACGAGGGGGTATAAACACTGGTGGAACTGGAGGCGGAAGGGGCCGTAGGCGATCTTCATCCTCAAGTTCATCCTCGTCCCGATCACCATCGCCACGCCGTAGACGGTACAGCCGTTCGAAGACACCTGAGGGCATTCCTCGTAGACCTCGGCAGGTGTCGCCACTCAATCGACCGATAGGGACCCAGATTAAGATGAATCTACTAGACAAATCGAAGAAGCTTCCTGTAAAGCGGCCATTCAGCGCGAGTCCTAGTCGATCGCCATCGCGCAGTCCAAAGAAGCTCCGCGTTTCACCTTCGCCGCCGCCGAAACCGGCCGAGAAGGAGAACAAGGACAAGAAGAAAGAGAAGGACAAAAAGTCCGACGCGGCCAAACGCGACGAGCTGATGCGCCAACTGAAGGCCGTTGAAGATGCCATCGCTAAGAAAAAGGCCAAAACCTGAACATAAACAAATACAGGCTGCCAACTATTGCCAATCCGATTGGCCCGATCACGCTATCGTGGTATTGAATGCGATGACGATTTCGGTCATGACATTGATTATTGTGGCGCCCCAGAATGCTTGAAGCTCCGAGGAGGATGTCTTCAATTGTTGCAACTGTATCTAGATTTTGTGAATTTCCCAAGGCTTGTATTTTGCGATAAAATATAGTTACATCATTGAAGCGCTGTAGTGGTGATAATTAAGATCATTTTTATTATTATTATTATTAAACAATTATACTGACTGTGTCATTACTTTATAAATACATTATCATGGAGGCAATGTATATCATCAATAAATTCATTAAGCACCTACTACTACCATTCATATGCTGCGTGGTTATATTTTCACTTAAGAACGCTTCGAGGCGAATCAATTGAAGGTAGAAAGATGTAACGATTTGATTCTGTATTTATAGGAGAAAATATCAACACATTTTAGGCAGACCGAATATATATATGTATTATATAGGTCCATTTATTCCACTTGAGAGGCGCACATTGAAAGAGCAGTTGGCAGCGTACTCGCGCAAGACGCGCGTACAGCCATAGTCATCCATAGTGTATCGTGTATGATAGTAATAAATAGTCATTACATATTTCGCGGTGGTCTCTATTATGGACGGCAATTCATTCATCTGCAGTTTTTTGCTCTATCGTAGCCAGTCCGTGATGACTTCCCCCTAAAGTTACAAAATCAAGCATAATCTATGGGAATTAAATGAAACTAAGAGTTACAAATACGAATTGTGTGAAAAGGTCTCTGACTAGGTTCAGATTTAGTGCCTCCCTTCAATGTCCACAACTGTACCCTTTAATGATGATGATTATAGATAGATTGACAGACATTTGAATTACGACAAAAATGTACCCTTTATCTATTAGTATTATTATTATTTTGTGAATAGAGAAACTCGGGTCTAATCTTTTCGAAGGATATGTACTTGCAGTCGTCCGAAAACAACCGTTAATTCACAAGCGTTCCACACAGAAATAGAAAGACATTCGGCCGATCAGTTGAAGGTTAATTGTCACATCCATCGCGCGGACTAAACTACACCTGTATGATGATACCTATTGCACAGTGAGCGGGATGGATTACGTGAGAAGCTGTTAGCGAAATCTGGGTGCCCGGTCATAAGTGGGGGGTATTACTGCTCGGCCTGCTTGTTGTTGTATATGAAGTCCGACGACGCTCTGGGACGAAGTGTTGGAGGAGGTATAAAATAATGAAAAGGTTGGACCTTTGGATAACAGACCTCTCGACTGAATAGGCGTTTTGAAAAGATGAAATAAATTTCGAAACTATCTTTACTGGTTGCTTTCTCTACTAAGTCGCACACTTTGCACTGGTACCACGGTCAATATTATTTTATATTTTAGACATCGCATTGTTTTGCGTTTGTTGGTCTTACAGCGATTAACGAATGGAATTCCTGTTCAACAACATATTAGATAATAGTTTAAAAAAAAACTCAGCCGAATAGACGTGTCGTGTTTGTGTAAAGTACTATAGACCCACATATGGTATACATTTGGATTAGCACAATTTTCAAAGATCTCTGACTTGCTAGGAAAATCATGCTGAATGATGTTTGGGAGTTCAACGTGTATTTATTAAACTCCACAAGGATGTATTTGTATATGATCATATATTGTATTTAAATTAGAGTGGGATAATAACGTGGTCACGAGATAAGTTTATATAGCTCAAAAAAATCTATATATGAATATGCTAATAACTACATACACTCGACTGACAAAATCAACGTGACCTCCATAGTTCCTGGTCTCGGCATCACAAGGCAGTAAACAAGTTTAAAAGGCTATAAATATTGCGATAGAGCAATTTAAAGCAATTGGCCTTTAAGGGTAGAATTTATTCTGCATATTTCATTTATTTTTATTTATTTTTTTTACTTGGTTTTATTTAGTCTACTTGTTCAGGTGTTAAGTAATTTTTATGATCAATTCTATTATATCGAATATTTCGCTAAAACTAGACTGGTTTTGGATCGCATCGAAGGTTGTCGAGTCAAAAATAATGAAAATTTCGAAGTGTTCTCTGCCGACATCGAAATGATCTGCAGTAATTATTAAAACACATTGCAAGACGTGCCGAAGATATACATAGATATCGAAGTTTCAACTGACCCAGCGAGCAATTTTTTGGCACTATTTCATTGACCTCTCTGTCGACTGGTCAAAGGTCAAAGAATCACGTTATCCCCTCAAAGCGATGATAGTGTTGCAATATCTAAACTAAATTTTCGACTCTCAGTGTCGCAATCCCCTGTAACAGAGTAGCTATCGAGTAAGACCGGAATCACCAAGGAGTTCGGAGCCCAAACTATTAGTCTCCCTTGCTGTACCTTCTCCCTCGCACTCTCCACAGCTAAACAGACCTTGTGCGTTGTGCACTCTTCCTCTTTGTGGACTTCCGGGATCGGTTTCGCTGTTTGAACTCGTAATCGATGAACGACGACTTAGAGGCGCCTTTATAGTTGACAATGTGACTGAACGAACACGGGGTGGGGGGGGGGATATTACAGAGTATTGCCATAGTCGGAAATAGCCATACTACGCTAGCAATGCTGCAGCCGAAGCATACCTAGCAAGAACGCATGGCAAGAAGCCGCCACAGCTACCATCGATAACTCCTGTCTATGGTGGAAAACGGCAGCGCGGTGGACAATTCTTGGCGTTACCGTTGGGTATCACCTTCAGCCGCTTCCACGATAACGACGCTGATTCGTCTTTGTCAAGCTGAGCGCGGACTGGACGATAGGCGATCTGCACTAAGTGCGGTGGGAGAACGCATAGCGAAACGGAGCACCCGAGCGAATGATCGCGAGCTCCTCCTGAAAGACCACACCGCTGAACCGAACGCTGCTGGACTTAGTCCGTGAGCGATCTGACCAAACCGAACGAAGCATTCTACTTGCGGGGACTTCTACGGTGTGGCTATCGTAAGCCTTTCTGCCCAACTAGACGACTAACTGGATGATGCTTGCAGGCCTCCTGGACACTCCCAGGATTGAGCTGACTCGCTCAACAGTGACCACGAATACAGTAAGCTAGCTTGTTTGTCGCATCGCGCTGACGCCGGGCGATGCCAGAAGAAAGTGACATGACACTACTTTACTCTCATCACGCTGGACTCATTTAACAACGTCGACTTCGTTGCGGTCGTCACGCTAAACGCTAATGCCTCTTAACTGACTCAGTTGCATCTTCGCTATCCCCGTCCCACAACTTCTGCTCTCGCTCTCTCTCTCTCTCTCTCTCTCTCTATCGGGATATCTGGATTTTCTGCTAGACGATGACCGCTTCTTCTTCGTCCGCGGCCGTGTGGGGCAGCAGAACTCCGTGGCCAGTTGTTGCCTGATAGCTGAGCAGGGCGTTCTTTTTGAGAGCGGACTTCCGTGTCCACTTTACTTTGCCCGTTCCTCCTTGTGGACCTCCCAGCGTCTTTCTGGAGAGGGAGGAGTTTACTGGCGCCAAATGTTCCCGTCAGTCGATACCTCATGTTATGGGAGACACTTGAACGTAGACGATACCATGGTGGCATAGGAATTTGCTAGCGGAATCGCTAGCACTAGACGACAGCTGCTTCTTGCTGGAGCGGTGATTGTATTTTAAACCTGATGTACCCTACAGTAATCAGAAATCAAATTTGAGTGACGCCAATCTATGTGGATAGCCTTTAATGTTCCACATGTGCGACAATGTGACATTACCATGGTTAAACGGAAGCAACCTGGATGAGTTAAAGGCGAAGGGTGTCCACCGAAAGTAACAATCCGCTCGGAGTGAGTGCTTAAGTGAGGAAGGCCTCTTAGCATGGCTGTTTCGCGTTTAGTCTCAGCCCGTGATCGATTTCTGATCGAGCAATCAGCAACGAATTACGTGAATAACATGAGCGCACAGTCAAAGCTAACGGGATCGTAAGAACGCCCATCGCCGAGAAACTTTCCCCTTTGTGGCCAGCCTCATCAACGCAAGCGTATCTGGCCACTGCCGTTGTACCACAAGAAATAAATACGCATCAATCAAGGGTACAGGGGGAGAAGATGAAAGCTTAGGGAAAGTGAGGACCCCTAGAAAAATGCACTATTTCCTTGGGTGATTCTAGTTTGGTCTTTCAGTGAGGAGAAGCCATGCGCCCTCGAGTGAGCACTGGATAAAGAAGCGGTGAACCCCGCGAAAACTGAAGACCATGTCAAAGGACGTCGATAATCTCAAGGGAGCGGTCGCACATCGGCAGATAAATTAAGCTGTACTTTCCTTGGTAAGTCATTTATTCAACGTAGCTAAGAGCCCTCGTTCACAAGCTCCACGTTATCACAATGCTCAGCACTTGCATAGTGCAAATGTGTTGTGTTTAGTCCAATGCAAGTATTGCCTTCCTCGGTTAGAGCGTTAAAGTGTTATCAGTCCGTCGGTCTAATTTCCGCTGGTTCGATGTTTCTTTACCTCAAACTTTGAAGCCATATAAGCATATAGAATCAGCATGACGTGGATAACACTTGAACAAGCCGTGTGTTAACGCACAACAAGTGTGAGGTCAATGATGTGAGAGTTTCTATATAAACACTAGCGACTCACATCTTATCTCAGTTGTGGTCCAAATCTTGAGTACCTTGTGAACTGAACAGTTACGATGAGATCATTAGGACCAGCTGGCTGGGCTTCGAGGTCAACCCCTCTGAGCCTTGTGGTCTAGTTCCTCGTGCTGTAACAGCCGTATCGTGTTCACCAAATGACTACACAGAAGCTATGCATCATACGTCAGCGTCGAACGACTGTAATAGTGAAAAGTGCTATCAAATGGCCCGTGTATGCGCGTACGTTTTACGATGCGTGCCTACAATAGGCGACAAAGTAACTATAGCTATAGTATATAACTCAAAAACATTATTATATCTTCTTGGTGAACTAAATGTCGCTAAGTGATTTCCTGACTAACCTTTGGTCCGTTGAAATGAGACTAAAGTCATTTGTTGATTTACCTAGTGACATTTGGCTTACCTTTGTGATGGACCAGGTAACAGAGGTTTTATTTTTATGTGCAGGTGGGGACCAAGCGTCAAAATTTTTCACAATTTTTTTTGAAAAATGTAATTTTTCGATATTCGAGGAAACTCGTCTAGCAAACCTACATATCGATATTGAGATTCGACATTATGACTGCCCATTGCTTTATTTTATGCTAGTAATACGGACACTGTACCCTTTTAGGTAGTGTACTAGCCTGCCAGTTCTTGCGCAGCATTCGAGAATTCTGAAGACACCCCTAGAGCCGCAAATGCATATAGCATCACCGAAATTATTATAACTTGATTCTACGTTTAATCATCTCGATACCAACATTCACAAGCGAGTTAAACGACTTCAAGCTTATTCGTCAGAGTCAATTTTATTATATGTCAAGCGACTTGGTCGCTTAGAGCGACTTGAATCACTTCTTCGCGCTCAGCCATGCGACGAACATACAGTTTGCGGCACTACAAAATATAATACTATTCATTATTTGTATTTTTTGCAGATTTTGAAAACCACTAATATACATTGATTATTTTAAATTTGGAAGCCATGCTGAAACGCCAAGTGTCTTTCTTCATGCTATCGCGATCATCGTTGTGACAATTGTCTCTGGTTATGAAGGGCGACGCTAAGATGGGACGAGGATCTGTCATCAACTACGAGTTGAAGTGACATCAGAGGGGAGGTGTGGGATCTTGGTGCATCCTCTCGGCGACTTATCGCTTCATCGCTTTGCTGCCACCTCTTTTTGAGAAACTCTGTGCCCAGGTAGATGAGCATTTGTCATCTACCCGTTCATTTTGATTCTCCTGTAGGAGAAGATGGGAACGCAATAAAGCACAAGACAATGGATGCTTTCCACTACATTCGGTTATACCCACGGTGTCGATTCGAAAAATCTCCGGTATTATTTTTCTATTTTGGTGTTCCTCTGAAATTCTTTGCAGTCTGAAATGTTGGCAGATATGAACGATGATCCGAAATAGTTGTCGTTATTTCGCCAACTATCATGGAAGTTATTGGTTCTTGGTCAATCGATTCGTGAAGTGTTATGCAAATAGGAAGTAATAGGGATGATCAATCAATTTTTATTACGAACGTCGGGTATATGTTTAATATTTCTTCAAGCGTACGAATTAATGATTCATAAATAGGTATTTATGTGATATATTGTAAATATCTGCTAAATGTAAAAATAACTTCGATGATGAGTCGCCAGGTTTAAGTAATTTATTATTATAGTTACTAGAAATGAGCTAGATAGATGCCAAAGAGCTACTTCCCTTGAGTAGGTTAAACAAGTAAGAGTAACTTGACAATTAGTAAGTTTCAAAAACTAGAAAAAAACATGTAGTTCAGACGACCACTAGTCATATACATGACTTTCGTATGCGAAACTACACTCGTAAGAACCCGAACAACAGCTTGTTAGCTATAGACACCAATATTTATTAGGTGACGATAGTTTATAAGGTGTCGATGACATTACGACTCCACTATATCAGTGGGGCAAATCCTTCGAATGTATATATCTTACCATCGAAAGCACCAAAGAGGTGCCTCTCGTTTGTTATATTTTACTTTTTATTGTTTATTTTTATTTTGAGAATCTGTACCACACCGTGGTGATAGTGAAACCTAAACAGAAACATTAGTGACATGGCCGAAAATAATAAATGAATAAAATACACACCAATAAACGTTTCGCTGGCCATTGCCATCGTCCTCCGGCTTCGACATTTCCTATTGTGTCTTTAAAGGCGTAGTGTTCCATATTCTTTAACTGTCTGCAGGAGACCCTCGGTTGTCGATTCATTGCGGGCCCTGCCGAGGTGTCTGCATAGAGAGCTCAGCGTGGCTTTCGATCTTGAACGTGATGCAGGCGCTGATCACGCTTCTCGTCCTTCTCTCGGTGGCGATAGCATTCACGTTGAGCAACCACCGGGCAGGGGTGGCTTTTCGAGCGACGATTTCGAATAACCACGCTCCCCCGCTTGCAATGCCATCCGCACTATTCCCTTCGGCACCTTCATCAAGTGCTGTCTCAGGACCGAGACCGCCGCAACGCAACGTCTCGCTTGCCTCACCCACTAAAATCGGCAGCCAGCACAAGCAACAGAATGCGCATACCCAATCCGGATCATCGAAGGTGGACAACGGCAGCAACGTGATGGATCTCGACAAGGGTAGCAAACAGGTGGTAACCGCCGCCGTACCTGTAGTACCGGTTGTGATGTCGCCAAATGGTATCAGCCCTCCGAAGTAAGTTGTCTATCAAGCGTAGAACGCGAGCAACCGATTCAAAGAAGCCATAAAGCTCATAAATTAGCGGCGTGCTAAGTTATAATTACTCGAACACCACCTGCACGCCTTCAATACTCACCATCTACTAGCGTCCATGGCATATTAATATTTTTTCGCGCATTGCGCACACCACACTTGTTATGTAGAACGTAAAGCTATTCGTTCCAGGCGTCGGGAACACATCGTCCAGCGCCTTAGTCTTGCTGGAGATACAACACATGAACAAACGAGTAATCGAATAATGAGCTAACGATGCATTGACACTGCATGAACATCAAAAGAGGGATTCACAAATAACAGGAAGACTTAATCGGCAAGTCACCTTGTTAACATTGTCAGCTGTGTTCCCTTAGGTTCGTTTACGTACCGCTACTTCGACGCTTTGCTTGGGTCCTTCAGAATATCCGACCTCCACAAGTGGGAGTAAGTGGACACACTGAGCTAGGAGCCATCGGACCCTTCACCCCTTATATTCCCAGTCAGCACTCCACCCGACGACCGGATTCGATACACGTGCCTGAGGTGCTTCCCGATATCGAGATTGCTGGTGGCGGGGCACAGTATCCATTTCATCCGCCAGAGGGGGTAACACCTCCAACGACCTCAACGAAACGTCGGCCCCCGCCGCCACAGTTCGAATCGGGACCTCGGCCACAGGTCACCTCGCCCACGACAACCACTGTGGCCACCGCTACAACGCAAATGAGGCCCATTGTCACCTACCGGCCACCGGTGAGAAGAATTTTTTTACGGTTTGTTTGTGGTTGAAAGAATGAAATATGCGCCCAACCGTACGAGCAACTGGATGAATACCAACCCGATTTGTTTCGGGTTGTCACCGCCAGTAACAGACGATATACGAATAGCTGTGATGTTTTTGCGATAGTTCGTATTTGTATAATAGTAGTAAAAACGTTTTTAGTTTAATATAGTGTGAATTCACGGTGTCCTCGTTGTGAGCCAACGAGGAACTTCAATGGACAGGATACTCTGGAGTGATGGATACTCTGGTCGTACGCAAACTGATTATAAGAGAGAGAGGAAGCTCTGTTCCGCGGAAGCCGTCTTGATCTAAATATAAAAATATTTGTAAATTACTGTAAAGTTCTCTCCTACTTTATCATATAGGAAGAATGATACAAATCAGCTTTCATAGAACCTCTAGTCTAAATATCTGCCCTGTGAATTTTACTACAGCCAGAGAGAGGCACGCATGTATCTGCTATCTGAAGTTGAACGAGGCCTAGGGCACCTGAGTTCTTTGTTATAACTTACAGGTGCCCTTGGTAGGAAAAGTTGAAGGGCTCACCGATAGCAGTATTCCTTATGGCACTTGAAGCATTATAAAATCTTTCTAATATATATATATATATATCTCGCTGGAAATTAGTAGCCCGCACGACACTGTACCTAGTTGTATATCGTAAATGACAAACAGAATACGGACAAATCCCCGAAAAAATAAGACATTACTGTACCACGCCTGACAGTGGAAGGATAGTTGTAACATTTTTACGCACGCAGAGGGAGCAAAAATTCACACTTTAAATGTCAGCACTAATTCTGTAATTTCTCTTTGGTTTAGGATCGTTCGGTATTCCCGATAATATTTTACGGGTACGTCACTGACTGTGCGTATGGTCATTTGTCATCGGTTACCACAACTCATTTTGAGGAGCAAAGATTGATACGTAACTACAATATCGTAATTAGCAGGATTGGTGTTCAGGATGGTTCATGTATGGTTACGGACGTGCATTTCAACAACACACATGAATTTGGCTTGTTAGACTGTAGACACTGGAAGATAAGTTGCCCGTACCGTGTAGGTAATGGATTCATCGGCGTTTAAGATGCAATACATTACAAATACGCCCGTTCTTCCGAGGAGTACGCCACTGGAACAGCTCAATTCTAGTAAAGGTCCAATAATGTATAGGCCTAAACGGAAGATCATGTGCATACGATTGATCATACTGCTTGAACCGATGTTTATTTAGCATCTGTATTAACATTCTAAGCTACCGACCTCATTTGATCATCATTTAGCGGAAGTAAAATTTAATGTACAAGTGAATATCAACAAAATATTAGTGGTTATATCAAATGGAAGTCCTTTGAACTGTAAGAAACTGCGTCGGACAATCCTGAGTTAATAGCCTGCACCATGACTCAGTTCAATACACCCGAAACTCAGTCATGTTTCCGCCTCTGATTATGGATTAGTGATCGTCATTCCTGCTAATATGATCACTTCTTGAAGTTGCTGGCGTGGGTTCGACTCATGCAGGGGGCCGACAGCGTGGCAGCGCAAACCGTAATAACGTGCAAATGAGTATCAACTGCCACGCAGCCAAAACAACAACACAAACGCATATCAGACGGCAGGAGATTCGGGGCGAATCAGCTAAACGTTGAGGGATTAGTCAGGGTTGAAATGAAAAAAAAAGATGGTTAACATTATGAGATGTCTTTCTGAAAAAAGGTCCTTCTGCAGACTCGTATTCGAAGTCGAGGATAACTAGTATCTGTTTATGTTGAACAATCAGGTTTTGTATCGATTTTTTGTAAATGATCACCCAGATAATAAATCTCCGGTCTGTTCCAACACTAGATAATATGATGTATCCATCGAGTCTTGGCGTGACACCCTGCCCCCCCAAATACGTTACTAATTACTGTATGTATTAATTATACCATGGTAGTGCTTGTCATATAATAAATGTGTTATTCCAATCAGATATTGCTATCAGAGGCTATAGTCTTCACAGTTCAAACTTTTAACAAAGTTTTCTAAAGCTTTCCCGCCATCCACATCTAAGTGTTTAGAGCACTCCCCTGACATTATCCAGCCATCCACCTTAGCAGGCTTTAGGAGATCATTGAGACTTTTATGTTATGCTAAACAAAATCATATAACGTATTGAACTTCTACCTGGTTTTGTCTTATGCAAACATATATATATATATGAATATATATATAATTTACAAAAACAACACAATGAAGTAAAATCGATATTCCAATATTCACATCGACCATTCGACGACAATCCGTCGATCTAAATTTTTGGGTTTTGTTTTGCTCTTGACAGGTAGCGACTAGGTCGCCCACGAAGCGTGATTCTTGCGTTGTGGAACCTCCTTTTTGCCCATCATGCCTATCGAAGATTTCCTCTTCAGAACCCTGGTTTCCGTATCCTCCTCCACTATTCATTCCAAATGCGTGTTCCCGTTGCGGTACCCTTCAGGTGGGTACAAATATTGTTGTATACATAATATATATATATGCTCTCGCATTAGCCATATATACATATATATGTCCTTCAAGCCCGCCCGTTAAAGTGAGCATAATAATTGAGGCGTAGCGAAAAAAGTACTGAAATTTCAATTGACCGTGTGCAATGCAGCTATATACAGATAGCTACCTTACACAGTGTTTACCTAAGTATAATGCTTATGTTGTGCAAATGCATTCAGGAATGAACTGCATTTTCAACAATTGAGTTTGTCACTTGTGACGTTTGCTCACCGCCATGGGTAAAGGTAAAGCTTTATTTGTTTATTAAATAAAGAAAGTAAAACAATATCCGCTGATTCGATGCTGATTCAGTCTGAGTGCATCCACCACAGACTCATAGACAAATGTAAAAACGATATCAACATCAATATGTTTATTAACAAATGCATAAAATCATTTAAATGTCGGAAAGTATGATTATAACTTTACTCTCTAAATCCCTAGATGATGTGAACCTATTATACAATATATTAAGGTAAATATGCCATGCTGTTATTCATAGTTTTCTCAAGTTATTATATATATATATATATATATATATATATATATCGTTTTTTATATATAAGAAAACATGTGTCTGGTGTAAGTAGGTGATTTTGAATAGGTTACCGGAAGAGGTGACTGTGTTCTCCGACATCCTAAAGTTGGCGTCGTTTGGCGAGATTGTTGATTTCAACGAGCTTCTCAACGACGCGGATGGTGAGTTGCGATCTTTATTTTTGTGGCCCACACGGTCATCGTCGCTACTATGTATAAAGCATTCGTGTTGAGTAACTATACCAGTGCCATGTGATAGACTGTGCACTTTCTTCTAACACATTTACAATTTGACGTGTTTTTTTCCTTCAAATCAGCAATTACATTGATATTCTCTATTGATCCAGTGTCGCAAATTTGAATGAGCCCTCGCGGTATACAGACTCTCTTGACTTCACATATTCATAGATATATATATGACCTATCGCGTTCTCTTTCAAAATCTAGTCACGGACGCGATAGATAGACCTTAATCATTCAAACTGATCGTAGGATTTCACGGTGAATGGTTCTCACAGAATGACAGGGCCGCTAGATTTATAATTAGGATTAGCAGACGTCATTGCACTGATAATTTGTAAATTATTAAATTAAGTGTAATAGATTACGTTATTTGTCGTCGATGTTTATGGTGGCCAGGTCAGATGACGGTTCTCGCGCCAACTGATGCGGCATTCGCGTATTTGCCAATTTCGATTGACGATCTGAAACAAAGACTCGTACGAAGTCCAACCGAGATGCGACGTTTCATTCTCTATCACCTTCTGCCTGGTTATGTCACATCGCGAGATTTTAAACCAGACGCGTGGATAGCGACATGCCTATTCGAAAAAAGCATCTACGTCAATACTGATAGGGTAAGACGGAACTTTATAACGGGAAACATCATTTGGGTACGATTTCGTGGAACTGTTGATAGCTATGACAATACCTTCGGGGCCATTTCAAGATTCACGATTGCATTGCCAGAGAGGTCTTAGTAAAATAGCGGAGTCGGGGATGTCGCTGCTGTGGGGGTACACGCCTCCAATATGGGGCGACCTCACCTTAGACGAATCGGATGTGACCTTCTGACAACCACATGCTATTTAATTCACCGTCCTAATTCACAATTTAAATTATAGGATTGCACAGGTACAAGAATTCAATTGTTACCAGACAGTCTAGCCAGTTGAGTATCCCAATATCTATTGTTGCCACGAATTACAATTGAAATCCTGTACGTTGGCAAGACTACGCGATGCACCTGTGTTGGCGAGGCTATGCGACACATACATGCACCTGCTTTAAAATGAAATTGTTTCCGTTTCTAAACTAATTCAAAACAATATTGTTGTCATCCCTATGTAGCAAAGCGTATAACATTCAATCAGACGAAAAAACAACCCTGCAAACGACCACTTTCAACAACGTCTTTATGGGCAAACATGCAATAGCCAATGAGGAGGGTTTTATTTGCTCTCCTATTTATTAAATAAAAATCGGCTTAAATCTGAATTATCTGCGTGCCAATTTGCTGAGTCTGAATAATTCACTCAATCTATTTCAGCAAGTGAACGGGGCACGCTTGCAAAGTCGCGACATTAATCAAAGATACGGTTCAATCCACACTCTGGGTCGCGTGTTGTGGCCTGTGACCGAAGATTCTGTTCAACTATACCTCGACGCGAATCCCTTCCTCTCACAGTTTGCCTCGTGGTATCGGCAGTTTGCCCGAGTCCCAAAGCATGATATGGTCACGGTGTTCGCACCAACGAACGCAGCATTCGAGCGGATGGCGCCGTCGATTCGTAAGAATCTGGCCAAGAATGACGTCCTCAAAGCAAGTGAGTGTTTTCGAACGTATCATGAAACTATGCTTATTTTAGCGGGATTCACAAGCACATGTATGGTACGCTTCGTTCAGAAAATCCATTTTGGTTTACCGAAACACGAGTATTTCAACAATGATTCATGATATCGGCTCGTTGCGTTAATTTATTACATATTTGGGGAGAATCAAATAATATTCGACTGCCTAAAGGAGAAGACTCAATGAAAAAAGCAATATCTACGAGAAGCGACTTTTCCGAAACTATGACTGCCCGAGACTTAAATGGACAATTTACTTTTTATAATATATATATAATAAGAATACTAGATCTATTATATTATGTATATATATATATATATATATATATATATATATATATATATATATATATATATATATATATATATAAACCGCGCCCCTATCGCCTTGCACCGTATTCTTATTATTGGAAGGGTTGAATTCAAATTTGGCGGGCAGTGAGACACAACAATTAACAAGTAGGCTGCGCGAAAACCGCTAACATTCGGCTCTCGTTGGGCGTTCGAAATGAAAACCGGCGGACCAGGTCCCTCAGACTTGCATTCTCAGAAGGAAAGTGTCCGGTTTATGTTTCCATCGAGAGTTGGTTACTGTGCATGGCCATAATGCCCTGGGTCGAAGACAGGTGTACTGTCAGTTTGCGCGGTTTAGGCAAGGCGACTGGGACATTAACGAACACCGGGGGCGCCCACCCCTTCCCAAATCTCGATTCGACGAACGGATCGAAAAAATCGAAAAAGCTTTTGAGTCAATTAGAGCTTGGTTATTGAGGATCTTGTCGGCTAAAATTGGCGTGCCTCGTGAAACATGTCGTCGAATTATTAAAAATAATCTGAGGATGCAGAAAAAAGTGCAAAATGGGCCTCCCTCTAACTTGGTCCTGGCCAACTGAAAATGCGTGAGGAGTGTTCGCGCGACAATTTGAAGATATATCGGCGGCAAAAGAGTCCCTTAGAGCATACCGTTGCAGTGGACGAAACATGGGTCAGCCTGTAAAGGGGACTGAAAAAAGATCAAGTGAAACAGTGGCCAGCAGAAAAGAAAAAAATTGACTCGACTTGACATCTCGAGTTCTTGAAGGAACTCATGAATAACTGGCATAGCAATGGGAAGCACCGAGCTTGGCAGCTCGATGACAATGCTAGGGCACATCGAACCGATGACATTACGTCCTGGCTTAAGGCCAACAAGATTAAGCGGTGGCGTCACCCCCCCCTCTCTCCATTTAAGCCAGTGTGACTATGGTTGCTTGCATCAATTAATGAGGGCTATAGGTGGCCAAAGATATGCAATTGCTCCGAGAGGCCTTAAATATCGAAGTTATAAATGGGAATAGGAATGGTGCATACCTAGCCATCAGGAGGCTGCCAGAACTCTGGGACCAGTATATAAATAAAAGGGGTGCATACTTCTAACTCATAGTAAAAAATCTTTGTTTTACCTCACTTAGTTTAGCCGATATTGAAATTTATATTTGTGCGATTTTATTTGGGTCAGCCTACTATATATACAATCATTTATAACATGTCCAGATTATGGCTATGGGAAAGTGCTCATATAGAAAATGACATATCGGGCCTATTGTGAGTATAGAACCGTCAATTTACAGACTGTTAGTGAAAACTACCAACTAAATGTATATATGAGATCAATTAATAAATTGGCGTCGGGACCCCTGTGGTGGCGACCCACAGCAGCGAGCATTGCGGGGACCCTGTCGCAACGAATGGCCACTACGGATTCTCGTGCGAGCGCGACACACGATGCTTAATGACGCGCTCGTGAGGGCCTCCGCTTCAACAGTATCCCTTGCACAAGGGAGCCACAGGGCCTCGACACTACTGACGGGCGCCGCCCTGACGGCCTCACTCCCATCCCCTTTCACGAGGCCAGCACCTCGTATGGGACGGCACGGTGGTTGACACTCTAGCACCTTCTTGTGTCAACCACTGTGCAACCACCCCCGGTTACGCGGTAGCGCGTGCGGAGCGGGCCAAGCTACGAAAGTACGCCGCACTCCAGGCAACCCACCTCTTTTCCCCCCTTTTGAAACTTGCTTTTGAAACCTTAGGAGGACACGGCCCCCTCACTGCGAACTTTCTCGAAGGGGTCTACCATAGGCTGATCCGCGCTACCGGGGACAAGCTCGCAGGATCTTTCCTTCTGCAACGCCTGTCCCTCGCTGTGTAGAAAGGCAATGACATCGCCTTCCGCGGGACAATGTCGGCCTCGGCCCCGGTCCCCAACTAATCCCCCCCAAATAATCCCTAGAAATAATTCCTAATTATTGTATGTTTGAATTAACAGCTATCAAGGTAAAAAATTTATAAATTTAATAATAATAATATAACAAGTTCAAATACGAAGTTATTTCAAAGCTACTTTGTACATCGGAGAACTTCGATAACATTTGAAGCGTGCGTCATAGCCAGGTAAAATTGATCTGTTCACCCTCTGAGTGTTTGTTTACATATAACTGAGTGCTACTGGAAACAATTACCGCACCACATGTCCCAAAAACAGTGAGAATGATCGGCAGAGATGCAGAAGTATCCCCCAGAAATTGACGGACGGCGCAGATGGAAACACATGTGCCATATTCTAAATGCAGCCTATAACATAGAAAGCAACAAAAAAGCTCGGCTCATGCACACGATTGGGATTGACGCGTCTTGAGTGAGTTTGTACCGTCCTAAGAGGGACCAGGATAGAAAATGGCTTCGAATGGGCAAAAAGCCATCTCCTGTAGCAGTCCCGAATAAATTTGGTCCCAAAATAATCATCGTACTAGCTATTGACATTAAAGGCATTTGTAATTTTTGATTGGTGCTTGAAAACAAAAAAAAATTATGCAATCCGATATCTCAAGTTGTTGAAGAGCCTCATGGACAAAATGGCACGAAAGTCGAGGGCACACAGTCTGGCTTATCGATGACATGGCAACAACAACAACAGAGTAACGAACAACGCAGCAATAACCCAACAATATTCATCAGTAGATCTAACCTGAATATTCTCGAGGTTGAAACCCTTGTGGTTTCTTCCAGCTCTAGAAAAAGTATTGTACATTATGCAAATGTCGATTTGCATCAGGGAGTTATCCATAACGAAATTCAGTAGCCACATCTCTGATTCCAAAGCTCCGGTGCGGAAATGATAAGCGGGCATGATACCTGTAATACATATATACAAAAACATCAGTTCTTTTTGTTTAAGAGTTATCAAAGGTTTTCGATGTGAAATGTTAGCTCCGAACTACCGAATAATCATCACTGTCTTGTTATGAGATAACATTGGATAATACAATTCTAAGGATTCACGAGGACGCGCTCGAATACATTTATTGTATTTATACGTTATCTGTGCTACACAATTTCCCAGGAACGGTCCAGAAGCACATCGTTCCTGGGCTATGGTTCTCTTCATCGATGCCATCCAGCGGAACAGTTCTCACACCGATGGACGGAGTCAGTGTTACTTGTATGACCGTGAAGTTTGAGTTCGACGATTCTCACAAGAGCAGCAAGCACCAACAGCAATTAAGTCTATCTACAGCAGGTTGGTGTTGGTTATCTCATTGATCGTACATTCATCAAAATCCACAGCCAAAACAGGACACACATAAATTTGGGGAAACAGTGAGTTTTGTCATGACGACGATGTCTGACGAGAGTTACGCAACCCCTCCGAATGTGCGAGACACTAAACCCCAGCCTCCTGACAAGCACACGTGTGTTATTCCTCTGCTAGCATCGTTAGTGGCTATATCTTCAAGAACGACTGTATACAACAATATAATAGTTAAAGATTATTTTCATCTGACTAATTATTACAATTATTTTTCTTGTTTAGTCAATTATAAACGTGGGCGCCAGTTGCACCCACTTAACTTCCCTAATCCTTAAGCGAGTGCCCAAAATAGAAATTGCGTTGCCCCTTTGGATATCTAGAGAAAATCTTTGCATGAAATACCGGGATCGGGACGTCCAGAGGGTCGAAATTATGTGGGTTACTAACATGAATTGTGAATCACGCTCAGATAGCAGCAATTTCTAGTACTGGATTATATTCATTATCAATGTGTATCAGTCATCTTGTTTTCCCTTTACTTTATGCCTTCGAGCGTCGGTATAAGTGCACCGAGGCAGGATAGTCCTTCAACGCAAGAGTAGATATGAAAATTATATTATACAGTCACTCGTCATTCCACTCCCTCCTTAAATACTCATTAATCTAAGAGAGGGTAACACCACCATAGTCTAGCCTATTGTATAGCATACTTAGATCCCCTCTAACTCGTCGACTCCAGCCTGGCTCGCCATAAATTTGGAAAAATCTATGTTCTTGCTTTAATGACACATATAGATTACCCACACAGACACACACACCCACTGATGATGAGAACCACCCAGAACCCAAAAGCTCTGTTATTACTTGACTGTACGCTTAGATCCTACCTTTAACCATTTTTATCTATAAAATTTTTCTATATATATATATATAATTTTTCTAAATATATATCTTTTTGTGATTTTATAACACGATGATGATAAATAATTTCCCTCATTCGATTCTACTCTCATTTCTTTGGGTAAGCTACAGTCGACGCTACAGCCCTTTCAGGATGAACAACAATGCAATCATACGATTGAAATTTGAGTTAATTTGTTTTTTTTTTGTTATTGATCAAATGTATTGCAGATAAGATCCTGACTTTTGGCTCATCCCGTGTGATCGCATCTGATCAATTTGCTACAAACGGGGTTGTTCATATTGTGGACAAACTTAATACGGATCAACTCGAGCTATGCGGCTTCAGCTAATGATTGATTGGCTCTGTTAACCGGTCCCGACGCGGTTACACCGGATTGTCTGCTAAGCCGGCGCCAGGACGGATGACTAACAGAGAGCATCTAATTTATTAAATATGTATTTTCGAGCCATAGCTGGGATGTTCGAATGCAAGAGCCGCTACCATTACTTTCCGAGAGGCTCCGGACTAACCGAAATCGAGCTAGGAAAAAAAATTATGAATTTCGAGGTCCAGGAACGACAAGGATCCTTTTTGTAAGCACAAATGCAACACAAAGTAAATAATCTAAGAGTTTGAAATCATCGGAGTGCTGAGATCAGCAAACGCGGCCCATCTATTTCGTTCCGTGCAAGACGGGTGGTTCAAACGAGGAGTAGGGGCAAATATGAATCAGGTTGATACGTTCTGGTACCTATTCATAGATGATAAACACCTTTCGTTAGAATACACGGGTGATTTAGATGAAGAAAACGCAAACATTGTTTATATTTATGTGGCACAAAAGGCTAGCCATAAAAAGCCCTGTAATCAATACCATTCAATCTATTTTTGGTCCTCTCCCTTGGACGGAGGACGTGTTAGTATAGAACATCGAAAGTATATTTAAATGTCCCTGACGATGACGGGGAAGGCTAACAGTTGAAGCAGACGTAGATAAAGGTAAAGGTTTATTGGTTAATTAAAGGAGCTGCAATTTTACAATGCTTAAGCTCTCTTATATGCCACGGTGGATAATAACACTTGCTGTTTCTAACTCTCAACCTACTTCTGCTGTCTCTGTATTGTTATCTCTCTATTACACGGCCTTTTGTTTGCTACTCGGTTCCCATATATAAGAATGAAATGCACATATGTAGTTAGCCGGAGTTTGCACACAATTCGCTTAGACATTCATGGCTCCTTGTAGAGCAAGGGACACAGAGACATTACTCTAGCTTCAGCCGATTCACAGAGGCTTCGAAGAATTGGGAAAATGGCTGGTACTGACGAAAACAACCGGTTCAGCCCGTTCGCTTCTGCCCCAGCCTTCACCTGTACTTTATCCTCTATAGAATCGTTCATAATTTAAAGAGGCAAAAACCCACCTACCTATCTAGACTGAATCAATCAATAATATCGCCGTTTTATTTAATGTCCCTATGCATTAAGGTTCCAGTCACTAGAAAAAATTATCGCTACTCAACTTTTGGAATATATATATATATATATATATATATATATATATATGTATATATATACATATATAAGATATCTGCATTTATTTATAACTTCTGGAATTGTATTTACAAGCGTGCTTATTATAATATTTTTTAACGTTAGTACTATCCTGTCCTACGTACGCTTCGTATCGGCAGCCCTCCAAGTAAACTATGAAGTTTACCCTTGAACGGATAGATCCTATAGAGGCCAGATAAACTAAACTAATCATTGGTAGTTCTATGACACTGAACTGTCTATAAGATTGGTATGGGGGACGAGGGTTTAAAAGCAAATGAAATCACGGAAGCTGGTGTTTCTCTTCGTGCACGTGTACTTCACTAATACAGGTCTGTTAAGTTAAAGGAATGTCTTGGGTGTGATGTGAACTCTAGTCGAAGCAAGTTATTTGTAACTTATTTATAACATAACATCGCTAGACTGTAATATAGAAGGACACCCTTTATGGGCACTTAAATTCATGAAGAATAGGAACATGGGATAGATGTGTGATTGTGCCTATTATTTGTGTGTGATTGGATCCATTTTTGACAGCACAAATATGGCCTAATTTCATCACGGTAACAAACTCGACGGGGCCCTTTCGGCGGTAAAGTGGAAGTGCTTCCCAAGTTAATCGTCAACATCCAGATCGCAAGAAACAAAGCTGGCCGAAAAGATACCTTAATCAGTTCCCGTTTATTTACCATGGTGAATAATGCTCAACAGCATAAGAGATCGCTAAGTGAAGCTTCTAACCCTGCCTAGATGATGAAATGCTCACTTCGTGTCATTGCTAATTAAGTTTGTTGTTATTAATTTACATGGATTTATAATCACTTTCGTCAGGTATTCCTAGCATTTCCATCGTTCATACACAGGTTATTATATCACTTACGTGCCTCTGTAATTAATTGTGTAAAACCGTTCGTTTGATAACACTTCTCGCTTGAGTCCCCATAACCCCATCCGTTATTACCAACCTCTTCCAGGCCAGCATGCTCAGTGGTACAGGCTTACCAATTTTTTTTATCTATGAGCCTTTTAATATGAGAGAAAAATATGAATAATGACAGGGATTGCTGATTTGAGCCCCGCCATGCTGCACATATGGTTTGCGTGGTCGAACCGACGTTTCAAATACGGTGAATTAAGCGGTCGGTTTCAGTGGTTTTGAAATATAGTGATATACAAACAACCGAGCTAAGCAGTCGCTTTCTGTGAAACAGTATATATATATATATATATATATATATATATATATATATATATAAACAAATAACCATCGAATTAGGTACAGTGCAGAGAAATCGATGGTTCCTTGCTTACAATTGGTATCTGTGGTACTGTTCCTTATTATATTTTAGATAAAAGTCTACACCTACGATGAAACTTTCTTCGTTATAGCTGTTTCATGATGTATTACTATTTATTGAATATAGTCGACCTCCCTGCATAGTTCACGCAAAGCTACTTCGAAGTTGATTGATTTAAAAACAGTAAAAATAATAAAGTAATTAAATCTACGTATATGTATACACAACAAAATAATTGAATTCTTTCACTACTTGTAACCCTAAGTCGGGTATTAATAGTAGTATTAACAATAGAACATATGAAATGCTTCCAGATTGCGATGTGACCATAGTCCAAATACAACGTGCATTGATAACGCGTGAGTCGGCGGGCACCAAGCGTGATATTATTGAATTCTATGCGAGTGTTGATCATTCGTTGGGGTATATTTCCGGAATTGCAATGCTTAGAGTCTCATAATGAAAAACTAATACTATAATTAAAGGTACCAAATATTGTTAGATACTAGATATTGTTAGATATTACATAAAAAGCAATTATAATTAAATGTATAAAAACACTGAGATTCTGGCTGTGGAGCGCATCTACATAACAATATGCGCGCAGGCTTCTTTCTTCTGCAGCACTTTTCCCTCGCTGAGCATAGAGGAAATGTTATCGCCTCCCTCGGGACCACGACGGACTGGGCCTGACACCTGTCCTAAACTGCTTCTATACTTATTGAGTATCTTAAGACACACAATCGTATGAAATAGTAGGAGTTTCCGCATACGTATTTTTAATAAACCACCATCTTTATATATGATTAAATGCTGTGTGTATTATCCTACCTACATATATTATCATACCATTCCGACCGCGGTTGGAACTGAAGATCAGGTGTCAAGTCTAAGGCCGGTGACCATTGGCGTTCCCCAGGGTCGGTCTTAGATCCCTATCCACTGATAAAATAGATAAAGACATCTACATCAAAAGTGCCCTGGGACGAAGGCAGTTTCGTATGCTGAAGGTACTCCCATTCTCTTTAAGATAGATGACCGAAGCTCACTAGATTGAGTCAGTGCATGTCTCACTTGCTCCAATTATCTAGTTCCGCCCCTGAAGAAGGCGAGGCCTGGAGCGGCCGATGAGGTCGTTGAGAAGGAGGACGCGAGGGAGGACGCTGCACCGTTCACGGAGCAGCGCACGAAGGACGCCAAGCGTCGCGCGGGCCGTGAGGCGCGCGCACTGGAAGCCCTCCGGGCCGGCCTCAACGCGAGGTTCCATGGGCTGTTTAAGGTGACTGTCCGTGGCAGACCGGTCGAGGCCGGCGGGCCTTCCCCCACCTTCGAGCAAGGCCAGATGCTCGCTCATTTTAAGAGCGCACATGAGGCTCTCCCGGGCTGCACCCCGGTTGGTGGGGCCGACGGGCTCATCATTTGGGCGCCGAACGTAGAGCTCGCCCGCAGGGCGTTGACGCTAACGACCCTCGGAGGCGTCCCGGTGCCGCTCATTGTTCGGCCCTCTCGTGCACCAACGTCTGCACGGCCTTTACCGATGCCGAGATCCTGGCTGAACTCGCACCCCTCGGCGTCACTTCCGTCCGCCGTTTTGCGAGGGCAGATTCACCCGGCGCGGCCTCAATAGGCACATAACGGTGCGGCACCCGGAGGTCCGTTCGGTGCCTCAGCCAAGTCTACCACCTCAACCGCTCGAGCTGCGGCTACAGGCGGCCATACGTGAGGCCCGCGTCTTCAGTATTGTCCCAAAGGCTACGCGTTCCCTAGTCGCCGTGGCCCTCACAGACGTGCTCCGGGACGTTCATACCAATAACGACGTCTCCTCCTGGGGAGCGCTCCTGGCTTTCACCCGAGTGGTCTTGCAGATGCAGGACAAAGGCGACACCTCCCGCTCCCTCCCAGCCGTGATTCGGGGAAATCTAGCGGCCTTCCGCGCCGGGGCGCGCCTGGAGTACCGCTTGAGTCGTCACCGCCCTCGCGGCCTCGCACTCCGCCCACTGATACGGGCCAGACAGCTGCGCGTATTGCCTCGCAAAAACTCTCCGAGGGTGACATCTCCGGTGCCGCCCGGGCCCTGTGCTCTACCGACTCGGCCACGGACTTTGCTGAGGCCCTCGACGCCCTCAGGGCGAAGCACCCCTCCGCCCCTCCTGATTACGCCTTCCCCGACCGTCCCCCGCAGGTCGACATTGCCCCAACGTCAACTGATGAGTTTTTTGCGGCCGTTTCCTCCCCCCCCCCAGCTCGTCAGCCGGCCCCGATGGCCTTCGGCCGTCGCCACTGCCTCGCCAAAGCCCTGCTCGGCCAAACCCAGTTGGGTTGCGGCCAGGCGTCTTGGACGGAGATCGCTGCTCACGCGGCTCACGCTCATCCGGACGCGTCCCTGGTCAAGCTCGATTTTCGCAATGCCTTCAACACGATCCGCCGGGATCTCGTTCTGCGAGAGGTTGCTGAGCACGTCCCTGGCCTCTTCCCTCTGGTTGACCTGGCCTATCGTTGCCCTTCCCATCTGATTATGGACAACGCCGTCATCAGCTCCGAGTGCGGGGTCCAGCAGGGGGGCCAGCTGGGCCTAGCCCTCTTCTGACTGGCCCTCCGGCCCCTCGCTGCGTCCCTCCAGTCTCATCTGCGGCAGTGATACACGGACGACGGAACGTTGGCGGGTGATCCGGCGACCCTCGCCTCCGACGTTCAGCGAGAACTCGACTACGAGGGGCCCAGCGGCCTTGCCCTCAACCCCACGAAGTGCGAGATCTTCTCTTTAGACTCGCAGCCCGACCTCCAGCGGTCGCTCCCGGTATGCTGTCTCACTCAGAGGTCGTCCCTCGAGCTCGTCGGCTCCCCTCTTACGGACGAGGCCATCCGGCCGCTATTGGACCGTTGGCTCGAGAGGACTGCCATGATGCTCGACCGACTGCCCCTGTTATCGGCTCACCAGGCTGTTCAGGGCTGTTCCTCCTTCGGTCCTGTTTCTCGGCGGCACGCATGCATGCAGCACTTGCTTAGGACATGCCCGGCCGGCACTGAGGCTTCAGCCCTTCACGCGTATGACGACTTAGTGTTGAACGCCCTGACCACGATCCTGAAGCTCCAGCTTCCTCCGGAAGCGGCGTCGCAGGCTACCCTTCCGGTTCGCTTCGGTGGCCTCGGCATCCTCGGTGTATGCCGCTTGGCTGACGTTTGCTACGCAGCGTCGCCGACATGGTTGCAACAGTCCTCCACCCCGAAGCTCTCGCCTACTTCTCCCCTTCCCTTGACCAGACGGGCGTCCGCGTCCGGGTCTCTCAGGACAAACAGAGCAAGCAGCGGGTCCGATGCCCTGCGTTAGGAGCTGCGGGACCCCTAACGTATCCCTTACACAAGAGAGCCACAGGGCCTCACCCTTATCCCCTTCCACCGAGGCCAGCACCTTGTTTGGAGCGGCACGGTGGTTGACACTATAGCACCTTCTTATGTCAACCACTGTGCAACCACCCCCGGTTACGCGTGCAGAGCGGGCCAAGCTAAGGAAGTACGCGGCACTCCAAGTAACCCTCCTTTTTTCCCCCTTGCTTTTGAGACCTTGGGCGGCACGGCCCTCTTACTGCGAACTTCCTCGAAGGGGTCTACCATAGGTTGATCCGCGCCACCGGAGACAAGCGCGCAGGTTCTTTCCTTCTGCAGCGCCTATCCCTCGCTGTGCAGAGGCAATGCCATCGCCTTCCTCGGGACATTGTCGACCATATTAGGTTGGCCCAAAAAACCGCACTCCGATCGTCCTGCGTTGAATTATTGGCCGGTTTGAATTCAAATTTGGCGGGTAGTGAGACACAACAATTAACAAGCAGACGGTGCGAAAGCCGCTGGCATTCGGCTTTCGTTGGGCATTCGAAATTCCAACCGGCGGAGCAGACTTGTATTCTTAAAAAGCTTTTGAGCAAATTCGAGCTTGGTCATCGAGGACTTTGTCGGCTAACAGTGGACAAGACATGGGTCGACCTGTATAGGGGACCGGAAAAAAATCAAGTGACTACGACCAGGTGAACAGGCAACGGCGGTAGCAGTACCAAAAAGATTAGAGCCTAAAGTAATGGTAGCACTTGCCATGGATTTCAACGGAATTTGCTACTACGAGATTTTGGGCCCAAAATACAAAATGGACTCGGCTCGATATCTCGAGTTCTTGAAGGGACTCATGAATAATTGGCATGACGATAGGAAGTACCTAGTGTGGCTGCTGGATGACAATGCTAGGGCACATCGTAGCAATGAAATTACGCCCCGGCTTAAGGCCAACAAGATGCCCCCCCCCCCCATTTAAGCCCGTGTGATTATAGTTGCTTCCATCTATTAAAGAGGGCTATAGGATGCAAACATCGATTTTCTCCGAGAGGCCTTAAATAACGAAGTTATAAATGGTAATAGAAATGGTGCATACCTGGGCGTTGGAAGACTGCCAAAACTCTGGGACCAGTGTATAAATAAAAGAGGTGCATACCTCTAACTCATATTAAAAAATCTTTGTTTAAACTCACTTAGTTTAGCCGATATTGAAATTTATATGTGTGCGGTATTTTTGGGTCAACCCAATATATATATATATATAACCTATTCGCACGGTGAAGACTGTCATTAGACTGTCAACCCGTTCTCAACTCTGTCGTGCTAGCTAATCTCATCACCCCAAGTACTTCGCAGTGAAAACACAGTGTGCGTCACGCCATTGTCCGTCACCTCACGGACGATGACGTGACGCACACTGTGTTTTTAGACAATAATGCCACCTTAAACGCATTTTTCCTCGGTTTTTCCATTCACGACTGACGCCCAGTCTTTTTTTTTTCTTTTTTTTTAAAGGGGGGGTGTTGGCATGCTAATGCATGCCAACACCTGACAGCCCCCCCTTATGAATAACTGTTGACGATGTTCAACAGCACCACCCTTCCCGGTATCGCTTAGCGCATACGCGCGGACGCCCGGTCTGGTCTGCTTTAAGTTGACAACCCCGCCTGCGGGCATGCCGTAGTGGGTAAGCGAGGCAGTATGGGAATCCAAGGGGTTTTGTGGAGTCGGATGTTCAAATCTGAGTAGAGCCGTTAATCTATCTATATATTTTATTATTATATATATCATACTATATAGAGTTGGCCGTCGCCCGCAGGGCAAGGCCAACTCTAGTCCCGCTCGCGATATATTACTTTTTACATGTTGGAGAAATTCAAAAGTTGAGATTCGGGAGTTTCTGAGACACAGTTCTATGAGTGTCGGCAGGAGCCTGCGGCTCCTGGCCGACACCGGGACTCACTTCTCACTTTCGCAGTTGTATGAGCAGCGTAAGCCAGGAGCCTTCGGCTCCTGTCCGCCGCCCCCTCCTGCAGTTGTATGAGCGTCGGAGGGAGCCTTCGGCCCCCTGCCGACGCCGTGACTCAATATGGCGGACACACGGACAAACAGACACTACAGTGTTTTTGAGTATTCAAACGCATAATCGACATTATCTCAAAAACGGTCGACTTCTAAACTAAACGACTAAATCGAACATTAAACTTAATAAAATGAATTTGTCAAATTAAAAGAAAACCTGAGCGAAATCGATATATAAAAAAATACGTACACATGCCCCTTCTCAAACGAAACAACTCTTCAATTGACATTGTTAAGAGAAAGTCAACGGAAATGTGAGAAACCGACGAAAACTGTGAAATTTTCTTGCACTTAATCAACATATTTCAACGAGCTGAACATTTTTGCAATAGGTGTTCCTATACCTAAAGTTGACCGTTTTCGAGTTGACTGTTTTGGGAGCCGAAAAACACCGAGGGGGCGATTTTTTCACCACTTTTCATCTCATTTGAGTACTTTGTTTATGTTTGAAATGATTGATTTTTGTTTGAAGTTAAAGCCCATCGAGAGCGCTATATTCTGAAGAATTTCAATTATGTCAAGCGTACGTTAATATTTTTTTAATTGCAAAAAACAAAAACCTACCACAAAAAATTGCACTGTTTTCGTCGGTTTCTCACATTTTCCGTTGCATCCATTTTATATTATTGGTTGATACGTCTGGCCAAGCTGAACAAATCAGCAATAGGTGTTCCTATACCTAAAGTCGACCGTTTTCGAGATAATGTCCATTATGCGTTTAGATGCTCAAAAACACTGTATTGTCTGTCTGTCCGTGCGTCCGTCATATTGAGTCATGGTGTTGGCACGCTCATACAACTGCGGGGGATGCCGTCGGACAGGAGCCGAAGGCGACTGTCTGACGTCCATAGAACTGTGGAGGAACGCGCCAGCCGGGAGCCGAAGGCTCCTGGACGCCTTTCATACAACTGCGAAAGCCAGAAGAGAGTCACATATCGCGAGCGGGATTCATAGAACTGCGGGTGACGCCGTCGGACAGGAGCCTTCGGCTCCTGTCCGACGACCATAGAACTGCGTCTCAGAAACTCCCGAATCTCAACTTTTGAATTTCTCCAAAATGTCAAAAGTAATATATCGCGAGCGGGACCAGAGTTGGCCGCCGCCCGCAGGACAACCCCAACTCTAGTATTTAGTTTTACGCGCAGTAGCTCCGCAGTAAGGCTTGAAGATTAGTGTGAAACCTAATGTGGCCTGCGGCACAGCTACCCCTGTGCAGAAAGGAAGGGCCCCCGTACGGCCCCTGTACGCGCCATGAGTGCGGCGTGTCTACACACAAGGGGCTGTCTACCTGACACCCCATTGTCCACCGTAGTCATTCACGGACGGGAAGCTGACAGAGGTATAGACAGGAGGTCTAGGGAGAAAGAAGGGAACCAGCTGAGAGTCAGCTAACCACGTCATGTCCGTACGGCAAGGAAGATGTGTGGTGCTCGTGGCTGGGCTTGTACACATCTCACCTCCCTGGCTGAAGGAATGCGCTAACCGATACCGGGAAGATTGCGGCTGTTGACCATCATCAACAGTTCCAGAAGTGGGGGCGATAACGATGTTGTCATGCATTAACGTGGCAGAACCTGCCACTATCATACGTGATGTTGGTATGATTACGGCTGCCGCCAGCACCATATCGAACTATTTATTTTATGCTTGAGAGTCGATTCCCTTGGACGGGGTTACGGTTTGCTACTACTGTACCACATGGGATAAAATGCCAAAAACGGATACAAGGTGCAATACGCGGTATCCCATACATATCAATATCCATACAATATCCCACACGGCAAGCCAATTTTACTAGCCAGCATCACACCGATAGGATATGGCATCGACCACTTAAATAATAATAAAATGAAGCCTATAACAAAATGACAGTACTGTGGACGTTAAATGTTGGCTGTAGGTCAGCCCGAAAAATGTATTGTTATTATAACAAAATGACAGCAATGCGATGAAGTTAACTGTCAGAACTTGAGGAATTTTTAGCCGAGAACCAGATGGCAACAGTTTGATAAATTCTTAGAGATCATATTTATAATACATAAAAAATCTTTCATTAATATGAATAGATAACTGTCCTATTAAAAGTAAGTATGGCCGCTTTGGGTGAATCAACCTAATACTATGCCTGAGGCATTATTGGAGATTGCGATCTCAGACGAAATCGCAAAGTGGGGTTTCAACTGTTATACACCGATTTCAGATGATACAATCGAAGTCATCACGGGGATTCCCAGACACACATAATTCCGTTTAGTATATCATGGGCGACGCATTCTGGACAAAACTCTGTCTTCACACTAAATTACTAACGTCTAAGCATATGCGTGTACTAGATTGCGTTAAAACTCAACTCTTCTAGGGTATTTGTCCCTATTATCATCGTTTATTCAAACATACGGTAGGTCGGTATTTCTAGGGATTATGGGCGGGGGGGGGGGGTGAGGACGACAATGTCCCGAGGAAGGCGATGGCATTGCCTCTCTGCACGGCGAGGGACAGGCGCTGCAGGAGGAAAGAGCCAGCGCGCTTGTCCCCGGTGGCGCGGATCAACCTGTGGTAGACCCCCTCGAGGAAGTTCGCAGTGAGAGGGCCGTGCCCGCCCAAGGTCTCAAAGGCAAGGGGGGAAAACAGGTGGGTTGCTTGGAGTGCGGCGTACTTCCTTAGCTTTGCCCGTTCCGCACGCGCTACTGCGTAACCGGGGATGGTTGCACAGTGGTTGACATAAGAAGGTGCTAGAGTGTCAACCACAGTGCCGTCCCAGACCAGGTGCAGGCCTCGATGAAAGGGGATAAGGGTGAGGCCGTCAGGGCGGCGCCCGTCAGAGGTGTCGAGGCCCTGTGGCTCCCTTGTGCAAGGAATACCGGCGGAGTGGAGGGCCCTCACGAGCGTGTCGTTAAGCATCGTGTGTCGCGGATGGCGACCGGCGCTGCGTTCGCACGAGAGACCGTGATGGCCATTCGTTGCGACGGGGTCCCCGCAACGCTCGCAGCTGTGGGCCGCAACTACAGGGGCCCCGAGGCGAAGGCCCACACAGAAGCGGAGGGAGCGATCGTCTAGAGCAGTACCAAGGGACGACGAGGGCAGCGCGTGGAGCCACGCCCCCGCACCAGGCCTGTCGACAGCCCGGAGGCGAGCTTGGTCAGCAACGTGTGGCGCAGAGGCCAGGAGGGAGTCCCGCAGCTCCTGGTGCAGGGCATCGGACCACGCCCGCTGCTTGCTCTGTTTGTCCGGAGGGACCCGAGCGCGGACGCCCGTCTGGTCAAGGGCAGCTTCCTGGGAAGCGGAGAAGTGGGCGAGCGCTTCGGGGGGGAGGACTGTAGCGACCATGTCGGCAACCGCCGTAAGCGACGCGGCGTAGCAAACGTCAGCCAAGCGGCGTACACTGAGGATGCCGAGGCCACCGAAGCGGACTGGAAGGGAAGCCTGCGACGCCGCTTCCGGAGGGAGCTGGAGGTTCAGGATCGTCGTCAGGGCTTCCAACACCAAGTCGTCATACTCGTGAAGGGCTGAAGCCTCAGTGCCGGCCGGGCATGTCCTAAGCAAGTGCTGCATGCGTGCCGCCGAGAAACAGGACCGAAGCAGGAACAGCCCCTGGTGAGCCGATAACAGGGGCAGCCGGTCGAGCATCACGGCCGTCCTCTCGAGGCAACGGTCCAATAGCGGCCGGATGGCCTCGTCCGTGAGAGGGGAGCCGACGAGCTCGAGGGACAACCTCTGAGTGAGACGGCACCCTGGGAGCGACCGCTGGAGGTCGGGCTGCGCGTCTAAAGAGAAGATCTCGCACTTCGTGGGGTTGAGGGCAAGGCCGCTGCGCCCCTCGTAGTCGAGTACTCGCTGAACGTCGGAGGCGACGGTCGCCGGATCACCTGCCAACGTTCCGTCGTCCATGTACCACAGCCGCAGACGCGACTGGAGGGACACAGCGAGGGGCCGGAGGGCCAGGCAGAAGAGGGCTGGGCCCAGCGGGTCCCCCTGCTGGACACCGCACTCTGAGCTGATGACGGCGTTGTCCATAATCAGATGGGAGGGGCAACGATAGGCCAGGTCGACCAGAGGGAAGAGGCCAGGGACGTGCTCAGCGACCTCACGCAGAACGAGATCTCGACGGACCGTGTTGAAGGCATTGCGAAAATCAAGCTTGACCAGGGCCGCGTCCGGATGAGCGTGGATAAAGGCGCGAGCCGCGTGAGCAGCGATCTCCGTCCCAGACGCCTGGCCGCAACCCAACTGGGTTGGGCCGAGCAGGGTTACGACCGCGTCCCTCTCGTTGACCCAGGCGATCTTAGCAGCCAGGCGACGAATCGTGCTGGAGCAGGCGATGGGCCGTATCGACCCATCCTTTTTCTTGAGGGCGATGAGGCGCGCGCCGAAGAGTATTGGCCGTAGCGCCGATGGAACCGTGCCGGCCCGCATGCAGTCGACCACCTTAGCGAGGGCCTTGGCGAGGGCAGTGGCGACGGCTCCGAGTGCCGGAGAGAGCAGGTCCCTGAGATGACGCGGCCGAAGGCCATCGGGGCCGGCTGACGAGCTCGGGGGGAAAGAGGAAACGGCCGCCAAAACCTCATCAGTTGACGTTGGGGCAATGTCGACCTGCGGGGGACGGGCGGGGAAGGAGTAATCAGGAGGGGCAGGGGGTGCTTCGCCCTGAGGGCGTTGAGAGCCTCAGCCGAGTCCGTGGCCGAGTCGGTAGAGCACAGGGCCCGGGCGGCACCAGAGATGTCACCCTCGGAGAGTTTTTGGGAGGCTATACGCGCAGCTCTCTGGCCCGTATCCGTGGGCGGAGGACGAGGGCCGCGAGGGAAGTGACGACGCAAGCGGTACTCCAAGCGCGCCCCGGCGCGGAAGGCCGCTAGGTTTCCCCGAATCACGGCTGGGAGGGAGCGGGAGGTGTCGCCTTTGTCCGGCATCTGCAAGACCACTCGGGCGAAAGCCAGGAGCGCTTCCCAGGAGGGGACGTCGTTATTGGTATGAACGTCCCGGAGCACGTCTGTGAGGGCCACGGCGACTAGGGAACGCGTAGCCTTCGGGACAATACTGAAGACGCGGGCCTCACGCATGGCCGCCTGTAGTCGCAGCTCGAGCGGTTGGGGCGCTGGACTTGGCTGAGGCACCGAACGGACCTCCGGGTGCCGCACCGTTATGTGCCTGTTGAGACCGCGCCGGGAGAATCTGCCCTCGCAATGCGGGCACGGTACACGCGGGGGGCCAGTGGCGTCTCGGGCTGAAGCGACACGACGGGCTGGGGTGGCGTCTCGGGCTGGGGTGGCGTCTCGGGCTGGGGCGATGGGACCTGGGTTCATGAAGAACGGGGGGGATTGAGAGCGGCTAGGAGGGGGGCGAGCTGACGCTGAAGCTGGAGGAGAGGGGCCAAGACTTCAGCGAGGGACCTCAAGGCTGCGACGATGCTTGGCACCGCTGGCGCGGCCGTGGGGCGCCGAGACTCCGCGCGAGCAGGTCGACGAGGGGCGGGTCGACGGGGGGCAGATCGACGGGGGGCAAGCCGACAAGGGGCAGGCCGACGAGGAGCAGGCCGACGAGGGGCGGGGCGGCGGGACGGGGCGGGGATCGGCCTCGGGTTCGGCAGCAGGACCATTGGGACCTGAGCACCGTCGGAGGGGACCACAATACCCCGAACCGCCGCAGCGTACGAGCGGGCTGGCGCCTGGGACGACACCGGGGCCTCGATGGGCATAATGGACGCTAGGGGTGAGGTGTCCTTCACCTGTTCGAGGACCCTGGCCTCAGTCACGAGCCGCTGACGCTCGCGGAGGTAGGCCGCCCGAGGGCACGACGGCGAGCCCGAGCGATGGGCACCCTTGCAGTTGACGCAACGGGCAGGACGGGCGCAAGAGGCGGCGAGGTGGCCGGCATCACCGCAGTTGCTGCAGGCCCTAGGCAGTGAGCACCGGGCCGCGATGTGGCCCGTCCGGCAGCAGTTGAAGCATAGTGGTGGCCGGTCAGGCTCGAGGACGACCGGATGGGACCGGTAGCCCAGGAACACCGAGGCAGGAGGCGGCCCGCTGAAGGTGAGCAGCACGGGCCGAGGCGAGCGACGAGCCGGGCCGGGCGCGGCGGGTAGGCGGCGGGCGGAAGTGACGCCGAGAGGTGAGAGTTCAGCCAGGATCTCGGCGTCGGTAAAAGCCGCGCAGACGTTCGTGATGCGGGCCTTGGTGCTCGAGAGGGCCGAGCAATGAGCGGTCACCGGGACGCCTCCGAGAGTCGTGAGCGTCACGACTATCGGAGGCCTATTATCATTGTTATACATAACAATAATACATATTTTTCGATGTTCATGGGGTAAAATTGTCGACCAACCTTAAAAACACATTAAATATAGTTATTATACATAATATATGCACAATAAATCCCCAGGTGAATACCGAATACGCCTGCTTTCAATCCTGCCTACAACTCTGCCATAGTTCAATTACCGTCTAGTGCCGGTCCAAGGCGATTCGTTAGATGTTTAATACATAAAATATACAAAGATTTATGATGACAGCTAACATCGTGTTTTCTATTTATTGAAAATTAAATAAAGATTGTGAAGGAAGAAAACATGCTGGCTTGCCGAGGGTCATAAACGAAAATACTATTTTGAGTAATTTCAGTTGTTTGTATTGAGTATCAACTAATATACGCACATTGGCTGGAACAATTAAGTATAATTATTATTGACTGGAATAAAGTTACTTCTGACCAAAATTAAGTGAGAGTGCCAACTTTTGATATCAAAAGAGATTCGGCCACTAGAAAGGTAAGCGACAATATTCTTTATCGTTTCGTATAGCAGTCTAAATACAGCTATAGAGAGTGTTCTATTACGACGACGCCAACTACATTAAATCTCAAGTAGCTGGTACAAAAGGTCCAATTTATGCGGTTTTGAACTTGGAGAGTCGATTCCAGATTGATCTTACCAATGATTTTGCTCCGTGACTTGAAATAACAACGATAATCTTACTCATTTTTACCTAACTCTTCCCCATTTTGAACACACAATACGCATAATCGTATCTGCTTAAAATATTGAAACTATTAAATTATCGTTTATATGACGACACACAATAACATTAAATAGATCTGCTTAGATTTTTATGTATATATATGTGTAGTCACAATTTATTCAAACAATCTGCTTAAATTGTTCTTATTGTCCAGCTGGTATCCTGTAATACCGGCAGTAATGTGACTTTAGCAAATACTTGTTCAATAGTTCTTTCTTCAACCATTCGATTAATTCGCGTCAATCCAAGTTTCGACACTATAAATAGCTTCAATGCTTACACAAGTTTACAATCCGATTGTGGCCTAAATTTATTCAAACGTACAATAATTAGGAATTATTGTAGTCTTATTTACAGCAGCGTTTTGCAGAAGTTCCCATAGCGAAGAGCGCCCGCACCACTTAAAGACATCCCAGTGAGGTGTGTTTCGCTCGACATTCATATGCGGGGCCATGGAATGGAGTAAGTGTTTTGATACCAGTTGGGCACTCGGTGCTTTGGAAGAGTGCTTCTACATGTTGTTCGTAGTCCAAATATCCATAGTGAGAGAAGTGCCGAAAGAGCACCTACTGTGATGTAAGGTTCGTTCGTGACAGCACGAGCTTGTCTGACACTAATGAGTGTAGTGAGTGCAATGTAGACTGCCGGCTGCTCAAGCTATGTGACAACTACGCCTATTCAAATGTGACTACCGAAGTTCATTGGGAACTGAGAGCTATCTCGAACACAACGCATATCGAATTAGGAGGCTATTTCCTACCCGATATAGCCTCTCTAACGATTAATCGTTTTTGTGTAAGTGCTATGTTTTTACTATATTTTTGAATGAAACGAATGAGTCGAACGGATTCTATTGAGAGTGAAACTCTTATGATAATAATGCTGCTAACAGTATACTACTATATTGTAGTACTTGTTAGTACTAGCGGTAAGCCTAACCGGTACCATTTAAATATTGATTTTTCCAGCAAAATACCAATAAGATAGATCAAATGCTTTTGTTGATAATCAATCTTTACCACTATAGGACCCTATATTTGATGTGAAACTATAGGCAAAGTCAGCTCGTTTACTCGCGATACTCTATTATTGATATTGTGATCCGCCATCTTTGTTGCCTCGCGACGATAGGACCAACGATGCTACGCGTCAGACACTTTAAACAGGAAATTGAAGTAATTTTAACGTGCAACTATTTAAATAATGACCGAATACTGTTTATATAGTTTCGATGTAAGTCTACGAGAAAAATATAACATAATTCGAGTGATTAATGCGTGGTTATAAACACAATACGTATAATAAACTGGCAATTTGCGGAAACTCACTTTTCTTGTTTTTCCTGTTTATTTCGAGATCGGTAGCAACTTGGTAAAACGACAAATACTCCTACTTTGGAACCAACGTCTGTAAAGTTAAAATTGATCAAATAACTTCTTCGATAACTTACAAGCTAAGTGTTTTAAAGAAGTGTACTGCTAAAACAAAAAGGTGTCAAAAAACAGAGGAAATGATTCAAATGCCATAAATAATGTAGAAATATATACTATTTTTTTAATTAAAATTACACGATTTTTCCGCTGCGCCCAACATAAGACCCGAAAGTTGGGGGTGTGTTCAGCGCATGGTCGAGGACTTCACCAGCAGTCCAGCGTCTTTATTTCTATGCAGTATTCATAGACTCCAGATCTGCATTTGACATGGCCCCGAGAGAGTGCATATTGTAGAGCACGAAATCAGCATTGATGATGACGTAGCAACCCTCAATCCTTTCGACGGGAGTACCCCAAGGTGATAACCTCAACCTACTGCTCCTTTTGGTGGTCATCAGCGACCTGCCGAACGAAATTAAAAATAATGAATCTTATATCCTCCTCTACGCTGATGATCTCGTTCTTTATACTGCGAGGCGACATCGTCTCCAACGGGCCCTGC
The DNA here is from genome assembly GCA_019614645.1 of Stratiolaelaps scimitus. Classification (NCBI taxonomy): domain Eukaryota; kingdom Metazoa; phylum Arthropoda; class Arachnida; order Mesostigmata; family Laelapidae; genus Stratiolaelaps; species Stratiolaelaps scimitus. The sequence continues at coordinate 208,765 of JABWDB010000018.1, read as the reverse complement.
TCATCTTTAAAGGGTAAATTTTGAAGTTAGGCCTTAAAGTAAATGTGCGAAAAACACAAGCGATAAAATTCTGCCGCTAGCTGCCACAGGCGCACTCCGGTTGGGAAACAGGGTTATCCAATACTCTAACTCCTTCATTTTATATGGGAATTGCGCTGACACCTAGTAGATGATCCGTTAATGGCATATATAGGGTGCGTAGCCCAAAGTGGTACACATTTCAAATAGCAGCTTACTAAAATTGAGAGGTCTCAAATTTCAATCCGAATGGCGTCCGACGTAGCGGAAGCTAACAAGAATGCCGCTGTAGCTCTTCATTTGGCGGGTAAGCAGGCATATAGATAGTTAAAAACCTGAAACATCTGAGAATATGCAATTCCGGTATCGGATTGTGACGAGATACAAGGGAACAGGCAGCATCGCTACACGCCATGGCCGTTCCGCAAAACGGACTGCAACCACAGACGAACGTAAAAAAAGTGAGATGCCGGTTGCAGCACGAACCTCGGCGAAGTGCCAGAAAATTGAAACAATGGACATCCCAGAGGGCAGTATTCGAGTAATACTCATCGTGATCTGCGCCAAGCCTGGTGGCGTGGTGCCTTCGTGTGCGCCTTGCAACTGGAGGGCACGTAGGAGCACGGGTTCGATCCCCACCATTGCACATTTGCATTTTGGGGTCCGTCGTACGAAGAAACGCGAAAATGAAACCATGGCCGTGTGAGGGCTGTGAGTCGGCCCGAAACATGAATGTCGGGCCGTGAGTTGAAATCGTGAACTGCACAAAAATGGCTACAAGTAGCAGCAGCTCTACGACCATACAACGACAAAAATGTACGGTACCTTAAAACGAAGCATCTCAATGCCGGAGGAATCGCAACTGACTAACGAGGTTCTATCATGGGACTACATTAACCATTGAACAAACTATAAACAAACAAAAAGATCACGAAGCGGCCCGGAAGTTTCAGGTTGTATCCTATCGTATTTGCCCCGCCGTCTTACTTGCCCTGAGCACCCGCCTATTTCGGGAACGGGCCCTGAACTGATGGGCCCGGGTTCAATCCCTCAGTACAGTAGCCCCTACACTCGCCCTGTTTTTATTTAAATATCGACCGTGCGACTATATATATATATATATATATATATAGTCATTCCAACCTGTCTTCACTTTTTATATTTAGCCGAACCGAGACTCGAGACCTGAGGTGGTCTCGGAGATCACAGCTGATTCAATCCCGACCAACTGAATGTTTTGTCTGTGCGGGGTGACCTTGTTTACATCGGATACCCGATTGCATCGGATACTCATATGCATTGCTATGTAAAAGAACACGTGCGTAGAACTTCTACTTATTGAGGCATTCAGCAATACACTTGCTGATTTTATTTCGATTTTCGATGTGTTTTGCTTTTTCTTCACACTTTCAACAATGCACCGACATTCATTCTGTTGTCGTTTGTCGTCGCTGTGGACGTCGCTTGGGTGTGTAAACGATGCTACTAGGTTGGTTAAAAAGAAAAAATTAACGCGATGGGTTTCAAATTTGGCGGGCGTTTAAAAAAATGGGAAAAATTAACGCGATGGGTTTCAAATTTGGCGGGCGTTTTAACAAGCAGTTCCACAGCACACAGTGTCTCAGTGTGTTAGGAGCAGTTGATTAAGCTATCGAATATGGATGCTAGTAGCGTACATATCTGACTTTGTGTTCTTCACTATTTCCGCGCTGGGAAAAATTAATGCGATGGGTTTCAAATTTGGCGGGCGTTTTAACAAGCAGTTCCACCGCAGACAAACTGGTTATATTTTGTCTCAGTGTGTTACGATCAGTTGATTAAGCTATCGAATATGGAGACTAATAGCTTACATATCTAACTTTGTATTTTTCATTATTTCCGTGCTGGGAAAAATAGACGTTATAGGTTTCAAATTTGGCGGGTGTTTTAACAAGCAGTTCCACAGCAGACAAACTGGTTATATTTTGTCTCAGTGTGTTACGACCAGTTGATTAAGCTATCGAATATAGAGACTAATAGCTTACATATCTAACTTTGTATTTTTCATTATCTCCGTGCTGGGAAAAATTGACGTTATGGGTTTCAAATTTGGCGGGCGTTTTAACAAGCTGTTCCATAGCAGACAAACTGTTTATATTTTGTCTCAGTTTGTTAGGAGCAGTTGGTTAAGCTATTGAATATGGAGACTAATAGCGTACATATCCACCTTAGTATTTTTCATTATTTCCGCGCTGGGAAAAATTCATGTTATGGGTTCCAAATTTGGCAACGATCAGTTCCACAACATACAAACTGGTTATATTTTGTCTCGCAGTGTTAGCAGCAGTTGACTAAGCTATCGAATATGGAAGCTAAAAACGTACATATCCGACGCTGTGTTCTTCACTATTTTCGTGCTGGAAAAAGCACAGCTGAAACCGCGAGGATTTTCAGTAACGTGGAAGGGAAATCCGCAGTATCATAAGTAGGAAAGGTCTGTCGAAAATGGTTTCAGCGCGTCAGAGCTGGACATTTGGATTTGAATGACAAAGAATGTTCCAACGGGCGCAAGAGACGGAATAGCTGTATCCTTTGAATGAATGTGCGGCCCAATCAGTTCGAGAGTTTACTGCTCAGCTGAGAATAGACTATTTACCTATAGTATTTCGTCTGCATGCGCTAGGAAAGGTGCAAAATGAAGGAAAGTGGGTGCCTCAATTACGACGCCACTGTAAACCTCGGCAAGCAAAGAAGGGTTTTCGTAACCCTAAAGAACTCTTCAGATATGCCAGAAAAAAATACGACCAATTAGGCTAAATGAGCAGATCGTATCAGATGACTTGAAGAAGCATGAGAATTCCAAGGGTTTTTTTTGTTAGCATCTTTCATTCTGGCGAATGGCGAAAACACTGAGGAAGATGATGTTGTTCCTCAGTGTTTTCGCCATTACCCGGTCACGCCAGTCCATGAGAAAAGCTCTAAGGCGAATGTTGATAACTATAGGTCCGTGGCGCAAACGACGATAGTGTGCATGACATTTGAAAAGGTAATTGTCGATTACATTGTTCACCATCTTACTCAGAAAAGGTTACTAGATGCTAACCCAAAGAATGTGACAGAGTTTCTCACGCACGTCTGCTTTTAAAAATGCGCGAACTCCGTATAGATAACACGACATAGGCCTGGATAGGCGACTAGTTCACAGACCTGAAACTCAGAATTAAGTAAATGGCAAGCTGGGTTCTCAAAGGGTGTGTTCATCGGGTGTTCCGCAGGGATCTTGTGTATCCCTGTCATTTTGTATATGTGTTTTTGACATTCCAAACGTCCTTCCGAATGGCGTAGTGTACAAACTATTTGCGGACGATCTCAACTTGTTCGGAACCTGTGAGAGTCCTGCTTGCAAACTGCTTTTGCAATCCTCTATTGGAGCAGCAAAATTCTTAGGAGGTTTAGTTTACCTTACGCTGTAGAACAGTTTAAATGTGCCAGGTCTTTTATACTGTTCTGAGATATGGCGCGAATATTTGAAGAAACACATAGATAACCTAAAAATTCATACTCAGGGTCAGCACAAGGTGCAATAGCTGTGGAGGTAATAGCTGTGGTACGATGCCGCCGGTCTAAAAATGTATCGAACAATCGAACTTAGCATGGATGGGCAATTTCTAATTGCTCATGAAGATAACCTACGCAGTGGCAAAACGACAAGGGCTATCGAGGTTGCACAACTCGAGCTTCTAAACAACAATTTCTCATCTAGAATAGCTGTGTGCTCAGATGAACGTTCTCATAAACAAACTATCGTATAATATTTACAACAATAATGATATCTACAGGCAACTTACTATCCTGTATGCTACGATGGACCTTTGGATTTGATAATTAAGGTGAATTTACATTGTATTCTAATAGGATTAATGTTCTATTTGAGTGAACTCTGTGCAGCAGCGGAGAACTACAATGTTGTACGTGGACCTTAGAGTTTGTACGTCCGAACTGTAGTCGCGGAGAACTTCATTCGGAAGCAACAAGACCGCCATGAGACTTTCAGCGTGATCGGTACATTATAAAGCGACGTCCGTGCACCGACGATCCATCCGTGCGGAGCTAAGATGTTATTGACGTTCGTGTTGCATGTCAAGATCCGGAGTTGAAGCCCTGTCTTGTTGATTCAATAAAACGGAATACATGGAAGTGTGTGTCTTCAGAGATCAAAAGTCTGCTTCATTGTTCTCTGTTAGCCTCTCTTAACAGTCGTATGCCTGTTCGTTGTGCGTACACACTCGATCCGTAAACCTGAAGTTATCTCTTTTCCGCCGCCTTCTGGCTTAGTCCTTTGTCTTTCGACCTTCTACGTATGCATCATCGTCACTCGATCATAGCATTAACCTCTGTCTGTTTATGATGACGTCATTCACGACAGCTACGCGTACTTTTCCAGCGTACCTTAATTGTGCGATACGGCGAATTTTTCACGCGACATAGCATAATGATTGGACCTGTTTCGTCGATAAACAATAGCAACCGCTACTGTAGCTTCGAAAGATGCCAGATATCAGAGATATTGAAGAAGTAGGTTCTCTCAATGAGCTCTATAATTCAGCACTGTCTGTATGCTAGAGTAACGTCAAGTGGACCACAACGGAATATGTCAACAGTATGCCTCTATCTTGGCAATTGGCACTCGAAACGAATGGTGGAGAGTTAGTTGTTAGTTACAATAAAATAAGATAACACAAGACGAGGCACCCATGTTCAGCACAGCGTTTGGTGTTTACGTTCGACGTGAACGATTCGGTGTCAGTTTCGTTATCGTTGCGAGCCGGATTCCACCTTCGCTTATTGTGCTGCCTGTCTACTAGAAAAGGAATTCCAGGCATGGTACAGCTGTACGGTCATTAAATTTAGAGTGTGGTGCCGATTTCTGCAAAAAAGTTGGTAATTTCATTGGTGCGAAGGAATCACAGTCTTCTAACGAGCCTCCTGGTCCCGGCACCATGAAGAATTTTGTAAGGCAATCAGAAATAGCTAATGTATCGAACAGTTGAAACAAAATAACCGGATGGTTGAAAGCAATCTAAGGAAATTAAACAATAGAGTGAGTAATATCGGAGTGCGACGAGACAACAAATATCACTACAACAGGGGAACCGGGGCAGTGGATTAGGGTAACAGGATATTTGTAACGAAATTATAGATCGGGCTCAGGCTCACCTTGTCAAGACCAAACTGATACCGGCCCGTGTCCGGCGGTACCGAATAATTCCAGCGCCATGCCCTTCTTGGTACATGTGAACACAATTGGTTGATTTACATTCGGCGCGCTTGCATATATCACAGTTTTCACAAAGCATGTCATATGTCAGGGACATCAGTGAACGTGTCTTTGGATTAGGGTCAAGTCACGGCCACGGAAAATTAATGAAGACAAGCTAGGTGATCTCCTTATGATGGGAACGAAGCTAGCTAGAAATTTACTCCATCGTAGTGGAGCATTAGTCTAGCGCATTTTATGTGCATATCACAGTCCTACAGTTTTTTGTGAAGGCTGAAACTAACGATAGCAGTTTTGAGCTGGAATCCTGATTAGCTTGCGCTTGCATTAAAAGGAAAGTATGATGCACAGTCTATGCTTAGAGATTGATCACTGTCGCTCCTTCAATCAGAACAATACTGGCGGAATCTTAAATTGATATAGAATGTTAAAATAATCACGTAAATCACGTACAGTCTCACGGCTGAATGGCCAAAATTAAGAATATTTTCCACTGATTTGACTGGATAAGACTGTTGACCAGCTTGAATGCCACGACGAGCTTTTACTATAGCATTGCAGTTCTTACATTAGTCGATTTCAATTAATTCAAGTGCTAGATGCAATTAACCATTTTCACGACAGTGTGTTCGTGTCAAATCAAACACTGAAGCAAATATACAAGCACAAATATACAAACCTCACACGCTTCAGACTACTGGATAGTAAGATATTTTTTTATACAATGTTTATACTAATACGACAGCTAGCAAACAGAATGAAGCGTAAATCTTAAACCGATAGCATTACATTTGTAAAGTGTTATTACACTTGATGTAGTTTCCAATATCGTTACCTTAGATCTTAAGGTGTTGCTTGCATCTACATTTGCAGGTGAACGTGCTCCGGAATGCCTGATTCGCTGGTGGAAGGACAGAGGATGCAATCCATCGTTGCCGTCGAAAGTCTCTGCACAAGAGTGAGTGAAACATATATATATATATATATATATATATATATATACATTCTCAATCTATTGTCTAACAAAAAATTATAATATTCGCAGTGAGTCCTATAATTCTGTGTGCTCCAATATTGTTGGCCTTTATTCGTTCCATGCTGTCTGCGAGCGGTACTGACCCTCTCGAATTAGAGGATTATTCATATACTATACCGGCCAGCTCATTTTGTTTTTTGTTCACCTTATGTAGTATTATATATAGCTTGTTCTTTAGATTTCTAGTCTCCGCCGCTTCATTGATTTTCTGTTTATCTTTCTATTTCGCTTTTGGCATTAGAGATTCCTTGTCCTCTTCTGCAACTCTTCCATATTTCTTCTTCACAAATCGAATAGTTCGTGTGTTCCATTGTTCTTCACTTTCTCAAGTTCTGTTATTTTCGGTATATGTCCTGCTCAGTTGTTGCTCCCTCTGACCTTTAACATCCTGGGTCATACATCGTATGTGTATTTCGCCAGGCTCTCTTCCGATCAAGAGCCCGATGCTTTGAACTCCCCTTCTATACACTGTGTCGCGCAAGTAAATTAGCATTGAATGGCCTGTCTTGTCACTGCCTTTTGTATTCTCCAGACATCTACTATGCTAGCGTTCATTGGCACGATCGCATTTGTTTTTAACTGCTGGAACCCACGTGCTCTTCCATATTTTCATTGTCTGTATCTCTCTCGTGAGTTGTAATCGGTTGCAAGACCACAGGGTATTCATTCCTACAAGATATCAGCCCCTGTTTGCCCTCTCTTTTCTGATTCCTGTTTCATTTCAACATACGCCTTCGTCTTTTACTATTATTCCTCTCCTAGGTACTGGTAGTATCCTCCTTGGATCGTATCGTTTTCCTTTGTAGTTTGAGGTTGTTTTCGTCCTCTACAAACAAAAGACTTGCGAAAATTACATTTGCGCAAGTCTTTTCATTGAAGTATTGTCCCATTTCTCGTACTGTCTGTCCGCACACATCTAGCATCTGCTTCAGTTCACAAGCGTTTTACGCCAAAGAAACCCTGTCATTCCCATATCACTCATTTGTACATTTTCCTCTTGGTTCCTACTCATGATGGGTCTTTCTACCCAAGACCTTGCTATGGCCTCTATGTGAGTCCTTGCTCTTCTATCTCACCCAATTTTTCGCTTTCGTCAACACAAAGAGGCTATCCTCCATCCTTCTTCCCGTGCGGAAGCCGTTTTGCCATATCCCTATGTCCCTTGCACTCGATTTCCTTTTGTAGTCTATCCCTGACCACCGTTACCAATATGCTATCCACTTCACCAGTTATAATTATGGGCGTTCTGTTGTTCAGTTCCGGGTTGTCTCTCCCTGGCTTTGATAGAAATCCCGAGCAGTCTAACGCAGATTCCATCTTCTCCACACGTTTCCTTTTTTTCATTTGTTGTTTTTATAATCTTGGCTAGTTCCTTTGTGTTCGTTCTCCACCCCACGGTATTTGCTCTTCGCCAGTTCTTCGTTGTTCCGTTCTCTGTGACCCTCTGCCTTAACGATTTCCTGAAGCACTTCATCCAATTCCTCCGTCGTATATTGTGCCCCCGTTTGTATTTATCCTGTGCCTTCTCCTCTTCCATCCTGCTGTATTCCCAGAATTGTCCTGCTCCATTATCTGAGCGAACTCAATTGTAGCGGCTGTCGTTTGCTTTCCTTCCATTCACAGCGCTTGATTGTGTGGTTTCGTATTTTGGTTTTGGTTGTCTTTTTCTCCCTTCTAATATGGTCGCTCCCTACGTTGTTCCTTTCTTCCTCATCGACTTCGACTCGTGCTACCCACTTCGAGGCTCGTTGGTTACAAATAACGTGATCTATTCGCATGTTATCTGTGTCATTCGTATGGTAACAAAAGTGGGAGATGCAGGTGGTAACCTGGTTTGTGGAACCTCGGTATTCCATACAGAATGTGGTAGAACCCGCCGACGGAGAACCTGGTGACCCTGTGTACCTTTGTCGGTTGCTTCTGTTCGTCTGCTTCCATCCGTCGCTGGTCACTGCCGGGATTGTATAGAACGCCGAATTTACTTCTTCAATTTTTGGGTTCTTCCCACTTGATCAAGGCGAGACAGTCATCGGACCTGGCTGGGTTGTTGGCTTTTTTGGAGGTCCTCGATGAACCTCGGCGTCGAGCCTGTTGGGCTTGGCTGAGTGGAGACTTAACAAACCAGTTTCAGATACGCCGGCTCGACCCTAGGCAGGGCGGTCAGGTCTGTGAAAGTTTCTTCTCTTCCTGACAAGTGGTATTCCGTACGCAGATGTCGGTAGATCTTCAGAGGGAACATCTGGCAGCCGTTGCCAGCGGGGGTTTCTGAGGTTTATTGGCTATGACTGCCACGATTGCCACTTTCCTCACTCGCCCAACGATTTACAATATGCTCTGTAGAAATAATGAAGGCGACTTATTTGATTTGGATTCGTTACAGACTTTTGAAAGATACGAGCTGTTTAAAAAATAAGTCTAGACGGCTCTTGGTCCTTGAAGTAAGGGTGGTACCGAGGCCGGTCAAATTTCTTCCCAAGGGTGTTGCCGAAGCCTGTCAAATAGGGGAACAGGTTGTAGTCAGCTCAAAAGATGTGTGGTTGGTCAAATCGGCCCGCTTTCGTCATATTATTGTTTCTCATCCACGTCTTTTTTTTGAGAGGAGGAAATTTTCTTCAAACGCACGGATACCACCAGAGATATTCCAATCTCCATGAAAGTGGGCCGATCCAGTGCAGGGTTGACGTGGATGACAAAACGCCTCTGCCTGCTAAAACCATCCTCTGCTGAGAGTGAATCTCTTCCCCAGAGTCGGCACGCTTGGCATGACTGTGTACTGCTCCGGCTAGTATTCTATAGCCGGGTGCCTTAGTCGAGGTGTTGCTTAGACCTTGCTTCCGTGTTGAGGTCCTGCCCGGGAACGCTCGGTCATTTAATCTCCCGCCCGTAGCGCGAATGCGAAGGAGGAGGCCCCCTGACAGGCCGGCCAATCTACCCAAGAGGTACCGGCTGCTCGGTCCACCTATCCCCGGCCCACCTAAGCGGGAATGCGCGCGGGACCAGGGATAGATGGACCTCCGGGGGGAGGGGCTTTGGTGGCTCACTCGGGCCCTTCTGTGTCTCTCCTTACCCTCCTTTAGCTTGATGATCCTCCCATCCAGTCTACGACCTCCGCCCAGGCTTCCCTCGATTTGACCATATGTGCCACAAGCTTTTTGACTGATTTCCCCACAACCTCATCGACGTCTAGGAAAGGGCTACTGTGTCTTATGCAGCTTTATCAAATGAATATCCAAATAGTCATGCATTTGGTCACCTATATTGTGTAAAAATGCTTATTTATTATATTAATGTTATATAAAGGGAAATATCAAATTCCAAATTAACGAAGTGCACACTTCTGGCTCGAATATCGCAGGAAGAAGACGACAACTCGGGCAGGATGTTAATCGCTGCAGTGGAATCCCTGGCGGGTGATGTCTCACGCGACGATGACGTCAAACTCCAATCGGCAGGTCAGAATGGCAATAAAAGCTGTAAGGATGCTCCACCTGGCCATGGGTCCGCACAAAGGCGTAACTCCACTGATCAGACCCACAAGTTCTCAAGACCTGTCGGAATAGGCGGTAGCTTGTGGCCACCAGTGATTGAGCTTTCGGATAGCGATGACGAGGTGTGTGTGACCAAAGTTGAAGCACCTAAAGTGCGATTAAGCGAGCCAGCCACAAAATTACCCCACGCAGAGTTGGCCCCAAGTCAAAAATCGACGTCGGGTGGAGTTAGTTCGGGTCAACAAGTGCCGACTACGATGACCGCGTCGTCCGCTCCGGTTGTTAGTACTGCTACTGGTACGATTATTGGTAATGGTACTTCGATGCAGGCTCGAATTCGCCAGATAGTGCCACCTGATATGTTAGGCGGGATTAGTCCTGGATTGATGCGTCGACCTGGACCAACTGTTGTACCCCTTGATCGAAACTTCCCCGTTCCGTCAATGATACGTGGTTCCTTCAGCCAGACCCCCGTGCTAAGAGCACCAAATTCGTTTCGAGGAAGGCCTCGGCTTGTACGCGGACCACCTGCGCTCAACGGTGCAATGACTTTGTCTGTCCAAGCGAATTGCAATAACATGAACGTACAGAACGGTAGAGTTTTGCATCCGCTTAACGGCGGCTATATTCAAACCGAACGCCACGTGCAGAATCCAACGACTGTCGCCGTACCTGTTCAAACAGCTAATAAAGTGAGGCAGATTCGACCGAACTCAAGTCCTTCCCCCGCCCAAGTAGATCGAGTTTTGCCACAATCTCAAGTTGCGTTAACAAACTCCTCAACGCCAAGAACTTCCACACCAAATAGATGTGGGAAGTATACGCTGGACAAGGGCGCAGCCGCTAATGTAACCCAGACATCCACCACTCCAACAACAAGCCAGGTTCCCAACGTTGCAGCGATACAGGCAGCACAGGGTCCGTGTGCCTCTGTGGGAGATTCTAATGTACAACCTTCAACAACGGAACCTTCAAGCTGGACATATCCTCGCGCCACTCGAGGAAGGCTATCTCGTATCACCGCACAGGTATGCTCTGTTTTTCAGACAATCAGATTAGTGTAACAAATTTAACGCAGATTACAACCAAGTGCTTCCCTTAACCATTTTATTTCACAGTTTATTCAGACCTCTTGAGACTTTTTTACGATGCCTTATACTATGCTCGAGAAGTGGGTGTAGCATATCCTAAAAGTCAATGGTAAATTAGGCCAGCATTCATGTTTCCAAAGACTAATGATCCCCTGTCACAACCCAAGTCTTCAATCTGCATATACAAGTTCAAATCCAGCTGTAACACATATCTACCCAACATGAATGATTAAATAAATAAGTATACACGCCACCTCCAGATGGGAGATCCGAAGGAAGGAAGGGAAACCATTCGACTGTATATATTTTGATTTCAAATCGGCCTGCCCGTTGAAACAGCTATTGAGTCCTTTACACACACACCTAATTGTTAAGTACTCTACACAGTTACGGCGCGGGAGAAATAATTATGCATTGTGAATAACATTTGTTTAAAGAACAGAGTTATCCGTGTGCGAGTTAATGATGGCCTGTCAACGTCTGTTCAGGTAATATTAAGCCGCTCTCGGGACACTATCCTTGGGCCTCTCATGCACACGAATTGAAAAAGGTCTTCCCACCTCATGTATCACTTGAAGTTTATGCCCATGATGTGAAAGTGTACACGGGAGTTGACCGAGACGACGAAACACGTGATCTACAAAAAATCTCTTGATGTCCTGTCACGAGTGGTTATGAGGCCTAGATTTAAGGCATTCTATACACAGATAAGGGACATCGTTTCTCGATCATGCAAATCCCGATTTCATGTAATTTCTTAGAGGTAACCCTGCCAAAGCGCATCTGTCAAAGATCCAGGAGTTCTAACAGTGAATAGTCCGAAGTGTTATCTAATGCTAGTATCTAGGCGATCGCGGCGTTTACAGCTCTTCCGTAACAGTTACAGTATTGGTTCTTCTTACGCCCGGTTGCTCCGCTTTTTGCTTTTTGCCGCATATCGGTCGGTGAGTTCCAAGTTGCCTTCCCGTCGCGGCAGGCCTTTTCTACTACCTTGACGGGACTATTACCGAATGCATCCGTGGTTCATCGTGAATCCCAATTCTGATAACTGATCTAACCGCCTTGCGGTTTGAGGAGTGGGTAGGCTGGCCTTCAGTGCCGGTACGGCTTGACAGTCAGAGACTACCATGCACGAACGACTGAATTCGGTGTTTGCTTCAAGGTTGTGGGTGCCAATCGGTGTCCTTGCTTGAGACAGTTGAAACCCCAGAAACTCGGAAGTTACCAGTGAGGGTGTTACGCTTGCCAAGTCTCACCATCAACTTTGCATCCTCCAGCGCTCGCGGATCTTCTTAATGCTGGTCAGCTGTTCTTCGTAATATCGTCAGAGATGATATTATCGAGAGGCGGAAAGGCGATCGCTTATCCTACCGCCTCCCTTAGCCCCATTATGATTTGTTGGAAGGCGGATGTTGCGACCCATTTGGGGCAATGAACCCAAATGACCCTGAGCCATGAGTATCTGGAAATCGCGCGCACGAGAGGTCGAACGTCGACATCTTAATACCGCCAACGGCATTTAGTATGCCATCAATAAATGGCATCGGGAACTGCGTTCCAACCGTGTGCGTTCGTACCGTAAGTCGAACATCAGTCTCCTATGGTTGATATCATCACCCGACTTCATCAGTTTTTTTTCTTTCCTTCGTGGCACACTCAGAAATGACGGTGACCTGCACCTCCGCTTCTGGTGGCACAACCAGGTTAGATTCATCCACCACACGTCATTTGATGCTGCTATCACTCAGTCAAGTTAGTTCGTCGACGTCGGCTTTTGTTGTTGTAATGCCGTAAACACGAGGTCTTTGAGGACAGGATCTGGCTAGATGCCCTCTTGGTTCACACCGGTGGCACGTCATATCTCTTCTACGTGCGTCTTACCTGGCGTTAGCGTACTCTGAGAGATAACCTATGGCTTCCTGCATTTCCAGCCGTAATTTTTTCTCTCCACTCAGTACACGTCCCCGTACCCTTTATTCAAATGCTATATAAGCATGCCGACCAAGTCATCCCGAATCCATTTGCCGATTGTCCATGCAATCGTTTTAATCGTGTTAGCCAATCTTCCCGCAACCGGCCTGTCCGATCTGCCTGCCTTCTAGCGTCAGGCTAACATTCTTCATCGGCATCTCTCGTTGCTCTGCCGCTACAATGGCTTTGGGTATTCTTCCCAGACTTGGTCATTGTCTCCATAAATATTGCCATCATCGCTTGAAACACTGCCCACTCATTGCTCCTTTAGTCGTTGCTGCTCCAATAACCATTGCCGACCGACTAATCTGTAAACATTCGCTTTTCATCTCAGCGTATTCCAGACTCAAAGTTTGAACTTGCAGCACCTTTTTCCAACACCGTCTGGTTTGATCAGTATTTAAGGGCCGGACTTGAATGGCTCTTATTGAGCTACTGGCTGCTAACTCCTTATCACTCTGTGGGGTTAGTAGGCTTGCCATCGCTGTAGCAGGCCCCCGTTACTGGGTAATTTTAAAACGTAACTCTTTCAGTTTGCCCATTGAAATTGTGCAATTGCTGTGCCAGCTCCTTGATCTAATGAAATAAAACAAGAAAGTTTTCACGTCTCATTTCCCGTAATTGACCACTCCTCGACCTTGAGCCACGACTTAAGAGTCGATACTCTTTGCACACAGGCGGGAAGGGTTACCTATGAATCATCAATCAAGGATGCTTCGAATAGTCAAAATCCGCTATCAAAGACAGATCGTTTGACACACATCGCTTGCATGAACACTGCGGCCGACCGAACTCTTAGACGAACTGTTAGTCTCATTTGGATACCTTTGAACTTGCTAATTTCAGAGTCCTCGAAAGGTTGCTGGTATGTCTTCCCGACCTAGCGTGAATACGGTTCAACGGAGAGTAACCAAAAAGGAAATAAAAAATCTCCACCTGGACCAAATTCACGAACTCGTCATGAGGTATGCATTCATTTGAATTTATTTTCGTGCTTATTATCTGGCCCAATGTTACCTCGCATGCAACCGATTAGTGTGTAACCCTAAAACATTATAACCAAATTATATTGCTTTATTGTCATGTTTCAGGTATGGTACTGTAGTACTAGATGGACTGACATTGGAAGACATTTTTGCCAAAGGTCTGAATGAGTGGAAAATACCGAAAAATATCAAAATAACCCCGCGGCTGTTTCCACCCCGTCAGTTTAAAGCTCCAGTCGCCCTAGCCGATCAAGTTGTGGTAAGTGCTTAAGAAAGTCATAACTAATTCCGTGGGTTATGATCAAGTTGCTAAAAGATATTAAGCTCATATTTTTTTTTTTTTTTTTTAACAGTTTCATAATATATTGAACGTTACAATAGGTCGGAATTTCTAGGGATTATGGGGGTGGGGGGGAAGGGGGGGTGAGGACGACAATGTCCCGAGGAAGGCGATGGCATTGCCTCTCTGCTCATATTTGTTCAACTGAGCCACGGGCAGTGGTTCTCACAAAATGGTTTCAAGCTGTAGGTAAAAGTCCGAACTCGAACCAGAGCGACAAAAAAATGAAGTTAGCTTGGGAAACAAGGAAATAGCATTAGGTTAATGCTTTCGTGGTACACTAGAGGGAATAGTGTTGTTTGAACTGAGGTGTTCGTTTTGTAGTTTCTTCTCCACCTCTTCAACCCGTCCAATAAGTTCCGACTTTCCAACGTACTGAATCCACCAAAAACGTATATCATCGGATCGGGTGACTGTTTGGACATATATTATAACCTGATCAGTTCATGGCGTGCGTGCTTTTTAGGAACGAACTGGGATTGGCTGACTTACTGAATACCGTGTGTTACGCAATGTAGGATTAACAATTTAATAAGTCTTTAGCAAGCAAATTCAACTGCTTACAATTCTAATACACCCACCAGTGTGGAATGGCTACCATGAAGCAAATCCCGTACAACCGAGTGTCGATGAAGCTCCAGGGGGAGTCAGCCTAGGGAAGACGAGACTGGGGCGCAATCGTGGGTTGATAAACCATTACTTATTGAAATCCCGTGAGATGTCGCTAAGTATCAATCAGCCACCATATGAGTCCCACGGCCACTTTTCAGATGAAAAGCAATAATGTCAGCTTTATGCCCACCACCACTGGGGGCAGTGACTGCAGATGCGTTTAATGATTTTTGACGGGCTAGACACCGCTGACAAGACGGTGACAGTCAAACACAGCGGCCACCACCCCTCCTCGCTCATTCTCCATTTTATTCAACTATCGGCTTAACATCCAAATGTACTCAATGATTCACTTTCTTCTCGATATTTTGCCTAACAGCCGAGCGACGCGCGGGTGAATCTAAGATAGGGCAGAGTTTCCCCTATTTATTGCCGACTGAAATCAACGGTTAATGCAGGGCATGCGTTGAGTTATGCAGATTTGTTAAGCTTGTGCGCTGCTATGCACACTCCACACGGCCTCGCGTTTTTCTATAGATCCTCTTTCCACTCAGAGTCACAAGGAAGGCTATTAGGTAGTAATTTTCATTGATGCTGTATTTTCATGAACATTTTATCATATAACGTACGTATAGAGCAAGTTCGAAGAAGATAAGGTGGGGTGAAGAAGAAATCCGAATGCGAAAATATTGACGCGGACTGTTTGCATTTGCAAAAAAATATTTATAAGAACATCTGTCTATTTTTTTTGGCTCCTTTGTCTCTTCCGAGGCTCTAAAAGCACGTTAATTAATCATACGCAAACAAACAAGCAGAGTCTGATGGAAACACCTCAAGACCATATTATTCCCATACGGTCGTGTTGGATACTAACATATGTGTAATTGTGTTTGTGTTACAATATTTAAGGAAATCTCTTCGGACGATGACGATAATGATGAAAGATGGACACCGGTCAAAATTAAAAGCGAAAGGGTTCGTTTGTGTTTCACGATATTACTACCGCTGTTTGTTGTATGACATGCGCAACTTTTTGCATTTTTATGCGATACTTCAAATAGCCAGATCGACTTATTCTAAGTTTCTCAAGTTGTACATCCTAAGCATATTACATTATCAACATTATTGTCTTGGCAATAACATGAATTATTATCAATACTCTAATTTTATATAAACAATGATTGGCCAATTCGTATATTATTAACTGTATTTGGTATTAATTTAAATAGTTTTAAGTTTTGAATTGAAGACTCGTAAAACGGTAAGGCGTGAATATTTGATCGGACTGACCAACAGTTACCTTTTCAAATACTATTATATATATATATATGACCAGATCTAGGGAACGACTCCAAGTGCGCAGAACTATCGTAGCGATTTGCCAAAGACCAGCTGAAGTCAATCTAAAATTGGTTGTGGGCGATCGTCGACGCGTGACGAAGAAGTAATTCAGCACACTTCAGGAGTTCACCAATGGGCACACTCTTGTATGGATGAACACCCTTGCCGCTGGTGTGTGATGTCGTAAATCGTCGAATTAAATTAATATCAATATCAGCTAATCAGAAGAGAAATATTGTTTCAATCGTCATCTTCATAATTAGTTCGTTCGTTAATATGTTCATAGGCGGAGTCAGAGGTTTCAACTCATCCTCGGCCAACAGGCTTCAAGGCTTTATACACAGCCACCCCGAAGGATCGCTTGATGGCCGGCCTCGGTTTAGTAACGCAACCCGAGGCGAACCGATTACGAATGGTTAGACCCATGAAGAAGGATATTGTCGCCGTCCTTAAGGATCGACGAACTATTAAGAGGTACATAGAAGAATTAATTTTTTTGGACAAATACGCTGATTCATGTGTGGCCAGTTTGCCAAGGAACGCATAGCGGGCCACACGGGCCAAAATGATATATATGCAGATGTAGTCGACATGCGGCAAATTACGCCCTGAACGCTTCTTTGTTACAGGTATATTACCTGCCCATTCATCTCCGTAATTAAGGCTGACTGTATCTATAAGTACGTGATAGCTAAAAAGATCATGAGGCCCCAAGCCTTTCGTTTCGCGCAACAGGAAACTAACAAGTTGAGAAAGCCGAAAAAACGACGATGCAAGTCGGTGCTCTCTATCAAACCGAAGAAGAGATCGAAACCGGATGTAAAAACAGAGCCCATATTGAAAGTCAAGGTAAATATTATTTGCAGTTTGCTTTTTAACATTTATTGCAGGATAATGAGACCCTACCATACACCGAATCCGTAGAGGAGAGGAGCAGAACAAATGCTCAGTGTTGTGGTTTACCATATGAAATACGGACAGCGTGTGATGCTTGATACTGATCACCATCCACTGCCAATTATCTCTTTATTCGTTTATCCTGGCTCATTATGCTTAGGAAGCGAACGCTTGTTTCAATACCACTCGTTAAATGAAAGATTCTATGCCTACCCTTGATCACAGGTTTATTCATCTCCTTTTATATAACAGCCTACGTGTTATGCCTGTGCTTATTGATGAAAATGCTGGGAGCCAACCTTCCCAATTGTTACAAAAGATTTTGTCGACACCACAGCTAACCCTTTTCTACAAAATTTTTTTTCAGCCGACGTCGGTGAATTCGGTTGGTAACGATGATGGAAGCGACACCGAAATAGATGAAGATGTCAACCGGAGGCCCGCTTCACCAAAACGTAGAATATGATAATAATAATAATAATAATAATAAAATTAATACTAATAATAATAATAATAATAATAATAATACCTTTGGCAGCAGAATACGCTTGATCCTTTGGTTTGGGATGAGGAAATTTCTATTTATCATACATTGAATTTCCACAGAAATAGACTTTTGCGAGAGTTACGCTATAATAATAAAGTAGCCCAGATATGTTAAGAGTCGAATGTTATCCACTGTTGGACCAAGGAGGTAGGAACGGCCAATGGCCAATGTAATTAGGTTAGCATAAACCTCCAAAGAGAGTCGCACTGTACCTGCGCTAGTCGTGAAGTGCACAATGCATTTTGCCCTTAACCTCGTTAAAAAAATGGCGTGCTTCGACCGGCGCACGTTGTTTAACCCAGTATAATAGGTAACGTTTATGTAGAATCACTGTATATTAATGCCCTCCCTAAATCGATTCGTGTTTCTCGTTTAGGATCAGTAAAAGAAGAGGTGGATATACATGCGATGTCCAATATCAACCACAGAGCAGAACTTCAAAAGGTGAGCCAAAGACCACACTTTTCTCGCCACGTTCATAGTCATCAAATGCATCCGATATTATATATACATATGTATATATATACATTATTGCACTCGTCGAACTGCTGCACGACTACGAGTTCTGTGAACACTTTAAACCACCGTGCCATGCTATAATTTCTTGCCCGAAACGATCGTGAAGCGAAAGCGACATTAGTTGTTTTTCTTTTTGTTTCTGTAGAAATCTATGGTTCAAATATCGTTATTTTAGTGAGCTACGACCAACAATATCTCGATCTGTGGAATTACCATTTGTTACAGATAATTGCAAATTTCGACGCGGAACGCCTGTGGACGTCGTTCAGTACAGCGCAGGCACAGAACAACGCTTGGTCTCCTATCATTACCCTAACGAGGATAAATCCAGATCATGTGAACGCCGCCGAACAGAATAGAGCAGCGCCTCGGGTCAAAACTTCACATAAAAAGAGTGCGTCTTACATTTTGTGCTGTTATTGTGGTTGAACCTTTCACAAGGTGATCTCAGTTCTCCAACTGTCAAGTGGGGCGATAGCAATTTTGTACAAAATTCATTAATCCTTAAACATAAAAAATGCATGTTCGATTCTGCTTAACTTCCGAAATTGTAAGAAAACGATGAAACGGTTGACATAGATAGGTCATGTCTAGGACACACATACGTCTAGAGTGACAGATATGCTCTATGCTAAAGCATTTCGTATATAAAACTATCTTGGTAAATACTATTTTAATTTCTGTGGTTGCGCCTTTCGTGAGCGTGCGAAATCCTTAGAATAGATGTTGTTCTCGTATGGGAATGTTACTGCCGCCGTGACATGTTCATGGCCAGTTTTTTTTTATTATTATCTTTGCTATCATGTTGTTCTGCTATTTGTATTTTAGGTGTGCGCCCCATGGAGCGGCGATGCTCTCACTGCCGCTTCAGCTGCGTGAATATGACGAGCCTTCGTAAGCACTTCTGGGACTCCCACGGCACCAAACTGTTAGACTAAGATCGACACCGAGATGGACAACTCGGATACGAATCTACATGAGTATTAGGCACCTCATGGTCCGGCCGATCAGCTGAACCAGGAGGCTACCGCTCTCGTTTAAAACAGAAACAAATTGCTCAAACACTCAAACACACCCACGACCAGGTTTAGGCCGCCGTTGAAGGACACTTGTATCAAATGTCTACATTTCTAATGAGACGTTAATATTGACGTCACAATTTCCCGGTTCAAATGTATTGTCTCGTTACGTTGAGGAAGGCGCCGAACAAAAGTTCGCGGCTAGCAATAGTTTGGAACGACAAGCACAATATTAACATGACACCGATGTAAATCATTCAATGTCGAATTCGTACAAAAAAAAAGTAAAAAAAAAGAGAGAACTCGTGGTGTCTGTTACTTTGGACTCAAATGCCATAAGTACGAACAACGCTAACAACACTCATTGTTGTCATTGTAATCAATATGACAGGGACAATATATGTGTAGGTTGATGTACAAAAGAAAAATAAATCTATATATACGATGGGAGTTATAAACCCAAGTACTACTAAATGGTTAAATGTACCAATTCCATCAGGATTTATTAAGCTGATATATTTTTGCTAATTTTGGTTACGACTTACAGCTCAGTATCTGCCTTTCATACGTATTATAGACAGATGATTAATAAGCAATTTGAACTACGAAGTGTTGTCATGTTATGCGACTTTGGATGCCACTGGCTGTGTTGTGGCATCGAAATGGATAATTACCGAGGCAAGCATATTGCGAAGAAGTTATTGTTACTAGTGAGCAGTCAACATCAACTAGTTGAAATGATGAGCAAACTGCTTCGTCATTTTGACGAACGAGTATTGGCCTTAGAAGGTATCATCAAGCGAAACAGGGTTTGTGCTAAACGTCGTGAAAGGTTTACTGCCTCAACTGTAACTCGCGTAGACATTGTTTCATAGCGTACATTTGGCTCATCTCATCATTGTCATCGGGGCATACTTGATACAACCAAATGTTTTCCGTTTCATGTATATATCTATTTATTATTCCTTTTATAGTTTTACTTCCGTAAATATATGCGAACGTAAACAAATTGGGGCAGGTCGACGTGAAATTTCGGGCGGCGTAATCTCAGTTTGTCCTTGTGGTCTTCGCTGTACGTCAAAGATGATACTACATAAAGAGGAAGACGTGGCCGGCCAGGTTTATTGGTGGCTGCATATTTCAACAATGTGATTTGTCGTGTACCTAATAAATTACTCTATTTATAACATGAATATTTATATTGTTTTATTTTTACTGACATCCAATCACACTGCATACACACATTGCCCTCTTATACTCGTACCATATTGCGGCGATTATAGAAACGACGATACCTCTGCGAGAAGCGGGCCCCTAGATTCCCCTCTTGGACGAACCCTGTGGTCCTGCTAAGCGGGCTATCTTGGGAGGAGTCAACGTAAGGGAGATTAGACTGGGGGCCAGCCGTGGGTTGAAAAACCTTAATTTACGTTGATAACCTCTGTCTATTATTCTGTGCCTGCCTTAACACGACTACCGTATCGGACTCTGCATTTTGCTGAGTTTCTTGTACTATTCTATTTTTACGTGATTTGCTCAGACCACAGTGATCATTCTAATTCCTAGCGAGATTTCATCTCAATGTAGGTGGCATTCCAACTCACTGGAGGTTGGAAGCTTTGCTGTTGACGGCATCAAGCACCACACTGTCGTATGGACCTGTTTTTGTAGAGGTGAAATAGGTAGGTGAATATTATTTTCAATACCAGTTCCGAATCCAATCTTTCTCCAGGTGTGTGGGATGCTGAGTGATGATCCCTAGCTACTCACTAAATTTTAACCTCACCACTCATCCATCTGCTTACGTCTCATTGGAAACGGCTCCTCCTCCATTACAAGCGCATGGGATGAAGGCAATGCCCGGAGCGGTTCGAGCCTACTTCCGCAATATTAGCTCAAATTGAACAACTCATAAATTTTAGGATTGCCTGGACAAGCTATCTGTCGCCATAAGGGATGCGCTATCTCCAGATGAACTGAGCTCATCTGGCAATTATAAATCAGCGTTGGAAATCTAGCGCGCATCAAGAACGCGTTGCATACGCGAACTCATGCTCAACTGGCTAGCAATACTTGGCCATGTTAAAGGAGCAATTGAGAGCAATCGTTAGAGAACAAGGATCCATGGGGACGTCCATAAATGCTAAATCGAGGAAATATCCCTAAGGTCCACCTGCCGGACCAGTGGATTGTCGCGGTCCCGAAAGAACGTTTCTCTCAACACTGTAGTCTTCCTCACGTTTTGTACGAGGACCGAGAGGTGGAGGGAGGTGATGTTGCTGATACACAGGAGGTTACAGCGGATTTACCGACAGCAAATCCACTGCTTTTAACAGTCTTCCATTGAAAGTCGTAACTGACACCTTGTTTAGGAAGCAAGAGTCAGCTTACCTTATCCGGTTGGTCCCCGTAAACTTTTAAGACACAAAAACTATGTGCGTTCTCCTTGTGGGACACCTGCTGTCATGTGTAATTGCCCTCCACATCGCGGCCGGTGTCCTGCAGGGTTCTATTCTGGGTCCTCTGCTGTGGAAGATCGCGTATAATGACTTCTTACGCATACGAGACCTCCCACACCTGCTCGGCGGACACAGATGACCTCGGAATTACGTTTGAGGCAATGATTCATATAAATAGAGAAGTTGACGCTAACTAAACGCTGAATGCTGTCTAGGACTGGACGAATTGAGCAAACCTTGAGCTGGCACCTGAAAAAAAGTGAAGCCATTCTGCTGACCAGTAGGAAAAGACCAGGCCCATGAATCTCTTACTGGAGTAAAATCAGAGCAAAATTGTCACCGGGGCAAGGTACCTGGCGACACCCAGTCGTACTTGTACCGACTTGGCAAAGCTCCTTTAGCATATATCGACGAAAAGACGACTCACTGGCTGCGGCCCCCACGGTTCTAAAGGAAGGGATCGCAAAGTTGGTGACATTTATCGTTTTTTTAAGAGGTGGGAAGTGCATTATGCACACTGAGATTCACATCTAGGTACTCGCTACAGTAGTGTGGAGCTCTCACCTTTCTACGCATCTTTAGTCCGCTGCAATATAAGTGGCTGGCAGTTAGGCCGATTCCAGCCGAAGTGGTCAAGATAGAAGGATAGACGGAGAAGGAAAAGAAGATAAGGGTTTCCGTTGGAAAATTGAAAGGACGTTGCAATATAAAGTATGTTGGTTCTCAGGGTGAATACCTGGGTGTCCCGTAAACGCAACTAAAATTCCATTGGCAGCCGTCTCACCCTTTGTTCTTCGCTGCTTGCTCGATAAACAAAGAAGAGTTCTCAGTACAACCTATGATGGAGGAAATATTGATATTATACGATAATCCCCATCGCAAAAAGGCGTGGTTAGACCCAGAATTCCCCGCCACAAGCTAATGCCGTGCAGCTTATGGGATCAGAAAGGGGGTGCTCTATTATGAAATGCATAGCCGCCGTCAAACGGTCAAAGCAGGCCGCTACACAAGACAACTCAGCAAATTTTGCCTAGATATTGACAGGAAACGGCTGCGGAGAGGCGAAGGACGGCGGGTAGTAATTTTTCAACATGACAACACTTCAGGCTCATATTGCTTTGGTGACTTGTTTCTACCTTTTTAATCAGAGGCTTGAGCGAATGAATTTACGCGCTGTGTGGGTGACCCCGGAGCATCCACGTCCCGCAGTCGTCCAAGTGACGGGGACCGAGTCTGGAGCCCCCCGCTGTAGTTGTTGATCGGGGAGTTCCAGCTGAACT
Source organism: Stratiolaelaps scimitus (assembly GCA_019614645.1). Lineage (NCBI taxonomy): Eukaryota > Metazoa > Arthropoda > Arachnida > Mesostigmata > Laelapidae > Stratiolaelaps > Stratiolaelaps scimitus. Next base: position 185,904 of record JABWDB010000018.1, on the reverse strand, counting down.
CGATAAAGAAAGGATACCCACTAAAGCACGATCCTATGTTACGGCCCCTTGTCAAGGTCCGGCACCGCTATTGACATTACTTCGCGATTCTTGAAGGGTCCCTCGTTCCAGCCTGTTTCCCATATCACCGAATGCCTGTCGATATCTTGGTTATCCGCTACTGTTGGGGACTTAGCCGCTCCAGGCCTTGTTGTGTTTCGTTCAACGAGCTGCAACTGAAGACCGTGTGCTCAACCCGGCCTTCTTCTCCCGATTCGCAAGGGACCCCAATATCGATCTGCGCCTTGCCTATCTTGACTGGTATTCCTGGAATTGGCCATAATCCTTCTCCGTGACGTAGTATAATTGTTCACCGTATGGCCTATCACTTTTCCGCTAACATGACAATCATCGATTTGAATCCATGAGAATGGTTCGGCGACCCCCAATAATCTAATTCCCGCGTGCGGGGCAGTGGCGTGCTGTCCACCTTCCATACGCCTGAAGCTCTGGCTCTGACCACATGTGGCTCACTCAGTAGGCGTAAGTTTATGTTTAACCTCTGCAATGCCTCACTGAGCACGGTGTGACGAACCCGCCCGCGTCCGTCGTCGACTTTTGCTTCTTCTAGTATTAGGTCATCGGATGAGGTTAGCCCATTTGCGTTACACGTTATTTAACAAATAAACACAGCACATATCTTAAAATTTCACTTTAAATTTCACTAAATTTTTTTAGGTCAAGGCACTCCTTATAACCAAAAGTAGCCCTGTCGTGAGACAATCATCTTTTAGTAAGCTTATTTGGTTTCGGCTACCCATGGGAAGTATCCCTTGGAATCTGCTGCCTTCATTTGAGTTGAACTATTCGCCACGATAGTGTGAGACTCCTACTCAATAAAAGCCTTGCATCCTCTTGAGCCGTTTATATTGAACATTATCTTAGCAAGTACGTTCGAAGCTCTTATGGCCTTACTTGTCGCCGTCCTTAGGTCAAGAGTCAAGCATATTTTTGTATAAGTAAACTCATTAATATCTGGCCTTCTCCGCTATCTTGATATTATGAGAGAGGGTTACTTCTATTCTCGGTATATTTTTTTTCTCCTAATTAGCATAGGGGCTTCGCACTTAGGGAGACCCAGTTTCGATCCGTTTCTACCCATGACGATATTTCTTCAAGTGTTTCATTGATTCAAAGTTCGAACTCCTCCGCTCGTCATGCTCTTATTGGACAGCCAGGTCGTCGGCATAGGCAATCAGCCTTCTGTCTGGTGGCAGGTTTCAGATTCGAGGAACTCCGTCATATGGTACGTTCCAAAACAGGGGACCTGGGATGGATCCTCGGGTTCGCTAGTCAAGGGCTAGCCAAATCGATTATAGAAAAGAGACAAAGGGACCATGCGGAAGAACGCGACCTGCTTTCACCGATGCAATCTGGTTTCAGAAGGCACCGGTCTGTCCTCGCGGCAATACACAGAATAACGTTGTTAACTTCCTTAAGTGAGTGTAGAATAACCTTCCATGGTATACGGTTGAAGGAGTCACTATTTGTCTGGGAATACAGTGAGGAAGACGTTTCTCGTTCCCTTTTTTAAATTATCTCTCTATCTCCGGTTTTGAGATTGTTCTGTTCTTGCCATCACAAGACACCGGTGCTTTCCGAAGCCATATTGTACCGGTGAGCTCAGGCCATGCATTTCCGCATGGTCTGTTAGCCTTTTTCATAAAATTGATTTGGATGGCCCTTGACTAGTGTCCCCAGAAGAGGGATTATTTCATAGACGGCCTCACCATTTGGTAGAAGGGAGACCTCATCTATTTTCCATATATCTGGAAATTCTCCTTCTCCTAAATATGCTATAACTATCTGCGCAACTACTTCAGGCAACTCTTTAAGCAGCATTTTTGTGGGTGTCGCTGGAATGCCGTTCGAAACCAGAGATCTTACCCGCATTGATCCTTTAACCAGCTTTGCAGACCTCTACAGTAGTAACCACAGGTATGTCTCCAAGATGTGCACCTTTAACTGTGTAACCTGCCTTGCTAAAATTTGGGTGTTCAGGGAACAGCTTTCTAATGATTTCTTCATTGTCCGAGGCCCCCATCTTGCTTTTTCCTTAGAACTGAGACTTTCCCCTTACTAATATATTCGGCCGGCTCCAGGGGTCCAAGTCCAGCTCCCCAGGAAGTCCTTCCAGCAGCTTTCTTTGCTATCTTTTCAGTATCGCTTTCTTCTTTTTGTGGTCTGTGACGATTTCTTCTACATGTTTATTTATACCGATGTTTTTGCTTTGTCAAGCGTCTCCTAGCCATAATAGAGGATACTAAATATACTACAACTTCGAAACCACCGATGCATACGAGCCCGAACAGAATATTCTCAGAGGCTTCTTGCTCAGTTATAATGCCAATATATATAATGCGTCTAACTTATTTAGCTCAAGAAGGACCTGTAAACTATAGCATACGTCCATTGTCTCATCTTATCGTTATAATGCATTCTCTAGAGATACTGTGTACCGCGATTATCTTGCAAGGATTTCATGCGAAACTATTAGCAATATCACAAGACTGAGCCATGCTTTTAAATAACAAGAATACCTTTCATTGTATATATATATTTCGTACTTTGACCAAAAAGCTACCCTTGATACAGTGAAACACAAATTGCGATCAGGTACAGTCATAATTCTAGCTATTCATGCAAGCTTGTGTCGGGCGTACCTATGGGGCAGCGCGTGTCGGGTTAGAGTTGAAACTACTCTTTGCTGGTCGCTTGCAGCCCCATCCGGGGCCCTTCAAGGTGGCTGTTCATCCCACGATTGTATGCTATTTTTATTCTCGGCATTAGCCGTTTCCTCCCAGATCAAATCAAATATCTTGAATATATTGACGATATAAAATTGCACTGCAAGCTATACTTTTCTGATTCACATAATGAAATGCAGATAGCCGCCAATGCTATTACTGAAAACGTGATGTAACTCCTCTACGTTGTTAAATTTCATGATTAATGACGTGGAGGTTCCCGCAGTTGGCGTTAAGAAAGATTTACGTATACTTTGAATTTCCAACCCGAGTGTTTTGTGTTTGGAACTCGGTTTCCATGACCCGAGCGAATCCTGCCGATGCCTCAGATCGGAGTCTCCTGCCCGCGATACCATACTGCAACCTGCCAGCACGTCACCTCGCTCAACAACCTGGCGAGATCGTCAAGTAGTGGATGACCAGGATGATTGGCCCTCGGTACCTTCTGTATATAGTTTTTATATCTCATATTGCACGATTACGCAATATTTGAAACTGTGGTCATATATAATATATACATATGTACACGCACATACCAAGCTGTGATACTTGTGAGTTCTTACCTCCCACCTATGGTAACATATTGATGTTATATTCATGTTGATTATATTGCTACCTAACAAAGGTGAATAAATAGTGAATGAATGAATTTCCAACCAAAACATCGAGGAACACATCGTGCCACTAGTCAAATCAATTTCCATATTTGCATAATACATATGGTTTTTCGATCTTTTGGAGTTGATGATAGCGACGTGTAAACTCATCTGGTTGAATCGTTGATTATCTCCAAGTTATTAACTTATTAATCTCCTCTGCGGGGAGTATATTTAAATAAACAGATCTATGATGCAGGGTGTTCGGACCTGGTTTTTATACGTTGAAGATGTTAGCTGGCATTCCTGGCTGTTCCAGCGCGAACTTCTGCTCAAATATAAAAAAGCTCGCTAAGCTTGCTATCAACGGATAAAAATAGAAAAAATAACACTTAATACATACATCTTTATTTAGACAACACAAAGTATTCGAACAACATTTTATAAATAACAACTAGAATGTTTTAGGCTGGAACCCATATTGGATTTCCGTCTTGCAATGATGCATCCGATGTTATCGGCAACAAATTATAATGGTGCATAAACCCATGAGTTGTAGCACAGTCGCTCGGATGGGGGTCTCTATATACAGGTTATGGCAAGGGCACCTGCAAAAGGGGGTTATCCTTGATCAAAATTGAAGAATCCTATTCAACTGTATTTTTTCAACAGTTTTAGTGTATCCTCTACCTACGGTGTCATCCAGTGAACAGCTACCATTCAAACCAGATCGGCTTCAACATCGTGGACGTGTCTTTGACTAAGTTACTTTTGCGCCCTATTTCAGTTCACAATGTGCTATTTCCAAGAGAATACCAAAAGCTTTTCGATCGAATATGAAATGCCGGGAATCGACAAATCTCTAAGGCTAACATGGTGTTAAAGATGCATTTTCTGTACAACGCCATTATACGAGTATCGTTTGAGACACGCAGTTAGAGAAGATCGCATGCTTGCGGTAGACATAGTTACCAAATCGCAACGTTGCTACATATAACGCGTTCACCGAAACACTTGCGTAAATTCGGTAAACGTTTGACTTTAGATCAGTTGCGAAATACAATAATGAGGGGCTATCTGTAAGCGTTGACTGCACGTCGTTCATGGAAAAGTCAATTTTCTAACTTTGAGTCACAGCTTTTTTTACAAAGTCCGAGATCATAGGCGTTTAAGGTAAGAAAGTTGCGGCATCATTTTAGCATGCAGATACCCCAAAAAGCACGCCGACTCCTATCTAGACTGCAGCTCCGTTTATAAACCAAAAACTGTGTATTATATTGTATATGGTATGTCCTAAGGTGACGAAATGCAAGATATGGTAAAAGAGACGACCTACGTGTCATTCGTCTATTCGGATGGCTCCGTGGGAACTCAGAGCAGATTGCCTCTTCCGTGAGCGGTCACATAGATAAAGGTTAGGTAGAACATAATTACAAAGATCAGCAGGGCTCCAATTGCCACCCTGAACATGGTGTCGACGCAATTCGGTTTGATATCATTGATGGTATACCTCTTCCGGCCCGATACTTGACGTTTGAAGGCAAATTGCACAACGAGAAATTCGAGAAGACAGAGCAACACAATACCCGCACAGGTGAGCGTCCAGACGTCGAGCAGCTTCAAGCATGATGGGCATGCCAGATCGATGTAGGTGACGTATCTGCAATAACATACGAACCGATATGGTCATATTGTACTTGCGAGTTTATTAATGACATTTGTTCGTTCGACATCGATATGAACACTCTATTATCTGTTATGTCATGACTCCGAACTCTTCAGTGACCTTTCGGAAGAGAAACTTGCATAATCTGAATAAGGCAAAGTCTTTGAATTGGTCCTATTGCCGAAAGTTGCAACATTTAATAGTCCAGAGCATACGCCGTATTCAAGAGTAACAACCCAGAGGTTGGTGCTTGAAAATGAAACAAAAAATTAATTCTCATTATGCTGGGTTTACTGTCTGGATTTTCCAGGGTTCGTCGCTAACCGAAGATGCAAAAGTAAGGTTTCGCCTTAAATCTGCCTGCAAATATCGCTCGATACTGTACCATGCAAATGCGTAGTTCTTCTGGTTTAAAATTAATGTTTAGGTTACCAATAAGTGAAGTTTAGTTATTCGTACATGAAGAAGCCCGTGGCGAATATGCAGACAACGAGTGACAGCGCCCGAACTGACGAGCATCGCATGAATAGGGTGAGCCAGGCGACGACCGCTAGAAGAGCCGTTGGAACAATATAGGCAATTAGGTAGATGTGGTAGTTTCGTTGAAAGAGCAACTTGATGCGTAGGCAAGAGAAGTCAGTGTAGTCCGCACTCCTTAGGCAGTCACCGTCAATTGACTTCTCTACGGCGATTGCCGTGAAATTGGCGTTATTCCCATTGGCTGGCAGAGATATCGGATCATCGACCCAGCTAAGAAATAGGACATGCTTATCGTACGTCGCGCTACGCAACATGATTGAGCAGGTCTGTACATCTACCGGCAGCCAGTTGAAGCGCATTCTACACGTGAATGTCGACACCATCAGTTGCAGCTGCTGAATTTTGCCTTCGCCTGTCGTCTGAGTAAAGCGCTGCAATGACGTCGAATCGACTTCGGTGTCCATGAACAGCTCGGGGTCGAAGCTAGTTTTGCTGGGTGCCTCTTCGTCGGGCCCACGACCATACTTCAGATGGAGGTCGTCCCACTCCGTCACGAGTATCAGCCGAAGGCCCATACGTTCCGAATCGTCATCGACAAACAAAATTTCATCAATGTCGAAACGCACTTTTACAACTAGCGGATAAACATGCACTGCACCGGGTGAGCTTTGTACGCCGCTCAATGAGCTGAACAGAACGACGGTCCACAACGACAACAACAGCAACGAGATGCGCGATACTCGTAGTAATTCCATAATCACAACTGTCCCTGCGTTGTATAAATATTATGATACAATAGCACTTTCTATCTACGAATCGGCAAATGCGAATCGTTGAAGTACTATAGTAGCAGTAGCGTGCCAGTCGATGCGGATGCGACCAGGCAGTTCACGCCATATAGCAGATACGGGCAGCTGGCTGACCACCGCCGCCACACTCTGGCGACTCAACACGGGCCGTTGCTTGTCATGCTATAGGTACTGTAGTACGATTCAGCTCAGCGACAACCCACCAAGGGCCGACCACAACGTTCACCTCGGGCACCTTCCTTTTCGAAGCAGGCAAGGAAGCAATAGCAATAGACAGTCTCTCTCAAAAACGAGTCGAGAGATGGGTCGCCACACGGCGCCAGTAGCCCTCTGAGCAGTCTAAACGTAAGTCACAACTCAGCGAGGGCTATGTAGGTAGCATAGGTGGTCCGCCAAAACGACTCACTGTCATTGCGCAGAGTTCTAGCTTTATATAGCAGGCTTCGTTGGTAATCAATCAATCAGTTTATAATTTTTGTTAGCACTTTTTAAGCTCATTTATTATGCTTTGGCAAATAGAAATTCCTAACTACTGTATGTTTGAATAAATTAATTTGTGTTTACAGTGCTTTGGCAAACCTTCGATAAGTGAACATCAATGATTCCTCGGGTTCCCGTTTCGGTCTTCTCATATTTGGAAATTTCTATGACGATTGCGTTCGTCACTTGAGAAACTATTACTAATTGTGTAGACGGTCATTCCAAGCATAAAGGTCATCGTTGACCACGCGATACTATGGACTGGTGAACGTCCTGTTGAAATGAGTCAGGCATCTCTAGTTTAAGCCCCCACCCCCGTCTGCCTTGCAATATACTCAGGAAATGATACATAACTCAATGGCGATACAGCAAGTTTTGCATATTTGTCTTTTGACGAACAGCTCCCTATCTTTATTTCTTCATACTTCATTGAAAAGGGATTTACGCGTAATTATAGATTTAGTCATACGCAGTTCGTTAGTATGATTTGTAGTATACTATTTATATACATTTTATCGACGACTCGGGGCTGCGAGTCGTATGAACATATGATTGACAGTTTCAAAGTTAGCAATTGGTTTTGGCTACAATGCAAATCTTCTCTCTGTTATTCTCAATGCAAGACAAGTCAGAGAGCTTGTCATTTTATTATTATTATTATTATTATTATTATTATTATTATTAAACATTCGTGAATTATATTATCCTATGCTCATATAGTAATTCATTAAGCTACTTCAGTATTGTCGAACCAACATCACCTGCCATGTCAGCTAAGGTGGGAGACGCCAGCTGAGGAATGCGCGCTAACTGACACACGTTGTCTTGTTTTTGTGAACGATCGATATTTTAATTTATCGACAACTTTTACTGTGTTTTATCGACGGTTCTGGCAGTTTGTCGTGCCTGGTTACGATGTAGCTTTGAGAGAAAAGAATCGATTTCAATTTACATACCCAAGCTCAATAACCAGAGGCAAGTAGGACCTATGTGTCGTACACTGGTGTAGATAACCAGCGCCTGTCAACACATTCGATCCATATCGCTGCACAAGGTACCGTTTCTAGTGAATGTTGCCTCTTATATAGTGGTGGCAATTTGAGCGAAGTTACAGTCGAAAAAGTGACGGAGCCAATTTGGCATATCAACTACATATTATAGGTCTCTGGTGACAAGCTGCCACGTTCATCACTCTGCTAAGGCAATGGCCAGCCGTTATCACATAGGACGTGTGGTGCGGCATGTACTGACACTGACTGCTGTGGTCTCTTGGCGCATCCCCTCATGAAGTGTACGCATCTGGATTTCTGGCAATGTGCGCTCTAAGAGGCACAAGCATCGAAATCACAGTTGAGCACGACAACGGCGCCTTCGTAAACAGATCAAGAGGCAGTGTCCCCATACGCAAGACTAACACCGCCGTACTATGCGTTACGGGGAATCTACCCTGCCGTGCCCAACGTGTAATGTCTTTTCTGGTGCTATTGTGTGTAGGAAACGGCTCATTGCTGCAAATTTGTTCCTGAGGATCCTTCCACACGACATTTGTCACATTCAACCAGGTGCATCCGAGAACGTCATGAACATTTAATGTTGATGATGTGATGTGCTTCTCCTCATGTACTACTCAATGTGAGATGTGTTCGTGTTAAGAAGGAATGTTGAAATTTAACAAAAACATAGAAGTTTTGTTGAATAGAAAAATATAGCACTCAGATAATCATGTGTGTATATATTCGTCTTGTTTTTTGTATTTGGACCAGGTGTAACCACAAGTACAATATACAAAAAAACATAGGGAGAATTGAATAGTTGCTAATTAGAATTGATATCGGAGCACCGTTTACGATTAACTCACCTGAATTTCAGTGCGTATCCGTAACTTAGGATAAATTTAAAATAATTGAACCTCGTCTCTTATTCTAGTAAGAGTTTCAAATTGGCTAAATAATTAGTGTGTCGCGTCTATAAGCATAGTTTTCATAGTTTTACGACAGTTGGACATTTGCCATTAGTGTGAATTGCAACTGGGTTGATAATTATCGATAGAGCCTATCGTATTTGAGTGTTTGGTCATTTTCCAACGAATTTCGGCAACAAATAATGTCATATTCAACACATAGAATTCGTCTACCCCTAATGGTTATTGGAAGATTAACTCGGACCCTGTACTAAAATTTACAGCCTCACCCCAAAAGTACTTGGGAGGTTGGCTGCTGATCAGTTGTGTTCTTGCTAATTCTACTAAGGTTCTATTCGATCTCTCAGAAATTCCATTTTGTTGGGGAGTTCTAGGGTTTGAAAAAGTCTGATCTGCTTCTATATCATTTGCTAATGTTTGAACTGTTCTGTTTTTAAATTCGGTGATAACACCTGCGGATCGGGCTATATACTCTCCGGGTCTTGATCTGTAGGTCGCTTGTGTTGCTATCCTTGAATGCATGTTTCTAAATCATCATTAAACGGAATCTTGTTACGGGTGAGGGCCTGTTTTACTTTTTCCTTGCCTATGTGCCCTAGCGCTTCATGAGCGAGCTTCCAGCTTACAGGGACCTTTGTATCTAAAGAAAACCAACCTGCTTGTCAAGTAACTCTAACCCGTCAGAACGAAATTCCTTACTCTTACCACCTTGTATGTCTAATTCGCTATACCACTCCCTGCGTAAATATTCAATAATTAACTCTAACTGAGTTTCTTGAGTTTCCTCTATAGATTGTCTCCAAAAGGTGAAACCTAATTTAATAGAGTCTGATAAACATTTTAAAACCATCGGGGTAATGGCGAAATTTAAAGCTGTTCCCTCGACTCCTCGTGCCTTCAAGGCTTTGACACTTTGATCTAATGTGTTGGTAAATGTACTTAATCTGTCTGGGTTGTCGAGGTCGCGAACGGTACATAGCCTTGTGATGACTTGCATGTGTGCTCGCTCGGCGGCAGAGGCATCGGCGAAACGATCCTGAAGAATCTGCATGGCGGTCTCGTATTGCTCGGCGGCGAAGTCCAAGTGCGCGATTGCGCCAGCAGCGGACCCGGTGAGCGACTCCATGAGCCGCCAGAACTTCTCAATTTCAGGCATGTCCGCGCGAAGGTGGACCGCAGCTTCGAACAATTGCCACCATCCGTGGAACTTCTTGACGTCGCCCGCGAATTTCGGGAGCCTGTCGATGCTCAACGTGTTAGTCATGACTCGGCTTGAAGATTGCATCCGTCCGAACTCTGTCCCGAAGACCTGGCCATCGTCGGTGGATGGAAATGTAGTTGCTGGCGGTGCAGGTGCTGCCGTAGCTGCTGCGCGAGAACTGGGTACCGGTTGTTGGATGCGCGCGCCTGCTGTGGCATGTTGTTGGACCAGTTGCTGTTGAAGATTTTATACCTCTAGAGCCAACTGCTGGTTTTGAACCTGCTGTTGCTTAAGGGCTTCTTGAATCTGCTGTTGAGTACGCAAAGTCATTGACGGCGGAGCTGCTTGACTTGCTTGCTGTGTAGCCGTCAGTGCTGCTAGCTGCTGTGACACAGAGCGCATGAATTCTTGCATCGTTTGTTGCATGGCAAGCAGATTAGCATTTGGGTGAGACGACGCTGCTGGAGTCTGCTGCGCGTTCGCCCCAGGCAGGGCTTGACCGGCCGAGGAGCCTTGTTTCGCCCGCTCATTAATGTCCGATTCTGCTGCGAACTGATTGATGAGGTTTTTAATCTGGGCTATGGCTTCTCTAACTGTCTTCTGTTTGGCCACTAGAGAGATAGTTTTTGGCCTTTCCCTCATCACCATGTCTTTGATCACATCGTCGAGCCTAGTTATTTCATCTGCGAGACGCTTTATCTCGGCTTCGAGGGGACGTGCCGTAGCTAGCGTCTGCGCTGATGGGAAAGCGCCCGATGTGTACTTTCGGAGCTCCTGGCTCTTCGCGTAGAGCTGGCCGCGCAAGCTTTTGCGACTGACCCGTAGGTCGAACAGCTCTGCGGAATCCTTGGATGAATAGGGTGTGGTCTCTAACGCGCCTTCCGACATAATGAAGACTGCGCACACCTATACACGAAGAAACAATGAAACCTGCTGGCGGGCAGGCGAGACACTGGTAGACCGGGGTCTACTGTGAATGACGATGACTTGCAGGCGACGGGCTATGATCACCGCCCCGGTACGCCGCAAGAAAAAAAATGCGTCAGGAAGATCACGAGAACCGAGCTTCCTAATACTTCTGACACCATAAAGCAAAACAACCTGCTTGTCAAGTAACTCAGTGAATACACTGTTGGTTTTGCCAACTACTCGTCGACGATTTGGAGAACTAACAGGACAGGCGGCTTAACGTACAAGTTCAAGAGGAGAAACCCCGCAGGGAGGTCTTGAAAGGGAGACCTGATCTCTTGAAGTGTTGTGTTCTCCCGATATCCTTTCTATTTTAACAAAGAGGAACTTGCCTGCTAATAGGGGGCGCCACCTGTCCTGAAGTTCACTTATTTATTTGAATCATAAGCGATATATAATATAATTTAATGTCTATCAACAAATAACAATAAGCGGTAGATATGTATGTATATGAAGAGGCCAATAATTACTTAATTCACATAATTCACATTATAACAACAATACATATAATGGCGGCAAATTCAAAATATAAACAAAGTTCATATCTTCGGCGAACTCCGTTCGTCACAGTATCTACCTGTAGCACCTCAAGAGGTTTATCATTTACTTGTACTTGAGTAGTACCTGCGACCCGTAACATAACATAACATTTGCGGTTATTCCCGGAACTGCAACTTTAACAATGCTTAAGTTCTCGATTAAAAATAGAGTAAAAGTAACAGTGTATTATCACCAAATGGGTCATGCAATTACGATTTAAGAATTATAATAGATTATTCTGTCAACAGATATATACATTCACATATTCAGATTATTTACAATTCACAATATTCTGATTAGTTAATTCACACAATTATACAGTGGTGTGCATAAACTTAACGCACCTCTATATTTCAACAAATCGTTACAAAGAATACACATTTGAGGCATTTATTCTGTATCAGATTAATGCACGTGTCAAATAAAATACACACCACACAGAACAGCGCATATGACGTCGCATACAGCCTGCTACAATAAAATGTGTCATAATTCGGGTGTGCGAAATGGTAACGCACCCTCAGTTGTCGAGTGTTCTCGCTGAATTAATTCTCGTTTTCTTGTGCTAATCAGTACCGTGTGGCCCCGCCCTTACTAATTATAACGTCAAAGACTCGGTTTGGCATCTATCAACGAGATTTAGCAGGATATGGCTGACACCTCCCCAGGCCTCCAACAACGAGTGCTTCCACAGGTGTATCCTGTTGATTTGACGCGTATACTCGTCGGACATAAATGCCCCAGAGGTTCTCCATCGGGTTGATAACAGGACAACTGCTGGCCACTCTAGGGTTTCAATGTCATGCCATCCTAACCACGCACGTGTACTAGCGCTGACGTGAATTGAAGCGTTATCGTGTTGGAAAACAATTGGCAGTCGATGAAATCTGCTCCTAAACGGTAGTGGGCTGTTGTTCAACATCTGCTGATAGTCCTCGCTATTCATTCGAGATGAGATTACAGCGAGTGGGAGTCTTCCAAGAGAGGTGAAACCTCCCCAAACCATGACGGTGCCGCGACCGAAGTTGCGCTTTGAGAAGTACCGCGACTCTTTACGTACATCATGCCAATAACCGTTAAATCCATCTGGCCCGTCCAAATTGAACTTCTTTTCGTCATTGAAGATGATCTGAAAAACACGGTACCTTTTAGATAGATGTGCACCCACAAGATACTTTTTAAAAAACGTTGTCCCAATACTCACCAATATCCAGTCTTTGGCCATATTGTTGCGGGCGAAGTTTGGTTGGGCCGTCACGTTCTTTAGAGTAATTAGTACCATACGTCGACGGACTGCGTAAATAAAATTGGACTACGTGACGATTTCTGTCAATTTCTCTGGCAATTGCAGCCTGGGTCTTTCCTGCTGGGTGTAAAGTAGTAATAACTGCTTTCTCTGTATCAGTCAAGCTCGAAGCATGTCCCATGACTACAGTACAGCTTGAATGCTCAACACAAACTGGATTAATTCAGCGAGAACACTCGATAACTGAGCGTGCGTTATCATTTTGCACACCCGAAATATGACACATTTTATTGTAGCAGGCTGCATGTGACGTCACATGCGCTGTTCTTTGCGGTGTGCATGTTATTTGACACTTATATTAATCGGATACAGAATAAATGCCTCAAATGTGTGTTCTTTGTAACGATTTGTCGAAATATAGGGTTGCGTTAAGTTTGTGCACACCACTGTATATCATAACAACAACAGCGTAACACAAACAGATATTCTCGGCGCATCGCGCTCGAGGAACAATTATCCTTTTGCATTATAAATTCATTCTTGTCTGCTCAGACAGTGTACCCACAGTCGGCCAATTTTCCGACGGATATTTAGCTCCTTCTCATTTTGGGAATATATAGCGCCTTTTTCAGTTTTATTGTCTGCGTGTCTTTGTCATTGTAAACTGTCAGTACTGCGGTGCCCTCACCAAGAGCTTTGATTGTCTGCAATCTATGGCTAAACTTTGGTCATACCATTAGAACTGCTGCCGATTCGACATCCCTTTTTGATCTTCATGCTGTTCGGGCGTTGATCATCTCCAGCAAGTCTGATGAGTTCCTGCCCAGTGACGACTTAGTGCTCCAAGCCAAACGGTTCCCAGTCTCTCGGCAGAGCGTGGATCAGACGAGCTGTTGCTAGTTCTCTATCAATAGTCGCTCCCACCTCATCCAATGTATACATAAGCTGTTTAAATCTGTTGTTGTCTTCGACAACAAACGTGGGCAAATATTTAGTTCTTACCACCGTCACCCAGCACAACAGAAGAGTAACTGGTGGACTGCTGGTGCTCTGCTCCTTACCGCTGAAGCTCGTGGCGTCATTGTATGGTATGATTCAGTCTCGTTTTATATTCGACCCTTTAACTCAAATGATAGAACGGTTCTACTTACTTCGTTGATTTCGTTGACCACCTTTTACGTGAACCGTAGGATATCGTGCTGATAACGCTTGTTGGCGTTACTTGACACTAGCTCAATACTTTTTTTACCCAGATCTCTTCTCTGGTGTCGTTCTTAATTATCCTTAGGATCTTAATATGGAGTCAGAATATTACTCAAACGATAAATCTAAAAAAATGTTCTATCAATGCGCGCATCTATCTAACATAGTTCTATGTCGCACATACGTTCTGCTGTATCTTTACATGGAAGCGTCGACAGTGAAAAACATTCACAATTTCAACAGCAACGAGTATTGATGGGAAATCGCCATCGGTTGGCTAGTGTCCTAGTTAATAGTCTAATCGACTTTGCCCATAGAACTCCGCTGAAAATGGTAAGAACAATGACTGTAGAGGTTGGAAGCTTCTACGCCGCACGATGTACTGTCAGAGGATCTGTGTGACGGAGTCGTTATTCATCCGACAAATTTTCTATTAGTTTATGAAACTCTCATGTCAATCTTCTGTCAAAGAACAGAAACATTTCACTAAAAAATTATCTCGATTCGAATCACCTTGTACAACTATATGGCATGCTTTACCAAAAAGAGGGCATAAGGCGTGGGCTACTGGAAGAGGACCGTTCGTTTAATGCTTTTCGTTTGATAAGTGCAATATTCGTATGCACACTTGTATTATCTAGACGTATAAATAAACAGGTAAATAAGGTTTGCAACAATGGATAATACAATAATTTGTTAGCTTCAATCGTATTAGTACTATCTTCTGTGTAGTACGTTCAATCTAAAAGCTATTATTAAAATACTCATTTTGCATAGAAAATCATCACTTCTACAATCCTTTTAAAGTGTTCAGAAAAAAAACTAGCTTAGCGCCATTAGTTTTAAAGCTGTACATGGTCGACTAGCTCTGGAGATTCTCATCCCATCTTTGTCCCCAGACGCCTACATCAATGTCCGGTATGTCGTATTGCCTTAATCAACATATGAACTACATATGAACGCGATAACATCATAGAAACAAATCCATGAGACCTGGCCAAGCTTTTTTCTACATTGTGACATCTCGAATCTTAATAGACACCTGTACATTTCCTCTGATGAGGCAGTTGTTCTTATGAAGTGCAGTCATTGTTACAAGGGCATCGGTTCCTGATTCAACACAAAGTTCCTCACTTGAGACATAAGACTCGCTGGCAACCACCGCTCCATTCAGGTCATGGATGCCGATGAAGAATTGCATTTTAACATTCAGTGGAATCTGGCACCTCTTTCTCTCAACTGTGGTAAAGATGTTGAGATAAACATCGCCACTAATTCTTTTTAATTGAGCGGCCACTCTTATAGGAACTACACCTATATTTACGTATAGATAGTGGCTCCAAATAGAGGTGTGATAGTTTTCAAGCATTTTATAAAATGCTTCAACATCAAACCATAGCCGCGTGGTGGGACATCCTCGCCATGTTGTTTCCGAGGTACTATTGCTTCGTTTGATGAAAGCATCGCTCGGAGCATCTGCAACTGGCGTTGCTACTTGACCTAAATGGCCGGTACTCCGTGGTGAATCTTTTATCGATTCTTGACGTTTTCTGAGTAGCTGTCTTCTCAAACTATCGCCCCTTTTCGACTGCGAACTTGGTCTATTGACTGGATCATTGGTAATGCGCGCCTCTCTGATGAATTCACTTCGAGCTGAAGTTAGTTTGTCCGATGACACTTTAGAAGATTGCTTCGATGCTTCGAAATCAAAATTTGTTGCCAGATTTGTGCAGTTGTCTGGACCTCGGTGAATTCCGTCAGTAAGCAAGTGTGCCCTTATAGCTTTTAGAGTGCCCTCAAAACCGCATTTGGATCGGAATTGTAGATTGTTCAATTCATCCATTCTGGTGTTGGTCAGCGTGACCGGGACTTGCTGTTCACATATAGGACACCAAGCTAAACCCGTAGCTGATGGGTTACTCACTATGCACGCTTGACACACTGCATGATTTCTAACGCACATACTAAACGAAGGATTTACACAGTTGCAGCACGGGCACACACTTAGCATCGAACATGGGCCAAGAGGAGTAAGGTCTGCTATTCCGACGTGCATCTCTGCAGGAAGACCCCGGAAGCGCATTTTCACTGGCCAAACTAAACCCGTGAATCAGGAAAACACCTCGGAAACAGCTGGTTGTATGTAGGTCTATTTCAAAGACAGGTACGAATAACAATCTCAATAGAGGGTGCTCCTTCCCGTCACCGCAGCAGTAAACAACAGCAGAAATATGAACAGATGACGTCTCTAGGCGGCAAGGCGAAACAAATTTTCCCTCGTCCCCTCTCCGGCTGCCTCTTCGCTCTCTCTCTCTCTCACTCATCTCGATTTTGGATCTCGTAAGCAAAACGAGGCTTGTGTATTGAACAAGTTTTATATAAAAGTGAGAATTTTGTGAGAATGATCTTAACAGGGTTTTTCAGACTTGGGTGTTGAACCGACGTTCACAATCGTTTAGACAAGACAGGTACACTACAATGAAATAATGACACGAAATGAATATGCCATGGTGACTTATTTAGTTTGTCAGATCCTCGTAGAGTAGATGCAGTGTGTTTAAGAAGTTACACTGCGATATGAGAGGCTAACCAAAGTTTGATGGCCAATATAAATCTCCAGTGAAATCTTTTATAGAGACATGAAACGGGTCCCACCCATGGACTCAAAGTTACCTTCAGTCAGCGCGGTGGCTTGGGCGGCTAAGCCTCTGGCTATCGGAAGCCAGAGGCCGCAGGTTCGAGCACCGCTGCCTGACATATAAGAGAGCTTAAGCATTGTAAAATTGCAGCTCCTTTAATAAACCAATAAAGCCTTTACATTCGAAACTGTCAAACTTTGGCGAGTCTCCCATAAGGTTGCGTAAATATACGGACACCCTGTCGCTCAGCGCAAATTCAAATTGGAAAATTCACATCATTAGATTATCATTATAATTGTAATTACGGCACGCTCACTAAATTTATAGAGGATTAGTAACTTGTTTCGAGGTTTATTAAAATACTTATATAGAGGTAGATTCTTATGTCATATGATTGTGGGTTAAAGTACATAGTTATTATTCTATAGGATTGGAGTATCTTATGGACAATAATTTTATAAGTAAAGGCAATAATTGTAAAATATATTTATAAAAAGAAAGGTGGGAAGGATAGAGGACACGTCAGCACCTTTAGTATGGCCACTTTATTACACAGTTTCAATGACAGTTCACGACGGAAACACTCATTCCTTGTCTGATGCACAGAGGCAGAATCTCCTCTCGATGTGTCTCAGTAATGATACCACGCCCTGCCGGCACTAGTAGTCACGTTACCCAGTGGATATCTGCATGGAGCGTGCGCTACATGTCTCATATGCGGTTCGTCCTTTGTGCACGTTGCATGCGTGTATCTACTGTGTCTACCCTCTATTGTGTCGGTTACGCCTTACACATCTAACATCATTCACCGCAACTGTCAACAATTAAAAAAGGCATTTACATTTCATAAAGTAGAACTACATTGCTCATCACTTTGGTTTTGTAACATTCGTTGTGTCTACGGACTGCCAATTAAAATACTCAAATTTTACATAACTTGCGCACTTGTTCCGTGAGCGATCGGCTTTTGACTGCCAACTGCTCAGTGATAATTTCGAGTTATATTCAAGCCAATGGAGCCTGTCTCTTTCTCGCAGCGCTAAAAACAAACGTACAGCGATTTAACTCGGCTGCTTGCATAGCTAAAATAAGTGCTAACTTTCCAGTCCCCGCATTAAAGGTCTACATGTTATTTTTTCTTACGGTCACGTGTCTGGTTGCCAACTGTTCGCAGGGCACACTAACGCGAAAATGGTTCAAAATATTTAACTTTGAAGCCTAAAAAACATGGGTGCTCTGAGCGTAGCAACCGCGGAACTGGAACGAAGAAATATTCAGACTCCGTGTTACATAATGAAGCATAGATAATACACGATCGCAGGTTAGCTAAGGGCTCATGACTATAAGTTCCTGCGGGTAATCCCGCGCCATTCCGACAGACATGTATTATATGAGCAGACAGTAGATCTCTTATGAAATGATGAGAAAGCGGTTCCATGGACGTTAAATGTTGGCCGAGAGTCAGTGAAAAGTTTAGTTTGGATGGTAGAAAGAGAGATGGTTTAGAGCTTGTTTTGCCTACAGGTTGCCGTGATACCTTGAAATCAAGAAGTTTGATTCAGCTGTCTGCTAAAGAATGAATTTTGCCGCACATGCTGTTGAAAATATGAGATATTCACCCTCACGTTTCAATCCCTAGTTACAGTAAAAGTGAAGAATATGATTCGACTCGAACACCCACCGACTCAGATACGATTCGGGCCATACCATTGTTTAAATTTTCCCGCTCACTTTTACGAATCCAAAACATAGAAGCGCGTGTGGTTCGGCATTTCTGCCATCAACACGCGACGCGAGGTGTCACTCGGATGGACGTCGAATAGCTTCGCTATGTAGTTGGCGTTGTTGCGATTCTGTATGCAAAACTGTCTCGAGTCACATGCGGGCAATCTTACTCGTGGCTGTGACCGACAATGCGGTTTCAGGGGTTGCCCGTCGAAATGCATGTCGGCAGAGCGGATCTTACGCCAGTTAGCCCGTGCTCACTATTGACGGAGTGCACATTTTGCAACGATGTAAGCCCCTCGTTTATGGTGTGCGTCAATAATCATACGATTTGCCAAGCATGCTCTGTGTCAAGTCCTCCGCCTGGGACGTCCACCTGGTGTCCCGTGTGTGCAAAGATTGTCACGGCTACGGCGGTATACATTGAGCTAGACATGCTAAGTCAAATCCAATTTCGTTGCCACTGTAGTTTCGAAGGGACGTTACCACAAATAAAATTACACATACTTAAAGATGGAATGCACCAAGGCTTTCCGAGGGTAACCGAAGGAGAAAGCGAACCCCTTGCTTTACCGAAAATATCTCACGCTTCCGAAGGTCCCGTCCAGAACACTATCGCAGATACAATACAGAAATTCGAACACCGAGCAGAGAGGGATATGGAAGGCACGAAGTCCCTTCGGATCCGTGAGATGACCCCGATAATTAAAAAAAATAATGACATACACAAGAAAGATTTGATGCAAGTGATTGATGAGGCTAGGAACGGATTGCTTCAGCAGGTTCGGGATCTGCTTCAAAAAGGCACCGTCGATCTTGAAGCAAAAATAGAGGCATCAAAAGATCTCATCTTTTCCATGGGTAAGCTTGCGACGTCGCCTATTGGGTATCTTTGGTTTAACATCGCTAAACTCGGCACGCCACTTCAAACAGGTCCAACCGGTGTATCTAGCGAGGTTCAACGAACAAATGTGGCTGGCCTTCCAATGGAGGTGTATGTCAAGGTAGAGACTGTACGTGATGAGCAGTACCTGAACGCGTATGGAGGCATTGTGCAAATTGCAGGTGTAAATCTGCCATTGCCACTCAAAAGGAAAATTATCCTTGGTGTTCACGATGAGTATGGAAGGATGGTTTCAAGTGAGGCGTACAATTCATATGATGCAACCACTGAACGGTACTATTTTGGATGCGGCCTAACTGAGCAGGACAGAAAATACTCTGGAACCAAGCACCTAGCCCTACTTAGTTCGCTACATAGCGAGGACTGCCTGGTCGAAGGAAAAGTGTGCATCTCTGTTGAACTGCAGCCAATGGACACTTAGTGGTCGTTCGTTGGAAACACTTTCCTAGCTGATATTATTATTGTTTGCCTCCATTCGGTTGCTCATGAAATCAGTTCAAATAGGATTCTGGGAAATTTTCTCTTGCATTAGGCATGGAGTGTCATTGAATCACATTTTATCTCACCTTTTGATGAGGAGGGTCAACCATCGAAGGGTCGAGCCTCTTTGATAGCATACTAGCGTGCTACTAGTCAAGTGGATATTCGGCTGAGTGTGTGAACAGGTGAACTTCACGATGAACATGATCTACCTTATTCAATCGACTTCATCTTTGGTAAATGGGGAGAGGCGACTGTCCTACTCTGTCATTTGTTCTTTCATAGAATAAACGCGTTTTTAAACTGCACGTCCACATGTCAATTAAGTAAAAAAAATTAAAATCAAGTAAAAACTCAACAGAAACGTCATAGTTCCTCATAGATTTTAAACCTTTAACTGTTGCGAGGTACACCCCCGGGGGAAATCAGGAAGGGATCAGTTTATGCATAGCGGATTTTTCGCTCGTTTGAAGAAGGTTCCGGTAACTTATTTCCTTTTCTTTGTGTTTTTCCGGTAAAGTATTTCCTTTTCTTTGAAGCTGACATATGCCAAAATAATCTCGTACCTGCATGATAGGAAAATTGAGATTCGGAGATTCGACAAGTTGTCCTATTCAAATTACTGCTCAATTTCGATATCTAATCGCGCGATCAAGATGTTCAACTTGATCAAGATCGGGCCAGTCGTTGTGACGACTGCGGTTTATTAGTTTTGTGGTGTGATCTTGTCCCCGTTAACTTTTAAGGCCAGAGTCAAGGTTTCTTGCTGATGTAGTTGGTTGTAAAGAATCAGCCTTGTTTCGTGAAAGCCTGCTCTCAGTCGAACGGTCGAACACGTACGCACGGAACAAATTGGCCCAAGTTACGGGAATCTATGGACGGGAATTAAAATAAAAGCATTCAATCGTGCACTCACGCCATTGAATCGCTGGCCCCTATGCCATGAATCAATGTCCTCGTGACGAGTGTCTCTTACAAATCGTTTCCGTTACCACCAATAGGAAAGTGACAATGAAGCTATTGCTATCACTAGCCGTATCGCTTGGTGAGTAATCGTACCTGACTTGTGATCTACTATCTACAGACCCTTATGCAGATTCAGTCTCAGGCTCTTATTCAATATCTATGACTATGTAAATGAAAACAAGGAGAGCGAGCTCACGTTGAGATATGGCAAGGTCTCCGATTGAATCACCCGAAAGCAGTGACCAGCGGAATTATTTGGCAAGAATTATCCTACTGTGTACTAATTGTATAAAGTCATTTTCGATTTTTCGTACAACAGCAGTGTTTTGCAGTTGAATGAAGCCGGAGGTTTGCACACGTGTCTTTGGAATAGTGCTGACAATCATATACGCTGTATCGGTTATATATATAGTTCGAATAGTTCTATGTAGTTCGAATCGTGTTTTATTCATAGAGCACGCAACTCGAAATAGCCAATTATGCACTTAGCAGCAGTTTCATTGTTCCACTGACGCTGTCTCCACAAAGCGGACAATTATTTAAAATCAAGATCGTTTTTGAGTTAGGCCGACTCGAATCTTTCTGTGGCACCAACAATTTAGGCACGTTCAATCTTATAGACTGGAAATACAAAGAGTCTGAAGGACGTTTTTGAGTTCGTAATCGAATATGCACTAGGATGCCGTATACCGTCATCAATGCCATAGTGCATAAGATACAATAAGACGATCATGCAGTATTGAAGAGTTTAGGTAACGTGCGCATGTCATTACACCGACTTGCCACAGGGAGGAGGGTTTCTTCGAGGTCGGGCAGGGTAAAGCTCACAGCATCTTTTGCTCAGCTTACTGCGTTATTGTACCCATTTGCCTATATAGCGCTGGTTTATCTAATACATTCTTGGTTTTATGGCTAATTTTTGCTCTATCATTTTGTCGTACAGCCGCGACGAATAATGCGCTTCCGGGGTCTACCTGTTGACTTGCACGTCGCTGAATCCGACTTGACGCCGGTGACTCCGTGCGTCCTGCTTCTGCCGTGCGCCAATTGCAACTATGTGAACCCGTCCTTCCTCGTATGCCTCAAGAACCACGTGATCTGCCGGCCTTGCTCAGTTCAAAGTACCTCGTCAGCAAGCTCAGCATGGTGCCCCGTATGCAGGCAGGTCGTCACCGTCACGTCGGTGACGATTGACCGTGACATGTTAGCGCAGCTGCGATTCCGCTGTAGGTGTGGCTTGGAGCGCACATTGCCTGACCTACGGATGCATGTATTGGAGAAGGGAGTCCATGAATCCCCGAGCGGAAAGGCCAGTTCACCTGACTCAGGCGCGGGGAGCGGGCAGCCGGAGATCGAGTCACGACTTCGAGCTATTGCTGTCGAGGAGATTCGAAAACTCCGACACGAATTTGAGCATCCGGAGCGGACCGAAGAAGAGAGGCACGGAATCATGCAGAAAATTGAGGCAGACAAAACGGAAATACTGCAGAAGACTGAAGAGGACAAAAAGGAGCTGCTGCAGGTCATCGAGAAGGCTAGCGGTGGAACAAAGTCTCCTCTTAGCGTGGAACACCTTCAGGAGTCGATCAACACTCTTAAAGATGATGTTGAAAATCTAAAACATTGCAGGACCGCGACTGCACACAGAGCCTACTTTTGGTTTGATTTCGACGATTTGAGCAAACGCTTTCAAAACGCTCACGACGGTGTGAAGAGTGAGCTGCAACACTCGTTCATCGGAGGGATACCCTTCCAAGCCTGCATCAAGCTATGGTCTGTAGATAAAAAGGAATATCTCGACATATGCGGGGGCCGTGCGGACCACCACGAAATTGATATTCCCCTGCCGTTAAATAGGAAAGTTGTCCTAACGATCCACGACACCAATGGGAAAGTGTTTGCAACAAAATCATGCAATTCCTATATCAGTGGACAGTACCTTTTCCGCTTTGGCTCAAAGGAAGCGGGCCTGTCGAGGACAACTAAACTGATCGAGGCGAGCTTACTTACAAAGAATTGCCTTATTAATGGAAAGATGTTAGCTTCAATTGAACTACAGCCGATGGATTCGTAAGTCTTCCCCTAGACATTTGTCTTTTTGGAAGTCTTCGCACACCGAATTAGACTGTACGGGTGAGAATCGTCACGATGCGGATATGATTGGGCTCCCTCGCTCCTTACGGCTTGCTGTGTTGAGCCGTGTTTGCTTCTGAACGTGTTTCGGTTCTGTTGGAACTGCCGGATTTATCCATCGACTCAGGTAGTCGGCCTCGGAGATAAGCACATGTTTAAATGGCACTCTGCTGAGCTTAATTGGGCGGCGCCATAACAATTTGGTCAAACCAAACATGCTTAACAGCTAGGTCACAATAAAATTCGTCACTTGCAAGATCAATCAAAATACAGCAAACAAAGACCGCTATTGCACGGTTCACTTTCTGTTGTTTCACAGGGAATCAAGTAAGAATATGTTATTTGAAAACCTATGTAACCCTATTGGATGATATTAATTCCACAATGATAATTCGGTTATGTTAAATTTTTGGTCCATGTAGGCTTTTCAGGTACAGTTCATCTAGTCAAGCAGATACGTCGTCTCTGTGACATTCGTGTCGATCATCTCCGCGTACACTTTAATGCAGGTGTTGGGCTTTTACTGAAAAAGTGTTGGAAGAATGCCATTTATCTGGTGTATTGCGTCAGACTAACCCTCGAGTACCTGAACAACACCCTGTTCCCCTATTGTAACAGGAATTTATTATTAATTGATTTGCTTCTCCTTTAATTAATCTATTTAATCCTCTGAATGCGCCCCCTGCGACGAGAAGTACTTAGAAAATTTTATTCTTTCGCAGTAGTAGTCGGTGATATGTATAACACAATTGCAGCTGCACTTGTTATCTGAGGTGCGTGCCCTCGTGTCCCTGTAGCTTCACTGACTGGCTACTTGAATGTTGACAACTTCTCCAACGAAACATAACGTAATACCACAACAAAATACCACGCAATGCACCCAAAAAATAATAGCTGATAGAAAATTCGTGATTTCTCTAAGTACTGTGGTATATCGTCGTACAAGAACGATACCACAACAAGCGCACAACGTTTTCCCTGCTAGCAATGCAATTACTACAGCATTGTCCGCACTACAATATGCTGAGTATACTAAACTACTATAATTTAAAACGTTCTCCAATAAACAATCCCTGGAACTCGGTTGTTAATGACATTAATGTCGTATATTGTCATTTTCGCCATATTACAGCAATCATTATTCGTTCTCTTGTTAGTTCTCCTTAATTTGGTTAAAGCCTTAAGAGGATTTATTCTTTGATTTGTCTCGATAATTATATACATTTGTATTTCGTTGCATGCAAATTCTTCGCTTTCAATGCGGTTTTTTTCCTTTGTCTGTTCGAATTCGACACATTTCACACCGTTCTTCTCGGTCCATGTTCGTCGCATATCCATGTCATTTGATGCCTTTAGAACAAGCGCTTGTACTGCTTATGCACATGTGATGTGAATGCATGGCCTAACCCGCAATCTGCTGTTCACTGTTTATATTAGGCCGTCACTTGTCGTCAGCTAGGTATACTCCGCGTTTTTGTGGTATGATGCCATGATGTCTCTGCCGTGCGCCTGGTTGGCTTGCGTGCCGGCTTGAGTGAGCTCAACAGTCGTCCGCTCTACGAACTGGGCTGTCGACGGGGTGACGGCTGAGCGAGCTGCTCCCGTGTGAATGTACGGACGCAGCTCTTGCTGCTCTCATAGGGCTCCCCGATGACGTGGAGTGTCCCTTATGACCGTGTGTGATTCTAATGTTTGTTCGCTGTATCCGCAATCTTTGCTGCTGGGAACTATACCTCTACTGTGCGTGGACTGATATTTGTAGTGCTTTTCCTAATGTGAAGTTCGAAGTGGGCGTGTTACCTCCTTGACAATGCCGTGCAAGCAGAGTACATTTGTGCATCTCGACGTACCGGTACGTTTTATGAATACAAATATGCTTATTTATTCAGTCATTTCTCATGCTACTTGTCGTTTGAATCACTAATAATTGTCGTCACCTTCTGATTAGTATTTGCATTTTGGGAGCGAATTCTTTGCGGGCATTAGAGCGTTCCGTGCAGCGTCCTTTTATCTATACGTGTGAAAAAATCGGTGGATTATATTTGGTTGATGTATTCTTTATTTAACACTAAACCTACCGACACTTGTATACGTATTGCCATACGAACAACTTCCATAAAGAGACAGTGCAAGCTTCTTGTTACGTATATTCAATTATAAACTGGAATAGAGAAGTACATTTCAATAGCTTCTAGCACTGGACTGATTCGCGAATAGTCATTTATTATCAAAACGCTTAAGAAGTACGGAAGAGAGTCGCAGCTCGTTGTAATATCAGAGATTGTGGTGTTAATTATGAACACATTAACCGCAAGCGGGATACGTGCGATAAGCAAGTTTTCAAAACTATAAGTTGTTATTCTCATAGATACATCAAGTTCTTCAATTTGACCATTACTAATTCAATCAATATCCAGGCATCGGTAATCGCTACGAAAGAGAAGATGAAAAGAATACTCTCTTAGCGCATTATACGGATAATGAGTAATTCACTTAATAACATACGATATGAGTAACTTTTGTGCCCACCAATATGTGTTCCACCACCTTATAACTGTATATAACGATTTCCACGAGTGGACAAAGCAATCAATCGTTTGAAGTCAAAGCCTCCCTTAAACGGGGTTCTCAATATATTAAACTATAATATTATATTATACTACGGCCCTCTCCCCTTGATTTATAAAATGGTATTATGGCGTTCACCCTTACGATTTGGATGTATAGCTTTTAGATTGTATAGCAAGATTACTTAGCGTGGATCACGATTATGCCAATATATCTACAGGCTGAGCAATACGGCTGGGAGGTTACGAGTGGTCAACTAACACCCCCGGTGGTGCCAGAGAAAGAAATACCGACAGACGCTCAAAAGAAGCAACAGGCGAAGTTCGATATAGGAGACAAAAGCGCCCGCCTAATATTGTTTAAAGCTCTACACCCCACATCGTTACTAATTTGTTCTACGGCCAAACCGCTACCGTGGACGCCCCCGCCATGTGGGCAAAAATAAAAGACACATATGGAAAGCAAAGCCGAGTTCTCAAGGATCAGGCCATAAGCAGATTTATGAGCTACAAATACAATTCGGCCAAGTCTGTTGTCGAAAACATCAACCGGTTCAAACAACTCATGTATACGCTGGATGAGGTGGGAGCGACCATCGATAGAGACATAGCAACGGCTCGGCTGATTGATGCGTTGCCGCGGGACTGGGAGCCGTTCAAGATGGCTTGGAGCACAAAGTCGTCTCCAGACAAGAACCTGCCAAACCTACTGGAGATGATCAACGCGAACCAGCGCGAAGATCAAGAAGCGATGTAGACTTGGCAACTGCTGTAATGGCGCGAGCAACCTTCGGCCATAGACTGCCGACCGGGCGTCATCCATGGCCGGCGCCAAGAGGGGGGCCCCTCGGGCAACCCACTTGGAGACAGCAACCACAGCAACAAGAGAAGAGTCCAAAGTCGAAGTTAACCAAGGACAATCAGAACAGAAGGTTCAACGGACAGTGCTTCGTATGCGGTCAGAAAGGTCACCTGGCTCGTAACTGTGTCAGAGCACAACAACAGGGTTACAGACCGAACCAAAGAGAGGGTCGGAGATCCGAACACCAATGAACTAAGCAATCGAGCCGAAGCGCTCTTGTTCTGTCTGGACGGAAACGCAGAAGAATTTGTTGTAGACAGTGGTTCGAGTCACCACGTAGTAAACAACAAAAAGTGGTTCACCGATCTACATACCCAAACGGGCGTAGGACAGGTGCGAGTGCGCCGACACGTTGAAGTGTCACGGCGAAGGCACTCTAAGGATAGAAGCAGCAGAGGGCGATAGGGTTAAAATTATGGAGCTCAAAGGAGCTCTATATGTACCCAAGATGCGACGGAACTTGATCTCAGCTGATATGCTGATCAATGACGGTTACACACTTGTGGCCGATAGATCTGGGCTATCGTTGCGCAAAGGAGATGAGAAAGTGACGGCGGAAAGAAAAAATGGGCTGTTCCTTATATATGGGTCGATGTGCGACATCGGAAACCAAACCGCCGAGGGGATGCAGGCTGAAAACGTAAAACGGACTAGCCTGAGACTCGTGCATGAGGCCCTGGCCCATGTAAGTAAAGAGAAAGTCAAGGCCATTCTCCAAAGAGAGGGCATTGCCTTCAATGATGACATGCCAGACTGCGAAGCATGCATGAAAGGAAAAATGCATAGAGCTTCGTACAAACCAAGGCCACCAAGTGTAAGGCCGAAAACGCCTGGCAGAATTCATGCGGATCTGTGCACCCCACCAGTGAAGTCTATGGGAGGGGCAACACATTTCATGTGCCTAACGGACGAGTATAGCAAGTATAGAACGGCATACTTTTAAAAGAGCAAAGATGAGGCTGCCAGCAGCATCTAGCATTACATAAAATGGCTCACAACCACGACCGGCAAAGGTATAACCGAATTACATTCTGACGGAGGGCTCGAATTTAACAATAGCAATCTAGAGAATGTACTCGAACAGGTTGGACCGGTACAGACACTATCCAATCCCCATACGCCCCAACAAAATGGAATAGCAGAACGATCAAACCGAACATTATTGGACTTGATTAGAACACTCCTAATTAGTACAAATCTTCCAAAGCCATTGTGGGCCGAAGCCTTAAACTCTAGGGTACAAGTCCTCAACGCAATCACAATTATACCAGAGGAAGACAAAACGTCATACGAGGTCATACATGGGGCTAAGCCATATCTGGGCAAAATCCATGCCGTCGGACCACGCTGTTATTATTTCAATCAGAAACTTAATAGAGGTAAACTAGAACAGCGGGGACTACCTCGGGTAATGGTTGGAATAACTGATTTAGGAACTGGATATAGACTTTGGATCCCCGGTACACGAACTATAGTTACAAGTAAAAATGTAACCTTCCCGAAAACAAGCCCGCTTTACCCTCCGAAAGGCACTGACTCCGAACAACTCGGGTCGTCTCGACAACCGGTTCAACCAGAAGACAAACACGGAAGAGAAAGAGTCGACTACCTTACGAGGGGAGCGACTGAGTGAAGATAAAGAAGATTCACGAGCAAATGAGCCCGATCTTCTACAGTCAAATGAGCCGACAGAAGAGGAGAGCAACAGCGATCAAGTGAGCAGCCAGCCCATCGACGGTGATGGTACCACTTGTGAAGCAAACGCCACAGAGAGAAATGAAGTAGTGGAGCCAAGCACTCTGGAGGAGGCGTTTGGATCAGTACAGAGGAAGTAGTGGACCGAGGCAATGCAGGAGTCTATGCATGACTTCGGAGTGTGGTCCCTGACAGATCTGCCAAAGAATCGCAAGGCGATCGGCCGTCGTTGGATCTTTAAGCTTAAGAAAAATGCCAGTGGAGAGATAGACCGCTTTAAGGCACGACTGGTAGTAAAAGGCTATTCTCAGAGAACTGGAGTAGACTTTAAAGAACTGTTCAGACCAGTGGCGAGGTTCGAAACAATAAGAACCCTACTGAGTGTGGCAGCAGAACTCAATATGTGTATCTACTAGTTCGATGTGAAAACAGCATTCCTACATGCTGAACTGGAGGAAGAAATATTCATGACACAGACCGAAGGGTTCAACGACAACTCAGGGCGTGTATGCCGATTAAACAAAGCAATGTATGGGTTGAAACAGGCACCACGTTGTTTTCAGAACAAACTAAGAGACGTGCTCCTCGGCTTGGGGATGAGTCATAGCCAAGCCGATCCGTACGTATTTTACACCGAGGGAGAGGAGCAGTTGATCATGTGCATCTACGTAGATGATGCGATAGTGTGTGGAAAGACCGAGAGAGTCATAAAGAACTTCCTAGCTGATATTGCAAAGGAGTTCATAATCACACACGGTCCACTGTCTTATTTTCTCGGCATCAGTATTGATCGAACCAGGGACGGTGACATTCGAATTCATCAAGGGAACTATGCCAGAGAGGTATTGGCTAAGTTCGATATGGTGGACTGCAGGCCAGCATCCACCCCGTCGGACAGCGGATTGTAGTCCCTTGATTCGGAGGAGGCAGAGCGCAGTCATCCATACCGAGAGCTAATAGGCTCGTTAATGTACCTGGCAATGGGAACCAGGTTGGATATAGCGTTTACGGTCGGATATCTGTCACGGTTCCTCGAAAAACCGACCGTCATGCTGCATTGGCATGCTGCACTGAGAGTCTTGCGATACTGAAGGGCAACCCCCTCACTAGGTAGAACATATAACAGGAGAGCAGGATGTGATTCCGCGGCTCTCTCTGATTCTGATTTTGCAGCAGATCTCAACACACGCAAGTAAACGAGCGGCACGGTAATCAGGAGACAAGGTGGTACGATCATCTGGGCATCCACGCGACAATCAACAGTGGCAACGTCAACCACTGAGGCGGAATTTATTGCTGCTGCGGAGACGGCCAAGTCCATGATTTGGGTGAACGATTTATTGCATGAATGAAAATTGCTCCGGCATTACTCAGTTGTACGTCGATAATCAATCAGCGATAAAATCAATACAGAATCCGCAGTTTTACAGGCGCACCAAACATATCGAGACTAAATATTCCTTCATTAGAGATTTGTCGGAACGAAAGGTTATAACCGTGGACTACGTGCCCACGGAATTGCAACTTGCTGACGTACTGACGGAGCCACTCCCAAAGGGAACATTCCAGCGACTAAGGCAACTAATCGGGATCACTGAGAAGACGGCATGAGAGGCCTGACGCTCACATTGACCCTGAGTCTGATGGTGAGATTGGTGCCCGGATACTTCGAGTATGATGATTGTGATGACAAGTGCAAGGAAAAGTCTGTTAGCTGCTTGATTGCAGAGATTAATCCTGAGATGTTCAGTAACACCTGCATGAAATCAGAGAGCGCCTGTGTTCAAGATGCATCACGGAAAGAGGTGTGCATCAGAAAGGTGGGACCACCGATCGGAGGTGAAAACATCTGGCCAGACTTTGACAAAAACAGACACCACACAACGACAACGACAGAAGCACCAACAGTGGTGTGTACGAACAAGACATGGACTGTCGTGAGCATTGTAATGTCCGCAATGGGCTCCCTATGTGTAATATACAACGTGACGCGTGTCGCAAACGCGTAACTTAGAGGGCCAGTCGCACGTTGGATTTGAGCGGGTGGTATTGTCTGGTGCACATTGGTGCCACGTACTGCCATCGTGGGTCTATATTCGCGCATCTCACCACTCGCCACTCGTCGACCAGGTTTTGGTCAGTGTCACTCGGTCGCGTGTAGAGTGAGGAACTCCCGTCGCTGAGAGGGCACTCGTCACGTGTCCCTACCGTAACGATCTCTGTCGGCTAAGTTGCTGGCATCGAGTTCGCAATCCGTGAATAAAGTGTGAAGGTTTGATGTGAACCGCAGCGATCGTGTTTTCCGTTAGTCCACCGTAGACCAGCTAGCTGGCGGGGTGGAAGATATAGATAGAGTCATCCGAATGCGATTCGAAACGCTAGAAGAAACGTTGTATATGAGAAGCTGACAAATGTGTATCAAGTTCAGGGGAGCAAGTGCCGACCGAGAAACGGGGGAGTGTTGAATATCAAGTATTGTCTCGGCCCCCACTTGGCGACATAGAGCCGTGTTAGATAGATGCGCGCATAGGTAGAACACAGTATAAGTTTGCGTAATATTCCGACTCAATGTTAAGGTCTTAAGGAGAATTAAGAACGACACCAGAGAAGAGACCTGGTACCCTTCAGCATTATAGAGATAGAAGCGGATGATAGTACAGGGAGAGTCGGGCAGCCCTAGGCTACTCCTCGCACCTAGGTTGTGTCTGGTTAATAAAAGCAAGCTCGGACCTGATAGATTCACTTCACACCTAGCGTCCAAAGTGAGCTGGTGAAGTCCCGCTGCCGGCTCCGAGTAACAAACAGAACACCAACTCGTGTCTTCACTACACTAGTTAAGCAAAAATATCAGCCTGCGACTGATACTGTGTTTTCCGACACCGTCGACAATAAGATAGAATGCATCTATTAACATCAGCTCACGACTAAGTGACGTAACATACACAACGCAATAAATGTGAGAAGACCATCACGATCACTCTGTAAAACGACATGACGAAACTATGGAAGCAGCAAGAAGCAATACACCATTTAAAGCACATAAAGCAACTCAGTGATAATCAATTAAATATAAAGCGGCTGTACGCGCAAGAAGGCTGACCACAGAAGTGGGTCAAGGGCGCGCCAACTGAAATAACGGAAACACTGAGGTCTTCCCTCAACACACTTCACACTGCAAGCGAATATATAAGGACCCAATGAACATAAGCAAACCACCGGAGCTGGTCGCAGTTGTGAGTTGGTGTTGCTACAGAAGAAAAGAACCGCGTGTTCACTTTAGCCGTTAGAAGACCCCGTGGTAAAGTAAGAGCAGTCCGAACCTACCACCCTCTAACAGCGTTATCAGCACGACGCTAAGTACGCACTCAACGAGAGAAAAGGTCAGTAAAACTCAAGTAATCACGCATCTAGAAAATTAGAGCGCAAGTTCCACGGCTTAAGAAGGGCTAAACCTTAAAGAGAAGGAATAGAAATAATGGCACACCACGAGAATGATAAGAACGGTCGTACTCGAGCCTCAATAATATTGGCCGATGATGGCAAAAACTACTTGGCATGGAAAACACTTCTTCCTGTGATCTTACAAAATGAACAATATGCCTGGGAAGTGACCTCAGGTACCTTAGTCCCACCAAAAATCTCAAAAGACACTGAACCCACTCCTGACCAAAAGAAACAGCAAGAGCACTACGATATAGGAAACAAGACTGCCCGTACCATTCTGTTTAGCTCTCTCCACCCTCGTACCATAGTAAACATATTTTACGGAACATCTGAAATGGTCTCTGCTCAATCAATATGGACACAGATCAAAGCAAAATTCTCTAGACAAAACGGCATACTTGACTCACTCCCTCGAGAGTGGGAGCCTTTCAAGCTCGCATGGGGCACGAAGACAGGTTCAGAGAAGAATTTGGACATATTAACAGAAATGATCACAGCCGAAGCGGTTCGCAAGGAAAAGTTCGAAGTAGAGAACGCCACGGCACTCCTCTCCCGAGTATCAATCAGCCGCGGAGGTCGTGGCAGACCACAAGCCCGATTCCAAAAGCGGTCAGTACAAAGGCAGTGGAGAACAAATACAGTTCACCAAACAGAAATTACCTGCTACAATTGTAATAAGAGATGTCACATTGCACGTGAGTGCAGACAACCCAAAAGGCGTCAAACTACTCAAAGAAATAATGTGAAGTTTAATAATGTAGAGGCATTCACAGTTGAAGCCCAGGAGGTGGGGATGTCTGGGGAGAAAAGCCATTCATTAGAGGCAAGCGATAGAGAATTTATCATAGACAATGGCGCTAGCCACCATATAGTGAACGACACTAGGTGGTTTGTCTCATATGGACGTTACGCGAACACCCCGGGACGTCGGCGTTGGGAGTGCCCATACAATTAAAGCGATCGGTGAGGGTACCGCCGTGCTGACGGTTTGCAATGACGAGAATATGAAGACAGTAGAGTTAAGAAAAGCGCAAGTTCCAAAAATGAGAAGGAACCTGATTTCCGTCGGAACACTGGCCGACGACGGATACACTGTCACAGCAGGCAAGCAAGAAATGATAGTGTGCAAGGACTCGTGTTACTCGAGCGCAAAGCGCCGAGATGGCCTGTTTGTATTGAGAGTCAAAGGTACGAGAAACGTGCAAGAAAGTAATGACAAGCCCATTGAGGTGCTGCAGGTAGACACAAAGGTCCCTGACAGAACGAGTTTCACCCATGATAAATCCAATGAGGTAGCGCATGTAGACTCAAAGGTCCCTGTAAGCCTAAAGCTCGCTCATGAAGCGTTGGCGCATGTAGGCAAGGAGAAAGTGAAACTGACTCTCACGCGTAACAAGATACCGTTCAGCGATGATTTAGAAACATGCGAAGCATGTATCCAAGGCAAGCAACATAAAGCGACTTATAGATCAAAACCAAAAGAGTCAACAGCCCGGTCCACAGGCGTAATCCATGCCGACCTGTGTTCATCAACCGTTGACTCTATCGGAGGAGCTCGACACTTCATGTGCCTTACCGACGAGTACAGTAAATACAGGAACGTATACTTCCTAAAAACTAAGGATGAAGCTCCAGATTGCATATACAATACAATACAATACAAGTACACCTTTATTAACCAAAAGGGGGTGGTACAGAGATTATTAAAGAAATTACATAAATTGGTAGAGCGAAGTGAATTTTTTACAATTGTGGTAATGGCAGATGTCCACTTCCTGAGTCTCGTAGGAGACGTGCGACTCTCCAGGAGAACAAATTATTTAGCTTTTCGGTGCGCGCTACTGACGCAGTGCGCACTGTACGTCCACTGCGCAGCGGGTTTGGACGAAATTCGACGAAATGTTTGACAGAACTATTTGGTCTTAGTCGCTGAAACAAGCGCAGGTCCGCAGTATCTGATATGGTCATTAGGGAGAAAAGCTTCACCACTTCCTTCGGAACATCACAACGCAGACTGACTCTTCGGATGAACTTCGATTGCACCCTTTCAAGCGCTAGGATATGTTTTTTGAGATAGGGCTTCCAAACTGGAGAGCAGTAAAGAAATTTTGGAATGACAAGGCTCTTATAGAGCGCAAGATAGAAATCGACATTTTTGATAATAAAACATCTAAAAATTGTGTTACATATTAATGAGGCAGACCGAACTACCTCTGTCACATGCAGATCAAAAACAAGGGAGGAAGTCACTATGACACCCAGATCCCGCATGGAGCTTTCACATTTGATAACATCACCATTGATCGTGTATTCATTTTTGTAAGTAGAGGTGCACAGAACTGCACATTTCGGAATGGAGATCAACATGTCGTTCTTACAACACCACTGTTCAACAGCGGTAATGGCTGATTGAAGGAGGAGTCTGTCCTCAGCACTCCGCACTGGTGCATACAATTTCAAATCATCAGCATAGAACTTGTGTTTTACACCGCTTGGAAAACTATTTTTAAGATCTAACACAAAGATACAGAATAAAAGCGGGCCCACGCACGAACCCTGGGGTACCCCAGATGGGCACCGATCATACGTGCTGAGAGTATTGATTATTTTTACGCAGAACTTTCTATCCGTTAGATAGCTTCGGATCCACTCAACACTATGTGGATCTACTTTGAGAGATAAAAGTTTGGAGATTAAAAGGCTATGATTGACGCGGTCGAATGCTTTGGAAAAATCAAAGTAAATGCAATCATAGTCGACTCTCTCGTTCTGAAATAGAGCCAAGTCATGGACCATTTCAATCAGCTGGGTTTCGGTCGACTTTCCTTTGGTAAAACCATGTTGTTCGCTGTCAAGGAGGTCATTTATGGAGAGGTATGAGTAAATGTGATCTACGAGTATCTTCTCAAAAATGAGGCACGCTATGGACCCCTGGGCTACAGGTCTATAGTCACCTACATAACTCTTGCCTTTCGCTTTATGGACAGGCGTAACAATTGAGAGCTTAAAGCAGTCAGGGACAGTTCCGTCCTCATAGGAGCGGCAGAAGATCAATTTTAACGGTTCGACAACAGCCAGACCCAGTTTCTTGTATAGGATCGGCGGCAAGCCATCAGGGGTTTGACTGCATTTTAACGGCAACTCCTGGATCTTTCGTAGGATAAGATGATCCGTAATATCCAGCCTTGGACAGCGTGCTCTCACGTTTATAGTAGCCGTGTGGTTTGCAGCTGTAGTTTGGGGCACGAATACTGACCCGAAAAAGGACTTAAAAGCTTCTGCTTTAACCAAATCGTCTGACTCCAGAACACCATTAATTTGTATGGCGCCAACCCCATCTACACCTTTTATCCGTTTGTTCGCAATATATAGCAATTCATAACTTGGTATCGAAACAAAATCGGTCATGACATAAGCCGATTTCACTCTGACGAGGGCACTGAATTCAAAAACAGGACAGTCCAAAAACTGTTAAACGAGATCGGAGCAGACCAGACTTTTTCGAACCCAAGAACTCCCCAACAAAATGGGATATCAGAAAGATCCAATAGAACAGTACTAGACTTAGCCAGGACTCAGCTAATCAGCAGCCAGCTCCCTAGATACTTCTGGGCAGAGGCTGTAAACTTCAGCGCACAGGTATTGAATGCAATTACCACTAACGAGGAATCCCAGAGATCAGCATATGAACTCATGCTAGGCAAGAGCCCATATCTAGGAAAACTTCACCGCTTTGGTACAAAATGTTATTTTTTCAATCAAAATATTAATAGAAATAAGCTCGATCCGAAAAGTCGTCCAGGCATACTGGTTGGTCTGTGTGATCAGGGAACCGGATATCGAATTTGGGTATCGAACGGTAAAACGAACTAAAGATGTAATATTTCCAAAAGCGAGTCCTCTCACAGAAAGTGATACACACAGAAACGAAATCGATACCGAAACACCTAAAGAACAACAGAACGAAACTGATACAACAGACAAAGCAGAGAGCGACCAAACGAACGCCGAAAGCGGCAGTTCAACCCAAGAGCCGACAACGAGACAGCTACGAGACAGGTCAAAGCTACGAAAACCAGAGCGATTCGATGCAAATGTGGCGAATACAGACACAACGACAAGTGTGGAGTTACAAGAACCTACCACGACAGAGGAAGCGCTAGAATCTGCAAATAGCGGAGAATGAGTGAAAGCGATGGAAGAAGAGATACAGTCGATGAGAGACCACAATGTATGGACGATAACAGAATTGCCGTGTGGATTCAGAGCGATAGGTTGCAAATGGGTATACAAAGTTAAGAAGAACGCTCAGGGAGATCTTGACCGTTTCAAGGCAAGATTAGTTCTGAAAGGCTATTCACAGAAGGCCGGAATCGACTACAACCAACTATTCAGTCCTGTAGCACGTTTTGAAACAATTCGTACAATCTTAAGCATAGCAGCAGAAGAAAAATTAACTCTATATCAATTTGACGTAAAGACGGCATTCTTGTACGCTGATTTAAATGAAGAAATCTATATGACCCAACTGCCCAGTTTCGAAGACGGAACGAACAAAGTGTGCAAACTAAACAAAGCAATCTATGGACTCAAGCAAGCCCCAAGAAGCTTTCATTTCAAATTGAAAGAACTACTTCTTGAACGAAAACTCTCGCAGAGTAAAGCAGACCCCTGCGTTTTCTACCGAAATAACGAACAAAAAATTATCATATGCATCTACGTCGATGATGCTATTACTCGCTGGCACATCAGAACAAACAATCCTTGATCTCTTGCAATCAATACAACAGGAACTGGAAATCACATACAAACCCTTATCCTACTTCCTAGGAATACAAATAGAGATCAGCAAAAGCACCGACATTTTCATTCATCAAACAAAATACATAAAAGAAATGCTAAAGAAGTTCGAAATGACAGACTGTAAACCGAGCACAGTACCCATAGATAAAAATATCTATCTGGAGGATACAACAGAGATTCGTCCTGAATTCCCGTATCGCGAATTAATTGGTACACTAATGTACCTTACTATAGCAACACGCTTTGACATAGCCTTTGCTGTCGGTTATCTCTCACGATATCTCGACAAACCCACAGAGAAACTCTGGGACTCAGCAAGGAGAGTTCTCAGGTACTTGAGCGCGACTACAGATCACGGAATTCAGTACAGAAGCAGCGCTAGTAACAAGTTGAAAGTATTTTCAGATTCTGACTTCGCAGGTGATACGGACGGATACACGCCGCTCAACTAGCGATCAGCTAATAAAGAGGAACGGAGTCGCAATACTCTGGGCGTCATCCCGACAGGCCACGGTGGCATTATCATCAACAGAGGCCGAATTTATCGCTGCCGCTGAACCACCAAAGTCCGCACTATGGCTAAAACGATTATTGCATGAGCTCTCGCATGTCGAGATACCAGTTATCCAGATCGGTAACCAATCTGCGATAAAGTTAATACAGAATCCACAGTACCATAAAAGATCGAAGCACATTGATGTCAAATATCACTTCATTAGAGAGCGGGTTGACAACGACGAACTAAGGGTGAAATATACACCAACAGAAGCACAGCAAGCAGATTTACTAACAAAACCGCTAACCAAAGCCTCACAACAGCGCCTGACACAGCTGGCTGGGTGAACAGAACCAAAAGCCGTTTATGTTTGTTATTTTGATCAATTTCATTCTGCTCAAAATCTCGTCTGGCAATTATTGTAAGACTGTTGCTTACGCTGATGACACCTCACTCCTATTCCGGATACGTCCTTCAGAACTGAACTCAGATATTCAGGCTGCCGTGGCGAAGGTTGAGGGAGTGGTGAAGAACTTTGAGCGGTTCGGACTTTTTGTGAATACCAACAAAACGGGTTTCATTCTGTTGCGCCCACCACAAAGGACTCCAGTGATAGATCCGGTGTGGCTTTGCGGGGAGCCGGTTCCGATGTCGTCTACGGTCAGATGTCTGGGCCTGACCATTAACGAGACACTGAAGTGGCAAGCCCATCTTGAGGCTCTCCTTCCCAAGTGTTATGCCGTAATTTCCTCGATCCGTCGCCTCAGAGATCGTGGTATTCCAATGGATGGGTTAATTTTAGTTTACAGAATGCTCCTGTTGCCTATCATGTGCTATGGGATCTCTATCTGAGGTGGTGGCTATAAAACGATCATTCGGAGAACCGAGATTGTTCAGAATGACGCTCTAAGAGCAATTTTTGGTAGACGTCGGCGAGACTCGGTTGCGGATGTTTTTGAGAAATTTGACCTGCTGCCTATAGGTAAGATTTACGTGGTTCATGTCGCACTTCTTGCCTTTAAGATGATGAGAGGAAAAATTCCCCGTGATATTGCACTTCCAATCACCGCTGTCGTCAAAAGGTCTAACCGTCGGCCAACAACCTTCGAAACACCATTTGTCATAAGAGAACTCAGTCGCCATGCTCTTGCGCACCGCTTGCCTGCAGTCTGGGGCTCACTACCTCGCGAAATTAGAACCCTTACATCATCAAAGGTGTTTGCGCGGGAGATCAGGAAGATTGTTTGTAAATAATTTAGAGGTGTCCTTTGGGGTATGCTATAATGAAACGAAACAGAGAAAGTCTGTTTATTTATAATTGCGATTAATGCATAGACTGAATATAATTTGTGTGGGCGTTGCCCCTTGTATACTGTTACTCTTATGATAATCAAAACATTGATGTAAATAATGCCGTTTCCAGAAATCGGTAGCATTTGAAATAATCCATGAGACGACACTTTTTTGCTATTATTTTTACGAGATAAGACTGCAGTTCCGTTAATAAACCAAACCTTGTATTGTATTGTAAAAAGCATGAAGTTCCTCCAAGCTGTTGTCACAACACTGATCGCCGTTAAGGGCGCAAACGCGTTCTTTACATACAGTGATTGCAATCCAAAATGTATCACATTAGAAATAAGCTGTATAATTACGGAAATATCAAAAGAAGTATTTCCTAACTACTGTATCGAAAATGAGAACCTGTGTGAACAAAGAGCATCACCCAACCGAGTATGTCTAAGGAAAAATAAACCACCACTAGGAGGCGAAAATATATGGGAAGACTACAAAAAACACCACAAGCCTAGCACCACAACACCCCGACCAAGTGACAAATCACCATGTATGGTATGGAAGATAACTAGTGGAACAATGATTATAACAACCATAATGATACCAGCGGCATACATAACATATCTTATATACAAAAGGAAAACCAGAGAAACATACGTAAGGGTGCCCAGGCCAGACAATCCTTACCAAGCTACAACCGAGGAAACGACATAAAAGGAAACACAAACAGAGTCACAAAATATAGGCCGACTAGAAGGATACACAGCGTTATCATCACACCTATAGTGATGACGCGGCATCGCAAATTTAATCTAGCCGGACAGAGGGTCCGTTGCTGCTCTCCTGGAAGATCTTCGATCTCTCCAATCTCAAAGGCATCTACAAAGGCCTCTTGCACCTCGACCGGAGGTCCTACCGGGGGCGGCGCACCATTTTCGAACATCTGAGGTACATGAAAAATACCTTGCAGACGCCTAAAGTACATCAGTGGGCGACGAAGACGCGGCACACCAAACACACGGCCTCGTTGTGGTTGAACTAGAGGCTCGCAGACGTTTGCTCTATGAACACGACGTTGGCGCACGTATTGCAGCATCCCGAATAAGGAAAAGATCAAACAAACTGGCACTATTTAAGGAGAATGCACAGCCAGAGCAGATACGACTCTCTCGAGAAGGCAAATCCACATTGCCAATATATATATACGTGTGCAACACTAGACCACGGCTTGAATGCATGAGACTCATGGACGCACTCGTGCATTTGCAGGTCATATAACTGTTGTACAAGAAAAAGGAGAAGCATGCATGTCTCAAAGACAACGCGACTAAGCTATCGACGATGTTCGGAATAAGGGGGAGTGTTAAATATCAGCCTGCGACTGATACTGTGTTTTCCGACACCTTCGACAATAAGATAGAATGCATCTATTAACATCAGCTCACGACTAAGCGACGTAACATACACAACGCAATAAATGTGAGAACCATCACGATCACTCTGTAAAACGACATGACGAAACTATGGAAGCAGCAAGAAGCAATACACCACTTAAAGCATATAAAGCAACACAGTGATAAGTGTTGTGAAATGAGAATAAGCGAAGCTGGCTCTCATTGCTGCCCTTGTTGAGTTCGTCGACGACTAGATAGAAAGATAATTGTACCAGAATCATGGACGCTACGAAAAGAGAATCACTCAACCGAAACTAATGCTTAAGCCAGTGTGCTAAGTGAACTTGGATGAAACACTGAGATAATGACCACAGAATATGGCTTAGGAATACACTGAGGTGAAACACTGCATTAGAAATGTCCTTCTGACCCTCACCCGACCAACGATATATAAAGAGCACAATAAAGCCCGAACACCACTGTCCAAAGAACGATCCCGGGAACCACAGTTCCCAGATGGGCAGTCGCTTCGCATCACAACTAGCACCCAGTGTGTCTTTACTTCGAAATCCCGCTTCCAAAATATCGATCCCGAAGGTTAGTTTAAGTTGACCGTTAGTGAGTACCCGAACCTAAGACTCTTCACAACAGCGTTATCAGCACGAGGCTAAACCTCAGGTTAGTAAATTCAATCCAACCAAAAAACACCTCACGATGTCAAACAACGAAGCTCAGTCCTCCTCCTCAAACTCATGATTAGCTAACAACATTGTCTTAGTCGAAGACGGCAGAAATTACCTAGCATGGAAAACAATCCTACCCGTCGTCCTCCAACGCGAGGACTTTGCATGGGAGGTAACAATTGGCTCTCTGGTGCCTCCCAAACCAGATATAGATCCGGCTACCAAGAGTCCAAAAGAACTCACCCCTGAACAAAAGAAACAACGCGAGGAGTACAACAAAGGAAACAAAGTCGCTAAAAACATTCTGTTTAATTCTATCCACCCCCGCATTATCCTAAATAACTTTTATGGAACCTCACAAATGGTATCTGCATCCTCTATCTGGACCATGCTCGGAACCAAATACACCAGACAAGGAGGCATACTCAAAGAACAAGCTATCACACGATTTATGTCCTTCAAATATAGACCCTCCAAAACGGTTACTGAAAATCTCAGCTATTTCAATAAGCTCATGTACTCTCTAGACGAACTAAACGTGGAACTAGGACGAGAGGTGGCATGTGCTATACTGGTTAAATCCCTCCCAGCTGACTGGGAAGCTTTCAAGCTGGCTTGGGGAACCAGGCCAACCTCAGACAAAAACATTGACACTCTGACCGAAATAATATCTGCAGAAGCAGCACGGAGAGGAAACCTAGAAGTCGAAAACATGACCGCCCTATACTCTCATATGAATATCAAAAGACGTCAACCTAACAAGAAAAGGTTCCAAAACAGCACACGTCAATTCAACAGGGACACTGAGGTAACTTGCTACCGATGCGGCCGCAAGGGCCACAAGCAGTGGGCTTGTCGAGCTACATCCCGCAACTCAAAAGTACTAAACGTACATAAAATTGAGTCACACCATACTGAGGCACTATTGGCCCAGCTAAGTTCAGAGTCCAGCACGGACAAAGATAATGATAATGAGACATCCGTGTCTGAAGGCCAGTTTGTGATGGACAGCGGCGCCAGTCACCATCTGGTAAACAATCAGTGTTGGTTCACCTCGTACAAAGCCTTCGAGAACACCCGGGACGTTGGAGTTGCCAGTGCCCACACTCTCAAAGCTCTGGGAGAGGGTACGGTCAGCCTAACGGTTCAAGATGGCAATGAAGAGAATCAGATCACACTGAAGAGGGTCCTGTATGTACCGAAACTTAGAAAGAACCTTGCTTCAATAAGCCAGTTAGTTAATGACGGATACGTAGTAACTATAAGTACTACTGGAATGGGAATCACCAAAGAGTGTAAAACCATAATGGCTAACCGACAGGACGGATTATTCACGGTACAGGCAAAAGCCGCGAGCAAATACGAAGAAGCCATACAGAGCTTCCACACAGAGTTGAGCCTTAAGGCCGCTCATGAAGCGCTAGCGCATGTCAGTAAAGGAAAAATACGGAATTTACTTGTGCGATCAGGAATTGCGTACAAAGATGACTTAGGGGAATGTGAAGCCTGCTTACTCGGCAAGCAGCACCGTGCATCGTATAAATCGAAGCCAATAGAGGCCCGTGCACGAACTACCGGTATCATTCATACAGATTTATGCTCACCCTCCGTAAACTCAATGGGAGGAGCCGCGCACTTCATGTGCCTGACGGATGATCTAAGTAAATACCGCAAGATTTATTTTATCAAAACTAAGGATCAGGTCAGCGAATGCCTATAGCAATTCTCGAGGTGGTATCGCAATACAACGGGAAAAGACATAACCAGATTGCACTCAGACGAAGGCAGAGAATTCAAAAACAGCATTGTAAAAAAGATATTGGATGAAATAGGAGCCGAACAAACCTGTCAAGAATGGTCGAATCAAGTTTTATTTATAATAGCATCACCTACAGTGTTTCTATTCCTTCTACTTACTACTACACAACGGCGAATCCGACCGAGGGGCCCCATGATTGCCTGCTCGATCGAACCACAGTCGGAGGGCCTCTTTTTCAGCTCACCCGTGTCAGGGGGGAGAGAGAGTTGCCACTTCATAAGGCCGAAGACTAACAGCACTCGGACACTTGGACTGAAGACAGCAACGTCCGAGGAACTACTTGAGCATAGGAGCACTGAGTCGAAGCTCAAGGAACTGGTCCAACTACCTTAGCATCTATTTGCATCTGTAACTTACTATTGTAACCTACGCCTAATAAATTTCAGTTAACCTTTTACTATTTAAAACTCTATCACTGAGTGTCATTTTTCCACAAACGTTATCAGCACGAAACTCTAAGAAACAATTCGACAAAGTGAAGTGTCAACAAAGTTTATAAGTGAAAGTGCAAAACTGAACAATAGTGAGGTGACTCTTATTTGAACTAGTGCAGTGAACGACCAAGGAAGAAAACACACACCGAACCAGAAATGGCAACTGGTGGAACGACTCAGGAAGACCGGAGAATTCGAACAAACTGCAGGAGATGGACACAATTATGTACCATGGAAGATTGCAATCGAGATCGAACTTCGATCAGAAACAGACGCCTACGGAGTGGTAACAGGCACCATACAACCACCTGATGAAATGGACGTGTCAAAATGGACCGCAGAAGAGAAAGCTCAAAACGAAAGATGGAACAAGGCAAACTCACTTGCGTCAAAAATTATAATAAATCACTTAGATCAGGCAATGATCTTAAAAGTTTTCTCAAACGGAAAAATGACCTATATGCCAGCTGAAAGCATATGGCAAAAGGTAAAAGAAATTTGCAAAACGCTCAAAGGAGGAAACAAAGAACTAGCTTTCAACCGTTTCATGAAATTCGCATATGACAACTCGAAAACGGCAAGCGAGAACATAACCGAATTCGAACAAATAATTATACGCCTACAACTAGGAAGTGTCAGCATAGACACAGATCTGCAGATGAGCCGTCTCGTAGACTCACTCCCTGATAATTGGGAAACATTCAGACAAGGATGGATGTCTGGCTCAACGAAAACACTAGAGACGCTAAAACTGGCAATAATCACGGAAGACTCTAGGAAACGACAGTCAAGGAAAGATAGGAAAGATACGGACCAGGTGACAGCGATGTTCTCGAGAGCAAACATAGGAACCGTCATGGACAACAACGAAAGTGGCCACGGACTCCACAGACGACAACATGGACTGAAACCACTAAAGGTAAACGGACTGTAATTTGCCATCGATGCGGCAAGCCCGGACACTACCGAAAAGAATGTCGTACAAAAATACAATCCCAGAAGAAAAACTTATTTGAAGCACATACGACACAGGCAATGATTTCCGAGGTTCTATTGAACGAAATGCCATCAAGAAACGAATGGACTCTAGACTCCGCAGCCACTCATACAATTTGCCGCAACAAGCAGCTGTTTGAGGAATACGAAAATTACGCGGAGGCAAAGGAGGTAAAGCTGGGCGGTAGCCAATCATTGCGCGCGCTTGGCTGCGGCAATATCCAGTTGATCTTCCAGAGCCAAAGCGGTTATATAAAGTGCACCCTCACGGACGTGTTATACGTACCGGAAATGCGGAGGAACCTGATTAGCTTCGCGGATCTAATAAACGCAAGCTGGAACATAAGAGCAACTAAACACGGACTTGACCTGGAAAAGGATGGAGCACTCGTCAAGGTAAACCGAACAGGCAACCTGTTTACACTCAGGACGCTGGAGGAAACACCACGTGATATGGAGACTCATAGCACGGAAGTAGCAACACTTAGCACGTTTCACAAGGCTTTTGGACACGTGAATAACCAGAAGATTAAGGAACTCTTACACCGAGAGGAAGTCGAATTTAAGGAAGACAATGAAGAATGCACGGCCTGCATTAAAGCGAAACTTCATAACGCCTCGTACCACGCAAAACCAGCGGAGTCGAGAAAGAAGGAACTGGGACATACGCACACTGATCTATGCAGTATGCCTACACTCTCACTGGGAGGAGCACGTCATTTTATGTGCATTAGTGACGAATATTCGAGATTCAAGAAGATATATTTGAAAGATAAATCGGAAGCCCCGAGGTACATTAACGAATATTTGGAATGGTTTCGAACATAAACCGGACGCAACGTAAAGACATTGCGTTGCGACTAAGGACGCGAATTTATTAACAAAGATTTGAAGGAATCGCTGGGAAAGCGAGGCACGGAGCTGCTCACTTCGAATCCACGACAACCACGTTTGAACGGGGTTGCGGAAAAGGCAAACCGAGACATAACCGAGTTGATCAGAGCAATACTCGTAGACACGACTTTACCGCAAAGCCTATGGGGCGAGATCGCGTTGTCAATCTGTCTATTAATGAATATGACAACCATCAACAAGACTGCTAACCAAACGCCGTATGAAATGATATATGGCCAGAAGCCTCATCTAAGCAAGATTCACGAAATCGGCGCTACATGTTATGTGCTGAATACGGACCCAAACAGACGAAAGCTCGATCCGAAAGGCATGGAGGGATTGTTGGTAGGATACGGCGAAAAGACCTCAGGATACCGTATCTACATCCCACATCTCAGGAAGATAGTAAAGTCATACGATGCGAGATTCCTAAAAGCATCACCACTGAGAATGCACAAGCCGACGGAAAACACTACACAGAGCAAAAACGATCATGAGAAGGCAAAAGAGCCTCACGAAGAAAACAGTCTTCAATCGAGGCAGGATGCTAT
The DNA here is from genome assembly GCA_019614645.1 of Stratiolaelaps scimitus. NCBI lineage: Eukaryota > Metazoa > Arthropoda > Arachnida > Mesostigmata > Laelapidae > Stratiolaelaps > Stratiolaelaps scimitus. The sequence continues at coordinate 141,226 of JABWDB010000018.1, read as the reverse complement.
ACTGGAGAAGCAAGAAAACGCCGAAGCCGAACAAAACCATGAAGATACAAGCGAACAAGACAACTCGACAACGGACACTCCTGCGAAAGGAAGGGATAACCAGAAAAATAATCACTCCAACAGAACTGATCCGACGAAGAAAGTGAACAAAGTAGAGAGGCCTCAACTTCGTGACCGGTCAAAACTACGAAAGTCTGAACGATACGAAGCAAACATTACTGAAGATCCAAAAAGCGTTAACGAAGCATTATCGTCACAAGACAGCAAACTTTGGTACGACGCCATGAAGAAGGAAATGGCGCAATTTGACCGACTAAAGGTATTCTCGCTCACAGAGTTGCCACCTGGTGAGAAGATCATAGAAACGAAGTGGCTATCTAAGAAAAAGCTTAACGAAAAGGGAGAAGTCGAAAAATACAAGGCAAGGCTCGTGGCGCGCGGTTTTACCCAGGTACCTATCAAAGATTACGCACCAAACCAAATCTACGCCTCAGTGGCCAGATTTTCGACAATCAGGACCGTCTTGGCGATATGCGCTCACGAAAGACTCTACGCCGTCCAAACGGACATAGCGAGCGCTTACCTCACGAGCGATTTGGATCGACCAATGTACACGAATCAAGCGGAGGGATTTGATGATGGGAGCGGCAAAGTTTGGCGACTCAACAAAGCGTTATACGGGCTTCATCAGTCAAGCAATTGCTTCTCGGAGAAGCTAAAGAAAGTTCTACTTGAGGGAGGGTTGGTTCAGAGTAGAGCCGACAACAGCCTTTATTACATACGAGACAAAGAAGGCATAATACTGCTATGTTCTTATGTGGATGATCTGATTATAGCAGGTAGCAGCAAAGAACGCGTACAGAAGATCGTAAAACATCTGGAGGAGGAGTTTGAACTAAACACTAAGAAGCTGTCTTTCTTCTTAGGGCTGCAAATCACAGTAGGACCAGATCACACCATTATGATATCGCAAGAAAAATACGCGGATGAACTTCTTGATCGATTCGGAATGAACAATTGCCGACCAGTGGCTACGCCGGCAGAGAACAATTTATTCGCGGACCAATCATCAGAGGAGAAACAAGATAACCCACCACCGTATCGCCAACTGGTTGGCGGACTTCTCTGGTTGTGTATGGGAAGCCGACCGGACTTGAGTTTCATCGTGGGATTCTTATCAAGATATTTAGACAGCCACACCAAGCACCATTGGGGGCTGGCTATGCGAGTACTAAGATATCTACAAGGCACGAAAAACCTGGGCATAATACTTAAATCTTCTACCAACAAGCAAAACTCGCTAGCTGTAATTGGATTCAGCGACGCCGATTTTGCTGGAGACATAAAAACCAGACGCTCATTAAGCGGACAGTTAATAACAGTAAACGACAACCCGATAGAATGGGCTTCAGTACTACAGAAGTCAGTGACACTATCGACAACGGAGAGTGGCAGCATGCGACTGCGTCAAGAGTCTACTCTTCATGAAACAATAATTAGGCGAACTTGGCTACGATGTCACACCATTGGCGTACATCGACAATCAGTCCACTCTAAGGCTGATACACAATCCCGAACTGCATCGTCGTACGAAACACATCGATTTAAGAGCATTCTTCGTGCGCGAGATTTGTCAGGCAAAGAAGATAACGTTCCAATACATATGCTCAGAAGAAAATCTAAGTGACATATTTACGAAACCGCTGAATAAGCAACGATTCGCAAAGCTACGAGAACAAATCGGAATGCAGCCGATCACACTCAAACAAGCCGAAGAAAGGCGGACCGAAGAGCCGAAGCAGACGAATCGAGAAATAATGAGTAAACATCAACGCGGAGCAGGATCATCATCAATGAGCATCATCGCCGCAGAGGCAGCAATCGCTCTGAGTACTTTGGGCGCGACAGACGCAGCGCCGGATTATTTCAGGTACATAGACTGCCCCATCGAATGTCGGGAGAAGCGGCAGGCTTGTCTCATCACCGAGATGAACGAGTTATTCAAAAAGGTCTGCTATGCAGCGGATGAATTCTGTGAGCAGGTCGCAACATCGATCGCTGTGTGCTTAGCACCAGATCGACCACCACAAGGAGGACAAGACATTTGGGAGAAATATAAAGAAAAATACTATCCCAGCCCATCAAATAATAACCACCAATGTTTTCCATGGGAAATCGCGACAGGGATCTATACCGGAATTTTGACTATTGCAATTATATTCAGCATCATATTTTTATACCGAAAATTCACGATACGCGAACGATATACTCAAATCGTCAATGACAACATTGGAAATCCGTACCAATCGACTGTTGAAAACATTAACGAGGACACCAATTAAATAAAAAAAATAATAAATAAATAAAACCTTATGATACGAAGGGAGGGTGTCAAGAATGGTCGAATCAAGTTGTTGAACGTAATATGAACTCCCTGTGAGCTTTCATGCCACCACCAATGACGTAACCCAGAAAATAGTAGCTACAAAAGTGAACAGCGCAGACACTGACACCACGGAGTGAAGCGAAGCGGAACGAACGAATAAGTGAACTATGTAATCTGACGGTTCGCATATAATTACAGACAAAAAGAAGACGGGGGACGCCTCAGCTCTTCTCATACTGTAAATAAATCACACAAAAGATACAACATGGAAAAACACTGCAGAATAGATAATGATGCTACCGAATTAAAAGACTGAAGGGGTAAATGAACAAAGTTCATTTACCTGACCACACGTGTAGTTGGACCAGCTCTCACCACATATCCAGAGAGTAACAGAGCATATATAAGGACCTGAATAAAGCAGAACCGTCGCTGAGCCAGTACAAGACCGTTCAACGCTGCACGTTGACATTCAGCCGAACACCAAAAATACCGGTGTCTTTACTTAGTTAAGATCCAAAAGTGTGTGCAAGAATAGACCAGAACCCGATCTTTACTGAAGACCAACCGACTGAGTTACCCGACTAGGGACGAGACCGAACCACCAACCTTCGAAAGTGTTGTTTTGACAACACAAGTTTTATTTATAATCGCATCACCTACAGTGTTTCTATTCCTTCTACTTACTACTACACAACGGCGAATCCGACCGAGGGGCCCCATGATTGCCTGCTCGATCGAACCACAGTCGGAGGGCCTCTTTTTCAGCTCACCCGTGTCAGGAGGGAAAGAGAGTTGCCACTTCATAAGGCCGAAGACTAACAGCACTCGGACACTTGGACTGAAGACAGCAACGTCCGAGGAACTACTTGAGCATAGCAGCACTGAGTCGAAGCTCAAGGAACTGGTCCAACTACCTTAGCATCTATTTGCATCTGTAACTTACTATTGTAACCTACGCCTAATAAATTTCAGTTAACCTTTTACTATTTAAAACTCTATCACTGAGTGTCATTTTTCCACAGTCCCAAAAGAATGAAACTCAGCAACTGGTACCGGAAAACTTCGATGAAGCTATGAGCTCTACCCATAAGCAAGAATGGTTACAAGCAATGAACGAAGAGTTGTTGTCCATGAAACAACATAATGTTTGGACACTGGTCGATCTGCCGACAGGACATAAGCCAATAGGGTGTAGGTGGATATACAAAGTAAAGACTGACTCAAACGTATGTATTGACAGGTTTAAAGCTAGACTAGTAGTAAAAGGATTTACTCAGCGAGTGGGCATTGACTACGATGAACTATTTAGTCCAGTAGCCAGATACGAAACTATTAGAACGATCCTAAGCTTGGCGACTACAGAGAAACTCATTCTCTACCAGTTCGATATAAAGACGGCCTTCTTGTGTGCCGACCTAAAGGAGACTATCTACATGACACAACCCCCTGGATACAGTAAAGATCCTAACAAAGTATGCAAACTAAACAAAGCTATCTATGGACTGAAGCAAGCTCCAAGAAATTTCCACCAAAAGATAAAGCAAGTAGTACTTGAACAGGGCTTAACACAAAGCAAAGCTGACCCCTGTGTATTTTACCGAAACGGCAAAAATCCAATAATATTATGTATGTATGTGGATGACGCCATACTAGCAACCGATAACGATCAAACAGCTCAAACATTTCTTCATTCCGCAAAACACAAACTAGACCTCACGCATAAACCACTGGAATATTTCCTCGGAATACAAATTACCCGAAATTCTAACGACGACATCTTCATCCATCAGACAAAGTTCATCAACGATATACTAAAGAGATTTGGAATGTCAGATTGCAAACCAGCATCGACACCCATGGACAAAAGTACACTCGGAGAAGATAAAAGTGATAGTATCATCGATACAAAGTATCGAGAGCTAATTGGTACACTAATGTATCTGGCCAAGGGTACCAGACCTGATAGAGCATACACCATAGGCTATCTGTCAAGATACCTAAACAAACCGACCAAGAATCTCTGGTCTGCAGCGCTAAAAATATTAAGATATCTAAAGGCTACTCAGACACTTGGAATTCTGTATAAAAGCAGTGAACTAATAGAGATCGGAGTATTCTCAGACTCAGATTTTGCAGGAGATAAGGAGACACGCCGTTCCACCAGTGGACAAATCATCACCTGCAATGAGGGTGCAGTGATCTGGGCATCAACCCGGCAAACTAGTGTCGCACTGTCTTCCACCGAGAGCGAATTCATAGCAAGTGCCGAAACAGCAAAAGCATCTGTATGGTTAAAAAGCCTACTCCATGAATTATCTCACGATATAACTCCAGTCATCCAAATAGACAACCAATCAGCAATTAGATTAATTCAAAACCCAGAAATTCATAAGCGAACTAAACATATCGATGTAAAGTTTCATTTTGTTCGAGAACTGTGTGAGAGAAAAGCTAGAGGCATAAAATACACCCCTACAGAATCACAAGTAGCTGACATACTGACAAAGCTACTGCCGAAAGCACAGTTTCAAAAACTCAGGTCCTTAACTGGACTTACCAAACTCATGAAACTCAACACAACACTCATAATGTTGTGGGTTAGACAAGTGCAATGCTATTTTAAATATCAGGACTGTGCGACTACACCGAGACCACACACAAATGAAGAATGTACCACATGGAAGACAATAACTATATGCCAGATCATTTTCATAAACATACTGATATTAATTGCAATACTATACAAAGTATGCAAATACGCATGTAAGAAAGATTATGTTAGGATGACAACCAACGCTCCCGATAACCCATACAGAAGCACTGTCGATGAAACAGAAGACATAGATAACTGAATCTGTATGTATACACATATATATAAGCGCTTATGCGTCAACAATGAATGAAAATGAATGTGACCGATATACCAAGCACAAATTTATTGGGGAATAGGTGGTGCATCACTTTTCATACACACGGAAAAGCTTATAATTCCCACACAGCTGTCGGATAGAACTGAAGCCTTCCATAGCCACCGCACCTATAGGATAGACTCCTCCTTGCTAACTGCCGCATGTGGCAGGATTACGCAAACTCGCTTGTGGACCGATACGCACACATCATGCGTACATGAGAATCGTCGAAGGTCGATAACAATCGAGACCCCAGGCCTATTTAAAATCTTGGAGGTCCCCTCTTCCTCAGGGTGATCACCGGATGGCTCTACCTCGACTGGACGAAGATCTAAGGTTCGGGGAACAAACGCGAGCCACACAATGCAAGCCACCAGTAGGATGATAACGACAGACCACAGAATACAGCACAACATCGGTGTCTTAGGTGATGGAGGATCCGCCTGCTCCACTTCTGGACGTAGAGTCTCTAACTCTACAGTCTCTACGATGATCTCGCCCTCAGGCTCTTGGTGCTGAACCGCATCTTCAGTCTGTCTAGGTCTTGCAATCCACGGGCGAAATACTCCTCGATAAGCATGCATTCTCCTTAATGGTCGAGCAATTCTTCCTTGGGCCTGATCAAACACCAGCCTAACTCCGGGCAGATCGCGAGTTCTTCGACGCAGCCGAGCAAGTGACTCCATGATCGACGAACAAGCGACGTGTGACCAATCGAAGACACAAATAAATTAGGATGGAGGCTACAACAACGCCACCCACTCATCCACTACGCTCAAGAAGATATCTACGAGAGAACTCGACACCGGAACATGTACTCATATGAACTGAGCACAACACTTACAAATATTCTAATATCAAGCACCTAAAAGACTGGCTCAGATGAACAAAACAACCAGTATCCGCACACATACAAATCACATAAAGATCCAGATATGATTATCATATGTCACTACCAATTCTGCGATCATGAAACAAAGCATATATCAAGTATCATTGCTTAAACATGACGGAGTCTCAAAAGAGGGGAAGTGTTGAAATATAACTCCATGATATATTTCTGCTAGGCGTTTGAGCCATCGTCAACACCACATCTAATACAAAAGCATTCACTTCGTGTGACCCTGAGATTAAATAACGGCTACTATGATGCTACAGAAGAAAAGAACGAAATATACAAGGACGAAAGCACTGAGTCACGTGTGACCGTCAAATAGATGAACACAAAAGCAAAGCGTTGAAGCTACCCAGAAAAGCTACGCTTACTCGACCCTCACTTGCTGTTCTTCCCCTGAGCGTTTTCACTTCAGCTATAATATATAAGGGCTTCAATAAACATGAGCGAATATCGGGTCAAGCCGAGCCGCACTTAGTGAACAACACGAATCTGCCTCCTTCTATCATACTCCATCGCAACGGGATTAAACTGACCGCTGATCGAGATGGAAATCTGTATAAGTTACGACTCCGAACCAGGGACATGGCCAGTAGAGCTGCTGAAGGCCTAGTCACAGAGATAGCAACGTTGCAAGAACTACATGAGCTCATGGGACATATTGACAAGCGCAAGTTAAGCGACTTTATGGTTCGTGAGGGAGTACAGTTTGTCGATGACAAGGTACAAGACTGTGTTGTAGGCAAACAACACAGGGCTAGCTTTCACTACAAGCCAGAAGGAGAAAAAGACAAGTCCATAGGTCAGTGCGTATACACTGATCTATGTAGTCCATCAGAACCGTCACTCGGAGGATCACGACATTTCATGTGCATTACAGATGGATTCAGCAAATATCGAAAAGTGTACTTTCTGAAAACCAAGGACGAAACTATCAAGAACTTACAAGACTACATCGCATGGTTCAAGAATCAAACCGGACACGATATTAAAGCAATCCTAACCGATAATGGACGAGAATTCGACAATGCTCAAGTAAGAAATCTGTTAGACTCAAAAGGAATAGAACTTAAACTAAGCCAGCCTTACTCTCCACAGCAAAATGGAATGGCTGAAAGAAATAATCGAACGATAACCTCACTTGCTCGAACTATGCTTCTAAGCAAAGCTATGCCAAAATCTCTATGGGGGGGAAGCAGTGTTATGTGCGGTAACCCTACTCAACATAGTCACGATCAACCAGTCAAACAAGCTTACACCGTTCGAAATAATTTTCAAACGAAAGCCTCATCTAGCTAAGCTACAACCATTCGGATCTCCGTGTTATATATACAACCACGATCCCACCAAGAAAAAATGGGATGCCAGAAGCACTGAAGGCATTCTAGTAGGTTTTGACGACAAAATGGATGGCTATCGGGTTTGGATCCGAGGGACCACTACGGTCAGACGATCAAAAGACGTTGTGTTTAAGAAAATAAGTCTCATATCGACAGGAATTGAAAGGGAGAGCGACACCCGACCAAAAATTGAAGATACAGGACAAACACAGTATACCAGCAAAGAACCGAAGCCAGGAACATCTATAGAGACGGCAACGACTCCAGAAGAAGATAAAACGAAGAACGAAAGTGAACCCCAGGAGATGGTGGACTCACCAACTGAGGTAAGAAGAGCGCTAAGAGACAGAACAACGCTGAAGAAACCAGACAGATAAGAAGCACTGTTAACGGAACCACAGACCGTGGAAGAGGCACTCTCTTCTGAAGAAAAAACCAAATAGATCGCAGCCATGAACGACGAACTTGAATCCATGAACAAGAATCAGGTTTGGGATCTGACTAACTTACCAGCAGATCGGAAAGCAATCGGAAATAGATGGATCTTCAAAAGGAAAACAGATAGTCAAAGAAACATCGAAAGGTTTCGAGCTCGACTCGTGATAAAAGGATATGCTCAACGACGAGGAATTAACTTTCAGGAAACGTTCAGCCTTGTCGTTCGATTCGACACGAACGTCAGGACGATCCTGGGCTACAGTGCCAAACATCAACTCAGTCTAAAACAATTCGATATCAAAACAGCATTCCACCATGGTAAACTCGAGGAGGAAGTATACATGGATCAACCTGAAGGCTTCCATGATGGAACCGCAAGGGTATGCCGACTACGCAAGAGCCGTTACGGACTGAAGCAAGCACCACGATGCTTCAATAGTAAACTCAAGGCAGTGTTGCTATAGAAAGGACTGATACAAAGTTACGCAGATAAATGTCTATTTTACAAAACCAAAAACGAGACAGTTTCACTAGCTATCTATGTTGACGATGGAATAATAGCTACATCACGGGAGGACACACTTCGAGATGTACTACAACATCTACAACACACATTCGAACTAACAGTGAAACCACTGTCGTACTTTCTAGGAATTCAAATCCTCAGAAACCAAGACAACAATTTGATTATCAATCAAACCAAATACATTAACGAAACACTCAGCAGATTCAATATGGAGAACTATAAATCAGTATCGACTCCTACCGATCCTGGACTGTATGCCGAATGTAGCCACAAAAGAGATAACAACGATAAGGCACCTCAGGTACCGTACAGAGAACTCATTGGATCCTTAATGTACATGGCAATAGCAACCCGCTATGGTATTTCATTTGCCGTATCTTTCCTGTCTAGATACTTAGACACGTTTACAGAAAAACATTGGTCTTACGCGCTGCGCGTGTTGAGATATCTCAAAGGAACAGCAGAACAAGGAATCGTGTTTACAAGCAATGAAGAAAACAAAGACGAAGAAATCCAGACACCAGAAAATCCGTGAGTGGACAGCTGTTCAAGCTATACGGAAACGTAATTGTGTGGGGATCTACACAGCAAAAGCAAGTAACTCTCTCAAGCACCGAAGCTGAATATGTGGCAGCTTGTGAAGCAAGTAAGACAGCCCTATGGCTAAAACAAATATTCAACGAACTAAAGATCGAGAGTAAGCTAATTATACAGGTAGACAACCTATCAGCAATAAGATTGATCAAGAATCCTGAGTTTCATAAAAGGACCAAGTATATTGATGTAAGATATCACTTTATCCGTGAAAAGCACGAAAATCAGGAAATCGATTTTGTACATGTACCAAGTAATCTGCAACAGGCAGACTTGTTCACCAAACTATTAACTAAACCTGCGTTTATTCACTTAAGAGGACTGATCAACAAAAGCTAATTATGAACAAGATCATCTTGATAATAATGCTAACACTATGCAAAACAGAACACAACTATTTTGAATATGATGATTGTGACTTACAGTGCACTCAGCTGAATGATAGTTGCAATATACTACTAAAGGATTCAGTGTTCTACAAACCATGTTATTCCGATGAAACATTGTGTATAGAAAACGCAAACGAACACTCGGTTTGTCTTATGCCTAATAAGCCACCAATAGGAGGTGAAGATATATGGCAAGAATATAAACAGAAGTACTATCCTAGTACAACTCCCGCACCAGTGACCACACCAAAACCGAAAGTACGAGATTGTGTAATGTGAAAAGTAAGCTCAGGAATAAGCATCTCAGTACTGATAATATTAATAACACTCATCACAATTATAAGATATAAATCTAACACCAGACATGTGCCACAACTAAGTGACGATTCAGATAATCCGTATCAAGCTACTGTAGAAAATATTGATGATACAACGGACTGAAAGAAAACGGGAGGATATAGAGAATTGTAAGTGTACAATTTAGATTTTCTGTCAGCCCGATGGCGGACCAGGGACAACGCATGATGGTCTGACGGCCAGCTCCGGTCAATGTTATCATCATGAACAGTACCCAGAATAAGCAACGCTCACAAAACTCCATATTGAACTGATGGAAAATTCCACTTGTCCAACATTCGATGAGACACATACGGGAGAGGATCTTTAGATGGTGATGGCTAGCAGTATCGTATATAAGAACCAAATGTTACTGAATAAAACACTCTGTCTTCACCCTGAAAAGAACTCGCGTGTTCACTGAGCAACCCAGCGGTCCACTGGTCTACACCCCGCTGAACTGGTACATTCAATCTACGAATCTGGACCTCCTTCATCGTTACACATATTATAAAACAATTAAGAAATACCAAGCTTATATAAGACGAACAAATTTATTGCTTAGGATGGTCGGAAAAAGGGGAGGTGTTGAATATCAGCCAACGACTGATATTATGTTTTCCGACACCATCAGCAGTGAATTAGAAATAGAAGCAACCACTGTTAGTGCGGTGCTCATTACACAACTAACAAAGAAGAAGTCATCGAAGAAAAAAGGAAGGATGTGACGAAATATAGCACTAAGCCACAGCGCTCATGCTTAGCACATCTTAAACTGCGCAGCAATTACGAAAGCCGAAGATTGACCACGATAGTGGGTCAAGGTGGGCGCTACAACATCTAGATAGAAAAGCGAAAACACTGAAGTGTTTCCCTCACATACGCTTAAGACCAATATATAAAGCCACAATAAAGATAGCAACAGCACCGGAGCTGGTCGCAGTTGTAAGCTGGTGCTGCTGCTGTGCTGCTAAACTGAACAGAAAAACCGTGTGTTCATTCACAAAGTGGAAAAGTCTCTCCAGTCAAACTGAGCACATCGAACCTACTACCTTCTATCAGCGTTATCAGCACGAGGCGAAGTGCACGCTCAACGAAAGAAAAGGTTAGTAAAGCTTGAGAAATTAAGCATCTAGAAAAAATTAGAGCGTACACAAATTAGAGCGGGTGCCAGGTGGGGGCCGGGCTGCCCCACACAAAAGAAGCTGGTTGCCAGGTAGACATGACAGAGATCGACAAGGTGCTCAACGCGGCCCAACTAGAGGCAGGTATCGAGGGGTGCCAGAACATGGAAGAACTGAGACCGGTGCTAAATAAGGAGTGGCCCGACGTTCTGTTTGTCAACACCAAGGCGACGAACAGTAGCATCACAAGGGAGAGCGCTCTTAGGGTGCTAATCGTTAGGGAAGCCAGCAAAAATGACGAAGCCATTTGGAATGTGATGAGCTCCCAGTTCGGGAACCTGAGGAGCGAAGCGGCTCGCACGTCCGTCAATAAGGTTGTCCTCCGGTCAATCGAGGAGAAGGGAGGCCAAGATGAGGAGTCGGCCACGCGCAGCCTCTCAACGCTACGCTTGCCGGAGAGGGAAGAGTACGACAATGAGGCACCAATGATATTTGAAGCCTTGCAAGCCGTCGCAATGCTGTGGAAGACCGGTGATACCCCAATCACGTGCTATATTCCGGAGCTCGGAAGAACGAGGAAGCTGGTTGAGTGGTGTGCCAGGCGGCTCCAGGTCCAAGTGGCCGTCACAACGTCGAAAGCTACTCGCAAGAGAATGGGACGCTCAAGGAGAAGAGGAGGAGCAGCTACTGCGACGGATGTGAGCACGGAGTCAGCGAGACGCGAAGTCGGGGGCAGGTGGGGGCTAGATCCTGCTCGGGCCACCTGGAGCACCATCCTGTTCAAGAAGGGTGAGGCGCAGGCCGACATCTGCCAGGTTCAACACAAAATCAAGCCCGAAGAGCACAACGTCGACGTCAAGGTGTTCACGCAGCTGAAGAATGGAGATATGCTGCTGAAGGTTGCGGAGAAAACGAAGGGAGGTACGGATTCGTTTATGGAGGCCCTAAGGAGGCAGGGAACAAATGCCCGCATGGTGGCAGAAGCTAATGGCGTCAAGATGATCGTCAAGAATCTCCTGGCGGGTACAACGACCGAGGATATTGGCATCGCCATATCCTCGGGGGACGTGGACCTCGTCGCATACGCAGACGATATCGCGGTGACTATTGCGGCGAGAACAGAGGACGAACTGGAGACGAACGCTAACTTGGCACTGGCCGAAATCTCCCTCTGGATGCGAAAAAACGGCCTGGAATTAGCCCCGGCTAAGTCTGAGGCTGTCTTGCTGATAGGGAAAAAGAACTGTCGCGATCTCAGCATTGCTCTCGACGGCACCCGAATCAGACTGAAAAAAGTGGTTCGATACCTGGGGGTCTTTTTCGACCGAGGCCTGCGTGGCTCACCCCACGTCAGGATCGCAAAAGAGAGGACTACGGGGACGGCGGCCCAACTTGCCCGCCTGATGCCAAATATCTACGGGCCGAGGGAGGGCAAACGACGCCTGTACATGGCGGTCGGGGAAGCAATAATGCTCTTCGGTGCCCAGGTGTGGGCGGAGCCAGTGTTCGATACACAGTGCAACCAATATGCAATGAATAGGGTACAACGCACCCTTGCGTTGCGCGTCATACAAGCGTACAAGGACGTCAACGGAGACGCTGCTTGCGTACTCGCGGGCACTTTACCATGGGACATTAAAGCAGCCGAACGGAGGGCGAGTTGGAGCGATCCGCAAAAAACCAAGGAGGAGCTAAGGCGTGAAAGCATGGACAAGTGGCAACAAAGGTGGTCCGCGATCGGAAGACTGGATGCTGGAGGCTCCGTCAAGGAGCTTATCCCGAACATCAGAGGCTGGATCGAAAGGCCTTCGGGCGGTGAACTGTCATACTATATGACACAGTTCTTGATAGGTCACGGCGGCTTCAAGTCGTACTTGTCAAGATTCAAAGATGTTGCCGTATCCTGCGTGTTGTGCCATGAGTGCGACGAAGACGACCCTTTGCACACACTGGCAGCGTGCTCTGCACTGAACGAAACAAGGCAGGAGTGGATGGGGCCGAGCTCAAGGTTGCTACCGAGGCAGATGGCATGCGCGGTTTCGTGAAGTATATCTGTGAGACCCCGGAGAACTGGGCACGAGCGGAAATCCTCACAAAAGAGCTGTTGGTCAGGAAAGATAAGCTGGAAAGAGAGCGCATCCGGCGTCTTCTGGAAGGGATGGGCGACAACGAAGGAGTAAACAACGGAGAGGACCGCAACGATGACAGGCGCGTTACAGGCAACGTTAATGATACATCGGGCCTAAGCAGGTTGGGTACTAACGTGTCTGGTGAGGTGGGAGGCCCGATGGGTTGACCCCGGCCAATTGTTCCGGAAAGCTAGCGGTGGGATTACAACCCCGCTAGTGGCGACGCCGCTTCTTCCTGCCCGAAGTACTAATCTAAGCAGATCCGGGAGGATTGATGCGAAGCTTAAGAGAGGCAATAGTGCTTTCTCAGACCATCGAGAAACTAGGAGTTTTAGTCGGTATGCCGGTGAAGACCCGCCGTTAAAACACGGTGAGTCCGACACTGTTCGGCCCACAGAAAGGTGGTGCCCGTTCGTACGAAACGCAATTCTCCCCTCTATAAAAAAAAAAAATAAATAATAATAATACTAGCTGATGATGGCAAGAGCTACCTGACATGGAAGACACTTCTTCCTGTGATCCTACAAAATGAACCATATGCCTGGGAAACGACCTCAGGTGCCTTAGTCCCACCAAAAATCCCAAAAGACACTGAACCCACTCCCGAGCAAAAGAAACAGCAAGAGCACTACAATACAGGAAATAAGACTGCCCGTACCATTCTGTTTAGTTCTCTCCACCCTCGTACCATAGTAAATATATTCTACGGAACATCTCAAATGGTGTCTGCTCAATCAATATGGACACAGATCAAAACAAAATTCTCTAGACAAAACGGCATACTCAAAGACCAAGCAATCACAAAATTCATGTCTTTTAAATGGGATCCATCCCGCACAATCGTCGAGAACTTGAGCTATTTCAATCGGCTCATGTACACTCTCGATGAGCTCCAAGCTAACCTCGACAGGGATATCGCGTGCTCTCGCCTTGTTGACGCACTCCCTCGAGAGTGGGAGCCTTTCAAGCTCGCATGGGGCACGAAGACCGGTTCAGAGAAAAATTTGGACACATTAACTGAAATGATCACAGCCGAGGCAGCTCGCAAGGGAAAATTCGAAGTAGAAAACGCCACAGCACTCCTCTCCCGAGTGTCAATCAGCCGCAGAGGTCGTGGCAGACCACAAGCCCGATTCCAAAAGCGGTCAGTGCAAAGGCAGTGGAGAACAAATACAATTCATCAAACTGAAATTACCTGTTACAATTGTAATAAGAGAGGTCACATTGCTCGTGAATGCAGGCAACCCAAAAGGCGAACAACCACTCAGAATAGTATGCTGAGTCCCACAACGTGGAAGCATTTATGGTTCAGAAGGTGAAACAGTCCAGGGATAAGGGCCAATCAGTGGAGGTAGTCGATAGAGAGTTTATTGTAGACAGTGGCGAGAGCCACCATATAGTGAACGACACTAGGCGGTTTGTCTCATATGAACGTTACGCAGACACACGGGACGTCGGCGTCGGCAGTGCTCATACGCTCAAAGCTTTTGGCGAGGGCACCCTTGTGTTGATGGTTTGCGCTGATGAAAATATGGATACAATAGAACTAAGAAAGGCGCTATACGTTCCAAAGATGAGAAGGAACCTGATATCCGTTGGAAAACTAACCGACGATGGCTACACTGTCACTGCAAACAAGGAAGAAATAATAATGTGCAAAGACACATGTTCCTCGAGCGCGACGCGCCGAGATGGTTTGTTTGTGTTACGAGTCGCAAGTACTAACAACGTAAAAGTTGATGATGAACCCCTCGAGGTGCTACACAGGTAGATGCAAAGGTCCCTGTAAGCTTGAAGCTCGCTCATGAAGCGCTAGGGCACGTAGGCAAGGAAAAGGTAAAGCAGGCCCTCACTCGTAACAAGATACCGTTCAATGATGATTTAGACACATGCGAAGCATGCATTCAAGGAAAACAACACAAAGCGACCTATAGACCAAAACCCGACGAGTCCGTAGCCCGGTCCACAGGCGTCATACGTGCCGACCTGTGTTCATCAACCATCGACTCTATCGGAGGAGCTCGGCACTTCATGTGTCTCACTGATGAGTTCAGCAAACACAGAAAGATATACCTTCTGAAGACCAAAGACGAAGCTCCAGAGTATATATAGCAATTCACAACATGGTATCGAAATAAAACGAATCGTAACATAACGGGATTCCACTCTGACGAGGGCACTGAATTTAAAAATAAAATAGTTCAGAAATTATTAAACAATATAGGAGCAGACCAGACTTTTTCGAACCCTAGAACTCCCCAACAAAATGGAATTTCCGAAAGATCAAATAGAACCCTAGTGGAACTGGCCAGAACACAACTGATCAGTAGTCAGCTTCCTAAATATTTTTGGGCTGAGGCTATAAATGTTAGTGCACAAGTGTTAAATGCTATTACTATCCACGAAGAAACCCAAAAATCAGCCAATTAATTAATACAAAATAAAAAACCATACTTAGGAAAATTTCATCCGTTTGGCACGAAGTGCTACTTCTATAATCAAGATGTAAACAGAAGAAAATTCGACGCAAAAAGTCACACAGGAATTATGGTCGGCCTATGTGATCAGGGAAGTGGATATCGAATTTGGGACCCCGAGACTAAAACCATAACGTGAACGAAAGCGAGTAATATTTCCGAAAGCAAGTCCACTTGAAACACGCCACAAACAGAGAAACGAAATCGATACCGAACCACCAGAGGAGCAACCGAATGAACGTCACACAGCGTAAAACACAGAGCCAGAACGAACAAACGCCGAAAAAGGCAGTTCGACTCAAGAGCCAACAACAAGGCAACTACAAGACAGAACGAAGCTAAAAACGCCAGAGCGATATGAAGTTAATGTAAACTTTTTTGTAACATTTATTGAAATATCGTTTTACCGCGCTATTCGAAATCTTGCTCATTAGTGAAAAATGATGATCGATGCCGCCTGGCGGCGAAAGAAGGACACAAAGTCAGAATTAGCGGATTAATAATAATGCCATGAATTATTGTGTTACGTTGTATATAAGTTCATGTAATAATCGCGACGCCCCATAAAGCGTGGCAATCAACGAACATTGTGTGATAAAATTGACTGTGCTATGCCTTTATCGATATTGTGCCACTCGGTCACCGAGTTGTCGACTGCATGAATGTGCCGGGTGGTATCGCGAATTTGAGAGAACAAGAGAGAATAAAACCGAAATGACAGAACACACTCGTCCGTGTGATAAGAAGCATCGCAGTGTCGTCCCTCTATATGTAGCGGTTTCATAAGCTTCTCTATCTCGTTGCAGTGCCCCTTCGTGTCTTGCACAAACTTAATATCCATACGATTACAATTATCCTCGTTCGGTCCGCCCCGTGCGCGGATCCTTTCGTTGGACTAAATCGTTTTTTTTAGTTCTCTCCGATAACCCGTTTTTTAACAGTTAATAGAGCCAAGATTAACACAGCAGGGAGCGCTGAGATAGACGACCCTCTCAAGCTAACAAAAGCACTCGAGTCAGCTCATAGCAAAAACTGGATACAAGCAATGAAAGAAGAACTGTAATCAATGGAAGACCACAATGTGTGGACATTGACAGATTTACCGCCTGGATTCAGAACGATAGGTTGTAAATGGGTGTATAAAGTTAAGAAAAATGCTCAAGGAGATCTTGACCGCTTCAAGGCAAGATTGGTTCTGAAAGGATATTCACAAAAGGCAGGACTTGACTACAACGAGCTATTTAGCCCTGTAGCACGCTTCGAAACGATCCGCACTATCTTAAGTGTAGCAGCGGATGAGAAACTGACCTTGTACCAATTTGACGTAACGACGGCTTTCCTGTGCGCCGATCTAAAGAAGGATCTATATGGCCCACCCGCATGGTTTCGAAGATGGAACCAACAAAGTGTGCAAACTCAACAAGGCTATATACGAACTGAAACAAGCTCCAAGAAGCTTTCACCAAAAATGAAAATAATTGCTTCTCAAACAAGGACTTACACAGAGCAAAGCCGACCCGTCCGTATTCTATCAAAACAACGAACAAAAAATTATTCTGTGTATGTACGTTGACGACGCAATAATCGCAGGCAAATCGGAACACATAATTCTTGACTTTCTACAGTCGATTAAGCAAGAACTAGAAATCACATATAAACCCCTATCCTACTTTTTAGTAATACAAATAGAAATTAATAAGAACAATGACGTCTTCATACACCAAGCCAAATACGCAAAAGAAGTGCTAGAAAAGTTCGAAATGAGAGATTGCAAACCAAGCACAGTACCCATAGATAAAAATATATACCTGGAGGATACGACAGAAATTCAACCCGAACTCCCATACCGTGAACTAATCGGGGCACTAATGTACCTTACTATAGCAACGCGCTTTGACATAGCCTTCGCCGTAGGCTACCTCTCACGATATCTCGACAAACCCACAAAGAGATTATGGGACTCGGCAAAGAGAATTCTCAGATACTTAAGCGCAACCGCAGATCACGGAATCAACTATAGAAGCGGTGCTAGTAATAAGTTAGAAGTATTTTCAGACTCTGACTTCGCAGGTGACACGACCACGCGCCGCTCAACAAGCGGTCAACTCACAAAGAAGAACAAAGACGCGATACTTTGGGCATCGACCCGTCAGGCCACGGTGGCACTATCATCAACAGAGGCGGAGCTTGTCGCTGCCGCTGCAGCAGCCAAATCTGCACTATGGCTTAAACGATTGTTGCATGAAATCTCGCATGTGGAGACACCCATTATCCAGATTGATAATCAATCTGCAATAAAGTTAATACTTAACTCGCAGCACCATAAAAGGTCGAAGCATATCGACGTAAAGTACCACTTTATTGGAGAGCGAGTTGAAAACAACGAGCTAGCAATACAATACACACCAACTGAACTGCAAGAAGCAGATCTACTAACCAAACCGCTAACAAAAGCCTCGTTACAGCGCTTGAGACGACTGGCAGGCCTAACAGAGCTGAAAGCATGCAGCTTCTCCAAGCCGTCGTCATAACACTGATCGTTGTTAAAAATGGAAACGCGTTCTTCAAATATGATGATTGTGATATAAAATGTATCACATTAGAGATCAGTTGTATGATTACCGAAATATCAAAAGAGATATTTCCAAACTATTGTATTGAAAATGAGAATCTGTGCGAACAGAAAGCGTCACCCGAACGGGTATGCCTAAGAAAAAACAGGTCACCACTAGAAGGTGAAAATATATAGGAGGATTACAAGAAACACCAAATACCCAGCACCACAACACCCAGACCAAAAATTGAAGCAGGGTGCTTAGGATGGAAAATAACCAGTGGAACAAGAATTATTGTTGAATATCAGCCTGCGACTGATACTGTGTTTTCCGACCCCACCAACAATAAGATCGAAAGCATCTATTAATCTCAGTCCACGTCTAAGTGATGTAACAACACAACCAAAATAAGAAAGCCAATACGATAGATCTATGAAAAGCGATATGACGAAACTAAGAAAGAAGCAAGCAATGACGCACCACTTAAAGCATCTAAAACACAGCGATAAGCAATTACGAAAGCCGCTACATGGCCAACGAAGACTGACCACAGTAGTGGGTCAGGGACACGCTAACTGACCGAAAGCGGAAACACTGAAGTGTTCCCTCACCACACTTAACACTGTAAGCGGGTATTTAAGCGCCAATAAACGAAAAGGAAGACACCGGAGCTGGTCGCAGTTGTGAGCTGGTGTCGCTACAGAAGAAAAGTAAAAGACGTGTGTTCATTCTCGCCGTGAGCAGTATCTGCAGTCACTTTAACGCAGATCGAATCTACCGCCTTCTAACAGCGTTATCAGCACGAGGCTAAGTACGCGCTCAACGAGAGAAAAGGTCAGTAAAACTAAAAGTAAACACGCATATAGAAAGTTAGAGCGAAAATTCCACGGCGTAAGAAGGGCTAAACCTTTAAAAGGAAAAGAATAATAATGGCACACCACGAGAACGAAAAGAACGGTCGTAATCGCGCCTCAATAATACTAGCTGATGATGGTAAAAACTACCTGGCATGGAAGACACTTCTTCCTGTGATCCTACAAAATGAACCATATGCCTGGGAAACGACCTCAGGTGAATTAGTCCCACCAAAAATTCCAAAAGACACTGCCCCCACTCCCGAGCAGAAGAAGCAACAAGAACACTACAATGCAGGAAATAAAACTGCTCGCACAATTCTGTTCAGTTCACTTCACCCCCGCATTATAGTAAACATATAATAATAATAATAACAACACTTTATTCAAAGGTATAATATATAATTGCTACAAGTCTCGCTTATGTGCATTTTCAATTTTGGCACGTTGCGTGCCCGTGATGTGCGCGTGATAGTCTCCAGGGGAATAAATCATTTACACATTTTTTCGTGGCTATAAATTTTGGGAGTATATTCCTTCTGGATCTTGTCGTAGTTTCGACAATATCAAATATTTTTGCAGCCATCGTCGGTTGATTCAACATCATTTTTTGAAGCAAGACTTTATCTAGGGCGTTAAGACGCTGGACGGCATCTACAATATTTACGTTCTCTTTGTCACATTTACATTTATATGCCACTCGTCTTATAAACTATGGAACATCGCAAATGGTCAGTGCCTCATCAATGTGGACGCAAATCCAGACAAAATTTTCAAAACAAAGTGGTATACTCAAGGATCAAACCATAACAAAATGTATGGCGTTCAAATGGAACCCGTCCCGTACAGTCATTGAAAATATGAGTTACTTTAATCGACTCATGTTCACGCTCGATGAGCTCAATGCCAATCTCGATAGGGATATCGCATGAGCTCGTCTTGTAGACGCTCTCCCTCGAGAATGGGAGCCTTTCAAGCTCGCATGGGGCACCAAAACTGGCTCAGAAAAAATCTGGACACACTTACGGAAATGATCACAGCCGAAGCACCCCGCAAGGGCAACTTCGAGGTAGAAGGTGCTACGGTACTATTCTCTAAAGTATCGATAAGCCGTAGAGGTCGTGGCAGACCTCAGAATCGGTACGGAAGTAGGACAGTACAGAGTCACTGGAAAAGCAACTCAGTTCGCCGAACCGAGGTTACCTGCTTCAACTGTCACAAACGAGGCCACATTGCACGTGAGTGCAGACAACCCAAAACGCGTCAAACTGCTCAGGGGAGTAATCTGGAATCCAACAACGTAGAGGCATTCACAGTCGAGGCTCAGGAGGTAGAGATGTCTCGGGAGAAAAACCATGCATTAGAGGCAAGCGATAGAGAATTTATCATAGACAGTGGCGCTAGCCACCATATAGTGAACGACACTAGGTGGTTTGTCTCATACGAACGTTACGCGAACACCCGGGACGTTGGCGTTGGAAGCGCCCACACGATTAAAGCGATCGGTGAGGGTACAGCCGTGCTGACAGTTTGCGATGACGAAAATATGAAGACAGTAGAGTTAAGAAAAGCGATATATGTTCCAAAAATGAGAAGGAACCTGATTTCCGTTGGGAAATTGGCCGACGATGGGTACACTGTCACAGCAGACAAACAAGAAATGTTAATGTGCAAGGACACATGTTACTCGAGTGCAAAGCGCCGAAATGGCCTATTCGTATTGAGAGTTAGAGGAACCAGAAACATGCAAGTAAATGATAAACCCGTTGAGGTACTGCAGGTAGACACAAAGGTCCCTGACAGGTCAAAGCTCGCTCATGATAAACCCATTAAGGCACTACAGGTAGACAAAAAGGTCCCTGTCAGCTTAAAGCTCGCTCATGAAGCGTTGGCGCATGTAGGCAAAGACAAAGTGAAACTAGCTCTCACTCGTAACGACATACCGTTCAATGATGATTTAGAATCATGCGAAGCATGCATTCAAGGAAAACAACACAAAGCGACATACAGATCAAAGCCACAAGAGTCAAGAGCCCGGTCCACGGGTATAATCCATGCCGACCTGTGTTCATCATCAGTCGACTCCGTAGGAGGAGCGAAACATTTTCTCTGCCTTACTGACGAATTCAGTAAATATAGACAGGTCTATTTTCTAAAGACCAAAGACGAAACTGCAGACTACATATAGCGATTCGTCAAGTGGTACCGAAACAAAACTGGCCACAACATAAGCCGTTTTCATTCCGACGAGGGTACGGAATTCAAGAATAGAACGGTCCAAGAGCTATTACGCGAAATTGGCGCAGACCAAACTTTCTCCAATCCCCGTACTCCTCAACAAAACGGAATTGCCGAAAGATCAAACCGAACTCTAGTAGAGTTAGCTAGAACACAATTAATCAGCAGCAAGCTACCCCAGTATCTATGGGCGGAAGCCGTAAATTTCTGTGCACAAGTACTAAATACTATTACAATTCATAAGGAAACGGACAAATCAGCTTATGAATTGATACATGGAAAGAAACCATACCTAGGAAAAATATATACCTTCGGCACAAAATGCTTCTTTTATAATCAAGATATAAACAGGAGAAAATTCGACACAAATAGCTATCCAGGAATATTAGTCGGTTTATGTGAACTAGGAATGGGATATCGAAGTTGGGACCCTGAAACCAGAACACTAAAACGTACTAAAGATATAATATTCCCTAAAGCAAGCCCTTTAGAAAAAGGAAGCCGACAGAGAGATGAAATTGACTTCGATACATCGAAAGAGCGACAAAACAAAACTGATACAGCAGACAAAGCGGAGAGAGACCAAACGAACGCCGGAAGTAGCAGTTCAACTCAAGAGCCAACAACAAGACAGCTACGAGATAGATCGAAGCTGAAGAAGCCAGAGCGCTTCGAGGCGAATGTGGTGAATGCAAATACCACAACAAGCATAGAATTACAAGAACCAACCACGATAGAGGAAGCGTTGGAATCAACTCAAAGCAAAGAATGGCTGAATGCAATGAAGGAAGAGATACAATCAATGAGAGACCACAATGTATGGACGATAACAGATTTACCGTCTGGATCCAGAACGATAGGCTGCAAATGGGTACACAAAGTCAAAAAGAATGCTCAGGGGGATCTTGATCGTTTTAAAGCCTAAAAGGATACTCACAAAAAGCTGGAATCGACTACAACGAATTATTTAGCCCCGTAGCGCGGTTCGAGACAATCCGCACAATTCTGAGCACAGCAGCGGCGGAAAAGTTAGCTCTCTACCAATTCGACGTAAAAACTGCATTCTTATATGCCGATTTAAATGAGGAAATCTATATGACACAACCACACGGTTTCGAAGATGGAACTAACAGAGTATGCAAACTGAACAAGGCAATCTATGGATTGAAACAAGCCCCAAGGAGCTTCCACCATAAATTAAAAGAATTGCTTCTCAAACGAGAACTCGTACAGAGTAAAGCGTACCCGTGTGTATTCTTTCGAAATAACGAGCAAAGAATCATTCTATGTATTTATGTCGACGACGCAATAATCGGTACACTAATGTATCTCGCAATAGCAACCCGTTTTGACATAGCCTTTGCCGTAAGCTACTTCTCGCGATACCTCGACAAGCCCACTAAGAAGTTGTGGGACTCGGCACGGAGAATTCTCAGGTATCTCAGCGCAACCTCAGACCGAGGAATCATTTATCGCAGCAGCGCTAGTAACAAATTGGAAGTCTTTTCAGACTCCGACTTCGCAGGTGATACAAACACGCGCCGCTCAACCAGCGGTCAACTTATAAAACGGAACGGAGGCGCGATACTATGGGCATCAAGCCGTCAGGCCACAGTGGCACTATCATCAACAGAGGCAGAATTTGTCGCTGCCGCCGAAACAGCAAAGTCCGCACTATGGCTTAAACAATTGCTGCATGAGCTCTTGCATGACGATCTAGTATGAAAGGATTCGACCAGCACTCGTAGTCACTTTCAATAAAAAATGGTGAAAAAGCTATTTTTGGTGGTGAATAGTTTGAGCCTCACTTCTGGGTAGAATAGCGTCCTACTCACGACTTGGTTTTTGTTGTAAAGTTATGTGAACAGCTAACTCGCAGGTCACAAGGGGCTGACGCGCAACTAATGTTAACTGTAAGCGTTGTTCTTGACATGTCTAGGTATCTTTAACAGCATTATGCAACCATACGGCGGTACGTCACAAGAACGCAGCTAATTAGTTTTCAACATTAAAGGCATGAAGCTGCCATTACTCTTTTCGAAATGTGCCCGATGGTCCGGTTCTTTCCCACTGTCGTAGTATTTTGATAAATGTGAAATCAAATTCTAAATCGAATTAAACATTTTTTTTTTTATACAATGTGTTTTAATTTTCTAAGCCCGTGAGACCCGTGTGAGAACTTGAAGTTCACTTAACTGCACCACGTCAATTTGTATTATCACGTCCGGGTGTTAGCGCAGATAGAAGATCAAAATAATTTTTTAGATGCCTCGCTAATAAAACACGAAATAGTAAATTAAAATGTACCTGGCGTATTGTTAAAATGTAGTATTAATAAAATAACACAATTATCCAAATATCTACAAGACTGCGTCACAACCGCTAACATTCTGTTGAACGTGGACTTGTTTCTTCTTTTACTATGTATTACTAGAACCACGCTACACCACAAGTTACAACCTGACACAGTCGCCAAGATGTACACCAAACCAAGTAGAGGGCGCGACGCAATCGATAACGCACAAGGATGACAAATATAATACATATAATATATATATCATGGAGGATGCTCCAACCAACGCTTTGATCAAATATACTAATATAAATATTACAACTTAGAAATAGCAGCAAACCTTACATTATACTATATAATACATTATGTGATGTGATACGAACCGTACCACATAGATCCTCATGCCAGAGATATGGAGACCCGTTTGCGGATTGAGGTACAAATAATAATAATTGTTACTGTTATCGGTTGAGACATCGCTGAAAACCTATTTAATTATATCCTCGTATCTATGATAACGGCATTGATGCCAATTGTGTTCTATTTTGAGCTCTTTATCTTCAGGAAACTGCTGACAGCGAGGTGGTAACGAGCCCTCTGGTCAAAGAGGCTCCACCTAGGGAACATCGTCGCTTTGATGAGAATGGACAGATGGTCACTATTATCGAACAGCATGAAAATAGCGCTCAAGTAGATCCCTCCATTGCGGCGAGAAGACGAAAATCTTCGGCTCGTTTACCAGAGCCGCCCATGGACCTTCAAAGAAGAAACTCATCTAGAAGTTCTACCAGGGTAGGCATGCGAAAATATAATGATGCTGCATTTCCAATAAAAACTTACGATTATTGAATATTTATTAGACCATATGAATTTTTTAACCGATATACTTACAAATTATGTGCTTAGATTAGTACTAGATGCATGAATTCATTAACAAATGTAATATTACTGACTTTTCAGAGAGGACATGACAAAACATCGTCAAGTCAGAAAAACAGATCGTTATCGTCTACTGAAAATAGCGAGTCCCGATTAGAAAACACTTTCGAAGATGAACCCGGTAAAGAAATGTCCTTGATCAATGAATCTGTGGCAAGCAATGAAGGCGAGAAGAAACCCCAACGATAAACGAGCTTTTACGAGTACAAAGACGACGATGCTTGCAGAATCAATATAGAATCACCATCTGAATGTAATGGATGGATACCGAGCGAGTATTTTCTACGAGCGTTATATGATATCGGAACTAGCAGTAATTGTATTTATTACAGCAAGAATTTACGTCGTACAGAATTGCTGGCTTTGTTCGTGGTAAGGCGGTGTTATCGAAACACAAATTGCTTTTTTTTTTTGAAAATCGATTTCACCGCTCCAAACTGAGATAGACAACATACATATATTATTGGTCAGTAGCGGGTTGATACGGTGGACATTTGACACAATCTGGCCGACCCTTTCCAGCGGTTGGCTTCCGACAACTATTCAGCCTCGTGCAGTCCGACTGTTGTGGTATTTACAAGGTATTATCATTGTTATCATTATTATTATTGTTATTATTATAGCTGAACAATTTCGCACCACTCTCCCATGATGTATCCTGCCCGACATAGTACACGTTTCCTGGCGATCCTTATGGTTTCCCAGAGAACATTTGGTCGTCACCCGTGAAACATTGTTCGCTTAATCATCTTTCGCTAGTCGCTGTATGAAGTATTGACTGAATGAACGTGTTATAAATTTGCTTCCATCGGTCACACCGTGTTAATTCGAGTTCCGCCATTTTCTTCCTGTCTCGCTTTTGTCTCCGTATCTTAGCTGAGTGTGAAGTTTCACCCCGCGTGTGAAATCAGTCGAACCTTTTATTCAAGATGTGTTGCTTATGAAGCAACACAAGCGTGTGCCCTATACATCAAGAATATCTCAGAACAAATACATGACATAGGTACGGGTATGACTCTAACAGCGAGAATTGTGTATATAAACATCATTTTAAATATATATATATATATATTTATATATATAGATTTCGACGCATTGACAGCTTAATATACTCGTTCAAAATGGAATTATCATCATCGTTGATTTTCTGAACATTTCGAAGTCATTGTCGCCGTTGTTTAAAAACATAATAAATATGACTCATTTGAGTAACACGTTTTTTTGCGATGTATTCATTCAAATCACCAATGAAACGGTAAAGGCTTTATTGCTTTATTAAATAAAGTACAACTTGTTCAATGCCTAGCTTCTCTTCGATATGTCCTCATTACGTAGCGCGGCTTGAACCTGCAATCTCTGGCTTCTCACAGCAGTCCAAGCTGTTCCAATGTAATAATGAGCTTTCATAAGGGTCTACCAATAGCTTCTGACGACTATAGCACCCCGGGGGTCTCAACTCTTCTCTGCTATTAATTCCATTAATTATTCCATTGCTATTAATTCTCTGCATTTCTATTAATCATATCGAGTACCAAGTTAGATCATGACATGTTATCCGCCGTTATATAAAAAAAAAACCTAATTATAAACCCCAACTAGGATAGATAAGGCGGCAGTATCGATGCAATTCGAAGCCTGTCTGTAGGCAGTCACTTGTGAACTCGGAAAACCAACCGAGATCGTATCATTGACCTGTGCCATCACGATCATCATCGTCGAGGTAGAGATGTTAATTGTTAGATGATTAATAGATGGAAGAGATTGAGAAGGAGAAGATTCTTCCATGTTTTTCAAGTCAATTATTGTTACAGTAAACTTTCAGGGGTTTGACTTTTCGCCCTTAGAAGGTTACCATCCACGGAACAACTGCGGTGTTTCGGCGTTGCTCCGGTAAGACGGACCCCTTTAAAATCAAGTGTTCCCTGTGGGTGGCCGATCAAACCTCTACGTGTACACCTACGTGTCATTGCCGATTGTAAAGCGCACCCGAATGGGGCACCACCAGGTCATCCCCCGACGAACAGAGCTGGACATAGGCTTCGTCTATCGATCCACCTATTTAACTTATAAACGTATTTAACTTGGCTTGAACTTCGTGTGTATGATTGGAATTTCGTATCTAGACTACATCAATGTAATCTGCGTGACTTTACAGAAATATATATATATATATATATATCAAAGACCAGGAACATCTAGGTGAATCCCTCACGTGTACCGGTAGAGTAAACGTGACTCATTACATATATATATATATATATATATATATATTTATATATATATAAATATATAATATATATATATATATATACCAGTTATCCAGATCGATAACCAATCTGAGATAAAGCTAATACAGAACCCACAGTACCATAAAAGGTCGAAGCACATTGATGTCAAATATCACTTCATTAGAGAGCGGGTTGAGAGCAACGAACTAAGGGTGAAGTATACACCAACAGAAGCACAGGAAGCAGACCTTCTAACAAAACCGGTAACCAAAGCTTCACTACAGCGCCTGACACAGCTGGCTGGGTTAACAGAACTAAAAGCATGAAGTTCCTCCAAGCTGTTGTCACTACACTGATCGCCATTAAGGGCGCAAACACATTCTTTACATACAGTGATTGCAATCCAAAGTATATCACATTGGAAATTAGCTGTATAATCACAGAAATATCAAAAGAAGTATTCCCTAACTACTGCATTGAAAATGAGAACCTGTGTGAACAAAGAGCGTCCCCCACCCGAGTATGTCTAAGGAAGGATAAACCACCACAAGGAGGCGAAAATATATGGGAAGATTACAAGAAACACCAAATACCCAGCACCACGACACCCCGACCAAATAATGAGCCTAAGTGTGTTGAATGGAAAGTAACTAGCGGAACGATGATTACAATATGCATAATATCAACAATGATATATATAACATGCCTTGTATACAACAGAAGAACAAGTGAAACCTACACAAGAGTGTCAAATCCAGACAATCCGTACCAATCTACCACAGAGGAAACAACATAAGGACCAACAAACAAAACAAGAAATGAACAATACAAAAGACGAATTTATATTCGGTCTCTAACACATAAGAGTATTCGAATTAAGTATATAAAACACACAAATATTTTCTTCTCACGAAAAAACGCACGTTTCCTGCGAAACCCGACTAGCGCAGCCTGAAGACGCTCCTAGAGCTCAAGGACCCGATACGACGAATATCCGCCACAAAAACGGTGCGTTTCTTGCAGGCGATTCACTGGAATCGCACCAATTGGGTACAAGGAGGTGTCACCATCTTGAGCAGTGGCATCTGGAAGAATGACACACATCCGTCGTTTTGCGGAAACGCAAACGTTCCCCGAGCATGAAAAGCGGCGTAAATCGACGACGATCGAAATCCCGGACTTCAGAATGATTCGGGTAGTTTCCGTAGTGGGCGACGAATCCTCTGGAGTCTCTATCTCGACTGACCTGATTGGTTCGGGATCAACAGACCGTATGACGAAGAACAGGGTGACGAAGAGCAAAAGCAGAAATGTACCCAAGATCAACCCACGACCTACCCACACAGATCGAGGACTCGTCGGGGATGCAACTTCCTCGACAGCATCTTCAAATGATATCACCTCTATCGTCTCCCTTTCCAAGGTATTGGCGGGTTCGCGGGTCTGATCCAAAGACATATTTCCACGACGTGCCACGGGCGAGAGGAACAGAACTTCCCGAAGATAAAGTCGAATGTACCACGGACGTCGGACAACGACGGGTCGAGTGCGGGCTTGAACTACAAGTGAAGGATCCTGATCTTCAAGCTGATCAACACCTCTGCGACGTACGAGAGACGACATATCGTACCCCTAGTTCCAACTCAAGTAATCGATACAAGTTCGAGAAAGAGGCAAGAGTCTCTCGAATGGAAAGAGAATATACATGACAGCGCCGCTCACTCAGAGTCGCCGAATCTCGGATGATACATCCGCAACATACGATACCTACACGACATACATATCTCAAAATAATTTGAGACACACCGACATGCTTACATAAAACAAATAAAATATTAACTTTAGTGGTGTTCGGAAAAAGGGGAAGTGTTGAATATCAGCCTGCGACTGATACTGTGTTTTCCGACCCCACCAACAATAAGATCGAAAGCATCTATTAATCTCAGTCCACGTCTAAGTGATGTAACAACACAACCAAAATAAGAAAGCCAATACGATAGATCTATGAAAAGCGATATGACGAAACTAAGAAAGAAGCAAGCAATGACGCACCACTTAAAGCATCTAAAACACAGCGATAAGCAATTACGAAAGCCGCTACATGGCCAACGAAGACTGACCACAGTAGTGGGTCAGGGACACGCTAACTGACCGAAAGCGGAAACACTGAAGTGTTCCCTCACCACACTTAACACTGTAAGCGGGTATTTAAGCGCCAATAAACGAAAAGGAAGACACCGGAGCTGGTCGCAGTTGTGAGCTGGTGTCGCTGCAGAAGAAAAGAAAAGCCGTGTGTTCATTCTCGCCGTGAGCAGTATCTGCAGTCACTCTAACGCAGATCGAATCTATCGCCTTCTAACAAAAGGTAAAGCAGGCCCTCACTCGTAACAAGATACCGTTCAATGATGATTTAGACACATGCGAAGCATGCATTCAAGGAAAACAACACAAAGCGACCTATAGACCAAAACCCGACGAGTCCGTAGCCCGGTCCACAGGCGTCATACGTGCCGACCTGTGTTCATCAACCATCGACTCTATCGGAGGAGCTCGGCACTTCATGTGTCTCACTGATGAGTTCAGCAAATACAGAAAGATATACCTTCTGAAGACCAAAGACGAAGCTCCAGAGTATATATAGCAATTCACAACATGGTATCGAAATAAAACGAATCGTAACATAACGGGATTCCACTCTGACGAGGGCACTGAATTTAAAAATAAAATAGTTCAGAAATTATTAAACAATATAGGAGCAGACCAGACTTTTTCGAACCCTAGAACTCCCCAACAAAATGGAATTTCCGAAAGATCAAATAGAACCCTAGTGGAACTGGCCAGAACACAACTGATCAGTAGTCAGCTTCCTAAATATTTTTGGGCTGAGGCTATAAATTTTAGTGCACAAGTGTTAAATGCTATTACTATCCACGAAGAAACCCAAAAATCAGCCAATTAATTAATACAAAATAAAAAACCATACTTAGGAAAATTTCATCCGTTTGGCACGAAGTGCTACTTCTATAATCAAGATGTAAACAGAAGAAAATTCGACGCAAAAAGTCACACAGGAATTATGGTCGGCCTATGTGATCAGGGAAGTGGATATCGAATTTGGGACCCCGAGACTAAAACCATAACGTGAACGAAAGCGAGTAATATTTCCGAAAGCAAGTCCACTTGAGACACGCCACAAACAGAGAAACGAAATCGATACCGAACCACCAGAGGAGCAACCGAATGAACGTCACACAGCGGAAAACACAGAGCCAGAACGAACAAACGACTTAATATCCATACGATTACAATTATCCTCGTTCGGTCCGCCCCGTGCGCGATCCTTTCGTTGGACTAAATCGTTTTTTTAGTTCTCTCCGATAACCCGTTTTTTAACAGTTAATAGAGCCAAGATTAACACAGCAGGGAGCGCTGAGATAGACGACCCTCTCAAGCTAACAAAAGCACTCGAGTCAGCTCATAGCAAAAACTGGATACAAGCAATGAAAGAAGAACTGTAATCAATGAAAGACCATAATCTGTGGACATTGACAGATTTACCGCCTGGATTCAGAACGATAGGTTGTAAATGGGTGTATAAAGTTAAGAAAAACGCTCAAGGAGATCTTGACCGCTTCAAGGCAAGATTTGTTCTGAAAGGATATTCACAAAAGGCAGGACTTGACTACAACGAGCTATTTAGCCCTGTATCACGCTTCGAAACGATCCGCACTATCTTAAGTGTAGCAGCGGATGAGAAACTGACCTTGTACCAATTTGACGTAAAGACGGCTTTCCTGTACGCCGATCTAAAAGAAGAGGTCTATATGACCCACCCGCATGGTTTCGAAGATGGAACCAACAAAGTGTGCAAACTCAACAGGGCTATATACGGACTGAAACAAGCTCCAAGAAGCTTTCACCAAAAATTAAAAGAATTGCTTCTCAAACGAGGACTTACACAGAGCAAAGCCGACCCGTCCGTATTCTATCAAAACAACGAACAAAAAATTATTCTGTGTATGTACGTTGACGACGCAATAATCGCAGGCAAATCGGAACACATAATTCTTGACTTTCTACAGTCGATTAAGCAAGAACTAGAAATCACATATAAACCCCTATCCTACTTTTTAGGAATACAAATAGAAATTAATAAGAGCAATGACGTCTTCATACACCAAGCCAAATACGTAAAAGAAATGCTAGAAAAGTTCGAAATGAGAGATTGCAAACCAAGCACAGTACCCATAGATAAAAATATATATCTGGAGGATACGACAGAAATTCAACCCGAACTCCCATACCGTGAACTAATCGGGATACTGTGGGGGTCGACCCGTCAAGCCAAGTGGCACTATACTCAACAGAAGCGGAGTTTGTCGCTGCCGCTGAAACAGCCAAATCTGCACTATGGCTTAAACGATTGTTGCATGAAATCTCGCATGTGGAGACACCCATTATTCAGATTGATAATCAGTCTGCAATAAAGCTAATACTTAACCCACAGCATCATAAAAGGTCGAAGCATATCGACGTAAAGTACCACTTTATTAGAGAGCGAGTTGAAGTCAACGAGCTAGCAATACAATACACACCGACTGAACTGCAAGAAGCAGATCTACTAACCAAACCTCTAACAAAAGCCTCGCTACAGCGCTTGAGACGACTGGCAGGCCTATCAGAGCTGAAATCATGCAGCTTCTCCAAGCCGTCGTCACAACACTGATCGTTGTTAAAAATGGAAACGCGTTCTTCAAATATGATGATTGTGATATAAAATGTATCACATTAGAGATCAGTTGTATGATTACCGAAATATCAAAAGAGATATTTCCAAACTATTGTATTGAAAATGAGAATCTGTGCAAACAGAAAGCGTCACCCGAACGGGTATGCCTAAGAAAAAACAGGCCACCATTAGGAGGTGAAAATATATGGGAGGATTACAAGAAACACCAAATACCCAGCACCACAACACCCAGACCAAAAATTGAAGCAGAGTGCTTAGGATGGAAAATAACCAGTGGAACAACAATTATACTATGTGTCGGAGTAGTAGATAGCCTAACTAGATCATAGGGGCGTCAAGGATAACACACTTAGTTGATGGTAATGCTCACAGTGAAATTTTATTTATCTGTAATCGTATTTATATGTTTATGTCTACATGTTACACTCTGTGTTTCAACCAATCATGTTGTGCGTCTTTCTGATAGTACCGCCCAACGGGCGGTATCATGTGTACCCTCTCCCAATTCATACATGGGATGCCCTTTGTATGTGTCTCTGAGAGTAAGCCATATCGGCTGAATTCACCACATGCACGTTCGGGGTCGGTGACCCCTATATATATATATATATATGTGTCCATGTGAACAGACATGCTCTCTAGTTTATTGTCCTGATCTCCAGATGTCGCTTCGTCTAGACACGCTACCCCTGGTCAGTCTAGACGGGGGTGGACTCGGGACTGTTTAGTGTTATGACCATCTGGCCTACCGTGGGAATGTGGACTGTCGACGTCTCAATCCTCAACACTCCCCCGCGGCGATATGTCCACCTGTATTTTCCCTTTCTTTATGGTTAGTGAATATGCATATGCCGAGTCTATGCGTCAGTCCCAACATAATCATTTGTGAATGTATATACTCATAAATAAAAAAAATCTACGGCTAATATCTGAGTTTTAATGTGTTTATGTAATTCCGTACTCGAGGCTTCCGTTGGCGTTTTCCATTGTTGAGTGGGTCTGTGATTCAGGGTGGTTGTAGATCGAATTCTTCTGCTGAAAGCACGCGCGGTCCAGTGACGTCGGTGTTCCGTCAGCGTTGGTCGATTGTTCCGCCACAGATTGACTGCGTGCACCACATGGGGCGCTCGGATGTGAAGTGGCGTGCACCATGTGCGTTCCGTGCACGTTCGCTTGCTCTCTCCCCCTCCGAGCGACTGCATGTGTGAGGTATGAGATGTCATCGCTTTGTCAAATGACGCGTCATTACCGCGGTGATCTGCGGGCGTTGTGGTTCTCTAGGGAACGGTCCGATTACTGTTTCATTTGAAGACTGAAGGCCGAGAATTTGTTCAGTGGCTACGTGCGGAGCACGCTTGTCGTAGTTTTGTGCTCCGTCGCCGTAGGCCACACCTCGGGCCTCGCTGTGCACATCGTCACCGCCACCGTCACCGTCATCGCCACCATCATCTGCGATGCGCCTTCATTCAGGGCGTGTGACGATGCCGCCGCCACCCCAAAGACCACAGCTGGATGCCGACGATGACGAGAGCATCGAAATGTTTGGCCTCCCGGAGGGCGTCGGCCGCCTAGGGCCAGCAAGAGGCGGAAGACGGGGCCGGCGGGCCCGTCGGGCCGCCGTCAGTATAGCCACCGCGGCGTCGGTCGCCGGTGCGATTTTAATTGTATATTTATTATTTTTATTATATTTTTATGAGGGAGCGACTCGTGTTCCTAGCGATGTCGGCGGGCGGGTGGGGCCCCCGACATCCAGTACGTTGCTACCGGACCGTATGGTTCTCGTCCCGGGTAGTAGTGACCTCGCCGCGGGTCCTCCATGATCTTCGTCGGTTCTCGACGAAGGAACTAAGTTGTAAAGCGCGGACCTGTCTCTCGACGTCCGCGCTCGCCTGCGTATTGTTGAGTGGGCCTCTGCGCGAGGAGGCGGCCGAAGTATGGGCCGCTCCTTATGTTCCGCCCCCGGCTGTACTGCCCAGCCGATGCAGGGGCCGCGTTTTATTTAGGCAGGTTTTATAAAGAGACGGCATTTTTTTTTTTTAAGTAATGTATATTTATATATATATATATATTTTTGTGTTGTAAAAATTTGTAATTTTAAAAAAATGTATATATGTGAGAGGAGCGAGAAGACGAAGAGTTGTAAACAATGTGCACGTCCTCCTCTGTGATATAGGCCGTCGGCCAGGCGCGTGTAGAGGCGCTTTTGTATATATTCGTATCATTAAACATTGTAACCCGAGCGGTATTGTATGTAGCTCGATGTGTATACGTTGCATTCATTCATTCACGGTAATGTTTCCGCACTATTTGGGTAAGGGTCTTCCGCCTCTGGTGAGTTGCTAACTATGTGTTCATTCTCGTTGGATAGTCTGTTGTGTTTGGCAGAGTATATTAGTAGTAATGTCACGACAATCATTCCGAGTGTCGGTATTAGTGCTGAGACGATTGCGATTTCCCAATGCAGTCTGTGGTCTGGTATATCGGGTCGCCTGGTGGTGGTTGTGGTAGTGGGGTAGTATTTACGCTTGTAGTCAGGCCATGATTTTGAGCCGCCTACTGGTGATTGATTTGGAGTGAGGCAGACTGTGTTTTCTGTCGCCTCTTGAATGCATGCTCCCCCGGAGTGGATGCATAAGTTGACAAATTCATCATTGTCCTCAGTTATGAGACAGCTAATATTTTTGTTGATACACTTGTATGGGCAATCTTTAGTGTATGTGTAGAACTCCTCTGTAGCTGCTATTAGAAGAACGGGGGTGACTAGCAAGATAAAAGCTACTTTTCCCATTTTTGGGGGTTAATCAGCGACTTCTGTTCTTCAAATAATGTTTTATTGAGGGGTTTTGTGAGAAAATCTGCCTTTTGGAATTGGGTAGGTACGTACAAGAATTTAAGCTCTCCTGTTGTATATTTTTCGTGGAGGAAGCAGAATTTCACGTGAATATGTTTTGTTCTTTTGTGAAATTGTGCGTTTTTGATTAGGGCTAGGGCAGCCTGATTGTCTATGTTAATTGTCGGGGTAATTTCGTGTGACAGTTCTCTGAGTAGCTGTTTTAGCCACAGTGTTGTTTGAGCACACTGTGTTACCGCGATGAATTCACTCTTGGCAGTACTTAAACTGACGGATGTTTGGCGCTTGGAGCCCCAGTGATTGGTCCACCGTTCAGCGTTGTCACCTGACCACTACACGATCTTCGAGTGGACTTGCATGCTGCGAAGTCCGCGTCAGAGTAGCACTCGAGTTGTTCACTGCCTGATGACGAATAGCGTATTGAGTCGTCAACTGTGCCTCTGAGGTAGCGTAAAATTCTGAGTCCTGCAAGCCAAAGTTCGTTATTATATTGGTCTAGAAAACGAGCAAGAAAGTTGACCGCGAAGGCGATGTCTGGTCGCGTACATAATGCAATGTAAGATAGTGATCCTATTAGTTCCCGGTATGGTAGTTCCTGTTCGGGTGTAGGTATTATTTCAATATTGTAAATGCTAGGATCGGCAGGGGTGGAGATTGGTCGACAATTCTCCATGTTAAATCTTTCGAGCACGCTGTGTATGTATTTTCTCTGGTTTATGTAGACGTTGTGGTTGTCGTCTATGCTTATGTGCAAGCCGAGAAAATAACTAACATCATCCACCGTGATGTCGAAGTGATTTTGTATTTGGGAGATGGTGGATTTTATAATATGTTTATTTGAGCCAGCGATGATCGCGTCATCGACGTAGATGGCTATAATTAGAGTCTCAGTATCGCTGTGCTTGTAGAAGACACAGCGATCTGTCTGGCTTTGATTCAGGCCGAGTCCAAGAAGAACTTGTTGTATTTTTTGGTTGAAGCACCTCGGTGCTTGCTTAAGGCCGTAAAGGCTCTTGTGTAGGAGACAGACACGACCACTATTGTCGTCGAATCCTGGAGGCTGACGCATGTATATGGTCGTGTCGACAGTACCGTATAGGAATGCTGTCGAAATGTCGATCTGTTTTAGGAGTAATCTTTTGGATGCGCATAGGCTGAAGATGGTTCTCAGCGTGTCAAAGCGTGCGACTGGGCTGTATAATTCTTGATAATCGATCCCGGCTCGTTGGCTAAAGCCCTGTACCACCAGTCGGGCTCGATATCGGTTAATTGCACCGTCCGCATCGGTCTTCACCTTGTATACCCACCTGCAGCCAATCGGCTTGCAATGTGCGGGTGGATCAACTAGAGACCAGACTTTATGTTTGTTCATAGCTGATATTTCAGCTTGCATTGCGGAAGTCCATTCACCTGATTCTGGTGAGTTTTGCGCCTCTTTGAGTGTTTGGGGTTCCCCGGAGTCCAGCAGGGCTAGATCTATTTGGAATCTTCTTGGTGGTTGTATGTTTGATCTATCCCGTAATGTTCTATGCGAGGTTGGTGTTGTGTGAGTGTTGTTTGTTTCTTCATCACTCTCTTCATCGCTTGTCTCTGTGTGGTCGTTGCCTTTTTGTTCGTTCGGATCGGTCGACTCGATCCGAGGCGATGAAGTACTCGCTTCTGGATCTGTTATTGCTGGTTGTTTGTTTGTCTCCCCCTGGGGTAGAGCGTTCTGCTCAGTGTGAGTTCTTTTCACAAAGACGACATCCTTCGAGGTTTTGACCTGGCGCGTTTCGCCGATATAAACTCGGAAGCCGTCAATACGTTCTGTGTATCCGCACAGGCGAGCCTGTATTCCGCGGGGTGACCACTTAGTCTTTGTTGGGTCGTGATTATAAATGAAACATTTTGAACCGAAAGGGTGAAGATTGGTTAATTTTATTTTTGTGTTGAAGATCAATTCGTGAGCGGTTTGATTTGTTTGTTCGCAAAGCGTTGTTATGTTTAGCGCATATGTTGCAAATTGTATGGCTTCTGCCCATAGTGATTGTGGTAATTGAGACTCAATGAGCATAGTTCGAGCCAGTGCGGAGAGTGTTTGGATATTCCTCTCACTTTTCCCGTTTTGTTGAGGTGTGTAGGGGTTGGATGTAATGAATTCTATCCCCTCACCTTTAAAGAAATTACTTAGGTATGTATTTACAAATTCCTTCCCTCCGTCACTTAGAAACGCCTTAATCCTTTTTCCGGTTTGGTTATTGAACCATAGAATAAAATGTTTAACGTGATCTGCGGTTTCATCTTTTGTATGCATGAAATAGACTTACGAAATTTCGAGAACCCATCTTGTAGACTAAGGAAGTATCTGTGGCCTCCTAATGATGGTTGCATGGGACCGCAGACATCGGCGTGGATGATCTGTCCCATGGACCGCATGAGCGTGTGTTTTGGCTTAGAGTGGTACGTAGCTCGGTTCTGCTTTCCTTTTATATATGCATCGCAACTGAGTTGATCGTCAGTGTATTTTATTTTCTCTCGAGCTAGGAATTCTTTTACTTGTCGTTTATTAATGTGCGCCAGTGATTCGTGTGCGTGTTGCAAAAGAACTTTACTTGTCTGTTTTTGTCTTATGGCGGAGTTATTCCGTTTGTCATTACCGGCCGGGGTTCCGTTAACTGGTACAGACGTATTCGTGCTTTGTCGTTGAATGTGTGCGTTATTATTTGTTGCATCATTGGTTATTTGAGTTGTTCTTTTCATACCCTGTGTTCCAGAGTTATTGCCTGACTTGCGCGAAGTCATGACTAGGCATTCAGAATTCCTTACAGGTCTGGCCTTTAATATAAATAATCCGCCTGCATCTTGTGTTTTAATACTTTGGGATCCCTTACACAAGGTTAAACAGTGACTCTTTCCGATAATGGACCATTCCATGTCCATGAGACCAGCCGCCGACCAGAGACCAATAAAACGTTGTTGAGTTTGAGTTTGCCCTTTCCAGGCAGTTCGAGATATATACTTCCGTCACCCACCGCCTGCAGTGTTTGACTTCCGCCAACTCGGACTATCCGGGGTTCCGGAAAAGGACTAACTGTCGCAAAATTACATGAGTTATTTGTGACATGATGGGATGCGCCGCCGTCGACGACTCATAACTCCTAATCGGAATCGGAGTGTGCTGTTGTAGCACCAAATAGCTCCGAGTCTTCAACTACTTGGGCCTCAGGCTGACGTCTCGACTGAGTACGTCTCTGGGTAGGCGTAATCTTTCTTTTCCGCACTCATTTCTATAGTGGCCAACACGACCTCAACCAAACACGTGACGTCAGGACGCCTATTGGGATGTGCCTGGTTAGAATTTCCACCAGGTTTGTGTGTGGTATTTTGCGGTCGGTTGTGGGGTCTATGCTTATTGTACTGTGTCTGAGTCCTGTGGGGACGACGACTCGTGGTTAATTTTGAGAATAGAGCGGTAACTAGTTCTGTGTCGTCTGCC
The DNA here is from genome assembly GCA_019614645.1 of Stratiolaelaps scimitus. Lineage (NCBI taxonomy): Eukaryota > Metazoa > Arthropoda > Arachnida > Mesostigmata > Laelapidae > Stratiolaelaps > Stratiolaelaps scimitus. The sequence goes on along the minus strand of JABWDB010000018.1, from coordinate 103,497 downwards.
TCATACATGGGATGCCCTTTGCATGCGTCTCAGAGAGTAAGCCATACGGGCTGAGTTCACCACATGCATATTCGGGGTCAGTGACCTCTATATGGGTGCATGTGAACAGACATGCTCTCTAGTTTATTGTCCCGATCTCCAGATGTCGCTCCGTCTAGACACGCTACCCCCGGTCAGTCCAGACGGGGGCGGACTCGGAACTGTTTAGTGTTCTGGCCATCTGTCCTACCGTGGGAATGTGGACTGTCGACGTCTCAATCCTCAACACTATGCATAATAGTAGTATGCGCAATCTACCTTATGTACAATAGAAGAACAAGAGAAACATATGCAAGAGTACCCAACCCAGACAATCCTTACCAAGCAACCACAGAGGAAACAACATGAGCATAACAACAAAAACACAAAATGATCAATATTAAAAATGAATGACCATATATTCGTTTAAAATTTGATGCTCAAAGTATTGGACTCATGTCCAACAAAAAAAACGTTTTTGTGCCAGAGCACACAAATTTTCTGAGTAGCCCAGCCGGCTCCGCTCGAGCTGCTCTCAGAGTCCAACGACTTGATATGCCGGATACCCGCCACAGAGGCGGTGTGTCTCCCGAAGACGATCAATCGGCACTGCACTAATCGCAAATGGTAACGATCCATCATCCTCTCCAACTCCAGCGGCTGGCAGGATTACACACATCCGACGCTTCGCGGAAACGCACACCGGGCCCTTACACGAAAAATGATTGAGATCAACAACGATGGAGAACCCGGGCGTCAAGACGATCCGGGTGGTCCCGGTAGTGGCTGAAGGACCCACGGGAGTCTTAACTTCAACCGGTATAATCGGGTTTAGTCCACCCGACCATATAGCAGAGAAGAGGATGCATAGGGCAAGAAGGAAAAGGCTGCCAAAGATTACGAGGCGGCACACCCACACCGACCTGGAAGTCGGGGATACCTCAGACTCCGGAGGCACGTGCTCCACCTCCTGAATCTCCACAGCGTCAACGAACACTGCCCTCGTGGGCTCAAGAGCCCGATCCTCCATGGGAATGACTTCATGTTGTTCCATGGCCGTGTTAAAAATCACTCGTCGCAAGAACCGAGTGACGACACGCGAGCGAGGCAGTGCACCACGATGAACTAGAGGCTGCTCGGGCTCCGGTGGATTTCGTCGTCTAACTTGTTCACGTCGCAAACGCAACTGAGACAACATGGCGATTTGACAACCCTAGGACGAGTGATCACTCCGAGTTTAAAAGAGAGCTCAAGCCCGTAAAATGGAAAGAGAAATGACATAACAGCGCCACTCGACCAGTAGCGCCAAGTTCTAGAGGACATACCTACGACATACGATACTTATACAACATGCATATTATAAAACAATTAAGAAATACCAAGCTTATATAGGACAAACAAATTTATTGCTTAGGATGTTCGGAAAAGGGGGAAGTGTTGAATATCAGCCAACAACTGATATTATGTTTTCCGACACCATCAGCCGTAAATTAGAAATAGAAGCAACCACTGTTAGTGTAATGCTCATTATACAACCAACAAAGAAGAAGTCATCGAAGAAAAAAGGAAGGACGTGACGAAATATAGCACTAAGCCACAGCGCTCATGCTTAGGACATCTTAAACTACGCAGCAATTACGAAAGACTGACCACGACAGTGGGTCAAGGTGGGCGCTACAACATCTAGATAGAAAAGCGGAAAACACTGAAGTGTTTTCCCTCACATACGCTTAAGACCACAAGAATATATAAAGCCACAATAAAGATAACAACAGCACGGAGCTGGTCGCAGTTGTAAGCTGGTACAGCAGTGTTGCTAAACCAAACAGAAAAGCCGTGTGTTCATTAACAAAGACGAAAAGTTTCCTCAGTCAGCAGGAGCACATCGAACCTACTACCTTCTAACAGCGGTATCAGCACGACGCTAAGTACGCACTCAACGAGAGAAAAGGTCAGTAAAACTCAAGCAATCACGCATCTCAAAAATTAGAGCGTAAGTTCCACGGCTTAACAAGGGCTAAACCTTAAAGAGAAGGAATAGAAATAATGGCACACCACGAGAATGATAAGAACGGTCGTACTCGCGCCTCAATAATATTGGCCGATGATGGCAAAAACTACTTGGCATGGAAAACACTTCTTCCTGTGATCTTACAAAATGAACAATATGCCTGGGAAGTGACTTCAGGTACCTTAGTCCCACCAAAACTCCCAAAAGACACTGAACCCACTCCTGACCAAAAGAAACAGCGAGAGCACTACGATATAGGAAACAAAACTGCCCGTACCATTCTGTTTAGCTCTCTCCACCCTCGTACCATAGTAAACATATTCTACGGAACATCTGAAATGGTCTCTGCTTCATCAATATGGACACAGATCAAAACAAAATTCTCTAGACAAAACGGTATACTCAAAGACCAAGCAATCACAAAATTCATGGCTTTTAAATGGGATCCATCCCGCACAATCGTCGAGAACTTAAGCTATTTCAATCGGCTCATGTACACTCTCGATGAGCTCCAAGCTAACCTCGACAGGGATATCGCGTGCGCCCGTCTTGTTGACGCACTCCCTCGAGAGTGGGAGCCTTTCAAGCTCGCATGGGGCGCGAAGACAGGCTCAGAGAAGAATTGGGACACATTAACAGAAATGGTCACAGCTGAAGCGGCTCGCACGGGAAAGTTCGAAGTAGAGAACGCCACGGCACTCCTCTCCCGAGTATCAATCAGCCGCGGAGGTCGTGGCAGACCACAAGCCCGATTCCAAAAGCGGTCAGTACAAAGGCAGTGGAGAACAAATACAGTTCACCAAACAGAAATTACCTGCTACAATTGTAATAAGAGATGTCACATTGCACGTGAGTGCAGACAACCCAAAAAGCGTCAAACTACTCAAAGAAATAATGTGAAGTTTAATCATGTAGAGGCATTCACAGTCGAGGCTCAGGAGGTAGAGATGTCTCGGGAGAAAAACCATGCATTAGAGGCAAGCGATAGAGAATTTATCATAGACAGTGGCGCTAGCCACCATATAGTAAACGACACTAGGTGGTTCGTCTCGTACAATCGCTATGCAAACACCCGGGACGTTGGTGTCGGCAGTGCCCACACAATCAAAGCTTTTGGTGAGGGTACCGCAGTACTGACGGTTTGCAATGGTGAGAATACGCAGACAATAGAATTGGAAAAGGCGCTATATGTTCCTAAAATGAGAAGGAACCTGATATCCGTCGGAAAACTGACCGACGAAGGATTCACTGTCTTAGCAAACAATCAAGAAATAATAATATGCAAAGAAAATAGCTCCTCGAGCGCCAAGCGCCGAGATGGTTTGTTCGTATTACGAGTTGAAAGTACAAGAAGGACACGAGAAAACGATAAAACCCCAGAGGTATTGCAGGTAGACACAAAGGTCCCTGTAAGCTTGAAACTCGCGCATGAAGCACTAGCCCACGTCGGCAAGGAAAGAGTAAAAGCAGTTCTCACTCGTAACAAGATACCGTTCAGCGACGACTTAGTGACATGCGAAGCATGTATACAAGGAAAGCAACACAAAGCGACGTATAAATCGAAACCCAAAGAATCGATAGCTCGGTCCACAGGTATTATCCATGCCGACCTGTGTTCATCAACGACGGATTCTGTCGGAGGAGCTCGACACTTTATGTGTCTTACAGACGAATTCAGTAAATACAGGAAAGTATATTTCCTGAAATCCAAAGATGAAGCTCCAGAATATATATAGCAATTCACTATATGGTATCGAAATAAAATCGGTCACAACATTAACCGATTTCACTCTGATGAGGGGACAGAATTTAAGAATAGAACAGTACAAAAAATGTTAAACGACATAGGGGCAGACCAGACTTTCTCAAATCCCAGAACTCCCCAGCAAAATGGAATATCTGAAAGATCAAATAGAACCCTGCTCGAATTAGCAAGAACACAATTAATTAGTAGTCAGCTCCCTAAGTATCTATGGGCTGAGGCTATTAATTTTAGTGCCCAAGTACTAAATGCGATAACCATTAACGAAGAAACTCAAAAATCGGCCTACGAATTAATACACAATAAAAAACCATACTTAGGGAAACTTCACCCTTTTGGCACTAAATGCTATTATATTTCTACAACCAAGACATGAACAAAAGAAAATTCGATGCAAACGGCCACCCAGGTATGATGGTCGGTCTATGTGAGCAAGGAAGTGGATACAGAATTTGGGACTCTGAAACAAGAACCCTAAAACGAACTAAAGATGTAGTATTCCTGAAAACAAGTCCCTTTGTAGCAAGTGACAAGCAAAGTATCGAACTCGATACCATACCACAGAAAGAATAAAGTGAAGCTGATATAAAAGACACCGCCGAAACAAAACGGATAAGCACCGAAAGTAATAGCTCAACACGAGAACCGTCAACAAGACAACTACGAGATAAATCGAAACTAAAAAGGCCAAAACGATATGAAGCAAATATGACAAACACTGGCGAAACGACAAGTACCGAAACCCGAGAACCTAGCACTCTAACAGAGGCGCTTGAATCAGCTCAGAATAAAGAATGGCTAAAAGCTATGGAAGAAGAACTACAGTCAATGAAAGCACACAATGTGTGGACCCTTACAGAATTACCGCCCGAACGGAGAGCGATAGGGTGCAGATGGGTATACAAAGTAAAAAGAAATGCACAGAGAGACCTTGATCGATTTAAAGCAAGATTAGTCCTAAAAGGGTACTCTCAAAAGGCAGGAATCGACTACAAGCAATTATTCAGCCCAGTAGCCAGGTTTGAAACGATTCGCACAATCCTGAGCATAGCAGCAGCCGAAAAACTAGTTCTGTATCAGTTTGACGTAAAAACCGCATTTCTATATGCCGATCTAGCCGAAGAAATCTACATGACAACCACACGGCTTTGAAGATGGAACCAATAGAGTGTGTAAACAAACGAAGCCATTTATGGTCTCAAACAAGCTCCAAGAAGTTTCCACTATAAGCTAAAAGAATTACTCTTTGAACGAAACCTCTCCCAGAGCAAGGCAGACCCTTGCGTATTCTATCGGAACAACGAACAAAAAATCATCCTATGCATCTACGTTGACGATGCAATAATTGCTGGTAAATCAGAAACATCTGTCCTCGACTTCTTACAATCAATCCAACAAGAACTGGAAATCACCTATAAACCTTTATCCTACTTCTTAGGAATACAAATAGAAATTAATAGCGATAATGATATTTTCATCCACCAAACTAAATACATAAAGAAAATGCTCGAGAAATTCGAAATGCTGGATTGCAAACCCAGCACAACACCCATAAACAAGAGCGTATACTCAGAGGATATAACAGAAGTCCAGTCTGAACTCCCATATCGCGAATTAATCGGAACACTGATGTATCTCACAATAGGAACACGCTTCGATATAGCCTTTGCCGTTGGCTACTTTTCACGATACTTGGACAAGCCCACGAGAGGATTATGGGACTCGGCTCGAAGAATTCTCAGATATCTAAGCGCAACCTCAGACCTAGGAATCACCTACAGAAGCAGCGCTAGTAACAAGTTGGAAGTCTTTTCAGACTCCGATTTCGCAGGAGATACGAGCACGCGCCGCTCAACCAGCGGTCAGCGGTCAAATCATAAAGAAGAACGGAGGCGCGGTGCTCTGGGCCCGATGGGGTCGAACACGGATGCGACGAACCTGAGAACTGTTCTCTTCGTGGCCGCTTGTATTTCGCCGCCTTCTCTTCCGAGCGATGCCAGCTGCACCTTGAGCACGTCTTGCGTTGGCGCCCATGCGATTCCTAGCACCTTGAGTAGTGCGCCTTCGACGGCGCAGGCCTCAGCAGCCTCGATGCCAAGTTGACGAAGATGCTCGACGACTACCGGAGAATTAGTTTTCCATTTCGCGAGCCTCATTCCAGCGGAGTCGAACCACGCGATCACCTTGTCGATGTAAGCAATCGCCTCTGCCTCACTCTGAAAACTACGACACGAGTCATCGTGGTACTGAAACTCTCCCAGTCGCATCGAGTCGTCCGGGTCCACTCGCTTGAATAAGCGTCGCAAGGTGGCTGCAAGGAGGAAGCCACTCGGGGCAGCACCCCAAGTGACCCGGCGCATCTGGTAGCAGCTGATCGCCCTATCTTCGGGCCCTTGCCAAAGAAACCGGAAGTACGGTCGGTCTGACTCCCTAAGGTTCAGCATCATATACGCACGAGACACGTCGGCTGATACAGCAACTCGATGAAGCCGGAAGTTGATGAGGAGATTCACCACGTCAGGGTTCAGATTGGGCCCAGGTAACAGATGGTTGTTAGCGACGTTTTACCCGGTCCAGCAGCTGAGCAATCAAATACAATCCGCCATTTCTGCTGTCCCTTGTCGTCCTGCGTGACCACCTGGTGGTGTGGCATATGGTAGGTACCATCCACCTGCCCGGCTGAGTTAACGTCAAAGTCCGTCACCAGTTCTGCGTGCCCCTCGCGGACGAACGCCATGATTTCTTCCTGATACCGCGCAAAGGTCGGGGGGTCCCTCTCCAATGCACGGCGCTTGCTATTCAGACGACGTAGAGCTAGATCGAGGTTGTTGGTGAGCGACGATATAGAGGCTCGCTTGGGCATCACCACAGTGTACGAGTTACCATCATACACCAGCCCCTCTTCGAACTGCCTGACGGCATCCGCTTCCTCCACCGACAGCATTGCAGGCGGGGAATCCTGTATACCAATCGCTTCGGTGCTCCACAACTTCTCGAGGTCGCGGGCCGGTTTCGACAACACGGCGGCACAACATACCGGGTGGGCCCGCAAGTCCACCGAGTCAATCGGTCGCCTGGTTGCACCTCCGACGATCCAACCAAATTTTGATTTCGATGCCAGTAGCGTCTTCGTCACATTGAGCATAGCCTTTCCGACGAATTGATAGAAGTAATCCATACCGATGAGTAATTCGGGTGCCGGCGCTCGAGCATCTCCAAGGTAAGACTGGTCGGCAAGCGGGTATTTCTGGCCGAACTTACGAATAGCTTGCAGCACATTCGGGGTACAGTTGTTCGACGGGTTGACATTAAATTCGTACGCGAAGGCAGCGAGGTCGATACCGCCAGAATCACCTTGGCATCCACCTACACGAAGGCGATATCGATCAGCTGTGAACGCATTGTTTCCGTTGATGCCGCGGATGTCGAGGTCCTCACGACCAATTGGCTGTAGCCCATGAAGTCGTTTGACAACAGCTGGTGCCACAAAGCTGATCATACTGCCGGGATCTAAGAATACGCGCACCGGTGTTTCAGTGCCTGCGTACGACACTCGCGCGGATGCGGTCATCAATAGCACTGATGTCTCGCAAACCGCCGGCGCGGACACCGTGGGAATCACGGATGAAACAGATTGACCAGTCCGCGGGCCCGGGTGCATCGATGTGTAATGCTCCCGCGATTTGCACCATTGGCACTGACCCTGCACACCCTCGCACCGTTGACCACGCGTGTGTTTCCTCCAAAGGCACACATGGCACCTCGAGTTTTTGTCGAGCACAGCCTTACGCTGCTGCAGCGTCATGTCACTCGTGCATCGTGATGGTCGGTGTTCCCTGCTGGCGCAGAACATGCACGGCCTTTGCAACTGCTGTGGCCTGACGGCGGCCGCTGCTGTGGTCGAATGCCTGATGATCGGCGGCTGCCAGGCGGCGCACCGCTGATTTCTGTCAAAAGGTCGTGTGTTCTGCTTCCGCTGTTGCTGCTGTACATTGCCACCGATTGTCAGCCTGTCACGCTCCAACTCCTCAAGAGACACCGTATATGCACGCAACCAGTTTGTCAGATGTCGCAAGCGTTTAACTGCTATGATGGGCAGTTGGGGTTCTGGCAGTCCATCAGCTGTTCGCGCCGGCCCGGGCTCTTCGTATTCACGGTCTCGGAGCCGTTCCCTGTCGACATCAAACACCAACTGTTGGGGCAACTCCTTTCGCACGTTCCTCAAAAATGGTATGGCATACGCCTCCTCATTTACACCAAAGGCGTTCAACTGTAACGCCGTGGCCTGAATGTGATTCAATACAGCTCTCAACCCCACGGCATCATTAGTACCACGTACACTAGGCACAGCACTGATGCGGTCAGTCGCTCGTTGTAGCTCGTGGTCGGGCCTCGCGTAGTTCTCGTCGAGAAGTGTTAATGCCACCTCGAAGTTCGCGTCAATCAGCTCTAGACTCTCCACAAGTGCGCGGGGCGGGCCACGCAGTTTCGCGATCAGAGCCAGCAATCGCTCCGTACCCGAGGCGTGCGGTCGTCTCGCCAGCCAAGCAGAGAGCTGAGCGCGGAACAGCCTGTAGTTGCTGTTGTTGGCCCCAGAGAACGGTTCAATTTCTATTGTTTCGGGGTGTGCCGCAGACAATGGCAACATCACTTCGGAGGTTGGTGGAGTCAGCGGGTGGTCGCTGCCACCACTTGGGGCCCGCCTGGGACCACGAAGGCCATCCAAGATGGCGGAACCGGCGCCGACCCTGGCCATTGCTGGTGCCGCAGGGCTATCGGTACCCACGCTTAGCCGCCGTCGCGCATACGACCGACACCGCAGTACTGACTCATCGTATTCGGCGCAGTGGTCCATGTCGCTCTCCAACTCTTCCGGCGTGATATCGGGATGATCCCAGATCAGCTCGTCTAATTTCCCTATTTCTGCGTGCTGCCGGTCAACCAATTCAGATATTTCTGAGACCTTTTCAAGGCCCTCTTGGGAAGTAGCGTCTATCTGTCGCAACTCTTCGCAGTTGCGAGCCATCCTATTTCGCAGTCTAGTGCGGCGACCACGAAGCACAGATAGTTTCTGCGCATTGGAGGTTGATCTGTTACTAATCTGTGCATCGGTGTCAACCGTTTCCACTTGCCGTTCCTGATTGGTAGGTTGACGGGGTGGAGTATGATCCAACGCCATTCTTGCAAATTTCCCTGATCGGCACCACACACGTTGACCCCACACTCACTTATTCGAGTTAAAAAGTCACAGAGTCACACTCACCGCACAGAACTTTCACCACACTTGCGCTGGGTCAAAATCGCCACGCCGAGCCTTTGCTTGCTTGTGCTGGATCGATCGTCGACGCCGGTTTGATGAGGTTTCTCTGGCTGGTTCGCGATTAGCGCGTGTCACTTCACGAGATCGTCGTATGCCTTGCTTGCTAACCACAGAGCGGGGAGCGTCGCCTCCCTACGCACGCAAATCCTGGTCACGAAAGCACCAAACTGTGGGGAAAGGGGAGGGGCAGTGGTATCGCAGTCCTTAATTCCTAATTCACAGTGGCTCGGATCGTATAGTGTTAAGTGTACGCGTGCTACTCTGTCGGATGGTTGGCTAACGGCTTACACCTAGCGCCTGTTCTACGCAAGGAAGACACGGATTCATCTCTCTACATGGACACACTGGCGTCTGTGCTCTCTACATCTCTGCATGTGTTCTGTCATGTTCACAGCAGACGCCTGTATTTATTTATCACAAGGGTACATTTCTCCTGCACGTTTCAACACAATCGTGCAACTTCCACCAATACAACTATTCTATTCAACACAATATTTCACAGTTACATATCGTTACATAGAAGGCATAGTACAAAGATGTCGACACCGAAATTCATCATGGGTCGTCTTCATTCATATTATAATGGCCCAGCGACTTTAGGCCCGCACATCTCATTCCTGACATCCATCACCAGAATCATACTCATAATAATCATCACCATAATTACATTCACTTGCTGACAAAGTTGCTTAGAAATAGGTTTGCTTCACACGGAGCCACAAAATGTAATAGTGTCGTTGTATCCATTAAGTAATCGATAAAAGAATTGATCTTTCTTAAGTCAAGAGGCTCGTTCGAAGCCTATGTCTTTTGAATTAGACGCGTACAGCAAAGATTGAACATCGTACTAAAACTGTCGATCATTGTTTAACATGCATGAAGATCAAAACAATTCACACAATGGCCTGACGACGATCCTGAATCTCCAGCTTCCTCCGGCAGAGGCCTCGCAGGCTACCCTTCCGGTTCGCCTCGGCATCCTCAGTGTACACCGTTTGGCTGACGTTGGCTACGCAGCCTCGCTCACGGCGGTCGCCGGCATGGGTGCCTCCCCCTCGAGGCTCTCGCACACTTCTCCGCTTCCCGTGTGGCTGCCCTTGACCAGACCGCTCAGGACAAGCAGAGCAAGCAGCGAGTATCGTCTGATGTCCTCCACAAGAAGCTGCGGGACTCCCTCCTGGCTTCAGCGCCACACGTTACTGACCAGGCTCGCCTCCGGGCTGTCGACAGGCCTGGTGAGGGGGCATGGCTCCACGCGCTGCTTTCCTCGTACCTTGGCACTGCTCTCGACGATCTCTCCCTCCGTTTCTGTGTGGGCCTCCGCCTCGGGGTCACCATAATTCCTAATTATTGTATGTTTGAATAAATTCACACAATTATTAAGATTTACCCTCGCGCTTGTGCCAGCGGCTGATTACCTTAACAGCTAGTTCCAATGATGCATCGAATGCCGTATTGACTTGCTATATACTGAGCCGAACATTGGTCACCCTGGTTGGGCACTCACTGGTGCTGTCCCGAACCAAAATATAGATGTTAACCTACCTGAAATGTAAGAGATATTTTTTTGTGGTTTGATCTTTCAGACCATTAAGTGTTGGCCATTTCCAATATCACCTCGCGAGGGTTAGCTGCTGAGTTTTAATTCGGAAATATGCTTTTGACGAGATGAGAGTGTTTAACGATAGCACAAAATTTCAGTCCGAAATTTTATTTTTTTACATATTATATCTTCTAGTCTAGGAACTAGTTATCCTATCGCAGCTGACAGGGCACATCGCAGTAAATAATGGATTATTTATACATTCTGTGTACTACACATTGCTACATGCTGATAACTGACTGGTACAAATAATCAGAAATAAGCACTGGAGGCTCCCGGCACACCAGCTCCGTGGATTCTCCATTTGGATGATATAGATTTTGACAAAAGATTGTCCTCATCCCCGAGAAGCCTGTGTCGTCTCAATCAACATTTTACATGTCAACCTTTGCCACCTCAGTTAAGAAAGTCAAATTATAATGATCTACGAGTGTGAAGTGAAATAAAAATATATCACTTGCTCATTTATTTGTACAAAATAATAAGAACCCAATATGCTAAAGGGTACAGCCGGCAATAATATGGATTGTCTCATGCATCCTAGCGGTGTCTACTCATGTGAAGAGCATTTCCCCCTAGTCGCTATATATAAAAAAAGGCCGGTAATAAAATGAATGGACCCACCTCTACCACACGTTTAACCATGTATTTGGAGCATGGATGATTGGATCGGGTCGTTTTTGTGGGGGTGAGTTTCTGAGGAAAACCCCCTTAAAACACCCTCTAGCCTTATCAGGAATCCATCATTTAGGCATTTACCGTCAATCCACGTAAATAGATGACGGTTAATGACATATACATATATGCAGTTGCTTAGCATTGAGTTATGATTATTGGTTGTACCGCCTGCGAAGACCCGTTTCACATGACAACACTTGGTTTATTATGGTGATGTACAGGCACAATAATTATCACCTATAGACATTAAGTGTGTTGAATTTTAGCTACCAAATGATGGTTGGAACTCGTACTTGGAATAAATAACTATGCGACTACTGTTTGAAGCCCACTTGCGCTGCTGGGTTTATCCAAAACCGTCCTAAAGGCGCACTCAGCTGTAAATGCCAGAAGGGAGGATCCAAACCCGAGCGCCAGGACCACCAAGCTACCAACTATTTCATCTTGAGATAATGCCTAGAATCAATACGAAAAATGAAAAAGTTAGTAAATTATATAGCCTGTATAGGAACCTTAGGACCAAACTTGGTCGACCGTTAGCTCTTCTTTGTAAAAGTTCTTTCACAAGATTGATGCTACTAGAACGCTTTATTGGTGGCTCCATGGAAACCCTTGGGGTTGCCGGAACTGATTGGAGACGTTCTGAATATGGTTAGGAAAAATAGTATTGAAACTACAAAGGAGCGTCGGGTGCCCTTTCCAGAAATTGGCCTTGAAAGTATAATGATGAAACTCTGCGTTTATAGCGAGAATTATCACTACACAAAAATGGCCCTCCCCTCCAAGAGTGAGTAGTGTATGATATGTAGTTGGCATTCAATAAGTTGGGCAACCAAACATGCCGTTAACATGTATTATATATTTCAGTATGGATTCGCTTGTCGAACCCTGCAGTACTGCCAAGTGTGGTTGAAGATACGGGGGCAAGCCAACTTAAGGGAAACAGAGCTTAGGGTGGGTCGTGTGTTGAAAAAGCTTTGTTTCATTTATGGGAGGTTAACCAAGGTTTGAAATCTTGACTGTGACCTTCTAATATTTTTTTAGTAAATATATATTCAGATAGTAACAAATAGAAAAGGTATTATAGAAACTATGCTTAAGTATACGGTCCTCTGAGTTATCTTTTGATTTGCTTAGAAGTTTTTATAAGCTCTATTCACAGAAAAATAAAAGAAAAGCCGTAAGTTACCATCGAAACCGTCAAATTTTGGTGACTCTCCGGTAGGGTTGCGTAACTTTACAACCAAAACAAATAATATAATTTAAAAACCTATAATACTTAAAAGTAATGTAATAGTTTACCTTGAGCTCGTTCTCAGCGGCGGAGGTTAGTGAGACACATTTGTCGTAGGTCCGCAATCTCCACTCCATATTTTTTTGATAAAGGTGAGCCTCCCGGCATGTGTGAACCCTAAAATGGACACCGTAATATAAAGTTCATTACAATTGCCATGGATTTGAGATCGAGGATATGCCTAATGAGAGTGTGCCTTGTTCTGAAATATATGACAGTCGCCCTGTACCACAGGCCTCCGGCCACAGGTGTTCAGGCCTTCATGATAAGGACATAGTGACTGAGATACTTCACATATCCTAGAATCAGAGACGAGATGATATATTCGATACGGCCTATCGCCTGCTCTAGCACAATCCGTCGCCTGGCTACTAAGATCGCGTGGGCCAGCGAGAGGGACACAGTCGCGAACCTGCTCGGCCCAACTCAGTTGGGTTGCGGCCAGGCGTCTGGGACCGAGATCGCTGCTCACGCGGCTCGCGCTTTCATCCAGAATCATCCGGCGCGGCCCTGGTCAACCTCGATTTCCGCAATGCCTTCAACACGATCCGCCGGGATCTTGTTCTTCGAGAGGTTGTTGAGCACGTCCCCGGTCTGTTCCCTCTCGTTGACCTGGCCTATCGTTGCCCTTCCCATCTGATTATGGACAACGCCGTCATTAGCTCCGAGTGCTTTGTGCAGCGGGGGACCCACTGGGCCCAGCCCCCCTCTGCGCGGCCCTCCGGCCCCTCGCTGCGTCCCTCCAGTTTCGCCTGCGGCTGTGGTACATGGATGACGGAACGTTGGCGGGCGATCCGGCAACCGTCGCCGCCGACGTTCAGGCAGTGCTTGACTATGAGGGGCCCAGCGGCCTTGCCCTCAACCCCTCGAAGTGCGAGGTCTTCCCTTTGGGGCCGCATCCCGCCCTCCAGCGGTTGCTCCCACGGTACCGTCCCACACCGATGTGGTCCCTTGGGCTCATCGACTCCCCTCTTACGCATGAGCTGCGGGACTCCCTCTTGGCCTCAGCGCCACGCGTTGCTAACCCAGCTCGCCTCCGGGCTGTCGACAGGCCTGGTGAGGGGGCATGGCTCCACGCGCTGCTTTCCTCGTTCCTTGGCACTGCTCTCGACGATCTCTCCCTTCGTTTCTGTGTGGGCCTCTGCCTCGGGGCCCCTGTGGTTGCGACCCACAGCTGCGAGCGTTGCGGGGACCCTGTCGCAACGAATGGCCACCACGGACTCTCGTGCGAGCGCAGCGCCGGTCGCCATCCGCGACACACGATGCTTAATGACACGCTCGTGAGGGCCCTCCACTCCGCCTGTCTACCATAGGCTGATCCGCGCCATCGGGAACAAGCGTGCGGGATCTTTCCTTCTCCAATGTCTGTCCCTCGCTGTGCAGAGAGGCAATGCCATCGCTTTCCTCGGGACCATGTCGGCCTCAGCCCCGTTCCCCAGCTAATCCCCCCCAATAATCCCTAGAAATAATTCCTAATTATTGCATGTTTGTATAAATATGAACTTTCAAACTAATTGTATATGCAACAAATAATATAAGCTAATGAAAAACGAGGTGAGGCCTGTCAAATAGGGGAACAGCCGAGTCAGCTTAAAAAAAAAAAAAAAGCTAATGAAAAACAATGTGACGGGCTTGTCGTAAAAGTTTAGCATATTACCTACCCCATTCTAAGCTTCCTTCTCAAGATGGGATCCAAGCTGCGAGACAAGAACACACCAGCGGAAACTAGCATAGAACCTTCTGTAGTTATGCGCACCCTTGGACAATGACCAAATCCTTTCAAGCCCTGCAGTGTAAGATTGAGTTATGTAGTCTATCTGCATATCATCACAAACGTTTACACCTCTATCTAATGCTATATATAATAAAAATTTGGCCACTTAAAAAACTATGCATATATATGATATAAAAACATATATAAAATTGTAAACTTGTTTGATACGGTACCCGTATCTGTGAAGCCAAAGGATTCTTATTTTACATTGTTAATAAAGCCCACAAAGATACATAAGCCCATGCTATTAAGATTATCATAGTAAGTATTGCAATCGCGTGGGATAATTTTGAATTTTTAAATTATTCTTTGCTTTTACATCAGCTATGTGACGCCTCTGGTGTATGGTTGGGCCATCAGTTTAGCATATGCGTAATAGGAGTAACTTAGGCAATGGGCTGGCAAAGCCAGCGATATCGGAAGAGATGGAGAAGCTTGTTTCATCAGTGGACGATTAATTCTTTTTTGCTAATTTGGGCAGCAATGCTACGAAATTCTTGGGGAAAGTAACGGTCAAAACAATTCATGATCCGGATATGGTAGGCATACTACTGAAGGGCGCTCTTCGTCTTCCCAAGGACTCTGACAGAGCCAAAAGCGGAAAAATAATTGGCGAAGACTTACTGACAGCTCGAAATGAAGCCGGATGGGAACCAGGAGAGGCTCTTCCCCGTAACAGCGAAACAAGGGCAACCTCAGGAAACTCATTAAGATAACTACCGGAGAAGCCAATGTCGAACTGGTTGTTATAAACAATAAATAGGGCACAATGGCTGGGGGAAATGGAATTTCAATTAGCTCCATCATACTCAAGAATATTAAGAACGCCAGCACCTTTGCGGATGCCTTAAAGGAAGTGCAGCATGGGGGAGTCTTACCCAACGTAAGGCTGAGGTCACAGGGCGCAGAATGCTCCACAATGGCTACCTTCAATTAAGTTACGCCAGGTATTAGATTGAATATGAATAGAGTACCGCCAAGTATTAAATTGAATATGAATAGAGTTACGCCAAATGCGAAATCCGGAAGCTAATTAGAAGCGCGGCATAAGAGCTTTCGATAATTGTCAGATTCTCAATTGGCATGACGTGGAGACCGTTTTAAACAAGGGTTAGGACACATGCGTTTCTGATGTCTTACCAGGTAAGGTAAAGGTAAAGGTGACACGGTATAGGGCGAGAATCGAGGAGGAGACAAGGGAAGAGAAGGTCCCGTATGAGCAAGTGATCTTTTCGGAAGGCACAGGTACGGCAACGGAACCACCCCCAACAACGGTGAAAGAGCGATGCCACAACCACGAGTGAAGTATTACGGTTGTACTTATTGATGACGATGGATTTATCCACGGATTCAGAGCTAATGACAAGATGGCTTCAAAAAGTAAGAACACGTTTTCCCCAGATGGCGGTTAACAGCCCTTCAAGTCAACTGTAACAGGAGCAGGGCGGTTCACGCTCGCCTTGACGAAACATCTATCACAAGAGACGTGGACTTGCTTCTGCTGGGCGAGTCCAATACAGGCTTGATAAGCGGCTATGGTCCTCGCTGGAACGGCACCGTGGGACCTCAAAGCCTAACAGCGAAGGAGAAGATTCATGGAGGGGAGGTTCGACTGGGAGCAGACCCTAGCTGCCTGGCAAGCAGAATGGGACAGCATACCTAGTCTCGCTCCCGGGGTGGCAGTCAGGAATGACACTCCGGACATCAAGGCGTGGCTAGAAAAGCCAGGTGGGGAAATACCTTATTAGGGATTTCCGTTTAAATTTGCTCGCCTTTCAAATGGCGCACAACCCGACTAGGCGATACAATGCGTTCATTTTTGGAGTGGGCACGCGGCAGAAACGTGGCTTCCTTTCGAATACTGAGTGGTTTCGTTACGATCAGATAGGTGGACACCACAGCAAAAAGTTCAAATTCCCCCAAAAATCAACGGGAAATCATCATGTTTTTGTTTCTCCAAGAACACCCTCCAGCTGGAATCCATCGACAATTAGTGAACGCACACGGCAGGTCTGCCTTATGCCTGCGAACGGTGCAAAGTTGGTGCAAGCGATTTAATAGTGGAAATTTGGACACCAATGATCAGGCGGGGACCGGCAATCAGGTACGACAGGGGACGAACGGATTGACAGAGTCAAGGCAGGAAGAAGAAAAATGCACCCGTCGACATACTGGTGGAACGAGGCCATAGCCAGAGCAAAGAGAGTTTGTGTACGGGCTAGAAGGGTGCACTCGAGGGCTCGGAGCAGGCTGGCAAACAGCGGGTTGCATGGCAGAGAGCTGACCGACGGGCACCAGGTGCTCCAGGAGGAGTACCTGCGAGCAAAGAGGGACTTAACCGGCCACATCATTAAGGGTAAAAGGGAGAAGTGGGGGGAGCTGCTCGAGTCCGTTGAATGAGACATATGGGGAAGGCCATACCGTATAGTCATGGCCAAACTTCGTAGGCCGCCGCCTGCCCTGCCACCGGACAAGTTGAGAGAGGCAGTGGTCCATCTCTTCCCGACACAGGCGGCAAGAGAGGGGGAGACCTTCCCCGAGACCACGGGTGAGGACATCCCGGAAGTGACCCGCGAAGAGGTCCGGGCGGCGGTGGCACGCCTGGCACCAGGGAAGGCCCCGGCCCGGATGGGGTCCCACCAGAGTTGTGCGCGTGCTAGCTAAACGCTGGGCCGTAGCTATTGCGAGACTGGCGAGCAAGATACTGCGGGAGGGTACATACCCGGCTGCATGGAAACGCGCGCACCTGGTCCTGGTACCCAAATCGGGCGGGGGGCAAATCGGCCCCGCGGCATACCGACCCATTTGCCTCCTTGACGCGGTGGGTAAACTCTTCGAGCAGATCATATTCGGCAGGCTCACCGCTGAAATCGAGGAGAAGGTGGCACTGTCGGACGCGCAGTACGGCTTTCCGAAAGGGCTGTCCACCCTGGACGCCCTGCGTCGAGTCATACGGCGAGCCAGGGTGGAATCAGGGGAAATCCGCAGGACGTGGGGATTCGTCCTCCTTATCCTACTAGACGTAAAAAATGCGTTAAACACTGTTAACTGGGGAGTGATCATGAGGGGAGCGAGCGCTGGAGCAAAAACGAATATCCGACAGATTCTGTCCTCGTACCTGGGAAGGCGAGGTCTGGTCGCAGGGGGCCTGGTGCACGAGGCCACTGTCGGCGTCCCCCGGGGTTCGATCCTGGGGCCCGTGCTCTGGAATCTTGCCGGGGTTCTGCAAACCGACATGCCGGGGGGCGCCGAGCTCCTCGCCTACGCTGATGACCTGGCGCTGATGGTCTTGGCGAGAACGGAGGACACCCTAGAGGGCACGGCCAATGTAGCCTTACGTAGGGTGGTACCATGGATGGATTCCCACCATCTCCAGCTTGCACTTGCTAAGGCAGAGGCAGTGTACCTAACAGGCAGGAAGAGAACGCGGGAGATCAACCTCCTGCTTGACGGTCACTCGATAGAAATCAGGCGGGAGGCGAAATACCTCGGAGTCATTCTTGACCAAAGGTTAAGCGGCCTAGCGCACATCAGGTAAGCCACAGCCAAGGCACAGCGAGTATCCCTGAACCTGGCGGGCCTGATGCCTAGGGTGGGGGAGTGTCGGAGGAGAAGAGGAGACTGCCGGCATCGGTAGCTGGGTCTATGGCCCATTACGGTTCACCAGCATGGGCGAACCTGGACGGCGAAGAATAGGGGGATGCTGTGGTCGGCCCAACGGACACTGGCAGCGTGAGTGGGCCCAAGTTACTCCGGGAGTGACAAAGGGTTGTTGGACCAAAAGTCTGATACCAGACCTCAGGGTGTGGTTGGAGTGCAACATGGGTGAGCTCACGTATGAAGCGACGCAGGTGCTGACGGGCCACGGGTAGTTCCGGCTAAGATCGGAAAGAGGCAGGTGGAAATATGCGTGCTGTGAGACGCGGGCGAGGTGGAGGACGTCGAGCACACAGTGACTCAATGTGTGTCACTAGCGGCAGCCAGGCAGGGGAGCTCGAGGGAGGTTGTGGGAAATCAGTCAGAGTGCTTGTGGCCCATATGGTCAAATCGAGGGAAGCCTGCGCGGAGGTCGTAGACTGGATGGGGGATCATCAAGATAAAGGAGAGTAAGGAGAGACACAGAAGGGCCCGAGTGAGCCACTAAAGCCCCTCCCCGGGGGGTCTCGGAGGCCCGTTCCACCGTTAGTTAGACCGGCTTCCCCCGCGCATTCCCGCTCAGGTGGGCCGGGGATAGGAGTACCGAGCAGCAGGTACCTCTTGGGTAGATTGGCCTGTTACGGGGGCCTCCTCCTTCACCAGTCTCTCCCCGTGCATTCCCGCTACGGCCCGGGGGTTAGGTGACCGAGCGTTCCCGGGCAGGACCCCAACACGGAAGCCACAGTAGTTATAGGAGACTAAGGCACCCGGCTATAGAACACTAGCCGGAGCAGTACACATCTTCCCCAGAGATTGAAGTAATGCCAAGCGTGCCGACTCTGGGGAAGAGATACATTCTCAACAGAGGATGGTTTTAGCAGGAAGAGGCGTTTTGTCATCCACGTCAACCCTGCACTGGATCGGCCCATCTTCATGGAGATTGGAATGTCTCTGGTGGTGTCCGTGCGTTTGAAGAAAATTTCCTCTCAAAAGACATATAAGACTATCGGGCGCACTAAATCAGCAATACACCGTGAGAACTAAAAGACAGGTAGAGGTGTGTGTGAAGGTGAATGGGCGAGCCATGACAACACGTAAGTGAGACGGCGTTGCAGAAATAGCAAAGATAGTGTAATGCTATGGGCTCTTTCGAGGTTTCAATAGACCTCCACATGCTCGCAACTTGCGAAGACCTAATACAGGCGAGGCACAACATTTGAGGCAAACCTGACAGGCTTCGTACGTTACACTTGCAATGTGCAGGAAAGAGAACTGGCAAAAAAAATACTACTGATAGAGAGCACCTATCAAGAATAGTAGGTGCTCAAACGGGGGCAATGGCCAAATGATGGACATGGGTGGACACCCGGGTCCTTCTAAGTCTTCCAGACTCCCCTGGAAGAAGACTCTCCAGAAATAATAAATCAGAGCCAAGAGGTGTCAAACCATGTCTGAGAGGTTTTTTAGTGAGTAGAAGTCTCACACTGCCATGACGAATACATAAGTAGCGAAACCGAGTGCCAGTGACGGATTTGCCTTTTACATTTCACATTAAAAAATTAAGAAAAAAATAATTAATTACCCTTTTAAATTAAAAACTTAAGACCAAACCTGTAGCACGAGTGCGATGCACATGTTTTTGGTGGCAACAATAACACGCCTCTTGGCTGACACCTCCTTTATCATATCCAATAACTGTGGTCCATATTTAAAAATACCATTGACAGGATCATGGCGGTTGGCCAACAGTCTAAATAGCTCGGTTTTCGGTTCCTGAAAAGACCAGAACGTGACCATCAGCAGAATAATAATGAGAACTTCATTTTATGTTGTTGTTAATTTTTACGGAATCCGCCCATTTCTTGACTTCGTACGTGGTAGCCTACAAAGACTAGACGGGGGTAGAACTAGACTTGTTTCTAACGTTTGAATCATGTAGCGCTTGACGCATAAGTGCCTCCAATTTGACAAGGGAATTGAGAAAAAGGCTCTTCCAAGTTACCTTTGAGCCAAAACCAACAGATTTTTTGAGACTACCCGTAGCTCCAGAGTTACACCGCCATAACAAAGAAATGCTGCTGGCTGTGCAGTACGGCGTTGAATGTGATAAAAATTATAATGT
Organism: Stratiolaelaps scimitus; assembly: GCA_019614645.1. NCBI lineage: Eukaryota > Metazoa > Arthropoda > Arachnida > Mesostigmata > Laelapidae > Stratiolaelaps > Stratiolaelaps scimitus. The sequence goes on along the minus strand of JABWDB010000018.1, from coordinate 83,279 downwards.
CATCAGTAATAAAATATATAATATATTGTATTTTAATCTGGTTTGTATTGTATAATTTATATTAATAATTGTAATACTTGTACAATATGTGTCAATTACTGTTATTAATTATTGCAAGATCGAAAACTATTTTCGCCATTTCTGATTGCTATTTATTGATGCATATTGTACAAATACTATGATTGTATCACAGTTATAATGACAGAATGTATTGTGGTTCATGCCACTACTAAAAAACCAATGTGTAAACCCTTACGTGAAACAATTGGACCAGGCAGTCACTGAAACAAGCCCAAAGCCACCATCACTTACCGTGAACATCTGAGACAAAGTTGTGCCAGCTTCCGCATAAATGCGCACCCTCCTAAAGTTTAATACGTCGGCAAAGCTGTCGATAAAATCCTCACTATTCTTTACCATTATCGAAGACATGAGTTCCGAGTTGAGGAAGCTCATGAACGTCAATGAAATGCTCAGCAGCAAGCTTAATATGCAGATACGAAACCAATTGCTCTGACGTTTTGTTTCACCTGAAACATTTATTTTATTTATTATTTCACCTTCATAGAACTGTTGTAACATGGTACATCTTTATGGAATTCTATAAGCAGCCGAGAAGGCAGAGCGAGCCGCCACGGACCTCGCAGGAATCCCCCCATGCACACACGGATCTAAGGACAAGGTCAGAAGGCTGCTGGCCAAGGTAGCGGAGGGCATTGCCCCCCATTCCTCCCCTCTTTGGGGGCACGGAGCCAAAAAGAAGACGATTGCCCGGATATTCGACAGTCGCCAGAGGACCTTGGCGATCAGGGTCGCGAGATCCCACCGAACGGTAGTGACCTCGGTACTACAGATCCCGTGGTCGCTGAGGATCGCCGAGTCAACGAGAGACGAGGAGCACAGCCGCGACACGGAAGTGGTCACGCCTTCAAGCTAAGGCGGACTAATTGACCGGTGGGCGAACAAGTGGTCCTCCATCCAGCCCGGACAACCGGGGCATTGGACGAGGCCATTGGTGCCGGACCTCCGGGTCACTCTTCTACCCGCTGGCCCAACTCCTCATCGGCCACGGACAATTCCAGAAGTACAGTCACCAGATCGGCAAGGCCGTGTCCCCAAAGTGTAGGCTCTGCACTTTGGGAGTCGCTGATACGGTGCGGCACATCTTTGAGACATGCCCTCGTCTTGAGAACCACCGGTGAGACCGCAGCTAGGGCCGCGCGAATTCTCACGATTTCGTACGAGGATATGACCGCCATGATGATGAGAGACAGAGAGGGATGGGCCAACATCCGAAGATACACCGAGGCGGCACTGAAAGACAAACGATGAGGGTTGGGGCAGGAATGTTCAAGGTCCCCGTGACGGTATGCCGGATTGGGGCGGTTTTCCATGGGGCTCCCTCCAACTTGGGAGGCGCGGAGAAAACGGGGCAGGTATACCGTTTTTTGCGAAATAAAAAATGAAAAAACAGATGTTTGTTATATAATAGTAGAGAGTAAAAATCCTTAGTCAAATTAATACTGAAGTGAGCGCTGTTTCGCCTTTGGTAGCTTCGTCCCACGCAAACAAGTCTTACATATACTGGCATTCACGTTAAAGTTTGACAGTAGACGAATTAGATCTGGCAAGTTTACCTTGACTGATAGCGTGACAAAAGATCACCCAGAGCAAGCTGAAGTAGGATTCTGTGAATCCGTCATTCGAAGGCGTGGGATATCTGTGGAAAATTAAATTAATGACAAGATCAGTCAAAGTATAGGCCATTATGACTGGGAGTCTCAGAGTTAACTAACGGGCATTTGTCTTAGTTGTTGAGATGATTCCCAATCGAGCTCGAATCGAGCCTCGAATTCCCAATCGAGCTCGAATCGAGCCTCGAATTCCCAATCGAGCCTACGAATTATTCAGTAGGGTAATTGGGGCTAAGCATTTCGAGCCCTTGTGTGTGTCTACTTTGTGTTTGGCAACGAAAAAAATTCGAATGTAATCGAATAAGTATGAGACAGATTTCCAGCTGATATTTAGACCTCGACCGTTGGAACGGAACGATTTGTGACATTGGATGAGTTGCCGATGAAAACTTACCTGGAAAACAACCAGCAAATGAATGGGAGTATCACAATGGCTGCTATAACGCAAAGCCATACGTTAAGCTCGAAGGCCAAGACGAAGTTGAATGGGCTAATCACCTAAGTGATCATAATATACCCAACAGACAAGCAACAGTTATTCTTTGAATGAATACAGTGTTATGCATATGTTTATACATATGTTCTCTGTAGCGGACATCTCAGTGGTTTGTCGCAGCTATAAAACAACCTGTTCATATTAAGCGTCTAAACATTGGCGTAGACATGGAAAATCAATATATCATAACCAATACATATGCTTAGACATGGTGCAATTGCATACGGATGGTCTGGATTATATCAATAGTATCCGAATACAGTGTTATTCTAACAAAATGCATCCGAAATTAAAAGGAAGTTACTCTACCGAATGAAAGAAATTTATGACATTAAACAAAATTGGTTTGCCACATAGATCCTGCTTTAATTTGTTACCTTCGCTGGACTAAACACTAACAGACGGTAATTGCCGTTTAGACCATTTGCCTCATCCACAAACGGAAAACGTCCTGGCGTCTGGGATCCGGGTCCTAGAAATGCGTCAATTTCCTAGCAAAAATGTGAGCAACTTTCAGTACTTGGGTGTGACTCTATACGGTAGGTAAACTTGAACATGAGTAGGTGTCGGAAAAAAATCAACTTGCGCACACAAATATACACAACTTCTATCTATGACTAATAACACTCTCTTTATCAATACGCCTATTTCAATAATATGTTTGCTTTACACATCTTTGCGCACAATACGTTTTGGTTAGGACTTTTCCGCCAGATTTATTGCTTGAAACTGTTTCACTCTGAAAGCTAGTTATATTATCGTTAGCACGTCTGTGAGGATGCGTGTAGCTGCATGACTTTTTTGAACATCCTGTATATGGTTTCTGATAGCAAATACTAGCATGAGTCTAATGGAATAGAGTTATACGTTTCTTTGTATCATGCCCATGATGCCTGTGAAGCTGCCGTTTCCTAGGTCACGTCCAATTGGCATATCCTTATTTGAAACGATAGATATTCTGAAAATAAGTCATGAACAGCGAGTTATAGAAATATGAAATTAATATAGGAATATTTCATAAATATTCCTCGGTGAAGGCTGTAAAAGCTGCTCTGGTAAAGGCTGTCAAGTTACTATTTTGAAAGCAATAAATGCATCCCAATGATAAGTTGTACATTCTCATTGTGAAGCTGCAAACATTTCAAGCATGAAAAATTAACTTGGAAGTAACACGCATATAATAGGTAAACCTACGGTATGCGTCTCCTGCTATTATTGGATATATTTCAACATATTCAAGGACGACTCACAAAATGCTTACGTGTATAAACCACGTACATTGGTTAACCTCTTGGCAAGATTTCGCTTCACAGAAAGATGTGAAGTACAGCCTATGTTTCGCTTGTATTTATATGGTGATCTCTTCGATTAATGTCATTAAACATTTTCTATTAAAGCTATGTATCTGTTATTATGGAAACCAACCTATACTTTGAGATCATTTGTATGCAGTTAGCGAACACCATAAAGGGGCCATGGGCCACCACATGCTCGTCCTGTCTACGCTGGTAGACGTACGGGGCTAACTTAAAACGGACAAGAGAGGATACGAAACGAGGACAATTTTATTAAGTTATACCACCAAACGAAGTTATAGCACCAAAGACCTATGCAAACAATGCCCTTGCGTGGCGTGTTCTTCGTCTTCTACGCGCAATTTACTTTGCTTGTTTTAGCCTTTGTTTGTTGTGCCAATAAAGTGTCTTGTATTATATATATATATATATATAGCCAAACTGCATTATTATTATAGCAGGGCAAATTAGATGGTACTCGCGATGATCAAATAATATACCTTCCCAATCGACAGGTTAACGATCTTTCATTATACCTTGATGGTAGCCACTTGTACCTTTAACCAAACAAATCCCTGTCAGTGCATATACGACATTTCTTCTTCCGTTGTTCTTCCGAGGAAAGGAGCCAGAGACCATTCCTTTTGATTCTTAGATTTACACACCTTGGAATCCTCACAACTCCTCTACAATTTACCAAAGTATCTTGGCGAAATTCACGATTTAGCTACTTTTTGCTACTGTTTGTTTGCACAGATACTCGTCTTGCAGTCGAGTCTTTTCACACAAAAGCCGCACATTTTTTGTCAAGGTCTATTAGTGTGCTTAGGTTATTTCAATTAATTCAAAATATTACAAAAATGTACTTAGATTTGTTTGAAAACGGCCTAACGTTCCTACTTTCTAATCTTCCAAAAAATTCCCAGATAAAGTACAAATTACAATTGCTCGACAATTGCACCCACTGAATTAGGAAGGATGCACAAAGTTAATCAGACTCCGTGCCAACGGTTCCACTTTTGCTCTTGTATTTGTAAACGCAACACGTCGGAACCGTGCAGGCTTTGCAAATTGTAATGTAATCCATGTATCCAAGATCCAAATATTTATTCTCTCATCCGTTACATTGAATTAATTGAACTTGCTCTTTTTAAGCATTTTACCTATCAGTAGCTGTACTTACATTGATAATAGCGAATCGAAGGAACTTATCCGTTGAATTGAATATATTTCGATACGGGAAACGCATCACGGTCGCCATAGTAAGTCACTGACGATTAGTGGTGGCATACGAAATGTTCCGTATTCCATGCCTTCAAGTATTGAAAATATATTGTCAATTCAACATTTCTATACAAAGCGACGCCGCATTGATTCCTTTGAGATACATGTACGCTCCGCTTGCGGGCATAGCGTGGTGGGTATCGAAGGCATCATTAGAATCAAAGAGAGTTTTGGAGAGTCGAAGGCTCAAATCTGAATGGTCAGTATCTCCGAATGCCTTCCTTACCCACCACGCAATACCCACAACAATATGATTCGAAAATTAGTAGTGGCAAGGAATAGTTAATAATAAACTAGTCGGACTCCGCAGGAGTAGACGGGCCATGGTTGTGGAATATATCGAATTCCATGACGTGGCTCATAATCAAAAAACAGAAATGTGTTGACTTTCTGCTTCCAGCACATTGTCATCATTAGCCTCCAAGTATGTTAACTAAGCCAAATGTTATTTACAGGTTCACAAACTTGGAAAGGAAAATAGAAACGAATCCTGGTGTGTGCGAGGCGTTCGTTCAGAACGGTTGCTTCGAATTGTCCTTCGCAGGGAACCGAGAAACCTCTGCTCGGCTTGTACGCCAAAACTGTAACTTGCATTCAGAATTTCGACCCATATCTATTGTCAATTCATTATGCAAACATGTACAACAAACGTTATACATATTTGTATAATGTGCATCAGCTAAGTAATCAGACCTATGAACAATTCCAAACACTGACCCTATAGGCTTGTGTTGGTATACATAGCTGATACAGTCTGATATGGAGCCAATACCCATACAATGGCCATAACTCTACTATTACATTTGCATAGACGGTTGCAGGATACGGAAGTCTTCTTCACAACGCAAATTTCAGGATATGATTTACGTTAAAACAACATGAGCAAAATCTAATACTCTTGTTCTCGTATGGATCGGTAAAATACACGGCACATATGCGCATTGACGTATATGTTTATCAGTGAAATATGCGCACGAATTCATGCTGCAGAATTTGTGCTGGCTGAATTTGTGGATTTAAGATAAACGTCACAGATAGCTGACAGTGATACAATATATAGCGTGATATTTTCCCCTAAAAAAATAGTATTTAAATAGAGTATTTCAAGTTGAACTTAGTTGTATTACCATGAAGTACTCATTACAAACAAAGTCTAACTACTTCGATATAAGCATGAGGGTTTCGCCAATCTATCACTGTTATCTTATTCAGCTACGGTGGATTTCTGCGTATGAGCTAATATACCTGGATGACGGAACGCTCGTTTAACAAATTTCGACGGACAACCTATGGGAGTAATTAGCCGTACTGTAAAATCAACTGCTACTATACAACATGAGAACAATCTAATATATATATATATATAATACAATTCAAGGCTTGCTTTATTAACGGAACTGCAGTCTTATCACGACGCTTAAGTTCTCGTAAAAAAATAATAGCGAACAGGAAGTGTCATCTCATGGATTATTGTGATTGGAAATGTAATATCAGGGGGAATTGGTCCTCTCACCATCTTGAAGGCAAGAAGTGCGACACGAACCACGTAAATCGTACCTATTGGCAGCAGATCAAATTTCTCAAAAACATCCGCAACCGAGTCTCTGCGACGTCTACCAAAAATTGCTCTTAGAGCGTCTTTCTGAATAATCTCGGTTCTCCGAATGATCGTCTTGTAACCACCACCCCAGGTAGAAGGCCCGTAGCACAGAGCAGGTAACAGCAGCATTCTGTAAAATTAACCCATCCACGGGAATATCAAGCTCTCTGAGGCGACGGATCGAGGAAATTATCGCATAACACTTGGGAACGAGAGCTTCAAGAGGGTCATGCCATTTCAGTATCTCGTGAATGGTCAGGCCCAGACATCTGACCGTAGACGACATCGGAACAGGCGCCCCGCAAAGCCAGACCGGGCAGGTCAGACCCTGAGGAAGACGGCAAGGTAATCGAGGCCCGGCTCGGGGAAGCTAACAGCCCAGAGGCTTTGCTCTCAATCATTGCAAGGCCCTGGGCGAACGGGGTCGTGAAATGCGTACGGATGGTCCAGGAGAACCTGGCCTTCGAGCGCGGCACGGGTCGCTTTGGTCAAAGGGCATCCGCCCTGGACGCTGAAACCCTAAGGGGAGAGTCCTGGTTCCCTAAGGCGTCCTCGGTGGCCTTTATAGAGCCGGGCACGGCGGCGGTCATAAGGAGCACGGCCGAGACGGAGTTCCTAATCCGGATTGCTACCCAGCCCCCAGCCGAAGGGCTCTGGTGATAGGAGTCCTACCAGACGAGGAGGGAGGGGGAGTTTCCACCCTTACTTTCCTGGGCACTCTGCTGGAAAAAGCCCTGCAAATGACTCCGGAGGGGGAGGCTCCCTTGGTACACGTCACGGCTGCTCGCCGCAGTAAACTGCTTCGTAGAGCAGTAGAGGCTTGCTATTGCCAGACAATAACAAAGGACGCCACAATATGGACCTGTGCGCTACCGGCAGTCCAACCGCAAGAGGAGGGACCTCCACGATCCACCGTGAAGGCGGGGCCGGGTAAGACCTTCGCCAAAACACTCAGGGCCATCCGCCCCATAGTAGCGTCGGCACCGGAAAACGGAAAAATTAAGGGGGTCACGTAAACGAGGGAGGGCGACCTAGTAGTCAGGGCAGAGGGGGCACATGCCTCTAAGGCCCTGACGGCCCTTTCAAATGGCGCTGAGGGAATACACGCAGACTTCCGGGAGGTGTTGGCATGCATTAGCATGCCAACACCCACCTTTAAAAAAAAAAGGTTACAGGACACGAGAGAAGACTTGCTGAGCGATAGCCGATAGTGCACGGTCAAGCAGGTTGTCGGCGCCATGCTCGCGACAGGGGACGGCTGGTCCAACGGCGCGCGTTTCTAGGACGTAATGATGCAGGAAAAGGAGGAATTAGAGAAGATAAGATGGCGGGATCTATAAGGCCGATCGGGAGAGACTTCTTCTGAAACCGGACCGGTTGTAGAAGCTTCCATATGATTAACCACCATGAACGACAGGCATACGAGAGACATCAAGGTCAAAGTCTGCGTACATTAAAGAAACGCATCTTCATCTTATTTCGATATGGATTTACCCTGTATGTAAGAGGTGACTCGGTGTCGTTGAAGCACAGTTCGATATGTACATCACTCGCACTCACTTTATCTGCTGCAACTGATGCATACTTCGAGATATTTCTTTATTTAAATTTCATTAAATCATATCACACCTAAGAGATGCTGTGCATGTCGAGACTCGACTTATGTTTGCGTTTTCTTTTTCAGATTCTATGTTTTTCCAAGGAAGTTTCCTGGCTTTTGCTCCACTGTCCACTTCGGTTTTTGAAACAAGTCCGCCACAGTAATATTTCATATATATTATAATAAGTATATCAAATCCTCTCAGCAAGTATTGTTACTCACTTATACTTCGGAGCGTTGCGTAACTACTTACATAGTTAATCTACGCCCTCTCAATATCTTTTTAAGCGGTATCTCGGTATTCCACATATTCTTAAATAATTTATTTAAGAACGCTAGGGATTTAAGCGAGAGTGGAATTCATACCCACTAAACGCCAGTCATGGCCCCCTCTTCCTTGGCTCGGACTTCGCACCATGAAGGGGCGGATCCGGGAACTATTTCTCAACATTACCTCGGGATCCTTAGTGCGACCTTGTCTCGAGTTGGTCAGAGCTATAATTTAGTTGAAGTAATCTCTAATGATGTGTCACAAGGCGTGTCTCTCTTATGATGTAAATCGCCATGTCTTTGCATGTGAAGGGCTTGATTTAGGGAGGCGTTCAGTCTGCGGCGTTAGATATCGAAGGCTGTGTAACATCCGTTGGTGTGTGGTGTGTCGTCTATAGGGTAGGCACTCTGCCTATTCTGCCTATGTGTTGTTGGAACGATACATCAGGCTACACGGCAGAAAGCTGGCCGACAGGCTTCAGAGGAGTACCTTCGAGCAAAGAAGAACATAGCCTGCCACATTATAAAGAGTAAAAGGGAGAAATGGGGGGAGCTACTCAAGTCCGCTGAGAGAGACATATGGGGAAGGCCATACCGTAAAGTCATGGCTAAACTTCGTGGGCCACCGCCTGTCTCGCCGCCGGACAAGTTAAGAGAGGCGGTGCTCCACTCTTCCCGACACATGCGACATAGGGGGAAGAGACCTTCTCCTACAATACGAGTGAGGATATCCCGGAGGTGTCCCATGAAGAGGTTACGGCTGCGGTAGCACGCCTGGCACCAAGAAAGACCCCTGGCCCGCATGGGTCCCCCAGGGTGATGGCACCTAGCCTATGACGGGTTCTGTAGACCTATATGCCGGAGGGCGCTGAGCTCCTCCCCTTGGCGGATGACCTGGCGGTGATCGTGACGGCGCGAACAGAGGACAACCTAGAGGGCACGGCCAATAAAGCCTTACGTAGGCTGGCACAGTGACGTAGTGCTTGCTCCAGTGATTCTTAGCAAATATAACTTTACTATTTAATATATATTCTTTTCATAGCTGACCTTCACCTAACTTTCCATGGGAGGCCTCGGTACCACTGAGTAGCATTGCTTCAAGAACTTATCATGTCAGTGGCACTGGAGTGTTTGCAGTGATGTCTTCTTCACCGTGAAAATGTTCCGATGCGTCTTGCCACCAAATGACGGAAAATAAGCTAGAAAGAATCATAATCAAATTTACTATTGTTATTTTAAGTATTTTTATTGAGTATATAAATGCAGTACATCCAGACAAATTTGGTATGTATGTTTAACAGGAAGTTGAATATAATGTGACATACTTCTTTCAATAGTGCGAGTATATATTTTATGAAACTACAATCCATTAAGTCATTCCGACGTTCTGACGGAGTGTGTCTTCAGTCCGTCTTGTTATCGGCCACATTGCTTTTAGCTCTATCGCGTTCTTGACGAATCATGAAGTACACATACTCAGCCGCAAACGCGAGTAAAGACAGTCCAAGTCCTATAGCCAAGAGCACCAAACTGCCAAGTATGTCAGCCGTCGTTAATGGCTAGAATAGCATCAGAATACATGAGAAAAAAACACCTTTGTTTGGTTTGCTTCCGATTTGCCAGATTTGCCTTTGTAATGACTTCACAAGATACCGTGTTCAAACTATGGCATTCAAAATATTACAAAACCCGCCACCAAAGCACGATTTGAAGTGTTCAATAATAAACGCGACCTTAATAGAGATGCGTCATTTTCTGAGGATGTTCAAAGAGTAAAGGTTCGATTTCTTCGCAAAGTTTTTTGACTCTAGAGGGTTGCGTGGCCTTCGGATATACTGTGCCAGTAAACCAGTCTATTTATAAGCAGAACGACCTCATATTTTTACGTGGTTATTTACCTTATTTTCATTTTCACTGGAGGCCGTAATTGCTTGACATTTTTCATAGTCCCGTATTGACCAAAACAATCTCTTTTTAAATAGGTGGGCCTCCCGGCATACATGCATCCTGAAATTAGAAAATCAAAACAATCTAACTTTAGAAACTCCCTCGGCTATATCCTCGTCGCCATGAGATACCATAGGGTCCGCTAATATTGCACACGCAGATATGGAGCACGGCGTAAGAAGTTTAAGAATATAAGGCGGCTGTATGGTAACCGAATTCGTTGTCAGACTCACCCCATGATTATGCCTTCTCTCACTTCAGGAGACAAATAACGTGACAGAAGCGTGCTTCCGGTGAGCACCCCGGTGCCCTCGGTGGTTACCCTTGTTCTGGGGCAGTAACCAAGCCCCTTTAAGCCCTGCGTAAAGATGTTTCTTTATATTTAGATATAGTCTGTACATTTCTTACTAATTTACCTTGGCTTGTTAATGCACAAACACGAGGATCAGGAAAAAAATAGTTTATAGCACGTAAGAGAGGATAGTCCGGGTAAGGTGCCGATGGGAAGTTTAAATAATACCTATCAAGGACTGTCTCCATGACCGACGGTAGAGAATCGCTAGGTGTCAGGCCGAAGCCGTTATGATCCCGAGGAAGGAAATGGCATCGCGTCTCTGCGCAGCGAGGGAAAGGCGTTGCAGAAGGAGGGATCCTGCGCGCTTGTCCCCGGTGGTACGGATTAGCTGTGGTAGACTGCTTTGAAGAAATTAGCAGTGAGGGGGCCGTGATCGCCTAGGGTTTTGAAGGTGAGAGGGGAGAAGAGGTGAGTTATCTGGAGGGCGGCGTACTTTCGTAGCTTGGCTCGCTCCGCACGGGAAACCGCGTCACCGGGGGTGGTGGCGCAGTTGTTGACATAAGAGGGCGCTAGAGTGTCAAGCACCGTATTGTCTCAAACGAGGTGCTGACCTCAATGGAATGGGATGAGAGTCAGAACATCAGGGCGGCTCCTTCGTGCAAGGGATACCGGCAGAGCTGAGAGCTCTCATGAGTGTGTCGTTAAGCATTTCCTGGATTCCCGAAACGACCGCGGCTGTGGGGTCCTGATGCTAAAGGAGCTTCCAAGAAGAGCAAACCTCGCTGCCTATGTAGATGATTTAGCAGTCACAGGATGAGCCAGGAAATCAGAAATCACCTCCACATGGTTATTCGTGTGATTCCCCACATGGGAACTGCTGCAACGAGATCGTCGTGATTATGCTGCGGATCAGAAAGAGGAGATATGAAAATTGCTAAAGGCGGTGGCCGAATCGATCGTTCTCTTCAGAACACCAGTCTGGGTCTCTGGACAGATACCTTAAAAGAGATGGTAAGAGAACTACGACGCAAAACGCACAAACTCGCGCCCTGAGAACCGTATAGGCTCATAGCAGAGCCAGTACGCACCCGTCGCTAGTATTGGCAGCAACTGTCCCATGGGACGTCAAGGCTGAAGCGCGCAAAAGGAAATAGGCGGACACTGCGAAACGGGCTCAGAAGACGACCCAACGCATACACTGGTCGAATGTAACCCCGTCGAAGATATGGGGGCTGGACACAGTGAAGAGCAATGAAACAGAGACATAAAACTGACGGAAGAGATACTTACAGAAAGAACGGGATTGAAAGTGCAGGGCTGGCTGCACGAATTAAAGAGAACAGGCGGATGGTGCTGCCAATAGGCTGCGGGGAATACCCCCCTCATAGTAAACAACAAAATGAGAGCTGATAAACTAAACAACGTGGTGCTACCTTCTTTTGACAATGAATTGCGCGGATACGGAGGTAAGATCAATATAAATAGCTACAATAATAATGGCACGATTGATGTAAATATAATTATAATAATAATGGTAAAACGTTGAAGAGCATTGACATTCCAGATATTCGACAAGAGTCATATTTAGTACTAGAGAGAAAGAAAAGTGGTTTTGGTACAAAGTAGCCACGGAAACCTAGTAGAGTACGTCACCAGAGCAGCGGCAGCAAGAGCGCGCGCACTCGAACCAAAACGACTAATCATACGGTCCAGCCAAACAGGCAAACGCAAAGCCAACACACCGCTAGAACGCGCGGTACACAAACAATTCAGACCAATCCAACCCACAGCCCACAAAGCGGACAAGATAAACGATGAAAGTAGAATAGGCGGCGGGACGAGTAGTAAGCAACACGCGACAACAGAGGAGCAAAACACAGACAAGCAGAAGAGAAATTTAAGAACAAGGACCTACAAACAAATGTAACGCTCACCCAATGTACAATAATCATAATAGAATGGTAAGATCAATATAAATAACTACAATAATAATGGCACGATTGATGTAAATATAATTATAATAATAATGGTAAAACGTCGAAGAGCATTGACATTCCAGATATTCGACAAGAGTCATAGTTAGTACTAGAGAGAAAGAAAAGTGGCTTTGGTACAAAGTAGCCACGGAAACCTAGTAGAGTACGTACAAGACCGCACGTACAAATTATAGTTAATTAGTACAAAATTGTGTAAAGTACAATACACTCGATCTGAGTTGAGCTCATCGACGATACATCGCTTTTAGTCAAATGACAATAGTAAAGAAAGGGAGATGTTGAGAGACTGAAGTGCATATTCAAATACGCGCGCGAAGGGCGCACTTCACTGACACCTCACTCTCGGTCATGTAACAGCCGACGACAGCACAAGAGCAACAATAAAGAACCAGACCAGCCAGTCGTCGCTCGACCCTTGCGTACTCACTACGGGCATGCCCGAATAACACGGAGAGTCCCGCAACTCAATTACATAGACACGCTTCTGTCGAGGTGGGGAACCCGACAGCAGGACGGATCGGGCAGAGAACTGAATTTATCTAAATTCTGTTAAACGGAGGGTGAGAAATGAATAGCCCAGCTGGTACATACACAGATAAAGCCTATTCTTCTCAAAGACAACACACTATAAACGCGAACTGGCTTCCACTAAGCAGGTGAGAGTTGTTGCTGCTGATGCGATATGTACGACATTTGTGTATATATCTATATATATATATATATAAACCCGTCCACATGAACCCAGAAAGGCTATTCAGTCTCCTACAAAATTTGCCCAGCTTCTTTTTCCTCAAATATTACTAGTTAAATTGTGTTCGTTTGATACACCGACTTAATAAAAACTATATATGTATACAATGCATATAATTATTATTTGTTTGAAGTTGTATATCTTAAATCAAAATAACATGCATGAACTATATAAGCAATATTCAAACCTGTAGCATGAAGGAAATGCACATGTATATGCTGCCAACGACAACGCCCCTTTTTTCTGCTACTTCCTTTACAATTTCGATCAGCTTCGACCCGAATTTAAACGTGCCCTTTACTGTCACCACCTGGCTCGCCAACTGCTTAAAGAGTTCACTGTTTGCGTCCTGAAAGAGTTTCACCGATAAATTACGTTCGTCAGGACAGCTGGGAAGCTGTTCACCTACAAATAAATATATTCTGAATTTAACTGAAGACTATACCAACTTGTGCAAGTTGGAGATTGCTATAAACCTGTATAAAACATAATCACTGGAATCGCTATGAACGACTACCCTAAAGAATGAACGCGAGTCTGAACAGACAGGGAATAGCTAAAAGGATCAACGTTCGGAATATTCCTGCCACATGCTTTTCGAGACATTCCGAAGGTCTTAAAATGTGCGTTATTATAAAATTAAAATATGACCGGATTAACTTTCTCTCATTACGAGTGGAGACTTACGGTAAACATCGTCGACAATGCGGATCCCGCCTCGGCATAGATACGTATATTCTTAAATCTAAGGATGTCGGCGTAACTATCGATAAAATCTTCATTTTTCTTGATTGCCATCGAAGAGGTGAGCTCCGAGTTGAGATAGCTCATGAAGGTAACCGAAACACATAAGAAAAAGCATACAAGACACAGCCGGAACCAATTGCTTTGATCCTTTGGATCTCCTGAAACGCATATTCAATTGATCAGCAGCTGCAGAGGAAATAGATCACTCGATCGGCGACCATCGAATACAAGTTGTGCATGATAGGTTAATCTCAAATTGCCCCTCTGCTGCTCGTACTCAATTGTACAGACAACTGGTTTTTAAGGCTATCTTTGATAGCAATTTGGTAAATTTGTTACCCATTCACAGAGGTCGATGCATTTGGATTATTGGCACTGACAAACACTGACAAGCTTGGACCCTAAACAACGTATAGGTCGAGTCTAGCTCTACGGAGCCAGTTGAAATATTATATTTCTTCTACGATCCGAGCAAGGTGAAGCACCCGCGTGTTGCTGATGGCTAAAACCGATAAAAACAGTGGACCGTGGAGTTCGGTTTCTTGGCTGCTCATGCTCATAATATCCAATTTTCAGTAATTTCACCTATTACAGGCCCCAAAGAAGTTCCCCGCGGAATAATAGTGGCTGCATGCGAGACAGCCCTAAGTCGAGATTAACAAAAATCGGGAACATTTTTGATTGCTGCTAGCGAAACGTTCGACAGTCAATCGGCGAGCTTTTAATATAGTTCAGTTACCATAAAATACCTTAGATTTCTAAAAAAAATTATTAATGAGTGTTCCTAACGGCAAAGTTATATCATTCATCACTGCCTGTTGTACTGGTTTTCGCTCATAAGGTACAAAGTATAATGACTAATATTGTTCTCTATAAACGAATGAGCACTAAGAATCATTGCAAAAAGAATCCTTTATGCACTGGATTGGCAGTGTGTATCTGTAACCGTACCTTGAGGGAAAATACGGGAAAATATTTCCCAGAGAAGACTTACGAAGGATTTGGCTGGACTTCCATTCCATCGACTTAAACATCTGTAAATTTTAATGAATTCATTGCTACAAACCTTTTGTATATAATGGAGCGCGAGACCATCTAGTTGACACAAAGGCAATGGAAACCAATAGGTATCTCTAGAAAAACAGGCCTGCAGCTGCTCTTGCCTAATAATGCTTTAATACAACATTAGGAAAGGTTGGCCAAGTCTGGAATAGTCTCTAAATTGTATGCAGGAGAACATCGTTTTTAGACAATCGGCTTTAAGGGTCAGCTAACACATGGGAAATGTTGGTGAGGCCCATTTTGTGCGATACGGACTGTTCTAGCTTAGTCCACCTACCGACTACGGCGCGGCCTTTTGTCAACATTTGAACTATAAGCACTAAGATGGAGTTGTGCTCGCTAGTGGTGTTCGCAACATCGTATATTTTCTATTTCCGGTCATATTCGAATAAACTCTAAATACGACAAAACCATCTACTAAATACAAGGATACACAAACTATTGTTTTGACCTCTAAGTTTCCTCTAATCATCTCCAAGACAATGTCAAAGCACGCAAAAATGAAAGGGTTTTACAAGTACAATAATGATCCAAGCAGCGAAATAGTCGTACACTTACTGTATTGCCTTCAGTTCCCTATGTCATATTTATTATTATATATTACTACAGCTCAATCGACCTAGAACGTCATTCAAGAAATTCTCTTTTAAGCTTGGCAAATAACAAAATTACACGTGGCGATATATGCATAACTGGTTGCCTCGTCGATGGCATTTTTGAGACTCTTGTAAAAAATCGCCGTTCGTGACTTTCAGTCCGTCAGTCGAAGACGTTGCAGATCGACGCACCGCACGAGGCAAGTCTTCTTGACCTTTTTGTACCTCTCGTATGCTCGTGCTTTTCAAAAACTAGACGCACAGCTGAAGAGTCAGAATATCTGCGGCAAACTCTTTGATCTAAAGTTTTATTAATTTCAAGACATACTTAAGGGCGCCTGAATCAACAACTCCATGCAAATTGGCTTGTGTATTTGGTCCAAGTTTGGCAAATCTCTGCATATTAGTGTCTGGGATAGCAGAGCGAATTTAAATGGACTCAAGTCATTTTGTACAAGAACTGGTCTTGGCTTTTGTTGTTTTGTTTTGTAAAAATACAACATTTTAAGGCACAATTTTTTACTGGATAAACAAGATATATTCCTGAAGAATGTCACGGCTCCTTCGGGTGACATTGGAAACAAATAACATCCGCATCTAATAATATTGTATTCAATACTGCTTACACATACAAACGCTTTTTATCCACTGTAATATTTCCAAATAAATATAATATATAAATAAATATATATAAATAAATATATATTCCTCAGTTAATAAAGGAAGACTTAAGTTTAATTGAAATTCGATAGAACCTAGGTTGCAGATCTTGCCGAAATACTTCGATGGATTGTAGACTCGCAACATTATAGACGGATTTTATAAGTACACTGGCGGAACTGGGCGGACTCCAAGAAGTTCTATAACTTACAATCGAAGCAATTGCTTGGCATTTCATGTGCCCCGACAACGATCCGTATCATAAAAAAGGCTGAGATGCCTCTAATCACGTTCAACGTTACATTGATAAGTCGACACCGGTTACGAAAAAATTACTCAATATTTTGATATTGAGTAATTTTTTTCAGGTTGTTAAAGCTCTATAATTGATGCCATAATAGACTAAGGCATCAAATTGTCTGAATATAATCATTTCCGCGTTAGTTTCATTGAATTATGCTAAATCAAAAGTTGTCCGTAGAACTGAACATTGAATTAGATGATACGAGAGGTATGTCGGTTACAATATAAAAGTACATAATTAGGATTGAACAAAGATAGACCGTCACCTGACATACCTTTTAATAATCCAACAAGCTGCGGCGAAGAACACAATGCTCACTGCCAACGAGAGCCACACGTCATACTGGAAGGCCAGCGCGAAGTTGAACGGGTCATTCACCTGAGTTGCATTTTTCCCATGAAATATTATAGGGGTTTTTAAAATGAAAGCAATCCCGTTAGGGAGGGGCAAAGTAAGTTTCCAGCCGAAATGGAGGTGTAAGATACGATTTGCTAATCTACTATAATAAGGATATTATTTCTGTCAGCTTGGTGGTTTGGACGGCTAAGTCTCTGGCTGTAAAAAGCCAGAGGCAGCAGGTTCGGGTCCCGCGGCCTCGTGACATATAAGGAACTCAAGCATTGTAACAATTGCAATTCTGTTAACAAACCAATAAAGCTTTACCTTTACTGTTGTTTATTGTCAAAAATCAGTTGCGCACTTGGGGTGAGTGGGGGTGGGACAGGGCCATAGTTGAGGTGGTCCTGGTCCCGAGGGAAGAGATAGCATTGTCCCGCTCTACCTCAAAACTAGGGAAGAGCGTTGCGAAAGGAAGGACCACGCGCGTTTGCCGCCCGTGGCGCAGATCAGCTTGTGGCAGAGCCCTTGGAGGTGGTTGGCCGTTACTGGGTCGGAGTCGCGTAAGGTTTCGAAGGCAAGAGTGGAGAAGAGGTGAGTTGCCTGCAGGATAGCGTACTTCCGTAGTTTGGCCTGTTCCGCACGGAATACCACTTAACCGCTGTGGTTGTACAGTCGATGACATAGGAAGGGACTAGAGTGTTGCTCACCGTCGCTTCCCAAACTAGATACCGTCCCCGGTGGAAGGGGATGAAAGTGAGGCCATCAAGGTGGTGCCTCTTACTGGCTGAGCGGGGGGCCCCTTTTGAGCGCATCGTTATGTATTGTGTGGCGCAGCTGATGATCGGCACCCTCATGAGCAGAAGGGAAGTGGGGAGAACATCGGGGAGCGGGAGTGTAGAGCGGCGACGAAATCGGCGATGGACCTTTGTGCTGTGCACGGGCGACCCGGATCGGAAGGGAGGCCTGCGACGGTGCCGCCAGAGGGTGGCTCGAGGTTGAGGGGTCGTAAGGGCGTCATGCGCCGTAATCGTCAAAGGCGCGAAAGGCCGCACCCTCGGCTGATGGGTCGCAACAAGGGGCCGAAGGACAAGGCAGAAAAGAGCTGCGCCCAGTGGGTCTCCCCGCTGAACCCTACCTCGGGGCTGAGGACTGCATGCGTCAGGGTAAGGTAGAAGAAAAGCGGTAGGCCAGGCCAACCAGAGGAAACAGGACAGGGACGTGCTCGGCAACCTTCCGCAGAGCGATATCCCGACAGACGATGTTGAAAGTTTTGCGGAAGTCGAACTTCATCAGAGCCAGGGAAAGCAAGTTCTTAAGGTGACGCGGCTGAAGCCCGCCGCGAGAACCTCATCAGCTGATGTTGGGGCCATATCGACCAGAGGGGGTTGTTTGGAGAAAGCGTAGTCAGGAGGGGCGGAGGGGTGATTCACCCTGAGGGCGTCCGGGGCCTCGAGAGAATCAGTGGCTGAGTTGGTGGAGATTCCTCCGAACCACAGCCGGGAGGGCGAGTGAATACCAGAGGCGCTCCCCAAGCTGGGCGTCGTTTTCGGTGTGGAAGTGACCCGGAGGACGTCCGTGAGGTCTACAGAGGCGAGTGAGGAATAGTGCGGCCTCTGGGACAATACTGAAGACGCGGTCGTCGCACATAGCGGCATGTAATTGTAGCTCTAACGGTTGAGGTAGCTGAAGTGGCTGAGGCACCGAGCGGACCGCAAGGTGTGTCCACTAAGGCCGCGCCGGTCGAACCTGTCACAATGGGTCCACTGGACATGCGCTGAATTGACCGGGGGAGGAGGTACTGCGTCTTGGGGGGTGAGACGAACGAGCTGCAGAAGTAGCAAGACCTCAGCGAGGGATCAGAGTGCCATGACGATGCCTGCATCAACCCCCTGCAGAGTGTTCACTCGCCACGGTGGCGAGTGAAGGGCAGTTCGGTGCTGCGCGCTAGCCGGTGATGGCATTCGTTTCGGGTTGGGTAGTTGGACCATGGCAACCTGGCCATGGTCCTTGGTAGACACTGTCGAGAAAGACCAAGGAGGTAGGCAGTCTCACTGGTCCTCGGTAGACACTGTCGAGAAAGACCAAGGAGGTAGGCAGTCTCACTGGTCCTCGGTAGACACTGTCGAGAAAGACCAAGGAGGTAGGCAGTCTCACTGTATCTATAATACTAAGATATTTCCTGGAACTCTGACCGTGTGAATCGTAACTTATTGATTCATAAGCTGTACAACGTGAAAATGGACGAGGGCAAGATCAGATGCATTGATACAGATCTGACGAACAAATATTTTCGAGATCGACATGATGACGCACTTAATGGTTCTGAAACCTGCCCTTCCGGGTCTCTCAGGGTCATATCTAGGGTCTATGCTATTCAGAATTTTGGTTCTAGATCTAATTTCTAATCATTTCTTTTTTTGCAATAGCTCTCGGCAGTCCCGAAGATTTCAAAGTTTCAAATCCGAAACTAATTCCATTTTTTGTAGTCACGACCCCAGAATTTTATCTCAGATGTTATACGAATCTTGCAGTTCCCAAGTTATCTTATTGTAGTCCGGAACAGATTAGTAAGAAAGGTTCCCAGATGCGCTGTATATTTACATGAAAAATATTTCTCAAATAAAAGTTGTTTAACTACCAACCGTTTCCAAGTTACATACGAAGGGCACCTTTTCCTATATAAATCATGATTTATATAGGAAATGCTCCAATTGTATTGCACTATATACCTTCGACGGAGTGAATGTAAGCAAGCGATAATCGACGATATCACCTGTCCCGTCTTCTGCGATCGGAAAACGTTCTAGCGTCATGGTCGCCGGTCCTAAAAACACGTCAATCTCCTACGAAAATCATCAAGTACACTTCAGCAACTATGTATTCTCTTTCCAATAGATCCAAACGATCTAATTACAAAGTTAGTATATAGTTTTAAAACTGAAACGCATTTTTTAGCCAACTATTCGCTCACGGGATCCATCTTTAACGACTAATAATAAACCTCTATGCTTTTTAACAAGTCATTTTGATGAAACAGCATTTATGGCATGCGTTTGCAATGGGGGAACTCAATACCTGACATGAGATGACAATGAAACATATATATATATAACGAATACATAGAGAGAACCTGAGTATGAATTAGTTCGTGACCACAACATTATTATTATTGTTATTATATTATACATATTATTTTATATGTGCATGTCTAGCGTAAGATTTAAATCAGGTTACGCTTGCTGCTAACTAATACATTATATTTTAAGAAGGCATCTTGGGGGGACACATCATTGAATCACCGACGACTCAATTCAATCAGTTGATCACCATAAGAACTAGATATGACCCTTGAGGAACGCCAGATGTATGATACTTTGGTGCCATATGAAAAACTCGGCAAAAATAACTACGGCGCGCGATACATGAGCACCTTTTATGAGTCAAATTTACGTATTGAGGAGCACAAACGCTTAGTACGATACTTTTCTAGTAACAATTTAGCCATTGATGTCCTTCAGAGTACTTTCGAACGTAGGAGGTGTACGAACCAGACATTTTCATACATATGTATACGATGCAAATGAAACCACAACTGTATATAATCCATACGTTTCTTTGCATCATGCCCATAATGCCGGTAAAGCTGCCATTTGGTTGTCTACGACCGTGAGTTATGTCCGCGTCGGATACGGCCAATACTCTGAAAAAGGGCAAAATATAGTGATTCAAAAATTACGTATGGCGAGACGTACGAGAGTTTGCATAGTGAAAATCTTGCTTCGTGACGATTTTTGCGTGGTGATGTTTCCCGTGTGCTAAAGAAACTCCTTTTTCCATCCCCGTATGCCAAAACTTCGCACCAAAACGTAACCTTTGCTTACAAAATAAGGTCATTACAAAGTTTAGAGTAAAACCATACAAGCTTTCTCGATGGAGTTAATTGTGGCAACCCCGATTCTAGATAATCGTGTATGTACTATATATTTTAGCCACTAACTGAATTGCCCTCACATAGGTACTTCTATTTCCTGAGGTGTCAATATTTTGAAAAAAATTGAATTGAATTGAAAAATTTTTATATGTGATTCTCGCGTAACCTGTTCGTATAACTAACAAATGTAACTGAGGACAGCAAGTGTATGGTTACAAAACATTCAATCTACACACGTCTTTTTGAAACCTATCCGTATGCCAATATCCGACTGTTTCATTATTTTCTATAGCGCTAAATTGAGTGTTTTGCTTGAATGCATACAATATTTGCGTTCATAAAATAACCTGCCTGTGCCTTGACAGCGACTGTATACACGAAGCGTATTCCGCTTGCGGGCCATTAGCCACAACATAATCGCCCTGTCTCTTCTGTTGGATAAACGGATCAAACTTGGGATCAATACGCCAGGACAGTGAAAGACAAATGCACAACATTATTAATCACTTCAGTTAGGTAAAATCCAACAAGTCCCAGCAAAGCATAAAGGTCGCGTGTTTCAAACAAGGTTACAAACTTGAGGCACAAAAGATCAGTACACCGATATAAGCAATCAAATAGGTTTTGTGACTCTGAAATGACACCACAAATCGCTCCTTGGCTTACTTTTTTTCGACACAAGACAAACTTCATCATTTGTCAACACAATTGATTAAGCAAGCCGAAAAGTTATGTTGTTTGCAAAGCCAAAGCAACATCAAGTCGTCAAAGAGGAGCGAAAGTTGGACAAGGGTTGGACGAAACTAGCAGAAAAAGCGACATTGTTTCTATATACACTGAACCCACAATACCACACGGTACACAGGTAAATATGTAGAACACGAATTTTTGCATCATCAGACTGAATTACTGCGAAAGCAGTCTCAGCCGTTGGACGCCCGGTAGGATCAGAGCATAGGATTTCGTGGCTAAAACGGTGAAAAAAACGTCCTTGTATGGCTGTCATGTGCCAGATAGGAGAGCAATTTAATGATTAATTTCAAATATTGTGAAAAATGACATGATCTTTGCCTATTTAGTAACTATACTCACGTTGATAACGGCAAATCGGAGAATCTTGTCCGTTGCATTGTCTGGATTCCCGTAAGGAATATAAACTGGCTTGTACATGGTGGGTTGTTAACGCTCGTAACGGGACTAGGACAGATTCGACTTTGACGCAAGCGCAGTCAGACGACAAATCTACATGTAGGAATTCGAGAGAAATTTACGGTCAATTACTTTCGTAATGGGACGCGGCATCTGTATAGATCCGATGAAGTATTTAGTGATGCACTTGTGATAGCATATTCTGCTCGTTGGCTTGCTGCCGATGCTCGATAAATCTGATATAGAACTTAGACGGAATGAAGCCTATCGTTGATATGGTCAAAAGCATCGACATCATTGATAGGGTCCATCGGCTTCTCAGCTGTTTCATTTTAGGAGATATGAAGTGGACTTTACTGTGCGATGAATATGTACCTTGATTCCTACAGGTATGTATGATACTTTGCGAGGCTGAACCAAAGGAGGTTAGCAGTTCACTCGGCATCTCTATCATGCGTTTTTATGAATTAAATCGTCTACATATCCTATATGCAAATGTTATGTATAATTTATTGATATCAGTAAGAAATTAGATAGGAGCATGCATTATTAAGGGAATCGATAAATAACTATTTTACTACATCTTAATGGAAGAAAACTGAAGAGCTCATATGGTTGTGCAACTATGGGGGGCGAAGTCGCAAATCGTTGATATGCGGATTCCGCTGTACGACATGGCTAGTGTGTGATGTAGCTTAAAATTAAATGCTAGAATATTCTCCAATGCCTTCGGATCATAGGGAAATTTGCGGGAAGGCATTTATCTTGTGTTGAGGAGCTCTGTTTGAATTTACGAAATGTGTGGTGCGATACCTCGAGATCTTCTTATCTCGGGGCGTCTATTAGCCATATCAACGCCTAATATGACACTGTGTTATGCATCACCACGATTGACCTATTAGGCGTTATGCTTGGCCGGACTGTGTCACACGGTGTTCAGGTATTATGACATTAGCTCAGAGAAACGATTTCTGCCAAACTCGACGTGCATTTCTTCATTCAGCTTGCCTCTGTCGAGATTAGTTTTAGACCTAAGATTGCACCAGGTTTTGCCATCGAAACCACCTCCGCGAACCTTGTTTCGGTCCTGTTGAGGGTGCGGCAATGGGCGGACATCCACCTTAGTTATGAAATATGAAATACACAGAGATGCACCCTCTATATAGGATATATGACGACGCTTCGGATGTTCCAGTATTAGAGTGTTCTTGTAACTTTATACATGTCAACGGGCGTAACTTACAATGGTGGTGAATGGAATCCCATGCATTGATACAACGATAAACTCATTGAAAGTTAGATTCGATGCATTAGGTGTATCAGGAACCTGATTTCAAAACAAAAGCTAAACTAAAGCTTTTCATTTGTATGGTTTTACTAATATTAATAAAACCATACAATTGAAAAGCTTCGGGGCACATTGAGGTTGCTAAGGCTAAGATCAAAAAAGGTCGTGGGTGCTACATAATCATTATATTTTACGTACGGGCGTTCTCTGCTCTTTTCATCATTGATTAGCATGCTTGAAACAGAACTGTCTTTCATAACAAAGGTACCGATTATTTTACTAGCGGATGCAAATACCAATATCCTTGTTGTGTGGTCATCGCAAACGTACACCAATGTACACAATCTCGTTAAAGGTAGCAACAATAAAATGTGGAACATAACAAATTAACGAGACAATAGGAGGCAACTGAAAACAGATCTGAAAAGCGAGAACCTTTGATAACATCTCCAACGATACTCTACTATTATGCACAGGCGAAATTTTAACCCAGTTATTCTTAGATGGTTCCTTTCCTACGTATCACAGGTTGACCTTTGAACTTCTGAAGTGGGAAGGGAACAAAAATCGAAATTTTCCGGGCTGACTACAGTCAACATTTAACGTCCACGGTTTTGTCTCGGCACTGGTCCATAAGACAGACACCCTTTAAATGCAAATGTGCACCCTTTAAATGCAAATGGTGGATACAGAACTAGTGTGCCTACGTGTCTTCTGCGATTGCTCGTGATTTATAGCCAACTGGAGGCAGAATCAAGCCAAAGAGCGCCCTTTTTGAGAGCATTAGCGATTATAATTATGATTATGTGCATTATACAATTGTACATATGTGACGCTAATTATGGATAATAATAATAATAAAACACCACCGATGCACGTTTTATGACTGACACTAACTTCAAACAGCTTAATAAGTGTTTCGAGCTGACCCTCAGCTGTTCCCCTATGTGACAGGCCTCAACTCTTAACCTTTCAGGTATTACGATGAGGACCTGTCCGGGCCACCTTTGCTTATTCTCTTCCTTCCTCGTACCTGGCGAGAATCTTCAGATAAAGAAAGATGATATAGAACTCCAAAGATTCTACGCGTCTGACAGGATTTGAACCCGCGTCTCTCTGGTCCAACTTCAAGCAGCTTGGGTCCTTAGAAACACCTGCGACAAGGACAACTACTCGGCTTCGTTATTGTGGAAACAGTTAACTGCTGCTTTTAAATCTGTATATAGTATTTCGATAATATTATCAAAGATAAAGGTTTATTGGTTTATTAAAAGAACTTCAATCTTTACAATGCTTAAGTTTTCTCGTATGTCACCAGGTCGCGGGACTCGAGCCCGAGGCCTCCGGCTTTTTACAGCCAGAAACTCGGCCCTCCAAACCTCCGCGCTGACAATATATGATGAAATATATATATTTTATATAATAGTTTATACAATATTATTATAATAAAGAGCAAAATGGAAGCTGTACTGTGAGTTGACATGAATAGTTTCGAAAAATCACCACGCGTCACTAAAAATAGAACCGGGACTTTGTGGTTGCGGGCCAGTTTATAGTTCTTTGGAGACGGTTGTAAAGGATGCTACCCGTTTCTCGCTGTTGATCCTTTGGATCCAACATGCGGTTCGGCAGGCACCAATTATAGCTATAAGCCTCATAGGATAAAATGAAAGGCTCTAGCCTGCTGGTAAATTTCAACTCAACTCGTGGTGTAGGGGGTTTGTTCAAGCCCAATTTCACCAGAACAGTGATGAAGGGTAGAACTCGCGAGACAGTAATGCTGTCCAGTACTGAGCTCGCCACCCGTTACACATAGCTCATCTATGTGGTGTGTGGGTTCCCAATGTACGGGCTAACATACACGGCTGGGTTGCAGATATTCGGTAAATTTCTATGATGTGATCCAGTGCAATTGATGTCAGGTCGTCATTGGCCGCCTCCTACAGCATATACATACAAGAGGGGACAAAGAGAACAGCGCAAGCTTCGTACACGATGAGTTGATTTTGGCGTACGTGTTTCATGTGGTACGCTAATTTCTCAAAGTAACTAGTGTGTTAGTTTGCAACGGCAAATGATGTGAAATGGGAAATGCGATGCTTTGTGGGAATAAGGAGCGTGACCGGAAAGCTACCCGCTATTGAGTTTCCAGTTTTCTATAGTAACTGATAACTAAACCGCGCAATCGATTACTCGAACGATGAAAATAACAAACATTACAAATGGAGTACAGTACAAATGGAGCACCCCAAATGTTGAAAGCTATTCTGGAGCGGTTCAAGTTCGACTTGTAGTCAACACCCAACGTGAAAGTTACTTTAGTACTTGTCATTCAAATGAACTAAATCCCTAATAGTCCAAATAGAACGTCTTCAGCCGTACGCACGCAAACAGGCTCACATCGACCAATCACAATTATATCCTGAATATGAGCATATGTAAACATTAAGACTTTCTACCGTAATGACACTTCCTATAATTTTGCCGGATCTGAGAAACAGGTTACTGTGCTTTGGCTACGTGTGGTTGCCCAATTGGTTTAACTGACTTCGTTCGTTGGGGTCCGAAATGTGCATCGCGCCAGGCATCCTTTGAGAACAAGTTTGATGTACCGTACACAAGTCTGATGATTTATAACGCTACTCCACTAGGCTTGACGTAATACACACGCTTTTGTTTAAGCTAACAACATATAAATACTAATTGAGAATCTTACGAAACATACTACAAAACAACAATAAAAATAACATACGCGAATATCCATTATTAGCAGATAGCACTAACTTTTTTTTGACCGTTGGGTCACCTCACTTCTCCAGCAGTCAACAATCGATGCCACCATCGCTTGGATCCACTTCTTCCGTCGAGCTACGCTTTGCTTTTGGCTTATATGCATAAGCCTCACCAGTCGATTTAGGATATATCCATATTGTCTGTGAGCACTCATCTAAACAGGTGCGTCGCCCTGAATAATTTGATCCTATCAATACGACAAATGTTGGATGGTCAAAAAGAGATACGTATAGTTAGACAGACTCTGCATTTGCACAGGGTCGCATTTATCGCTTGTGTACTTTCGGTGTTTACAATGCTTCTTCGGGTACTAACGGAGCTCATATCAGAGGTCGAACATTATTGGACCGGGTTCTTCGACGTCCACCTCCTCTTTTAGGCTCCGTGAACGACGAGATGGCGTGAGATAGCTTGACTAAAAAATTGCGCTACTCCTAGTCTACACCGAACTGCCGAATTTCTCATATTACGATCACGTATTGCAGGAGAGATGCCACCTAGCTCTAGGCCATCTCTGTGAGACAAGGAGCATAGTATTCATGGACCGAATGCCGCGACGTCGCCTACACAGTCCGTTGGCTATCGTATTCGCTTCAAGAGAAGCATAATAAAAGAGATGCGGAGAGAGAGAGAGAATATTGCGAGTTCAGTCGTCCTGGCCTGAGCGAGTGGCGGAGCATTTGCTACTCACGTAAATATAACATAATAACAATCATACACACGAGGTGTGTCACTCTTGCTTGTATATGAAGTTAGCGCTCATGGCTTGTATATAATTCTTAAAAAGTTATACAATAAACTGAACGCTTATTTACAAGCTGAAATAGCAACAAACGAAATCTCTTGCTTCATTTTTCAGATACCAGACCGCACGCATAACTATCATTGGTCTTCCCTTCGAAAACCGATTTTGAAAGCAGTTCGGTCCGACAGTGAAAGCAGCCTATAACAATTCAGCCTTATTTGGCCCACGGCCAAATAAGGCAGTATAGTTATAGGCTCCGGACCGAGGGGTGTGGCCTCTAGTGGCCATTGGGAGGGAAGGCCATACCGTCCGGGACAGCAAATGCTCGAAGCTGTAGAACTTCAAAGCGCAGTACAAGTGGTGTGGCAGAGGTCGCTGACGCACTACTGGTGAGGCGGGACGTTTCATCGTTGATGCCAGAGGATAATGGCATCTATACCATCAATCATGTCACAACTGATGGAGTTCGTCGGAAACAGACAGACTTTTCTTAAAAGTATCGCTGAAGTCAGAACACTAGACGGCGTTGGTGTCAATTCTCAATATTATTTATTAAAATATGCGTGCTCATATGACGCACGTTACTTGTTAGTTACAAAATTTCATCAATTATGAAATATTTATTTAAATGAATGAATGAAATGAAATTTCTTGTCCAGAGTTGTTTTTCTTCATTTATCCATTATATATTGTTACTTCAGAAGTATGTGGTCGTGTTTAAGGCACACTCCTCTTGAAATCCACCCGCTCCATCTGCACTTTCCTTGTTGACTGATCAGTTATTACGGGTCTGATGTATCACTGGGGAGAATACAATATATAGTGAAAGCTATTGCTGATGTGATCAGACAATCGACTGCACTACTAGAGTTTTTCGGCCATGTCAACCTACCTTTGTTCTGAGAGCTGTGGAATGAGTGGCCACTAACAATTGGCACTAATGGCCACCAACAATTTGCACTTCACTAAATAGGGCGTTCACGGTATTGGCTCCTGACAAGCACTACAAGTACACAGTGCAGGTACAAACTATCGACAGCATTGATAAACGTAACGGTAACGTAACGACATATCCTATCAACATTGTAGAAAATGTCCCAGAAAGAGAATATCGAACATCAAAACAGATATTATATTACATATTATAACCAAAACAGATATATACAAACAGAAATTAGGGATTAGCATTAAAAAATTTCTTCGTCTCTCCTGCAATTTTTTTAACTAAGGAGATTACACGAATTTCTCTAGGAAGAGAGCCCTAGACGGCCGGGAGGCGATAAACGAGAGCATGTCGGTGAGCACCTTTACCGGCAGATGGCACACACCAACTCAGTTGGCCTGCACGTTGTTTTTTCAACCTACAGGACGATACGGCGCACGACCAAGAGTGCATAGAGTACCCTCAATTTAGGGTCGGGGTGACTAACTACCGATTTTACTTTGTATCGTACGTTCGGCAAACTATAAAGTCGAATCTACTCATCAATAAGCGGGTTCAAAATCTATATTTCATAACGGATAATTGCATTTGATGGCAAATACCGTCCGCGGTTCTACTCATTGCTCTACTTGAGCTAACGACGTGTGCAACCACCGATCTCGGTCAGGATAAAACAAGCCGTTTTGAACTACAGCTCATGTTTTCGCGTCAAGTCGTGATACATAGACCGACATCGCGTGTAGTCTTACGCCGTTCCTTTGCAGCAATCTTCGAGTACATTGCTTCAGCCGTAAATGCTATAAAGGACAGTCCAAGTCCAATCGCAAGCACCACCAGGCTGCCAATCACGTCACCTGCAGATAATGGCTGGAATCGTAGAAGTATTATGATTATTATGATTATTATTGTTATCATAATGATCATCGTCATAATATGATGTAAGAGTTAGTTTTTTAAGAGGTTAGAGGTTAATCCTGCATGGACACCAGACCTCACATTAAGGTATTTGCTTGGTAGTGTCAGACTCTTACTGACTAAACCCAGAACCGATTTTGACTTGGGGCACTGACCGGGACTGTCAAAGTATTACTTCAGTCAGTGCCTTACAGGGACAGGCAGTTGATTTCAACCATGTCCTATCCCCCCTGACGCTCCTGATTAAGTTCGTAGAAGTGTTTCAAAGTTTAACGAAAGTTTAGCATTCGACCACATTGAGGAACGTCGATCTATGTGTGATCTTTTTACCTAATATTTCAACGCCCTCTCCTACCTTGGCTTCATTTGAACTAGACGTAAGTCCGGCACACTTGTCATAGTCTCTTAATACCCATAATGCGTTGCGCTCAAACAGGTAGGCTTGCTGACATACGTGCAACCTAAAATTTAATCGCAATATAATCTGGTTATTGTTCTTACCTATTCGGGTTTTCTGGTATTTTTGTATAAGAACGTTATCGATGTATTTGTTATACCTTTTGCTGAATATCTTTAGGAACTCATTAATTAACTTTTCCACTATTTGTTGAGAAACTTACACATCAGCTTCCTTCGATTTCACCTGCTTCAAAATACCGGAGATATTTTTCGAAAAAAACAGCTTTTTGTAAAAAAACTATCTATTTTATGCCCGTTCAATAGGCTTCGGGAAATTATCAAACAATTGTTCACTGCAATAATTGTCGCAGCAGTCATACCTTCACACCTTGTACATTACAATCTATGAGGATAAGTTAATGGCCTTTACCCACCACCAAACGTTCCTCGGTACTTATCCCTATGCTGTTATTACTACGAAAGATGTTAGGATGTTTTTCGAAGCTAAGAAGTGTTAGAAGATAAGGGGCGATCAGGCCCTCGGATGAAACTCTCTTGGGGTCCACAAATGTTCTGAACTGGTATAGAATATCGTGTGCTCATCTTAATACCGGTAACAATATTTGGGCATCTTCGCCAACGTTTCCCAATTTAATTTTCCTAAACGGTTTTCGACTCCGCTGGCTTCTTCCCAACCACCATTTATTATATAATGAACGAATGGTGGACCTCGTGTCTATGTCTTGTTCTTTGGTGTGATAACCAACTTCGCGTCTTCTGTACATCTTCTTGAAAATGTGCGCATCACCCAACCTGAGAGGTTTCAAAAGTAGAGGATCGACCAGAAACAAACACTTCTGCTATTGATTGAAAATAATCTCAACTCAGGACCAGCTGTTCTGCAGCCTCCCCAAATAAAACGATGAGCTCCTTAACCAAACCGCTACATGCGCACAACTCACAACATTTCGCAAACATATTAACCTGAATACACAATGCAGCGTTAGATATAGTTTCTTTGAATGCTCCATATTAAACAAAAATGACAAGTCGTGACTCTCTCCGCAAGGCTGTCCAGTTCTAACACTTAGCGTGGCCCTTTGTTTTTAACCAACGAGAAATTTTGCAACTTTTGTTTGGTGACGTTACTAATGATTAATATCGATTCTAAATTGTTTCAATAATACACAATTAACACCATACATACATAGACCATTATATCTTAAAGGATTTGTTTCATATATCGGCTATTGTTCTTGTGTTAAAGTGTTCTTGTTATAAATTGTTTCAATTGATAGTGTTAATGGCACAACTGAGCAGACCAGATGATTAGAATGTGCGTTTTTTCTCTAGGCCTAATACTGAGGTGCAGTGCATTCGTTTTTGGCGTTTTGAAATTCTCGCCTCGCCGACATAACACCCACTTAAAGCTCTGGCATTAGCCTATATCGTTCGAGACATTGGATATTTTTGCGTTCTATCCGTGGCGCACTGTTTGTCAATCACGTTTCTATGTATGTTGCACTTGCACTCCAATGTATCCAATCAATCTTCATCTATATGATAATTAAATGATCTCGTTAACCGTAAGAAGGAGATTCGAAGGAGGAGAATCATGTATGTAAATCCAACGTAAATACAATATTCTTCGCATACAGCAACATACCTTGTTGGATTAACGTTCGCTAAACCTCAATCACGTGTGTGTGTTTCGAGGATATACCTATTCTATAAACGGAGTCTCTAGGTGTTGTACCTACCCCATATTTAATTTTTCTTTCACGTCAGGAGGCAATTGGCGCGATATAAATACGCCTCCACTGATCAATCCGGAGCCATGTTGGATGATTCTCACTCTGGGGCAATGGCC
Source organism: Stratiolaelaps scimitus (assembly GCA_019614645.1). Taxonomy (NCBI): domain Eukaryota; kingdom Metazoa; phylum Arthropoda; class Arachnida; order Mesostigmata; family Laelapidae; genus Stratiolaelaps; species Stratiolaelaps scimitus. The sequence continues at coordinate 52,309 of JABWDB010000018.1, read as the reverse complement.
AAATCCTTTGAGACCCTGCATTGAATTAGATCGGGTTATAACCAAAAACACTTTCATTCAAATTTCTAAACTTGAAATTCGATGGGCGAAACTTTCGTACTGCTACCGATCAGCAATGGAAGGTTGTGGGCTTTTTCAATTCGAAAGTGCAACTCTCTGTTTTTTCTTGCTCGACCGGGTTAAGCTAGCTATGGTGATTCCTACGGGGGTGATGTACCTAAAAGAATCAACTTTAAAAACGTTTGTCACTTCGAGAAATTAACATATTTCGCTTTTCGAGGAACCTGAGGGCACCCCATTTCGACTTCGGTTATTTTACATATATATATATATATATATATTAGGTAGTCCCAAGCAAACTGTCGCCTCTTTAAATGCCAATAACTTTTGAACTAAATGAGTTAGAACAAAGATCTTTTGGTATGAGTTAGGGGTACTCTCCAGCTTTATTGACACACCGATTCCAGCGCTCTGGGAGTTTTGAAATAGCCAAATATTTACCATTTGCGTTTCCATATATAATTTCGTTATCTATTGCTTTTGTGAGTAACTCGACGGTTGCATATGGAACCCCACCTATTGCCCTTTTTAATGCATGGAAACAACCATAATCACATGGGCTTAAATCAGGAGAATATGGGGGTTGATACCATCGCTCAATATTGTTCCCCTCCATCCTGGTCGTAATTTCAGCAGTGCGGTGAGGTCTTGCGTTGTCGTCGAGTAACCTTACTCGGTGCTGTCGATCCCCACGCCATTTGTTCATCAATGTCTTCAAAAAGTCGAGATATCGGGGAGCATTGAGTTTTTCGTTTGCCGCTAATATTTCGTAATAGCAAACACCCTTGATATCCAGAGCGAGTATAATCAACACCTTTTGTCCGAATCTATCTGGCACTACCACAGACGCCGCCACTTCACCTTGTCGGAGCCACTGTTTTGCTTGGTCCTTCTCAGGGGGTCTATGCAGGCTAACCCATGTCTCGTCTATCGACACGGTGTGCTCTAAGCGACTGGTTTGTTGCGTATAAGTATTCAAATTAGATGTCGAACACTCCACACGCATTTTCATTTGGTCAGCACTCAGTTTATGGGGAACCCATTTTTCATTGATTTTCTTCTTCTTCAGTATATTGGTGATAATTCTATAACACGTCGTCCGAAGAATCAAAGTTTCAGCCGACAAAGACCCCGTGGACCAAGCTCTAGTTTGCTCAAAAGCTGCCTTGATTCTTTCAATCCGTTCGTCCCTTGTCGCACCTGATTGCTGGTCCCCACCTCGATGGTCATCGGTGTCCATATCTCCACTGTTAAATCGCTCGCACCAACGTTGCACCGTTCGCAGGCATAAGGCAGACCTGCCGTACGCGTTCACTAATTGTCGATGGATTTCAGCTGGAGGGTGTTTTTGGAGAAACAAAAACTTGATGATTTCCCGTTGATTTTTGGGGGAATTTGAACTTTTTGCTGCAGCGTCCATCTTTCTGATCGTATCGAAACCACTCAGTGTTCGAAAGGAAGCCACGTTCCTACCGCGTGCCCACTCGAAAAATGAACGCATTGTGTGGCGTAGTTCGGGCTGTGCGCCATCCGAAAGGCGCGACAATTTGCTTGGGACTACCTAATATATATATATATATACTTTATTAGATAGCTCAATGTAAACAAGACAAATAGTGAGTATTTGTACAATATAATAGCCCTGTGTGAATGCAGTGGCCCGGTGCATTTGCTAGGTGCTACAGGCAGCTTACCACTAAAGGAATAATCGCATTGTAACGAACACAGTAACACCCACATTATTTCAATATAGACATAATCTGGCCATAATATATAAACATGAGTACCATGTCGCTATGGTAAACATTTCGCTGCCGCCACAGTGCTGGGGAGAAACCCTAGATTAGTCCAGCACTGGTCCAGACATGAGATGGTTCTTGAAGCAATGCCGTAATGGCGCCGAGGCCTGTCATGGGAAGTAGGTTGAGAGTCAGCTGAAAGTAAAAACAGCGATGTGCCGGCCCACATGCATTGGCTATCTTATCATCTGTCTAAAATAAACTAAGCTCAACAAGTAGCAAGCGACGATCAGTCAGCTTTAGCCCAAAATGACATATATATATATATATATATATATTGCTCGAACCTGGATAATGTAACCCATGCACATGTAGATGCTGCCAACGATAACGCGCTTCCTATCTGCTACTTCCTTGATCATTTCAACCAACCTCGGTCCATATTTAAGAGTGTCTTGAACAGGAATCAGCCGGGCCCTTAAACGTCGGAAGAGCTTGCTCGTTGCGTGCTGAAAGGTGTTTTAAATTATACGTTTAAGCTCTCAATAAGACTAATCATACAGTGTTTGCTTTTTAAGATAGTGGATCCCCAAGTTGAGTTTAGCCGATGCCAAAGTGTTATCCGATCGAACTAATAAAAAAAAACCTAAAACTGAAAAAAATTAATCTTAAAAATAAAAAAAACCTAACCTAAAGCCTCAAGAGCATTATTTCGCGCACATAAATTTCTACAAACAGAGATGAGTTTAGCAAAAAGCCATTCTTGAAAAATAGTGCAATTTAATAGATAGTAGAGTCACTGTATAATATGTTTGTTTCATATGGAAAGCATTAGACAATATTTTCATACGGTGAAAATCGTTGATAAAGCCGACTCCGCCTCAGCGTAGATGAATATGTTCTTAAATCGCAGAACGTCGGCGTAACTATCTATAAGGTCCTCGCTCCTCTTAATGGCCATTGAAGATGTGAGCTCCGAGTTAAGACAACACATGAAGGTAACCGAGATGCCTAATGAGTAGCTTATTAGACACAACCGGAACCAATGGCCTTGATTCTCTGAGTCACCTGAAACGTATATTGACGAGTACGTGGAACAACCAGAAGACACATTATCCACGATATTAGATTGGACTTGGCAGTCGAAGGGTACGGACGTGTTCCTCCTTCGCTCCGCGTTGAAAGCAACTTTTGGCAAATTCTTGCGAGTGATCTGAGTGACCCTGGCGAGCCTTGGTGCGTTCCACGTGCCCCAAGCGTCAGAAGGTGCGACCGACCACCTCGAGAGCCACCCGGTGAGTGAAACTTCGTAGTTCGTTTTTTCGCCATCAGAGGGCGCTAGAGACAGGTACGACGAGGGAGAGTTATACCCTCCCCCGAGCCTTAGCCCTCTCCCAAAGTGGGAGGGCCGCGAGACAAATTCTGAAGCGCGGGTAACGGGTGTGTCGTTGACATACACACACTCAGCCTTATATAGGCACCCTTTGTGACCCCGACGCGCCGCCGGGCTCCAGCAGACACTCAACTTCAAGTCGGGGATCTCTGGACGGGATTTGAACCAGGAAATTTTTGTGGGTGGGCGCAGCGGCAAGCCCCCTGCTGGCACCTAACTCGCCTTCCGGCCCTTCCTACATAGTTTCCACTCGGAACGTGAAAGAGAGGCCTGGAAGTGCTCTAAAGTGAAAGGAGGGAAACTCTGAACGCTAACTGCGGGCGAACGGCTGATCGTAGAGCCTCGAAACTTGGGGGGTAGTACTGGTTTCGGGTGCCCCCTCGATTGGCGCTGTTTGCGGTGCTCTAAGCTCCCTTCTCTTCCTCTCCCCCCGAAACCCCCCCGGGGGCTGGGGCCAGAGAAGATGCCGGTTGAGCACTCGCCGCAAGGCGACCGCATGGTAAAGACCACGGATGCAATGCCTGCGGCTTCCGCAGAGACCTCCACTGAGGCACCTGCGGAAGTATCGTTCCCGGAAGATGACTATACCACCCAGGCGGTGACGACTGGTCACAAGCGGACGGCCGAGGGAACGCCGCCGCGGAGAGACCCCAAAAGGGCGAAGGATGCGGAAGAAGAGGAGGCAGTGAAGAATAGAGCGATCGAGTCAGCTCTCGCTGAGATGGAGAGGGAGCTTAGTACGCTCAGAAATATCTGCTCGGATCAACACACCAAGGTCGCCGTGAAAGACCTAGGCCGAGACAAGGGACACAGGAAGACCGGCGCACTCCCTGAAGGCACTCTGCATGTAGCCTTCAGGAGGATCAAGTTCTGCTTGTCGGAAAAGGCGAGAGTGACTGAAGAGAATAGAAAGAAGGAGAAAGAGGAACTCGCGACCCTCGATACGCAGGTTGAAGACCTACAGAAGGAGGTCGAAGGGCTCAAGAAGGGAACAAATGGCGCGGATGAGGGTAGGGTGAATACCCTATGCTCTAAATGCCACGGAGCGGTGGAGAAGGAGCGCCTGAAGGAGCAGGAAGAGCTCAAGAAGGAACAGGAAGAGGCCAAGAAGGCGACCATGATCGAGGGCAGGCTGAACCAGGCCACCACCCTCGAGCAACAGACCGAGGTCATCAAGGAAGAATGGCCTTCGCGGATGATCACACACGTGCAGCACGTGAACACGGACTTCGCTGCTCCGAGAGCGGTTCGAGTTCTGCTGATGACCAAGGAAGACGAGGACGATGCGTCCCTCGCGAAGAAACTAGCAAAGCAGTTTCCCACGATAGTGGAACTGAGTAAGCTGGAGAACGGGCAAGCTGCGGTGCTGAAAAACGGCGACGACGTAGAGATCATTGGGGGCACCACCGGGGTGGAAGCAGCGAGGCGCCACTTGGTACTGGCTATGGTCCACCCGGAAGAGCCCTCCGAGGCTGCGACGCTGGGCGTGATCCGAACGGCCATAGAGCGAGCCATCCAGCTGGCGGGCGACGACGAAAAGCCCCTAGTACACGTCACGAGCAAACGGCGCAAACGGGTCTATCTTCGAGCGTTAGAGGCCTGCTGCCGCAGTATCAAAAACGGCAAGGGATTATTGGAAGTCTGCTCAAAGGGAGAGCGCGGGGGTTACGCGAGAGCGGCCGGAGCAACGAGAAGCACAGTAAGGGTGAAAGCGGGCAACGGCGAGAAATTCGCAGATGTGTTCCAACGAGTGAAAAAGCACATTAGCACCATAACCAATGGCGTGCAGATCAGAGGTGTAGTCCGCGGCAGGGACGAAGACGTCATCCTGCAGCTGGAGGAGAAGCAGGCGGGGGCAGGGCAAGCGCTAGCGACAGCTATCCAAAGCGCCACAAACCTGCACGCAGACTGTAGAAACGCGGAGGCCCTGGTACAAACAGTCGCGCTCTGGGGGGTAGACCCAATGCTTGACGGCGAGGCCATTACCAAGGCTCTCAAGGAGGCCTTGCCGGACGAACCCGATATCCGCGCGGGTGAACCCCGTCTCGGGCACTCCGGGGTGTGGTACTCACTAGTGTCGGCCTCGCCGCGCGCGGCGAAGGTCCTTCAGGGGCGGAAGACCATCAGGATGGGTACGCGTTGGTGCAGGCCGGAGGAGTGGATCAAGCTCCCAACCTGCTTCAAGTGTCAGAAAGTAGGCCACAAGGCTCATGAATGCACGGAGACGCAGGTGGCCGCCAAACTATGTCACAGGTGCGGCAGTAAAGAGCACCTCGTCAAGGAATGTCAAGCACAGGAGGCGAAATGCTATGTCTGTGAAGTAGAAGGACATCGGGCCGACAACATGTCCTGCCCGAAATATCGCGAAAAGGTCGCGAAACTTAGAGACGCACGAAAAGGCGCTGCGGCGGCAACGGGAACGACTCCAGGCACGGCAACAGAAGACGCGAGTAAAGAACGGGAAGCAAACGCCGACGAGACCGTTAACAAAGGCAACACCACCGCAAGCAAAGAAGAGCCACGAAAGAAGTCGAGGCAGAGAACGAGACGGCCGCAGGCCACGAATGAGTGGCAGACCGCCGGAGGGATCTAGTCATGCTCTAACATGATTAAGCTCCTCCAGGTTAATATGAACCAATGCATAAACGCCCACGAAGTGCTCGGAGAGGCGGCACGAAGACTGGGCTCCGGACTATGTCTGCTGTCGGAGCCGAACAAGGCAATCGTGGCACGCATGGGGGATTGGGTATCGGACGAGGATAGGGATACTGCAATAGTCTGGACGGGGAACCAGAGGGACATAGCGTTCAACCAAAGGGGTTCGGGAAAGGGTTTCTCGTGGGTCGAAGTAGATGGCGGGGTAGTGGTTTACAGCTGCTATCTCTCGCCGAAAAAGAATGGCCTGGAGTACGGAACCTTCCTTCAAGAGTTGGGACAGAACATGGCGGTGCATGGAGAGAAGAAGCTGGTGGTGACAGGGGATTTCAACGCACACAGCACGGTGTGGGGGGACCGGTACACAGACGAGAAGGGTGAGCTCACGCTGGAATGGATGGCCGAGCATGGCCTCCTTCCGCTAAACGACGGGAAAGTACCCTCCTTCTTCGCACAGACGGGGCAGTCCTTCGTTGACCTAACTCTAGTCAACGAAGCGGCTTTCGCAGAAGCAGCCAATTGGCAAGTAATGGACCAAGAAGATAGCATGAGCGATCACAGGTACATCTGCTTCGAGCTCCGGTCTCCTGCAAACACCGACCCCATGCCTGCCAAAAGCAGGCGGTGGCAAATGCGGAAACTCGACCAGAGGACTCTAACTGACGCAATCGATGAAGGCTGCAGGCGGCTGGTCGAGCTAGAAGAAGTGGACGAACACAAGCTTGCTGAGATCCTCGTCTCCGCATGCGAGAAGGCGGGCCCTCCAGCCCGCCTTCAAACCCGACGACGGCCGGTCTACTGGTGGAGCAAGCAAGTGGATGACGCTCGACGTGAGTGTATCAGGGCCAAAAGAACCTACACAAGGACATTGAGTTGGCTGAGGGAAAGAGGCCCTGATGAGAAGGATGCCGCGGAAGCCAAGAGCCGCGTCGAGCTCCAGATAAATGCGTACCGCGCGGCCAGAAAGAAGCTCCAAATAGAGATCGCGAAGAGTAAGAGGAAGGCATGGAAGGACTTAATCGAGTCTGTGGACCGCGACGTTTGGGGTCAGCCGTACAAGATTGTCATGAGCAAACTCAAGAGGCCGTCCCCGCGAATACCAGCGGAAGTGCTAAGAGAGACAGTAACAACCCTCTTCCCGACACAGCCATGGCGCGGCGGCTATGAGCCCCTGGTTCCTCCAGAACACATCCCGGAAGTGACGCTCGAGGAGATCAAGCTGGCCAGAGAACGGCTAGCATCCGGGAAAGCCCCTGGCCCGGACGGAGTACCGCCCGAAGTAGTCAAGCTTCTAGTGAGGCGGCACCCGAAAATCTTCCAAAAACTGGTCAACAAGCTGATCAGGGAAGGTAGGTTCCCGGCGGTGTGGAAAAAGGCTAACCTAGTGCTGATTCCCAAGCCAGGGAGCAACACAGGCGCGTCGGCGTACCGGCCTATCTGCCTGCTTGACACGATGGGCAAGATACTGGAGATCGTCATTGTCAACAGACTCGACAAGGAGATCAGAGAAAAGAACGCGCTTTCGGATACCCAGTACGGCTTCAGAAAAGGCAGATCGACGCTGGACGCCCTTGAAAGAGTCATGAAACGGGCGGACCAAGAACACGCAAAGAGCCCCAGGAAAAGGAACTTCTTGCTCCTAGTTCTGCTGGACGTAAAGAATGCGTTCAATACGATGAACTGGGGAGTGATTATCGAGGCATTGGAAAGGAAGGGGATCTCCCCATACCTCCGCCGGATCATATCGTCTTACCTACGCGATAGGTGTCTAGTGGCGGGCGGGCAAGAGCACGCAGTCACGGCTGGGGTTCCCCAGGGCTCGGTCCTTGGACCCATGCTCTGGAACCTTGGCTACGACGGAGTGCTTGAGATCCCTGGTCTTCCGGGAGCCGTGGACGCGACCGCCTATGCCGATGACCTTGCCCTGCTGATAACGGCCAAAACCGAGCGAAAGTTAGAGAAAACCGCCAATGACGCACTGGCAAAGGTGACTGAGTGGATGGACAATCACCTCCTAAAGCTCGCACCTGCCAAAACGGAAGCGCTGTACCTGACCGGCCAGAAGCGCAAGAAGGGCGTCCGCCTTAAGGTGGCTGGGTGTCAGATAAAGATCAAGACGGAAGCAAAATATTTAGGGGTTATGCTTAACACTGGGCTAAATGGAAACGCCCATGTCGCCTACGTCAAGAAGAAGGTGGAAAAGGTCGCCCAGAATCTGGCGCGGATCATGCCGCGGGTTGGCGGAGCGTCGGAGGGAAAGCGAAGACTCTTGGCATCCGTTGCAGAGTCGACGGCCCTCTACGGCGCAGCTGTCTGGGGAGACGAGGCCATGCGGTCGAAGAGGAACAGAGCCGCCTTGAGGTCAGCGCAGCGGACGCTCGCGATCAGAGTGTGTAGAGCGTACCGCACGGTCTCAACGGGCGCCCTCCTGGTGCTGGCGAGGATGCTGCCCTGGGATCTTCTAGCGCGTGAACGTCGTGCCAGGTACATGAATGACGACCTCGACCCGACGAGGGCGAGGAGAGCCACCATTGACGCCTGGCAGGACGACTGGAGAAACACGAAAGCAGGCCCGACGGGCCAGATCCCGGGAAACTGGACCCGCCGCCTTATACCGGACCTCAGGGTATGGCACGACTGCGGTCACGGCGAACTGACATACGGAACCACTCAGGTGCTGTCCGGCCACGGACAGTTCCAAGCTTACATGATGAAGATCGGGAAGACGGATTCCGACACATGTGTGCTCTGTGGCTCGGGAGAGACGGACGACGTGAACCACACTATTCTCCGCTGCGAGGCCCTGGCCGACGTCAGGAACGCCGGGTCGGAGGCCGTGAAGGACCGACCAGTGGAGGATATCGTGAAGCATATGCTGACGACGACCGAGGCATGGAGGGAAGCGACCACCTTCTTCGACAAGATGATGTTGGAGAAAACGGCCAAAGAGGAAGCAAGAAGGGCCAGGTTCGGGCCAGAGGGCAATAGGCACAGAAATAGAAATAGGGTAGACGAGATCGGTCGAGATGGAGAGCCAGGGAGGGGGGAGGGGGGAAGTGCTGGGATTGGTGGGCAGCTCGGCCTCCAACCAGTCCTCGACGCACCCCCGCGGTCCGGCGAGGGGGGTATTGCCGCCCTACCTGAACGCGCGTGTAGGTAGGGTAGATTCGTTACACAGGAGATACTCCCACGGTTTCGAAGTAATGCTCACGTAGTCCCGAGCCGCGGGGGTGGGGGTGAATGCACCGGTTTAGTTGGTTTGTGAGTCCAACACTACCCTAATAGCTGCCTAGGGTGTTAGTGCATCAGGCATTCCGGAAACACCCCATAAAAAAAAAAAAAAAAAAAAATTATCCACGATATTTAAATGGCTCAATTAGAACAGAAAATACGAGACTACTCTCTAATCTAGTGATGATCTATATGACTACAAACATGTTTCAGCAATTTAACAAAAGACGATCATGACACACGATCGATAATACACATAGCACTATCTACACAACATATAATAATACGCATTTAAGGCCTAAGTTGGTATGAATACAGATGCCCCTCACCGCCGTCCTGATTAAAAAGGTTTCGAAGATATTGAGCGCTGTAGTACTCAGAGTATACCTGCGTTCGTACCTTGAGGGAATATCCGAGAAAATATATCCCATAAAAGGCCCAAATAGGATTCTGTCGGTTGATCATTACGTGGACTGATATACCTGTAAAATCGATATATACATATGATATATAACATAACTCAAAATATACTACTAGAACAAATGCATACTTGGTCTACATCATTTTACGCGAATCATTTTAAGATACGGGTATTAAAGTTATATTAATGTAGTGAAGTCAGTTATGGGGCGTACGCTCGGAGGTAAAGTGAGCTCATTAGCCCTGTCGCCATCTGGATCACATAGGTTACATCGGGCTATTTTATTCTTCAAGAGCCCTTCTTGGCAGCGTCGATACTCCGGAAGACCCTTGTCTAATGTAAAGGTAAATGTTTATTGGTTTATTAAAGGAGCTGCAATTTTACAATGCTTAAGCTCTCTAATATTTCACTGCATTTCGAAGACCAGAAGTCGCAGGTTCGAGTCCCGCTGCAGTTCATCCAGCGGGACTCGAACCTGCGACCTCTGGCTTTTTGCAGCCAGAGACTTAGCCGTTGAAGCCACCTCGCTTCTTCTTCTTTTTTCCGGGCTTACTCACAGCCAACACTTCATTGCTTCATAAGGCGGGCCCCTTTTTAAATGCAAGCAACCGTGCTGACGACTGTCAAGCAGTTATGGTCAATACTGACATAAGCCATGCGTCATAACCAGGTGAAATTCTACCTGTGGGTATTCAAATTTTTGCTTACATACTGCTCAGCGCTGGGTCAGTTTCTTGGAAGAAACATGAAGCAGAAGCTAAAACATCGTTAAGTAATGAAAATTCGCGTTCCGTGATCAAGTATTTTGATTCTTGAAGGAACAAGAGGAGGTGGCTTCATTTTAGGACGTGTCACGGCAGAGCAACCCGAGTCAATTACCGTAGCTTTTGAGGAAGAAAACTAAAGGTTAGGCTATTACCTCTTCATCGATGTATTCTAGAATTCAGCACGTCACATGTGACGGAGTGATAACGAAAACATCGGAAAAGGCAGAATAGTGCAAAATGGGCCCCCCACGGGTTGATTAGAGCACAGATGGAGACACGTGTGGTATATTCTAAGCCCAACATAGAAGACCACGAGAAGGTGACGCACACCGTTACGATCGATGAGTGGATTTGTCCCGGACGCGTGAGAGGGACCAGGAAAGAAAATGGCTCCGAACAAACAAAGATCCGTCCCTAGTGGCAGCGGTGAATAGATTTGGTCCTAAAGTTAATATTATGCTACAGACGTTAACGGCACTTATTACTTTGAGCGCTAGCTCTGGTGCGTAAATAATATAAGAGACGCAACGCCTCTCCCTCACCGTGTGACAGAGAGGAAATGTCATCGCCTTCCTCGGGACAATGAAGGCCTCAGCCTGACACCCTGTCCTCAACAAATTCTCTATTTAATTATTGTATGTTTGAAGTTGTATATACTATATAAATGAATAAGCTATTCGAAATGCTATATTGATAGAAGAGACTACTTCTAATGTATAGCAAAAAATAATAGTTTAAGTTATTTTCATTCTAAAGTTATGAACGTTTTTCGATGTACTAGCTCCGAGCGACGTTATTTACAAATTTTCTCAATATTCTACAGCACTTCCTTCATCGAATTTTGGAAATGTATAACATTTGACTAAGAACTGGATTGTAAGTAGGCCACATACCTGGCAATGAACCAACAAACTCCTGGGAGTAATACAATGATCGCTGCTACCGTAAGCCATACTTCTAACTGAAAAGCCGCTATGAAGTTGAACGGGTCGATCACCTGATCGACGTTTTGGTACGATACAAGATTTATGGTTAGAAAATTCATATATAGATATCGCGTGGCATCCCAGTATATCCAGTCTATCAGTTCGTAAGCATCTGCCCAGCTCGATACAACCCTGATAGACATCGAAGGAACCATGTTCAGTAGTTCCGTTAACTGTTTTTAGTCTACTAAAATCCTGGGCTTTAAGTTAGCTGTGAGTCAGCCCGGAGCATTTACTTAGTCTACTAAAATCAATCTCTAGAAATAACTGTAAATAATAAAGATAATAACTGTTTTCGTTTTGAAGCCACTGACGTACAAGGGAACCAAAGCTCTTTGTGAGAAACTTCACGACCTTTAAACAAAATCATTTCGCGCACCCCGTAGTCATTAAAGCTGGAAAAGGCCAAATTATAACGCAAAATTCGCCGGAATAAACAAAAATACGGCCAATCAACTCTATGTTAGGGTATGCTTTTTATTCATGCATCCTTTACTGTATACCTTTGACGGCATAAAGGTGAGCAAGCGGTAATCGACGATATTGGTCGTTCCTACTTCCACTACCGGAAAACGCTCGACGGTCTGTATTGCCGGGCCCAAACACACATCAACCTCCTACAAAGAATTCATAAGGGAACACAACCGAACCAGAGCGTGCGGCACATACAAACCAGAATTCTCAGTCTCATCTAAACAAATACTGAAACGTATTTGCTATTATTAGAACTGATCAGATGTGATTTGATTAATGTGTGTCTTAACTTCATGTTCACACAGCGTTCGACTTCTATACAGCTGCTATTATTTTCAACGAAAATAAGCCACAAGTGATTAGTGAGTTCATACGTTGCGTTGGAACGTCCCCAAAATACCGGTCCAGGTGCCGTTCGGTTGTTTGCGACCATAGGTCATATCCTCGTTTGATACAACCGAAAATCTGCAAAGTGACGAATGAGCGATCTTGTAACGATATTATAAACAGGAATTGTTGCAGGATTCGGTAACAATTTCAATCATGCGGTAAAAACCATGGAGATGGGCTATGATAGTATTGAAAGCGTGAGCTCTCTGCGCCCCTTTTTAAAATCCCATAAGCGGATCTCATCACACTGTGCATTGATGCAACTGTCGCTCATATACGGTGTCCATGTACCTCCATGTGTATTAAAGAACTTGCCTATATTTTGAGATCGATTGCATGCACTCAGCGTACACCACATGCGGACCACGAGCCACTATGTGGTTGCCCTGTCTCCGTTGATAGACAGCCGGAGCAAACTTTAGATGATCAGAAAAAGACGTCGAATAAGCGAGTTAAAAATCAAAAAGGGACAATCAATTATTAAAACATTCGCAGTTCATGAAATGATTATAGACAATAATCTGCTCATAGCGTCCAATGTTTTCTGTTTTTATAATGTTACCTAAACAGTCATCAATGTGATATGGGTCAGGCATTTCTTTGATCAAGAAAAATTCTCCCCATGGTGAGAAATTTATTATCTATTTCAAATGGAGATTGTTTTCACTATTTCTTCAGTGTCTTTGTCGTCGACTTCACTCGAGCCAACAGGGCAATTTCCCAGCCAATGGATAACGGCTGATCCGCAATAGAATCTAGGTTGGCGACTGACGGCGGGCCACTCAACACATTGCGCGGTCGCCGATGGCTTGTATCGGGATGTACCCGTTCTGCTATCTGCAGGTTTTATGGCGTTCACTTCAAAACTTACATCCTCCATAATGTGTTTACATTGTAGTTAGCCTAGGATCACAAATGTGTCTGCTTCATTCTAAATTAAAATGCTAATTAACACTTTAGTCGCATACAATTATTACTTACATTGAGTAAGGAAAATCGCAGGAAGTTGTCCGTTGTATTGAATTTGTTTTTGTAAGGGAAGACGACAGGTTTCGCCATTCTGACTTGTTGTGGGTGCAGACCCAATACGAACTGCTATGACTCTGCTATCAACTCGTACGAAATAGTAGCGCTTAGCGATATATCGCGATGCAAAGCTCAGTTCATTGTTCAATTGGACCTGGTCACCTTTTTGCAAGTTGCAGTGCAGTAGCAACAAGGCGGAGCACACAACGAAGGCATTGGGGTTTGTTTATCGACTAATCTGGGTATCGAGAATTTGATGGCCGTGTAGGATACACCAGATATATGTTTAGTAAAACATATCGTTTATCTCTGAGAAGAGAGCCATTTAGTAGAATATTTGTTTGTTCAATTGATTATGTGTAATGTGCTTCGTTCATGACGAGGTTGGCCGCCACTTGTAATGTATAATAAATAGAGCGACTGGGGTGTCAGTGTACTCACCGTCTGGTGTCATGATATATCATCCACAAATGGAATTCCATATGTATATATAAATATAAATACCGGGGGCAACTTCATGAGGCGTGATCCAAAACGCTCTCAAGGTCCGAAGTAATGCGGACACTAATCCCGGACCTCGATGAGGAAAGAGGCATATGACTGATCTTTTAGTGGGTGCAAGCTCCACACTAGACAAATACCTTAGACGTTAAGCCCAGAGTGCGGACAGATATTTCGAAAACAGACATAAATAGAAAAATAGATTAGCGACACTACGAATCTCCCACGGTAACTGAATACGACATGATGCGATCGGGGCTAATTTCATGTCAAACAGTGCGAAGGCTGCGTTTAGTGATAACATGTATGATAAACAACGATGCACCTGACTTTAGAGTACATTTTGCTGACAACGCATATTGGGTAGGCTCCTTAAGTAAGGTCCGAATCAACCGTAATTTGTCCATTGTTTGGCAGTGATCTATTTAGTGCTCAGACAAATTTATCAAACTATTGCTAGACCGTTATAAGGTACCACCAGTTGCCTTGGATGCATCAATATTTGGGATGCACTATGATTTTATAGTTAAACTTACTGGTTATTTTGACTGTTTAAGGCCAAAAGGGTGCAAAGTATAATCTATAACATATACAGTTGACACACTAGCCCCTTCTTATGTCAACCATGCCATACTGTGTAACCACTCTCGGTTAAGCAGTATCCAGTGCGGAGCCAGTCCACGTTACGAAAGTAGGCAGTCCTCTAGCCAACTTGCCTGTGGCACACCATCGTCTCCTTATGGAACATGACGGCTTGACACCCTGTCCTAAATACGTCACTCATTATTGTATATATATAAAGGCATACAATAATATGAAAGGAATTTTTATACCATATATACAGTTACCAGTACAGACAACGTTCAAAGAGCAGCACCCTTTGTAAGAAATGGCGAGATGGTTTAGGGTGCGGTAACTAAGCGAAAGCAGTGGGATTCTCGCGTATAAGCATGATTGATGACACAAGGAGGATTTTTATTGCACTGACTGAAACACACTCGAGTAACCGGCTTCACCTCCACTCTCACCGACGAGACTGGTCGGTGATGCCACCTTTCTTTCCCCCTGATAGTACCCTTTATTTTATTTTACATATATATATTTCACTGTTATGGGTCTCGTATCATTGTTACTAGGTTTTTCTATTGTTTCTTCTTTTACACAAAGTCATGGTGTACAATTATTCTGATAGTTACATCTATCGACTCGTTGTTTAATCACTGTCGTCGAATCTCTTCGGCTTCCGTCTCTCCCGGTGAGATCGCTAAACAGCTTCGGTGCGATCGGATCGCCGTGGTTTCGGTGCCTGCTGGCTCGTCCTCTTTTGTCGCTGAGATCTCCTCTTGATCCTCGTTCGCTAGCTCGTTTTATTTGTGAGCAGTGGGCAGTGACCGTGTACCCGCACCGGAAAACGAGCTCGACCAAGCGATACGTGTCGTGCGGTAGGGCCTCGGAAATGACGATCGGCCCACGGAACCTTGCCTGTGGTTTCGTGGGATCACCTGTCGACGTGGGGAATCTTCTGACCACTACCACGTCGTAGCGAACCCTATGAGGCCTTCGCCGGTTGTCATAGTAATCCTTGTACTGTGCCTGGGCTTGCTAAATGTGGCCTCGGATCTGCTCCTGTGTCTCTTCAGCCGGTCGCCAAACTGATGCTTACTTTTTTTTTTGTCTTCAAGCTGACCCTCAGCTGTTTTCCTATCTGACAGGTCTCAGCTCTTAACCTTTAGGTATTACTATGAGGACCTGTCGGGGCCACCTTTGCTTATTCTCTGCCTTACTCGTACCTGACAAGAATCCTCAGATAAGAAAGATGATAAAGAACTCCAAAGATTCTCTACGTCTGACAGGATTTGAACCTGATGATTTGAAACTGACGCTTACTGCGCGTCCACAACTGTCGAGAAGTTGTCGCGCCTCGGCAAGTAGCCATGCAGCGTCTTGAACGGAGATCTCCCCGTGCTCTTCGCCGGTGCTTGGTTGATCTGTGCCTCGTCGACGTTGAGCTTATAGGGCCAATCACGCCTATCCGCCAACTTACAGCCCGTGCGGGGCTCTCGAGTTACACAGGGCTCCGTACGAGCTTAATGATTCCGCGCAAGGCCTCCCATTCTGTTTACGACAATCTGTACGGCCTCGATGCGACAGGTTGGCTGCCTGGCAGCCCCTCGATATCGAACTCTACTAGCGGCGTTCCGCCCAGCTCTGTGAGGTCAGCTGCGAATGCGCCGCAGTACCGTTTCAACAGACTGCACAGCCGGCTTCGCACTTCTCCCGGCACATCTTCTCCAATCGTGTGGTCATAGACTATTACTCCAAATGGGCGGAGGTTGAACTGGTCCCGAAAGCGTCCGCGACCAGGGTGGTAGAAATATTGCACAAATTATTCTTTAGAGAAGGCGTGCCGGACAAGATCACCACCGACAACGGGACGCAGCTTACGAGCAGGGAGTTCCAGGAACTACTGGCGGAGTATGGAATAGAACACAAACGCACACCAGTATACCACCCTCAGGCCAATGGATTGGTAGAACGCTTTAATCGGACGCTTGGGATCGTAACAACGACTTGGAGGCAAGCTATCGAAGCGCATAGAAGAGACGGTGGGGCTATACAATGCGACACCACAGGCTACGATGGGCGTATCTCCAGCAGACCTGTTACATGGCAGGCGAATGCGCATCAAACTACGGGTAATCCACAGTGAATTTCCGCACGAGGCGGCTAGAGATACATCGGAGGTACGGCGGAAGATCGAACATCGACATGCCCGGCAGAAGGAGAAAGCAGAAAGCTGCAGAGCTTTTAGAGATGAACCACTGTGTATAGGAGGGTGGGTAAGAGCAAAGAAACCACAACATAAAAACGGGGAGACAGCATACGGACTATCTACTCAGATAATAGGTAAAAAGGGGAGAAATACATGTATACTGTAGGGAGGGTATACGATATTTTAGCTTGCATTACGGAAGTCCATGCAGTTGATTCTGGTGAGTTTTGTGCTTCTTGGAGTGTTTGGGGTTCCCCGGAGTCCAGCAAGGCTAGATCTATTTGAAACCTTCATGGTGGTTGTATTGTTGATCTATCCCGTAGTGTTCTATACGAGGTCGCTGTTGTATGAGTGTTGTCTGTTTCCTCATCACTTTGTTCATCGCTTGTCTCTGTGTAGTCATTGCCTCTCTGTTCCTTCGGATCGGTCGACTCGATCCGAGGCGATGAGGTACTCGCCTCTGGTTCTGTTATTGCCGGGTGTTTGTCTGTTTCCCCCTGGGATGGAGCGTTTTGCTCAGTGTTGGTTCGTTTCACAAAGACGACATACTTCGAAGTTTACTTTTACCTGGCGCGTTTCGCCGATATGAACTCGGAAGCCGTCAATGCGTTCGGTGTATCCGCACAGATGAGCCTGTATTCCGCGGGGTGACCACTTAGTCTTGGTTGGGTCGTGATTATAAATAAAACATTTTGAACCGAAAGGATGAAGGTTGGTTAATTTTATTTTTGTTTTGAAGAAAAATTCGCGAGCTGTTTGATTTGTTTGTTCGCAGAGCGTGGTTATGTTTAGCGTATATGTTGCAAATTGAATGACTTCAGCCCATAGCGATGTGGTAATTGAGAATCAATGAGCATAGTTCGAGCCAGTGTGGAGAGTGTTTGGATATTCCTCTCACTTTCCCCTTTTTGTTGAGGTGTGTAGGGGTTGGATGTAATGAATTCTACACCCTCACCTTTTAAAAAATTACTTAGGTGTGCATTTACAAATTCCTTCCCTCCATCACTTAGAAACGCTTTAACCCTATTTCCGATCTGGTTATTGAACCATAGAATAAAATGTTTAACTTAATCTGCCGTTTCATCTTTTGTAATCATAAAGTAAAGTTTACGAAATTTCGAGAACCCATCTTGTAGACTAAGGAAGTATCTTTATTTTTTCTTTTTTGGGGATTACGGGAATGCTTGATGCACCTGCGCACTGAGCGGTCAGTCTTAAAATAGCGCTAGTGTGGGACTCTCAAACCCACTAAACCCGCGTACCCCCCCCCCCTTCCCCACCCAGATGGCTCGGAACGCTTAGCGCATTACATCGACTGTTCCATCTGAGTTATTACACAGTAATTCTTTCAGCCACTGGGTGAAGGCGTCGAGTTCAGCAGAACCGAACCGCTCTCAGCCCCCCCCTTGTGCCTCCCCCCTCCCGGGTTCTGTGCCACGACTAAAACTCCTTTTTCTGGAGCTCTCCAGTTCCGTCTTTTTCCTCATTATCAAGTCTAGCCAGCCAATAGTCTTATCCCATTCTTCCCTGGAACGAAGCATAAGGGCCACTGGCCCACTGAGTGATCCCTTTACGAGATCTGCCGTGCCCGCTTCTCTCTCAACCTTAAGGGCTTCACACCGGTACACCGTGTGTAACACATCGTCAACTGCTCCAGAAGAGCACAGCACGCATATATCGGAGGGAGCTTTCCCTATCCTATGCAAGGACACTTGAAACTGGCCATGTCCCGTGAGCACCTGTGTCGACCAGTAGGTGAGCTGCCCCCAGTCACAGTCGTACCATTTCGCAAGGTCTGGTATTAAGGACCTGGTCCAGGCACCCTTGTTCCCCTGGCGGACGGGGGGGTCGTCCATTCCTCTCTCCACCGGTCTAAGGTAGCGCTTCTAGCTTTGGTCAGGTCACGATCGCCGTCCAGAAAGCGTTCGCCTCTTTCGCTAGCCAGGAGATCCCAAGGGAGTATTTTGGGTAGTACAAGGAGCGCATCGGTCTATACAGTTCTGTATGCCCGACACGTCCTGATCGCCAGTGGTCTCTGGGCTGCCTTTAGGAGCCTCCTGTTTCGTCTG
The DNA here is from genome assembly GCA_019614645.1 of Stratiolaelaps scimitus. Taxonomy (NCBI): domain Eukaryota; kingdom Metazoa; phylum Arthropoda; class Arachnida; order Mesostigmata; family Laelapidae; genus Stratiolaelaps; species Stratiolaelaps scimitus. The sequence continues at coordinate 33,824 of JABWDB010000018.1, read as the reverse complement.
ATCCGAAGTGCCATGTCCGCCCAGACTGGGGCAGCGTACATGGCCATCGACTCGCCCACCGAAGCAAGCAGTCGCCTATTGCCCTCCGACGCACCGCCCACTATGGGCAGTATCTTAGCGATGTTGGTCGCGACCTGGCAGGCCTTTTGGGCGACCTTACTGACATGGGCGTTTCCCGTTAGACCGGTATCAAGCTGAACTCCCAGGTACCTGGCGTCCTTCCCAATGTGAATAGGGTGACCCATGAGGTGCAGCCTTATCCCTTCCCTCCTTTTCCTTCCTATTAGATATAGAGCCTCCGTCTTGCCCGGCGCGAGTTTCAGGTGGGGACTAAGGAAGTATTTGTGGCCTCCTAATGATGGTTGCATAGGACCGCAGACATCGGCGTGGATGATCTGTCCCATGGACTGCATGAGAGTGTGTTTTAACTTCGAGTGGTACTGTTCTGTAGCCGCACCAGTTGCATAGTGGTGTCCCGTCTTTCGTGAAAAGGCTCCCTTTGAGGTAGGGACCGTCGGGCTGTCTGCCGAGGCTGTCCTTGTGTGGTCGGTTCGGTGACGGTGATCGTACTGGTCTCTCCATGTTAGCGAAGGGGGCCTTGGCCTGCCATCTCGGTGTACGTACGGATCGCTCGTCGGTGATCGCGTGCGGCACCTGCTCTCGCGAATCGTCTGGACCTGGTAGATGTCGCTTGTTGTAGCGAGTGGTTGGTTGCCATCAGGATTATCATGTCGAAGTTGGATAGCTTCTCCCGAAGCTGCTTCATGTTCATCGGTAGGAATCCAATGAGCTCGGCCCGGTATGCCATGTTCATGGAGCGCATGTACCACCTGATCTGTTCGGCCTCACTGATTGCCGAGGTCAGCTCCTAACACCAACTTTAACCAATTTTAGGGTGGCCTCCAGGTGCTGTAGGCAGGTTGCTTCGATGTCCTGGTATGTCCTGTCTGGTACGAGCTGTCTCAATGCCACCTCGTTTGCAGCCGTCGTGTCAGTAAAGCGGGTGCGGAAGGCAGCACGGAAGGCCTCCCAGGTCTCGAGCTCGTTAGCCGTGTCGAACCAGTCGGCCGCCACGTCGAGTAGGGCGAGGCCTACCCAGGCTAGTTTACGTTCTTCGTTGTGGCCGTTGCCTCGTAGTCCTGCAGCCATAGGGCTGCTTTTGATGCCGAAACCTCCCGTTGAACTTGGGGGTTCTTGGGGGGCTTGGACTATAACGGACTGTAGCGCCATATCTCCGGCCTCGTGGTCCGTCGTGCTGACAAAGCCCGTGTCGTAGTCTGCGCTTGGCTCAGCTCTCATCTTGTAGATGGGACGGGTTGTTGTCGAGGAGCGGTCAGCGCTCTATTCAGGGGGGTTCGGTTGGTTGGTTAGTGCGGCGTCGGCATGCACCTCCACCAGTCTGTAAGGATCACAACTGGGTGGCCTTCTCTGTAGTAGCTCACTCAGCTGTCTCCCCACGGCGGTCTACGAGTGATGACTCCAGTAGGTGGGTATCGATGATGACTTACGGCGCTTGTCGCGCATAAGTCGCGTTATTTGTTAGGCGCTGCACTGTGGCTACCATACCTATTTATCTAAGTACACATTGTTCCCTTGCATTGCCGTCAGCTCTGTTTAGTCAGGGCTCCCATTGCCCTAGTAGGTTGCTTGCGTCTAACAGCGGGGCGTTGTTTGGCCGGGCGCTGTTTGTGCAAGCCGCAGTTACCTCGCAGTGCCGTGCCAAGCCGCGGCGGTAACGTTGGGGGTAGCAGTGCACTTCTCCACTTGGAGAGCGTGGTCGGCACGCCCTCTGGTGCTCAGCGTATAAACTGCTTATTCATGTGTTTGATCTCTCCGAGGACGGATAGCTCCGTTGGCAGGAACATCTGTGCGGGCGTGGTGTGCTGTTGTTATGTGTGGATGCGTGTTTGGGATGGATTCCGTTGTGTGTGTGTTGCCGGGTAATGCAAGTACTACAATATTATGGCAAGATGCTCTAAGCAAAGCACTCATTTCTATAGTGGCCAACACGACCGCAACCAAACACGTGACGTCAGGACGCCTATTGGGATGTGCCTGGTTAGAATTTCCACCAGGTTTGTGTGTGGTATTTGCGGTCGGTTGTGGGGTCTATGCTTATTGTACTGTGTCTGAGTCTTGTGGGGACGACGACTCGTGGTTAATTTTGAGAATAGAGCGGTAACTAGTTCTGTGTCGTCTTCCTCGAGACGAGTCGCCTCGGCTGTGATTAGCTCCATGAGGTTAGTTATGTTTCTATCAGTTTCTGGCTTGGTAGTCCAGCTTTGTTTAAAGCTATCCCATGAACGAGCACGGCTGTGAATGAGTCTTGCACAAGCCACTTTGCGGTTAATGGGAGCCCCCACCTCATCCGTTGTGAACATTAATTCCTTAAATTTATTGATATTTTTGAACTACTGGTTTTCGGGGGTCATATTTAAATGACATGAATCGGGTTAGCGCTGCGTCTTGTCGCAGACCTGTTTTATTGTTGAAATTGACGTTAATGAGTCTCCAAACTTCCGAGGCGTCAATATCACTTGTCACCCCATAGAATCGGGTAATGATAATGTTGGGCTGTAGTGAGTTGAATAAAATGCCCTTGAAGATTGAATTGCCTTGTTTGTAATTCTTTCGTTGTTGGATTTGTTCGGGTGTTAGTTCACTCTTAGGTTCATTTTCTGGTTCTTCAGTGTCAGGCTCGATGTGGGGCTCTACTAGTTCTTTGGTAACCACTTCCTACGCGAATGGCTCCATTCGGAGCAGAATGGGCATTATTGTGGACCAAGCCAAATAATTTCTACCATCCTCGGCGAATGTTATATTACCTAGTCGCGAGGAAGCTCTGTTAATTGCACCCCTCGAGGTATGGGAAGATTCGGTATTCGACATATAGTGTTTAAATTTGAACGAGGGTATGAAGTTTGTTGTATAGAGTAGCTATGAATCCAATGAATAAGAACAATGCTATAATTATGTATACGTATGATTAAGATGGTGGTACTGACCCCTTATGTTGGTGTTGTATTACACGGTGATACCACGTTCGCACGTTCACACTGGACTTTTTACCTGCCTCCGCCTGGCTAGAGCTTCGTGCTGATAACGTGTCGGAGTAGTAGATAGCCTAACTAGCTCATAGGGGCGTCAAGGATACCACACTTAGTTGACGGTAATGCTCGCAGTGAAATTTTATTTATCTGTAATTTTATTTATATGGTTATGCCTACATGTTACACTCTGTGTTTCAACCAATCATGTTGTGCGTCTTTCTGGTAGTACCGTCCAACGGGCGCTATCATGTTTATCCACTCCCAATTCATACATGGGATGCCCTTTGCATGTGTCTCTGAGAGTAAACCATACGGGCTGAGTTCACCACATGCATATTCGGGGTCGGTGACCTCTATATGGGTGCATGTGAACAGACATGTTCTCTAGTTTATTGTCCCGATCTCCAGATGTCGCTCCGTCTAGACACGCTACCCCCGGTCAGTCCAGACGGGGGCGGACTCGGGACTGTTTAGTGTTCTGGCCATTTGGCCCACCGTAGGAATGTGGACTGTCGACGTCTCAATCCTCAACAATAAGTATATGTGTTGCATTAAAGTAACGACCATTAGTCGCCTAAATCGGCGTTGTATGTGGTGGCTCTTTTCATTTATGGTAGTGGTTGTATTGTAGCTGGTAGTATTTCGCTTTATATTTTGGCCATATTGCCTTTCCGCCTCGAGGATCTTTGTTTGGTTGAAGGCAAACTCATTCCTTATTTGCATCCTGTTCGCAGGCGTTGTGGGACATTATGCATAGTTTATGGAAGTCATTCTTGTCCTCTGATCTGTCTCTTAGCCTTTTTCTGTAGTCGCCTTCAGCATTCACCTGAGCGGCTGATTCGTGTTCAGTCGCTTCTCTGGTGTCCTCTCGTGCTGCGGACTCGCTTCTGTTATGTTCGTAGTCTCGTGGGGTGCCGCTCCTCTTCTCCGACTCTTCGTCTTCGGGGTTGGCTTCACCTCTAGCATTTTCTGGTTGTTCCGTCTGTGTCTCCTCCTTCTCTTCGCTTCCTGTTGACTGGTCTGTTGGCTCGGATGATGCCTGAACTTTTTGTGTTTCGTGGTTTGAAAACAGGCTTCGTTTGAGAAACTTCACATTTTTCGATCTTAAGACTTTTTGTGACTCCTGGTCCCATAATCGGTAACTGTCTACCAATGAGTTGATCCCGACCAATACCGTCGGTACTCCTCTAACATCTTATTTTTGTCTTCTTGGGTCGGAATTATACACGTAGCACTTTGCTCCAAAAGGTTGCAGATTGTTTAGCCGGGGTTTCGTCATTTTCACCTTCGAAGTCTATTTCTTCTTTCTTTAGGAATTTTTGGACCTTGGCTTTTCCAATATGCCCCAACAGTTCGTGATATTCCTGTGGACTTCCTTTTGCTTCAACCATATGAGCCTCGCCTTCGGGCTCATTATCGACCACGGCATGGAGTGAGAACAGGTCTCCCTCACGCTCGGCTCTTAACCGAACCTTGCCTTTGCAGAGCGTCATTGCGTCTCCGTTACATTGTACCTTCCAGTTACCATCAACTGCTTTTGCAATCGAAATTAGGTTTCATTGCATCTTAGGTACATACAGTACACCCGTTAGTGTACAACTTGTCCATTTTCCTTCATTTTCAACACGTAGTACAACCGAGCCGCTTCCCAGCGCCCGGAGTACCTGCTTGCCTCCGACACGTACATTTTTGCGCACAGGGTAAGGTTCATAGTCTTTATACAGATCAATATCGTTGCAGATATTATCCGTGCTTCCGGAGTCGACGATCCACTCAGAGTGGGTCACTTCTTGATTCCATCCATCCACGATTAGTGCGTCTGCCTCCTCCTTTGAGGTAGTGTCTCGAGGATTCGTGCTCTGATCAGCTTGTCTGGGATGTCTGTGCCTGCCAATCTGATGACATCCAGGATATTGTCGAACGTTTGTATGTTTTGATCAATTGTCTTATTTGGATCACACTTAAAGTTTATGAATCGGGAGAATGCCGCAATTCCTGAGGTTCCTGACTTTTCTTTGCAATAAGCTTCGATGAAGTCCCATGTCTCGTACGCCGTTTGGGTACCGACGTCGACCCCTGAGAATGCAGACTGAATGATAACCGGTGATAATAGTTACGATCATGGCCTGTGCGGAAACGCTTCCCTGATTGAAGTTATCAATGGCCGTCTGCTGAGCATCAGTCGGCTTTTGGCCTTCTGGTATATCGGGCTTTGTCAGTGTACCCGTGACAACTTCGTATGCAAACTTCTCAGTTTGTAGCATTACTAGCATCGTAGTCTCCCACGATAGGTAGTTTCCTCCTTCAGCGCTGAGTAACTGGGTACAGCTGAACCGTCCTGACCGTTGCGAGACTGCGATGGGTTCAGCTCTCAGGTTTCCTTCCTTAGCACTTTACTAACCTGAAGTTGTGGAGTTCCCGTTGCCCCGAACTCGTCACTACACTATCTTCGTGCCGATAACGGAGAATGTTGGGATTTCAAAGAGAAGTAAGTGGCAGTCTCTAGCCAGTAGACCACCACTCGGTGTGAATGACTGAGTACCTGGCTAAGGAAGAGCACGGTCAAGTGATGTTACTCAAAGTCTGCGGTAAATGTGGTTTATTTAGTGCTTATATATGCTGGCAGAAGATCCGGTGTGAGCCTCGCGAAGGGTGAGGGCAAAGAGGCCCCTATGGGTTAATCGTCTAATGTTGAAAGTACCAGGTTGACCGTACCAACTTCTTTTGATTCGAACTGTATTACGTAAAATTTCACCATGTTAACTCCTCATAGAAAATATAAATGTACTCTGCAGTACGATGGAGAGCGAATTATTCACTCAATAATAGCAATTAATATTGATATGCTTCTAAAGATGGTTTGGCATATAGTCATTATCTTCCATGTATTGCAGTTTTCAATTACATACGGTCTTGGTGTAGTCGTGGTTGGATGAATATGTTTCTTGTAATCGGGCCAGATGTTTTCTCCTCCGATTGGTTCTTTATCGGGTTGTAAACACACTCTATTCTGAGGTGTTTATTGTCAGCCCAGCGCTACTTATAAGGCAACCGAGGTCCATCCTCAGCCAATCTCCTCTCAGCTGTTCGTAGGTGAGTGTCTGCACAAGTGGCATCAGTAGTCGCCTATTGGCCTGCCTAGCAAGCGTCAGTTAGAAACCCCACGAATCACCAACTCTGTTATAATAAGCGTCTATATGCGTATATGGTCATATCAATGGCTCGCCGGTTAGTCAGGTGTGAGTCACCCCCGAGTCGCCACATCCAAGGCGTCCCTGGGATGTCTTTTCTTTGCTTATAGCACTTTCAGCCTTACTGGCTACAACAACGTGTCCATCGTCGGCGAGTTGCCCGACAGAGATGAGATGGCGCCTCATCTTCGGTACGTACAGTACATTGCGTGGTTCTAGAACATCCATTATTCCACCTTCGCAAACAGTCAGAAGGATCGTGCCTTGTCCTGATGATTTTAAAACTTGTGCACTTCCAATTCGGACTTCCCGAGTGCTTCCAAAGGCTTCAAAATTAGTGAATCAGCACTTGTTATTAACGATATGATGGCTAGTTCCACTATCTATGATGAATTTCATTGTGTTTTCTTCATCATACTGGTACACGTTTGCTTTCTGAGTGGACGTGCCTTCAACAGTTACGTTTGCTAGGAATGCCTCTGTATAGTGTACATCGGCCTTTTTGCTTTTGGGATTATTTGGCTCCTTTTTAGTTCTACATTGCCATTTCGTGTGACCTCGTTGATTACAATTGAAACAAATTACTTCAGTAGAGTTTGATGATCTTTGTGATGTGGCCTTTTTGTAACCATAGTGTTTCCACATCTACAGTTTCTACGTCTGATTCCCATTTTTGAGAATAGTGCGGTTGCGTTCTCAACTTCAAAGTTTCCTTTGCGAGCTTGCTCTGCACTGATAATTTCCATGAGAGTATCTAGGTTTTTGTCAGATTCAGATTTAGTTGACTATGCTAGTTTGAACGGTTCCCATTCAGGGGTTAATGAGTTTACTAATCTAGCACAGGCTACTTCTCGTCCCATGTCCACTTTGAGTTCGTCAAGGGTGTACATGAGTTTGTTAAAATAGCTTAAATTCTCTACTACAGATTTGGATGTTCTATATTTGTAGGCCATAAACTTTGTAATAGCTGAAATTCCCCCCTAGAAATTCCAAACTACTGTATGTTTGAATAAATACAGCGTTGTAATAGCTTGATCTTTTAATACACCATTTTCCTTTGCAAATCTTGTTATAATATTGAGCCAAATACTTTCGGCTGTGATCATTTGGGATGTTCCGTAGAATAAATTAACAATGATCCGTTGATGAAGAGAGCTAAACAATATGGTTTTAGCTGCCTTATTACCAGTCTCATATTTTCCTTATTCTATTTCTTGCTCTGGGGTCAATGGTTTGGCCTTTTTAGTAGCTGGGTCTATCCCGGGTGTTGGATATTTTTATTCTCCAGTGGTCACTTCCCAAGCATATTTCTCATTCTGTAGATTGATTGGCAATACTGTTTTCCAGGCTAAAAAGTTTCGTCCATCTTCAGCTAGTATAACTGTGCTACTATAGCGCTGTCGGCTAGCGGAGGAGTCACTATCCTCATGGGTTGCCATCGTGGTGGTCTTACTTTTTACCGAATAGCTAGCCCTTACTCACAAAAGATTGTTGGGCGTACAATCGTGTTTACTTAAAGATTGAACCAACCTGAGTTCGTGCAGACTCTTATCAGAGCTTCGTGCTGATAACGCTGATAGAAGGAGCAGGTTCGTAGCGTTCACTTCAACGTTTCGGCTTGCTTACGTGAAGGTTTGCTTACGTTTCGGCTTGCTTCTCTAGATCAGTAGATCTAGAGAACGACGACTTCATTTGGTGCAGCTCGGCGTGACCCGATGGGTGCTTATGTTTATTGAGGTCCTTATATATTACATTCAAAGTGAAGCGCTCAGGGTGAGACCGGTGAGTGAGGGTCGAATGACGGTACGACGGACGGATTATAATAGATTACTCTGTCAACAGATATATACATTCACTCAAATTATTCACAATTCCCAATATTCAAGTTATTTAATTCGCACAATTATATAACATTATAACTGCAATCTTTTCTTTATCTCCTTGGCAAACGTCCTGGTAGAGGTGAGCTCCCTAACCTCCTTCGGGAGCGAGCTCCAAACCAACGGCATCTGATAAGCCAGAGACTGGCAAGTAGTTACCCTGACGGCTGTAGGTAGTACAAACTCTGTTGCCCGGCAGAAGTTTTTCTGTCGACGGCCACAATGGGGAACGCGACATCGGACGGGATTATACCCTTGATCATTTTGAAAGCCAGAATCGCGGTGGAAACCTGATTTAACTTATCCAAGGTGATTAGTCTGTACCTGCCATAGATGTCGGCAACAGACTCTCTGCGGGTCCTTCCAAACACTGCTCGAAGTGCATCATTTTGAATTACTCTCCCTCTATCTACTACCTCTTTATATCCATTGCCCCAGATTGACATGACATATCCCAACGTCGGTATTAGCAAGGAATTATAGACAAGCAAGAGGCAATTCTTCGGAAACCTGAGCTCTCGAAGACGTCGAAATGCGAGCAATTACAGCGTGGCATTTAGGAGTGATAGCTCTTACATGGGCAGACCATTTGAGAGGGTGCGTAAACCCAGAGCAGCCCGAAAAATACTCCAGGGTGTTGGCAATATGGTGTGTCGAACCGCTGTCCAACACCCACCCAGTATCTTTGTCGTTCTCTGACCCTGAGACTCCGTTCGTTGCGAACGCCAGCACCTTGCCCTTGTCCTGCCTCCCGGAGCTGTCCTCCGTGGCTGCCCGGTACTCACAGTTGTGGGCACATGGCTTTCCCGTTGGTTTCTCTAGTGCACCCTTTTGGCCTTTCTTTGGTGCTTGGCTGAAAATCAACGAGAAGGGTTGACTTGGTCTACAACAGGCTCAGCGCTGCTTCTTCTTTATTCTGGTCCTTATATATGCACTGCCGCTCTCCGTTCTGGTGGGGAGGGTCAGTTCTTTTATGGTCATTTTGTGTATCTTAAATCGTTCACTTCTTCAGTGTTTGTTTTCGTCGTCCGAGTATCTATACTGCAGTGATCTTCTTCGTGTTAATTAACTTTTAGTGTGGGTTGTTCACCCCGTAAAAAGAGCTTTGTCACTCTTCTTTTTGTCTGTGATCCGGGTCTGTTGAATACCTTAGTCTATCCGTTCGTTCCGCTTCGCTTCACTCCGAGTTATCAGTATATGCACCATTCTCTTAGTCGCTATTATATTTCTGGGATTCACCATCGCTGGTGGCATGAAGGTCCACAGAGAGTTCACATTTCGTTCAACAGTTGTGAATGATTTTAGTGTCATTCCTACGAAGAATTTCATACTGTTTAACCACATGCTGACGTCTTGTCACAGATTCGCTGTACAGATTCGCTAAATGGTTATCGATCCGGGATTTTCTCATTCCTCTGAGAGGAATATACCTGTCAATTACTCGAAGCATTCCTTCGATAAAAAATTTAGCAGAGACACTATCGCAGTTTTCGAAATAAGACCACCAGTCAAACTGATCCAGCGCTGCATGTATCGCTATGTAATCGGCTTTCGCATAATCTGGCACTTTAGGCATGGCGCGGTCTTCTAGAGTATATCCGGTAATAAAAAGTTTAAGCATGTCATGATCCGATCCAATTGGGTTTGGAAATACTTCAACGCACGCTACTAAGTCATCATTACACAGGACAATATCCAGAAGAGACGAAGAGGTAGCCGTGCGCCTGGTCGGATTTATTACAAACGGTTGCAGGCCTTTTTCAGCGCAGAAGCTCAAGAGAATAGTGTGGGATATTTTGAGGGTAGTCGGTGGAGCTTATCAACTTCACAGTCGAATGTTGCGAAGAACACAGTAGTATGGGTAGGTGATATAGTGCTGTATTCAATTAATAGTTGTTCTTAAAAGATAGCTCACAACACTCCGCTAGTCCGCCATCCATAACAGAGCGCTATGGTGCGTTTATATACAGGCCTTAAACTCCGCCCTCCTGTCTTAGCAGTACTTGGCTCCACCTCCTCTGATGGGAGAGTGCCTTTTGGGCTCGAGTATATTTATGTAATGTGTATCGCATGTGTAAGGGAGGAAGGCCGCAGGGAGGCCGCGTGCAGATGCTGTGTGCATGTGGGTGCATGCGTGGTGAATGGACGTGCGTAGAGAGTGACGTACAGTATTGAACGTGGCAGAGCGTGTCGACAGTAAGAGTGAATGAGCAGAATGTATATAAGGGTCATTGCCGCAGAGAATAAAGCAATGGTCATCATATATATCGTAGAGTAACACCGTGTTGTCAATAATCTCCCCAAAACGTCTTCGCCATTTCCTGACACATGAATAACATATAATTTCACAAATAGATTGTCTGGACTCATCGGCAACAATTCCAGTTGTGCTGAGCGTGTTCCAGTCTATTTGCGCTTGATTTAGGTTGCCTGCAATGACACAGGTTTCATCACTCTTAATTATATAGTCGAGTTCTTCAGCCAATTTTGTCATACGTTCTTCATGAGCAGAATGTATATAAGTGTCATTGCCGCTGAGAATAAAGAAATGGTCATCATATCTATCGCACAGTAACACCGTGTTGTCAATAATCTCCCCAAAACGTCTTCGCCATTTCCTGACACATGAATAACATATAATTTCACAAATAGATTGTCTGGACTCATCGGCAACAATTCCAGTTGCGCTGAGCGTGTTCCAGTCTATTTGCGCTTGATTTAGGTTGCCTGCAATGACACAGGTTTCATCACTCTTAATTATATAGTCGAGTTCTTCAGCCAATTTTGTCATACAGCAAAGACCAACTACCCCCATCAATAAATCTACGACCCTCCTCTCAACACCAACCACAGCGAACTTCATCCCGGTACAACCAACGTGTCCGGCCAAAGGACACAGCCCACTTTGCAATGATCAGCTAACCACATTACGTAGCCAGACTCGGAACGAGTCTTTTCGTGGGAGGGAACTGTAGTACACACAGGTCACAGCCACACACGATTACGCACTGGGAGTCGCCACTTACCTAACAGCACACCAGTTTACACATCAGCTGTCGAGTAGATCCGCGTACGCCGGAGGCAAACAGTCGAATGACTCACTGACCGCCAAGGGCCGCCACGTCGGCGCCCGGTGGAGAGCCGACTAACCAGCCGCCGCTGCCACGCTACGGCAACAGTGGCTTCGAACAGACGCTTGTCGCCGCGGATCGTCTGTTCGTAGCCACTGTTACGGTACACAGGGCCGCCTATACGGCAGACGCCACAACACATAGGGCACCCTAGAAGTGTAGCCGTCCGGTCGTAACTTGGAGGATATAGGTGGTTATGTACACTACCGTAGGGAATAAAGCCAATGGCTCTAGTGGCGCGGGCACGTGGAGTCAACATCGATACCTGTTATCACAATTGTCCTCATTGATGCCACATAGTGCAGCTTCTGACAACCAGTATTACTACAGAGTGGTGGAGGTGCAGAACGACCCATACCTCTCAGCCAAGCGAGTACAACCGACCGTTCGCCGTACCGTGTGGACGCACCGACCAGCTCCCCGAAGCATCGAGCACCGTCCGCTCGCCGCTGCGCAGAATCCGAGCATGAGTGCGACGCCGCTGCCGTAGGTCGTATAGTACCGCCGCGAACCCCACTCTCCGGCCGCCCACGAACGACTAGTTTGAAAGCGCAGGATAAACTGACGAGGTCCCAGACATGGCATTAAACTCCGTCATCGTACAGATCCCCCAGGAACCTCCAAAGTACACGGGAAAGAGCACTTCATCACGGGCAGCCCAATGGCTGCGCGATTACGAGGCAACCGCAACGTTCAACGGCCACAGTGCGGATCGCAAATTTCGCAGGCGTCCGCTTCGCCTTGCAGGATGTCGCCGCGACATGGTTTGACACGGTCGGAGAGCTGGCTACGTGGGACGCGTTCAAGGCTCGGTTCATTTACACGGCCGCGGCGAACGAGGCAGCACTGCAACAGCTGCACAAAGTCTATCAGGACGATGAGGCTTCCTGCTTGCAGCACCTGGAGACAACACTGAGATGGTGTCAGAAGCATTCACCACCAATCAAGGAAACCGAACAGATCCGATGGTACGCTCGGTCAGCGAACCTCTTGTATCGCGCGAGCTGATCGTGAACCTACCAACAACGCTCACACGGCTGTGGGAACCACTAACCAACTTCGACTTACTACCCATGCACGGCAATGCTCCGGCATACGATGACAACAATTACCGAATCCAACGCATTGTTGAGGAGTACCATCCGCAGCCACCTCACTGCGATGGCGGACGGCGCACGCCTTCCCAAGCCCGCACGTGGAGGCTCTCACCATCCCCAGCCAGAGCACTGCACGCTTACCGTCGCAGCCCTGTAGTCCGCGAAATGAGCAACCAGACGGCCCATTCCTCAAGGGTCAACGATTCACGAGGGACGGCTCGCCGTACTGCAACTGGTGAATCAGAAGGTATTTATTGCCATTTCAGCATTGCTTAGAAGGCATCTGTTAAATATCAGCCAACAACTGATATTATGTTTTTCCAACACCATCAGCCGTAAATTAGAAGTAAAAGCAACCACTGTTAGTGTAACGCTCGTTATACAACCAACAAAGAAAAAGTCATCGAAGAAAAAAAGAAGGACGTGACGAAATATAGCACTAAGCCACAGCGCTCATGCTTAGCACATCTTAAACTACGCAGCAATTACGAAAGCCGAAGACTGACCACGATAGTGGGTCAAGGTGGGCGCTACAACAACATCTAGATAGAAAAGCGGAAAACACTGAAGTGTTTTCCCTCACATACGCTTAAGACCACAAGCATATATAAAGCCACAATAAACGAAAGGAAGAGACCGGAGCTGGTCGCAGTTGTGAGCTGGTGTCGCTACAGAAGAAAAGTAAAAGACGTGTGTTCATTCTCGCCGTGAGCAGTATCTGCAGTCACTTTAACGCAGATCGAATCTACCGCCTTCTAACAGCGTTATCAGCACGAGGCTAAGTACGCGCTCAACGAGAGAAAAGGTCAGTAAAACTAAAAGTAAACACGCATATAGAAAGTTAGAGCGTAAGTTCCACGGCGTAAGAAGGGCTAAACCTTAAAAGGAAAAGAATAGGAATAATGGCACACCACGAGAACGAAAAGAACGGTCGTAATCGCGCCTCAATAATACTAGCTGATGATGGCAAAAACTACCTGGCATGGAAGACACTTCTTCCTGTGATCCTACAAAATGAACCATATGCCTGGGAAACGACCTCAGGTGAATTAGTCCCACCAAAAATTCCAAAAGACACTGCCCCCACTCCCGAGCAGAAGAAGCAACAAGAACACTACGATGCAGGAAATAAAACTGCTCGCACAATTCTGTTCAGTTCACTTCACCCCCGCATTATAGTAAACATATTCTATGGAACATCGCAAATGGTCAGTGCCTCATCAATGTGGACTCAAATCCAGACAAGATTTTCAAAACAAAGTGGCATGCTCAAGGATCAAGCCATAACAAAATTTATGGCGTTCAAATGGAACCCGTCCCGTACAGTCATTGAAAATATGAGTTACTTTAATCGACTCATGTTCACGCTCGATGAGCTCAAAGCCAATCTCGATAGGGATATCGCATGCGCTCGTCTTGTCGACGCTCTCCCTCGAGAATGGGAGCCTTTCAAGCTCGCATGGGGCACCAAAACTGGCTCAGAAAAAATCTGGACACACTTACGGAAATGATCACAGCCGAAGCAGCCCGCAAGGGCAACTTCGATGTAGAAGGTGCTACGGTACTATTCTCTAAAGTATCGATAAGCCGTAGAGGCCGTGGCAGACCTCAGAATCGGTACGGAAGTAGGACAGTGCAGAGTCACTGGAAAAGCAACTCAGTTCGCCGAACCGAGGTTACCTGCTTCAACTGTCACAAACGAGGCCACATTGCACGTGAGTGCAGACAACCCAAAAGGCGTCAAACTGCTCAGGGGAGTAATGTGGAATCCAACAACGTAGAGGCATTCACAGTCGAGGCTCAGGAGGTAGAGATGTCTCGGGAGAAAAACCATGCATTAGAGGCAAGCGATAGAGAATTTATCATAGACAGTGGCGCTAGCCACCATATAGTAAACGACACTAGGTGGTTTGTCTCATACGAACGTTACGCGAACACCCGGGACGTCGGCGTTGGAAGTGCCCACACGATTAAAGCGATCGGTGAGGGTACAGCCGTGTTGACGGTTTGCGATTACGAAAATATGAAGACAGTAGAGTTAAGAAAAGCGCTATATGTTCCAAAAATGAGAAGGAACCTGATTTCCGTTGGGAAATTGGCCGACGATGGGTACACTGTCACAGCAGACAAACAAGAAATGTTAATGTGCAAGGACACATGTTACTCGAGTGCAAAGCGCCGAGATGGCCTATTCGTATTGAGAGTAAAAGGAACCAGAAACATGCAAGTAAATAATAAACCCATTGAGGTACTGCAGGTAGACACAAAGGTCCCTGACAGGTCGAAGCTCGCTCATGATAAACCCATTGAGGTACTACAGGCAGACAAAAAGGTCCCTGTCAGCTTAAAGCTCGCTCATGAAGCGTTGGCGCATGTAGGAAAAGACAAAGTGAAACTAGCTCTCACTCGTAACGACATACCGTTCAATGATGATTTAGAATCATGCGAAGCATGCATTCAAGGAAAACAACACAAAGCGACATACAGATCAAAGCCACAAGAGTCAAGGGCCCGATCCACAGGTATAATCCATGCCGACCTGTGTTCATCATCAGTCGACTCCGTAGGAGGAGCGAAACATTTTCTCTGCCTTACTGACGAATTCAGTAAATATAGACAGGTCTATTTTCTAAAGACCAAAGACGAAACTGCAGACTACATATAGCAATTCGTCAAGTGGTATCGAAACAAAACTGGCCACAACATAAGCCGTTTTCATTCCGATGAGGGTACGGAATTCAAGAATAGAACGGTCCGAAAGCTATTAAGCGAAATTGGCGCAGACCAAACTTTCTCCAATCCCCGAACTCCTCAACAAAACGGAATTGCCGAAAGATCAAACCGAACTCTAGTAGAGCTAGCTAGAACACAATTGATCAGCAGCAAGCTACCCCAGTATCTATGGGCGGAAGCCGTAAATTTCTGTGCACAAGTACTAAATACTATTACAATTCATAAGGAAACGGACAAATCAGCTTATGAATTGATACATGGAAAGAAACCATACTTAGGAAAAATATATCCCTTCGGCACAAAATGCTTCTTTTATAATCAAGATATAAACAGGAGAAAGTTCGACACAAAAAGCTATCCAGGAATATTAGTCGGTTTATGTGAACTAGGAATGGGATATCGAATTTGGGACCCTGAAACCAGAATACTAAAACGTACTAAAGATATAATATTCCCTAAAGCAAGCCCTTTAGAAAAAGGAAGCCGACAGAGAGATGAAACTGACTCCGATACATCGAAAGAGCGACAAAACAAAAGTGATACAGCAGACAAAGCGGAGAGAGACCAAACGAACGGCGAAAGTAGCAGTTCAACTCAAGAGCCAACAACAAGACAGTTACGCCAGAGCGCTTCGAGGCGAATGTGGTGAATGCAAGCACCACAACAAGCATAGAATTACAAGAACCAACCACGATAGAGGATACGTTGGAATCAACTCAAAGCAAAGAATGGCTAAGAGCTATGGAAGAAGAACTACAGTCAATGAAAGCACACAATGTGTGGACCCTTACACAATTACCGCCCGAACGGAGAGCGATAGGGTGCAGATGGGTATACAAAGTAAAAAGAAATGCACAGAGAGACCTTGATCGATTTAAAGCAAGATTGGTCCTAAAAGGGTACTCTCAAAAGGCAGGAATCGACTACAAGCAATTATTCAGCCCAGTAGCCAGGTTTGAAACGATCCGCACAATCCTGAGCATAGCAGCAGCCGAAAAACTAGTTCTGTATCAGTTTGACGTAAAAACCGCATTTCTATATGCCGATCTAGCCGAAGAAATCTACATGACAACCACACGGCTTTGAAGATGGAACCAATAGAGTGTGTAAACAAACGAAGCCATTTATGGTCTCAAACAAGCTCCAAGAAGTTTTCACTATAAACTAAAAGACTTACTCTTTGAACGAAACCTCTCCCAGAGCAAGGCAGACCCTTGCGTATTCTATCGGAACAACGAACAAAAAATCATCCTATGCATCTACGTTGACGATGCAATAATTGCTGGTAAATCAGAAACATCTGTCCTCGACTTCTTACAATCAATCCAACAAGAACTGGAAATCACCTATAAACCTTTATCCTACTTCTTAGGAATACAAATAGAAATTAATAGCGATAATGATATTTTCATCCACCAAACTAAGTACATAAAGGAAATGCTTGAGAAATTCGAAATAATGGATTGCAAACCCAGCACAACTCCCATAGACAAAAGCGTATACTCAGAGGATATAACAGAAGTCCAGTCCGAACTCCCATATCGCGAATTGATCGGAACACTGATGTATCTCACAATAGGAACACGCTTCGACATAGCCTTTGCCGTTGGCTATTTTTCACGATACTTAGACAAGCCCACGAGAGGATTATGGGACTCGGCTCGAAGAATTCTCAGATATCTAAGCGCAACCTCAGACCTAGGAATCACCTACAGAAGCAGCGCTAGTAACAAGTTGGAAGTCTTTTCAGACTCCGATTTCGCAGGAGATACGAGCACGCGCCGCTCAACCAGCGGTCAAATCATAAAGAAGAACGGAGGCGCGGTGCTCTGGGCATCGACCCGTCAGCCCACAGTTTCACTATCATCGACAGAAGCTGAATTTGTGGCCGCAGCTGAGGCAGCCAAGTCTGCACT
The DNA here is from genome assembly GCA_019614645.1 of Stratiolaelaps scimitus. Lineage (NCBI taxonomy): Eukaryota > Metazoa > Arthropoda > Arachnida > Mesostigmata > Laelapidae > Stratiolaelaps > Stratiolaelaps scimitus. The sequence continues at coordinate 16,826 of JABWDB010000018.1, read as the reverse complement.
ATGGCTCAAACAACTGTTGCATGAACTCTCGCATGATGAAATACCTATCATTCAGATAGATAATCAGTCAGCACTTAAACTAATCCTCAACCCACAGTTTCACAAACGATCCAAGCACATTGACGTGAAATATCATTTCATCAGAGAGCGAGTTGACAGTGGCGATCTAAAGGTAAAATACACACCAACTGAACTACAAGAAGCAGATCTGCTAACCAAACCGCTAACTAAAGCTTCACTACAGCGCTTGACACGGCTGGCTGGATTGTCCGAGCTGAAAGCATGCAGCCCCTCCAGGCCGTTGTCACAACACTGATCATCATTGAAAGTATAAACGCGTTCTTTACATACAGTGATTGCAATCCAAAATGTATCACATTAGAAATAAGCTGTATAATTACGGAAATATCAAAAGAAGTATTTCCTAACTACTGTATTGAGAATGAGATTCTGTGCCAACAAAGAGCATCACCAAACCGGGTATGCCTAAGAATAAACGAACCACCACTAGGAGGAGAAAATATATGGGAAGATTACAAGAAACACCAAACACCCAGCACCACAACACCCAGACCAAAAAATGAAGCAGAGTGCCTAGGATGGAAAATAACCAGTGGAACAACAATTATACTATGCATAATAATATCAATAGTATGCGCAATCTACCTTATGCACAATAGAAGGACAAGAGAAATATATGCAAGAATACCCGACCCAGATAATCCTTACCAAGCAACCACAGAGGAAACAACATAAATACAACAACACAAAAAAAAAACGCAATGACCAATATTTAATTAATGACTATTTATTCGTTTATAAAATTGATGCTTAAAATATTGGACTCTTGTCCAACAAAAACGGTTGTTGCGCCAGAGCACACAAAATTTCTGCGTGGTCCAGCCGGTTCTGCTCAGGCAGCGCTCAGAGTCCGACGACCTGGTATGCCGGAAATCCGCCACAGAGGCGATGCAACTTCTGAAGACGATCAACTGGTACTGCGCTGATCGCGAATGGTAACGGTCCGTCATCCTCTTCAACTCCAGAGTCTGGCAAGACTACACACATTCGACGCTTCGCGGAGACACACACCAGACCCTTACACGAAAAATGATTAAGGTCAACAATGATGGAGAACCCAGGCTTCAAAACAATCCGGGTGGTCTCCGTGGTGGCTGAAGGACCCACAGGGGTCTCAACTTCAACCTGTACGATCGGGTCCAGCCCACCCGACCATACAGCAGAAAGAATGATACATAGGGCAAAGAGGAGAAGGCCGCCAAAGATCAAGAGGCGGCACACCCACACCGACCTGGGAATCGGGGGTACCTCGGGAGCCGGAGGCATGCGCTCCACCTCCTGAATCTCCACAGCGTCAACAAACACTGTCCTCGCGGGCTCAAGAGCCTGATTTTTCCATCGGAATGATTTCAGGTTGCTCCATAGCCATGTTAAAGATCACACGTCGCAGGAACCGAGTGACGACCCGCGAACGATGCAGTACACCACGATGAACAAGAGGCTGCTCGGGCTCCAACGGATTTCGTCGTATAGCTTGTTCACGTCGCAAACGCAATTGAGACAACATGGCGATTTGACAACCCTAGGACGAGTGATCACTCCGAGTTTGAAAGAGAGCTCAAACCCGTAAAATGGAAAGAGAAATGACATAACAGCGCCACTCGACCAGTAGCGCCAAGTTCTAGAGGACATATCTACGACATACGATACTTATACAACATGCATATTATAAGACAATTAAGAAATACCAAGCCTATATAGGACAAACAAATTTATTGCTTAGGATGTTCGGAAAAGGGGGAAGTGTTAAATATCAGCCAACAACTGATATTATGTTTTTCCAACACCATCAGCCTTAAATTAGAAGTAAAAGCAACCACTGTTAGTGTAACGCTCGTTATACAACCAACAAAGAAAAAGTCATCGAAGAAAAAAAGAAGGACGTGACGAAATATAGCACTAAGCCACAGCGCTCATGCTTAAGACATCTTAAACTACGCAGCAATTACGAAAGCCGAAGACTGACCACGATAGTGGGTCAAGGTGGGCGCTACAACAACATCTAGATAGAAAAGCGGAAAACACTGAAGTGTTTTCCCTCACATACGCTTAAGACCACAAGCATATATAAAGCCACAATAAACGAAAGGAAGATACCGGAGCTGGTCGCAGTTGTGAGCTGGTGTCGCTACAGAAGAAAAGTAAAAGACGTGTGTTCATTCTCGCCGTGAGCAGTATCTGCAGTCACTTTAACGCAGATCGAATCTACCGCCTTCTAACAGCGTTATCAGCACGAGGCTAAGTACGCGCTCAACGAGAGAAAAGGTCAGTAAAACTAAAAGTAAACACGCATATAGAAAGTTAGAGCGAAAATTCCACGGCGTAAGAAGGGCTAAACCTTTAAAAGGAAAAGAATAGGAATAATGGCACACCACGAGAACGAAAAGAACGGTCGTAATCGCGCCTCAATAATACTAGCTGATGATGGCAAAAACTACCTGGCATGGAAGACACTTCTTCCTGTGATCCTACAAAATGAACCATATGCCTGGGAAACGACCTCAGGTGAATTAGTCCCACCAAAAATTCCAAAAGACACTGCCCCCACTCCCGAGCAGAAGAAGCAACAAGAACACTACGATGCAGGAAATAAAACTGCTCGCACAATTCTGTTCAGTTCACTTCACCCCCGCATTATAGTAAACATATTCTATGGAACATCGCAAATGGTCAGTGCCTCATCAATGTGGACTCAAATCCAGACAAGATTTTCAAAACAAAGTGGCATGCTCAAGGATCAAGCCATAACAAAATTTATGGCGTTCAAATGGAACCCGTCCCGTACAGTCATTGAAAATATGAGTTACTTTAATCGACTCATGTTCACGCTCGATGAGCTCAAAGCCAATCTCGATAGGGATATCGCATGCGCTCGTCTTGTCGACGCTCTCCCTCGAGAATGGGAGCCTTTCAAGCTCGCATGGGGCACCAAAACTGGCTCAGAAAAAAATCTGGACACACTTACGGAAATGATCACAGCCGAAGCAGCCCGCAAGGGCAACTTCGAGGTAGAAGGTGCTACGGTACTATTCTCTAAAGTATCGATAAGCCGTAGAGGTCGTGGCAGACCTCAGAATCGGTACGGAAGTAGGACAGTACAGAGTCACTGGAAAAGCAACTCAGTTCGCCGAACCGAGGTTACCTGCTTCAACTGTCACAAACGAGGCCACATTGCACGTGAGTGCAGACAACCCAAAAGGCGTCAAACTGCTCAGGGGAGTAATGTGGAATCCAACAACGTAGAGGCATTCACAGTCGAGGCTCAGGAGGTAGAGATGTCTCGGGAGAAAAACCATGCATTAGAGGCAAGCGATAGAGAATTTATCATAGACAGTGGCGCTAGCCACCATATAGTGAACGACACTAGGTGGTTTGTCTCATACGAACGTTACGCGAACACCCGGGACGTCGGCGTTGGAAGTGCCCACACGATTAAAGCGATCGGTGAGGGTACAGCCGTGTTGACGGTTTGCGATTACGAAAATATGAAGACAGTAGAGTTAAGAAAAGCGCTATATGTTCCAAAAATGAGAAGGAACCTGATTTCCGTTGGGAAATTGGCCGACGATGGGTACACTGTCACAGCAGACAAACAAGAAATGTTAATGTGCAAGGACACATGTTACTCGAGTGCAAAGCGCCGAGATGGCCTATTCGTATTGAGAGTAAAAGGAACCAGAAACATGCAAGTAAATAATAAACCCATTGAGGTACTGCAGGTAGACACAAAGGTCCCTGACAGGTCGAAGCTCGCTCATGATAAACCCATTGAGGTACTACAGGCAGACAAAAAGGTCCCTGTCAGCTTAAAGCTCGCTCATGAAGCGTTGGCGCATGTAGGAAAAGACAAAGTGAAACTAGCTCTCACTCGTAACGACATACCGTTCAATGATGATTTAGAATCATGCGAAGCATGCATTCAAGGAAAACAACACAAAGCGACATACAGATCAAAGCCACAAGAGTCAAGGGCCCGATCCACAGGTATAATCCATGCCGACCTGTGTTCATCATCAGTCGACTCCGTAGGAGGAGCGAAACATTTTCTCTGCCTTACTGACGAATTCAGTAAATATAGACAGGTCTATTTTCTAAAGACCAAAGACGAAACTGCAGACTACATATAGCAATTCGTCAAGTGGTATCGAAACAAAACTGGCCACAACATAAGCCGTTTTCATTCCGATGAGGGTACGGAATTCAAGAATAGAACGGTCCGAAAGCTATTAAGCGAAATTGGCGCAGACCAAACTTTCTCCAATCCCCGAACTCCTCAACAAAACGGAATTGCCGAAAGATCAAACCGAACTCTAGTAGAGCTAGCTAGAACACAATTGATCAGCAGCAAGCTACCCCAGTATCTATGGGCGGAAGCCGTAAATTTCTGTGCACAAGTACTAAATACTATTACAATTCATAAGGAAACGGACAAATCAGCTTATGAATTGATACATGGAAAGAAACCATACTTAGGAAAAATATATCCCTTCGGCACAAAATGCTTCTTTTATAATCAAGATATAAACAGGAGAAAGTTCGACACAAAAAGCTATCCAGGAATATTAGTCGGTTTATGTGAACTAGGAATGGGATATCGAATTTGGGACCCTGAAACCAGAATACTAAAACGTACTAAAGATATAATATTCCCTAAAGCAAGCCCTTTAGAAAAAGGAAGCCGACAGAGAGATGAAACTGACTCCGATACATCGAAAGAGCGACAAAACAAAAGTGATACAGCAGACAAAGCGGAGAGAGACCAAACGAACGGCGAAAGTAGCAGTTCAACTCAAGAGCCAACAACAAGACAGTTACGCCAGAGCGCTTCGAGGCGAATGTGGTGAATGCAAGCACCACAACAAGCATAGAATTACAAGAACCAACCACGATAGAGGATACGTTGGAATCAACTCAAAGCAAAGAATGGCTAAGAGCTATGGAAGAAGAACTACAGTCAATGAAAGCACACAATGTGTGGACCCTTACACAATTACCGCCCGAACGGAGAGCGATAGGGTGCAGATGGGTATACAAAGTAAAAAGAAATGCACAGGGAGAACTTGATCGATTTAAAGCAAGATTAGTCCTAAAAGGGTACTCTCAAAAGGCAGGAATCGACTACAAGCAATTATTCAGCCCAGTAGCCAGGTTTGAAACGATTCGCACAATCCTGAGCATAGCAGCAGCCGAAAAACTAGTTCTGTATCAGTTTGACGTAAAAACCGCATTTCTATATGCCGATCTAGCCGAAGAAATCTACATGACTCAACCACACGGCTTTGAAGATGGAACCGATAGAGTATGTAAACAAACGAAGCCATTTATGGTCTCAAACAAGCTCCAAGAAGCTTTCACTATAAACTAAAAGACTTACTCTTTGAACGAAACCTCTCCCAGAGCAAGGCAGACCCTTGCGTATTCTATCGGAACAACGAACAAAAAATCATCCTATGCATCTACGTTGACGATGCAATAATTGCTGGTAAATCAGAAACATCTGTCCTCGACTTCTTACAATCAATCCAACAAGAACTGGAAATCACCTATAAACCTTTATCCTACTTCTTAGGAATACAAATAGAAATTAATAGCGATAATGATATTTTCATCCACCAAACTAAGTACATAAAGGAAATGCTTGAGAAATTCGAAATGCTGGATTGCAAACCCAGCACAACTCCCATAGACAAAAGCGTATACTCAGAGGATATAACAGAAGTCCAGTCCGAACTCCCATATCGCGAATTGATCGGAACACTGATGTATCTCACAATAGGAACACGCTTCGACATAGCCTTTGCCGTTGGCTATTTTTCACGATACTTAGACAAGCCCACGAGAGGATTATGGGACTCGGCTCGAAGAATTCTCAGATATCTAAGCGCAACCTCAGACCTAGGAATCACCTACAGAAGCAGCGCTAGTAACAAGTTGGAAGTCTTTTCAGACTCCGATTTCGCAGGAGATACGAGCACGCGCCGCTCAACCAGCGGTCAAATCATAAAGAAGAACGGAGGCGCGGTGCTTTGGGCATCGACCCGTCAGCCCACCGTGGCACTATCATCGACAGAGGCTGAATTTGTGGCCGCAGCTGAGGCAGCCAAGTCTGCACTATGGCTCAAACAACTGTTGCATGAACTCTCGCATGATGAAATACCTATCATTCAGATAGATAATCAGTCAGCACTTAAACTAATCCTCAACCCACAGTTTCACAAACGATCCAAGCACATTGACGTGAAATATCATTTCATCAGAGAGCGAGTTGACAGTGGCGATCTAAAGGTAAAATACACACCAACTGAACTACAAGAAGCAGATCTGCTAACCAAACCGCTAACTAAAGCTTCAATACAGCGCTTGACACGGCTAGCTGGACTGTCCGAGCTGAAAGCATGCAGCCCTTCCAGGCCGTCGTCACAACACTGATCATCATTGAAAGTATAAACGCGTTCTTTACATACAGTGACTGTGATACACAATGCATCACATTGGAAATCAGCTGCATGATTACTGAAACATCAAAAGATGTATTTCCCAACTATTGTATTGAGAATGAGATTCTGTGCCAACAAAGAGCATCACCAAACCGGGTATGCCTAAGAATAAACGAACCACCACTAGGAGGAGAAAATATATGGGAAGATTACAAGAAACACCAAACACCCAGCACCACAACACCCAGACCAAAAAATGAAGCAGAGTGCCTAGGATGGAAAATAACCAGTGGAACAACAATTATACTATGCATAATAATATCAATAGTATGCGCAATCTACCTTATGCACAATAGAAGGACAAGAGAAATATATGCAAGAATACCCGACCCAGATAATCCTTACCAAGCAACCACAGAGGAAACAACATAAATACAACAACACAAAAAAAAAACGCAATGACCAATATTTAATTAATGACTATTTATTCGTTTATAAAATTGATGCTTAAAATATTGGACTCTTGTCCAACAAAAACGGTTGTTGCGCCAGAGCACACAAAATTTCTGCGTGGTCCAGCCGGTTCTGCTCAGGCAGCGCTCAGAGTCCGACGACCTGGTATGCCGGAAATCCGCCACAGAGGCGATGCAACTTCTGAAGACGATCAACTGGTACTGCGCTGATCGCGAATGGTAACGGTCCGTCATCCTCTTCAACTCCAGAGTCTGGCAAGACTACACACATTCGACGCTTCGCGGAGACACACACCAGACCCTTACACGAAAAATGATTAAGGTCAACAATGATGGAGAACCCAGGCTTCAAAACAATCCGGGTGGTCTCCGTGGTGGCTGAAGGACCCACAGGGGTCTCAACTTCAACCTGTACGATCGGGTCCAGCCCACCCGACCATACAGCAGAAAGAATGATACATAGGGCAAAGAGGAGAAGGCCGCCAAAGATCAAGAGGCGGCACACCCACACCGACCTGGGAATCGGGGGTACCTCGGGAGCCGGAGGCATGCGCTCCACCTCCTGAATCTCCACAGCGTCAACAAACACTGTCCTCGCGGGCTCAAGAGCCTGATTTTTCCATCGGAATGATTTCAGGTTGCTCCATAGCCATGTTAAAGATCACACGTCGCAGGAACCGAGTGACGACCCGCGAACGATGCAGTACACCACGATGAACAAGAGGCTGCTCGGGCTCCAACGGATTTCGTCGTATAGCTTGTTCACGTCGCAAACGCAATTGAGACAACATGGCGATTTGACAACCCTAGGACGAGTGATCACTCCGAGTTTGAAAGAGAGCTCAAACCCGTAAAATGGAAAGAGAAATGACATAACAGCGCCACTCGACCAGTAGCGCCAAGTTCTAGAGGACATATCTACGACATACGATACTTATACAACATGCATATTATAAGACAATTAAGAAATACCAAGCCTATATAGGACAAACAAATTTATTGCTTAGGATGTTCGGAAAAGGGGGAAGTGTTAAATATCAGCCAACAACTGATATTATGTTTTTCCAACACCATCAGCCTTAAATTAGAAGTAAAAGCAACCACTGTTAGTGTAACGCTCGTTATACAACCAACAAAGAAAAAGTCATCGAAGAAAAAAAGAAGGACGTGACGAAATATAGCACTAAGCCACAGCGCTCATGCTTAAAGCATCTTAAACTACGCAGCAATTACGAAAGCCGAAGACTGACCACGATAGTGGGTCAAGGTGGGCGCTACAACAACATCTAGATAGAAAAGCGGAAAACACTGAAGTGTTTTCCCTCACATACGCTTAAGACCACAAGCATATATAAAGCCACAATAAACGAAAGGAAGATACCGGAGCTGGTCGCAGTTGTGAGCTGGTGTCGCTACAGAAGAAAAGTAAAAGACGTGTGTTCATTCTCGCCGTGAGCAGTATCTGCAGTCACTTTAACGCAGATCGAATCTACCGCCTTCTAACAGCGTTATCAGCACGAGGCTAAGTACGCGCTCAACGAGAGAAAAGGTCAGTAAAACTAAAAGTAAACACGCATATAGAAAGTTAGAGCGAAAATTCCACGGCGTAAGAAGGGCTAAACCTTTAAAAGGAAAAGAATAATAATGGCACACCACGAGAACGAAAAGAACGGTCGTAATCGCGCCTCAATAATACTAGCTGATGATGGTAAAAACTACCTGGCATGGAAGACACTCCTTCCTGTGATCCTACAAAATGAACCATATGCCTGGGAAACGACCTCAGGTGAATTAGTCCCACCCAAAATTCCAAAAGACACTGCCCCCACTCCCGAGCAGAAGAAGCAACAAGAACATTACGATGCAGGAAACAAAACTGCTCGCACAATTCTGTTCAGTTCACTTCATCCCCGCATTATAGTAAACATATTCTATGGAACATCGCAAATGGTCAGTGCCTCATCAATGTGGACACAAATCCAGACAAGATTTTCAAAACAAAGTGGCATACTCAAGGATCAAGCCATAACAAAATTTATGGCGTTCAAATGGAACCCGTCCCGTACAGTCATTGAAAATATAAGTTACTTTAATCGACTCATGTTCACGCTCGATGAGCTCAAAGCCAATCTCGATAGGGATATCGCATGCGCTCGTCTTGTCGACGCTCTCCCTCGAGAATGGGAGCCTTTCAAGCTCGCATGGGGCACCAAAACAAGTTCAGAGAAAAATCTGGACACACTTACGGAAATGATCACAGCCGAAGCAGCCCGCAAGGGCAACTTCGAGGTAGAAGGTGCTACGGTACTATTCTCTAAAGTATCGATAAGCCGTAGAGGTCGTGGCAGACCTCAAAATCGGTACGGAAGTAGGACAGTGCAGAGTCACTGGAAAAGCAACTCAGTTCGCCGAACCGAGGTTACCTGCTTCAACTGTCACAAACGAGGCCACATTGCACGTGAGTGCAGACAACCCAAAAGGCGTCAAACTGCTCAGGGGAGTAATGTGGAATCCAACAACGTAGAGGCATTCACAGTCGAGGCTCAGGAGGTAGAGATGTCTCGGGAGAAAAACCATGCATTAGAGGCAAGCGATAGAGAATTTATCATAGACAGTGGCGCTAGCCACCATATAGTAAACGACACTAGGTGGTTCGTCTCGTACGAACGTTACGCGAACACCCGGGACGTCGGCGTTGGAAGTGCCCACACGATTAAAGCGATCGGTGAGGGTACAGCCGTGTTGACGGTTTGCGATTACGAAAATATGAAGACAGTAGAGTTAAGAAAAGCGCTATATGTTCCAAAAATGAGAAGGAACCTGATTTCCGTTGGGAAATTGGCCGACGATGGGTACACTGTCACAGCAGACAAACAAGAAATGTTAATGTGCAAGGACACATGTTACTCGAGTGCAAAGCGCCGAGATGGCCTATTCGTATTGAGAGTAAAAGGAACCAGAAACATGCAAGTAAATAATAAACCCATTGAGGTACTGCAGGTAGACACAAAGGTCCCTGACAGGTCGAAGCTCGCTCATGATAAACCCATTGAGGTACTACAGGCAGACAAAAAGGTCCCTGTCAGCTTAAAGCTCGCTCATGAAGCGTTGGCGCATGTAGGAAAAGACAAAGTGAAACTAGCTCTCACTCGTAACGACATACCGTTCAATGATGATTTAGAATCATGCGAAGCATGCATTCAAGGAAAACAACACAAAGCGACATACAGATCAAAGCCACAAGAGTCAAGGGCCCGGTCCACAGGTATAATCCATGCCGACCTGTGTTCATCATCAGTCGACTCCGTAGGAGGAGCGAAACATTTTCTCTGCCTTACTGACGAATTCAGTAAATATAGACAGGTCTATTTTCTAAAGACCAAAGACGAAACTGCAGACTACATATAGCAATTCGTCAAGTGGTATCGAAACAAAACTGGCCACAACATAAGCCGTTTTCATTCCGATGAGGGTACGGAATTCAAGAATAGAACGGTCCGAAAGCTATTAAGCGAAATTGGAGCAGACCAAACTTTCTCCAATCCCCGAACTCCTCAACAAAACGGAATTGCCGAAAGATCAAACCGAACTCTAGTAGAGCTAGCTAGAACACAATTGATCAGCAGCAAGCTACCCCAGTATCTATGGGCGGAAGCCGTAAATTTCTGTGCACAAGTACTAAATACTATTACAATTCATAAGGAAACGGACAAATCAGCTTATGAATTGATACATGGAAAGAAACCATACCTAGGAAAAATATATCCCTTCGGCACAAAATGCTTCTTTTATAATCAAGATATAAACAGGAGAAAGTTCGACACAAAAAGCTATCCAGGAATATTAGTCGGTTTATGTGAACTAGGAATGGGATATCGAATTTGGGACCCTGAAACCAGAATACTAAAACGTACTAATGATATAATATTCCCTAAAGCAAGCCCTTTAGAAAAAGGAAGCCGACAGAGAGATGAAACTGACTCCGATACATCGAAAGAGCGACAAAACAAAAGTGATACAGCAGACAAAGCGGAGAGAGACCAAACGAACGGCGAAAGTAGCAGTTCAACTCAAGAGCCAACAACAAGACAGCTACGCCAGAGCGCTTCGAGGCGAATGTGGTGAATGCAAGCACCACAACAAGCATAGAATTACAAGAACCAACCACGATAGAGGAAGCGTTGGAATCAACTCAAAGCAAAGAATGGCTAAGAGCTATGGAAGAAGAACTACAGTCAATGAAAGCACACAATGTGTGGACCCTTACACAATTACCGCCCGAACGGAGAGCGATAGGGTGCAGATGGGTATACAAAGTACAAAGAAATGCACAGAGAGACCTTGATCGATTTAAAGCAAGATTAGTCCTAAAAGGGTACTCTCAAAAGGCAGGAATCGACTACAAGCAATTATTCAGCCCAGTAGCCAGGTTTGAAACGATTCGCACAATCCTGAGCATAGCAGCAGCCGAAAAACTAGTTCTGTATCAGTTTGACGTAAAAACCGCATTTCTATATGCCGATCTAGCCGAAGAAATCTACATGACTCAACCACACGGCTTTGAAGATGGAACCGATAGAGTATGTAAACAAACGAAGCCATTTATGGTCTCAAACAAGCTCCAAGAAGCTTTCACTATAAACTAAAAGACTTACTCTTTGAACGAAACCTCTCCCAGAGCAAGGCAGACCCTTGCGTATTCTATCGGAACAACGAACAAAAAATCATCCTATGCATCTACGTTGACGATGCAATAATTGCTGGTAAATCAGAAACATCTGTCCTCGACTTCTTACAATCAATCCAACAAGAACTGGAAATCACCTATAAACCTTTATCCTACTTCTTAGGAATACAAATAGAAATTAATAGCGATAATGATATTTTCATCCACCAAACTAAGTACATAAAGGAAATGCTTGAGAAATTCGAAATGCTGGATTGCAAACCCAGCACAACTCCCATAGACAAAAGCGTATACTCAGAGGATATAACAGAAGTCCAGTCCGAACTCCCATATCGCGAATTGATCGGAACACTGATGTATCTCACAATAGGAACACGCTTCGACATAGCCTTTGCCGTTGGCTATTTTTCACGATACTTAGACAAGCCCACGAGAGGATTATGGGACTCGGCTCGAAGAATTCTCAGATATCTAAGCGCAACCTCAGACCTAGGAATCACCTACAGAAGCAGCGCTAGTAACAAGTTGGAAGTCTTTTCAGACTCCGATTTCGCAGGAGATACGAGCACGCGCCGCTCAACCAGCGGTCAAATCATAAAGAAGAACGGAGGCGCGGTGCTTTGGGCATCGACCCGTCAGCCCACCGTGGCACTATCATCGACAGAGGCTGAATTTGTGGCCGCAGCTGAGGCAGCCAAGTCTGCACTATGGCTCAAACAACTGTTGCATGAACTCTCGCATGATGAAATACCTATCATTCAGATAGATAATCAGTCAGCACTTAAACTAATCCTCAACCCACAGTTTCACAAACGATCCAAGCACATTGACGTGAAATATCATTTCATCAGAGAGCGAGTTGACAGTGGCGATCTAAAGGTAAAATACACACCAACTGAACTACAAGAAGCAGATCTGCTAACCAAACCGCTAACTAAAGCTTCAATACAGCGCTTGACACGGCTAGCTGGACTGTCCGAGCTGAAAGCATGCAGCCCTTCCAGGCCGTCGTCACAACACTGATCATCATTGAAAGTATAAACGCGTTCTTTACATACAGTGACTGTGATACACAATGCATCACATTGGAAATCAGCTGCATGATTACTGAAACATCAAAAGATGTATTTCCCAACTATTGTATTGAGAATGAGATTCTGTGCCAACAAAGAGCATCACCAAACCGGGTATGCCTAAGAATAAACGAACCACCACTAGGAGGAGAAAATATATGGGAAGATTACAAGAAACACCAAACACCCAGCACCACAACACCCAGACCAAAAAATGAAGCAGAGTGCCTAGGATGGAAAATAACCAGTGGAACAACAATTATACTATGCATAATAATATCAATAGTATGCGCAATCTACCTTATGCACAATAGAAGGACAAGAGAAATATATGCAAGAATACCCGACCCAGATAATCCTTACCAAGCAACCACAGAGGAAACAACATAAATACAACAACACAAAAAAAAAACGCAATGACCAATATTTAATTAATGACTATTTATTCGTTTATAAAATTGATGCTTAAAATATTGGACTCTTGTCCAACAAAAACGGTTGTTGCGCCAGAGCACACAAAATTTCTGCGTGGTCCAGCCGGTTCTGCTCAGGCAGCGCTCAGAGTCCGACGACCTGGTATGCCGGAAATCCGCCACAGAGGCGATGCAACTTCTGAAGACGATCAACTGGTACTGCGCTGATCGCGAATGGTAACGGTCAGTCATCCTCTTCAACTCCAGAGTCTGGCAAGACTACACACATTCGACGCTTCGCGGAGACACACACCAGACCCTTACACGAAAAATGATTAAGGTCAACAATGATGGAGAACCCAGGCTTCAAAACAATCCGGGTGGTCTCCGTGGTGGCTGAAGGACCCACAGGGGTCTCAACTTCAACCTGTACGATCGGGTCCAGCCCACCCGACCATACAGCAGAAAGAATGATACATAGGGCAAAGAGGAGAAGGCCGCCAAAGATCAAGAGGCGGCACACCCACACCGACCTGGGAATCGGGGGTACCTCGGGAGCCGGAGGCATGCGCTCCACCTCCTGAATCTCCACAGCGTCAACAAACACTGTCCTCGCGGGCTCAAGAGCCTGATTTTTCCATCGGAATGATTTCAGGTTGCTCCATAGCCATGTTAAAGATCACACGTCGCAGGAACCGAGTGACGACCCGCGAACGATGCAGTACACCACGATGAACAAGAGGCTGCTCGGGCTCCAACGGATTTCGTCGTATAGCTTGTTCACGTCGCAAACGCAATTGAGACAACATGGCGATTTGACAACCCTAGGACGAGTGATCACTCCGAGTTTGAAAGAGAGCTCAAACCCGTAAAATGGAAAGAGAAATGACATAACAGCGCCACTCGACCAGTAGCGCCAAGTTCTAGAGGACATATCTACGACATACGATACTTATACAACATGCATATTATAAGACAATTAAGAAATACCAAGCTTATATAGGACAAACAAATTTATTGCTTAGGATGTTCGGAAAAGTGGGAAGTGTTAAATATCAGCCAACAACTGATATTATGTTTTTCCAACACCATCAGCCTTAAATTAGAAGTAAAAGCAACCACTGTTAGTGTAACGCTCGTTATACAACCAACAAAGAAAAAGTCATCGAAGAAAAAAAGAAGGACGTTACGAAATATAGCACTAAGCCACAGCGCTCATGCTTAAGACATCTTAAACTACGCAGCAATTACGAAAGACTGACCACGATAGTGGGTCAAGGTGGGCGCTACAACATCTAGATAGAAAAGCGGAAAACACTGAAGTGTTTTCCCTCACATACGCTTAAGACCACAAGCATATATAAAGCCACAATAAAGATAGCAAAAACACCGGAGCTGGTCGCAGTTGTGAGCTGGTGTCGCTACAGAAGAAAAGTAAAAGCCGTGTGTTCATTCTCGCCGTGAGCAGTATCTGCAGTCACTCTAACGCAGATCGAATCTACCGCCTTCTGACAGCATCTGAGGTCTGACATCAGCCAATCTCCTCTCAGCTGAGTGTAGGTGAGTGTTGCATAAGCAGCGTCAATCGTCACCTATTGGCCCGCACAGCAAGCGTCAGTTTGAATATATAGTCAGTTTGGATATATATATATATATAAAAATATATCCTTTTGGCTCGAAAGGCTACTTTTACAAACAAAATATTTGATAGAAGGAAGCAGATTTTCTGGATAGCTACACTGGCTTGCATTTATGATCATCTATTTGACGGTGGCACGTGACTTAGTGCTTTGTCCTCGTATATTTCATTTTAATGGTCCTGCTTTTCTGTGGCATCATAGTTGCCGTTATTTGTTGTCAGTGAAGTCACACAAAGTGAATGTTGTTATATTTCATAATTCGAATGTGGTGTTGACGATGGCTCAAAATCATAACAGAAATATAGCTATAGATTTATATTTCAACAATATTAATAGAAGAAAATTCGACGAGAAAAGCCATCGATGGATAATGGTTGGAATATGTGAGCAAGGAAATGGATATAGACTGCAGGACCCAGAACCTTAAAACAAACGAAAGACGCAGTGTTTTCGAAAGGAAGTCCCCTCAAAATGAACCAGAAACAGAGCAGTGAGATCGACATCGGGCAACATATTGTAACGAGGTCAGTGAGACAGACGTACCGCCACACAACGATCACCGTGCACGTGGCATATCACCGCGCAATGTGCTAGTCAGGTGAGACAAACATGGCACAAACGACGAGCACCGTGCACATGGCGTGCCACTGTTGAACGTGGATTGAGATGCGGGGGACATCTCTCCACCGGCATGTGACGCTGTGATTGGTCGTAATGCTGCTGCCGCCGACGCGGCTGCCGACACCGCCGCCGCTGGGCAACAGCTGATACTACCGGCGTATTGGTGCAACGTGTTGGACAACCACTCAGAAGTACTGGATCTCTAAGAAGTATTGATAATAATTAGTGAAATGTGGTCCACCACTTGCACTGAGGCGTCGACGAATTAATAGGCGACCTTTGACCAACAGTGATACCGGAGTGAAGTTACTGTAGTAAACATAGTAGAGACTACTCCTGAACCACAAATACGGTGTTTATGTTGATGATATTGATGATGATGAGAACAGCTGCCGGCCGCTGGCGTTGCGGACGCGATGTGTGATTGGCCAGGTGAGTTACGGGCAGCAGATCGTTGTATGATTGGTCGATGTGGTTCGAAGGCGCCCGGTTGAGCCAGAGTGAAACAAAAAAAAGCGCCGCACGGGGCAGGTCTCGTACAGTCGTACAGTCGAACGTTAGAACGCTCGCACGTTAGCACGTTAGATGTTAGTCGCTCGTCTTGCGAGCAGACATTCACCGGCGTCGAGACACTCGCTACATCCCTGTGTCGTTCCTGCAGTAAAGTAGTGCTAAGTCATCTTACGAAGCGTAGGTGGAGTTGAGCGCGGTCTCTACACACTCTGAGCCCACACCCTAGAAACCGCGAACTTCGCCGATCGTCTTCTTCCTGCTTTCGTTACATTTGGTGGAGGTGCGTCGTTCACATCCCAAACCTAACTCCACATCCCTACCTCTCAGCCACCTACTCTCTTAGCTCGCAACCCCAATCCCAACCGCGACAGTCCAGACCGAAGGCCAAACCAACGATAGCAGCAGAACACACCGCACCGGTCACGCGATCCCAGTCGGCAAGCGGTCAGGAGACCTTACCATTGGCGACGCGCACACCTACACCAGGGACGCCTACACAGCCACCGTCGCCGACGACGCCGATGACATCGAGACCACCGAGACCATCAACGGCACCAACGACATCGACACCGATGACGCCGTTAACGCCGACGGCGGGCAACCCGAATCAGGCAGCCCAGGCACCGCCTGCGACCCACCCCTCATGGACGCCCGTTTCGGGACGGCATACTGATAGTAGGTTCGATGTGCTCAGTTTGACTGGAGAGACTTTTCCACTTTGTGAATGAACACACGGTTTTTCTGTTCGATTTAGCAACACAGCAGCACCAGCTTACAAGTGTGACCAGCTCCGGTGCTGTTGCTATCTTTATTGTGGCTTTATATATGCTTGTGGTCTTAAGCGTATGTGAGGGAAAACACTTCAGTGTTTTCCGCTTTTCTATCTAG